>LR738711.1:841283551-841293675 GCA_902687465.1 Secale cereale
GGGTCGGCGGAGGCCCGTGGTCCAGTGCGCCGGCGAGCTCCGGCTCGAGGCTACAACGCACGGGAGGCAAGGGGGATGAGTCCATGGTGTTGCTGGACGAGCTCCACGTCCAGCTGAGGTGAGAGGAGGAGCGGGGGAGCTTCTGGACCGCGCGCGCGTGCGAGGCAGCAGAGTGGCCGTTGCGGGCGGCTGGTGCGCGTGCGACGATGTTCACTGGAAAGCGCAGGAGGAGGGGGGACAGCGCCGGGGCGATTGCGGACGTCGAGGGGCCTCGACTGGCGCGAAGGGGGAGCCCGAGGCTGTCGGGGGCCAGCGATTGGCTGAAGCCACCGTGCGGGGGTGCACTGTAGCGCGTCCCAGAGCACGCGTATGGCTGGCATCATCGTGCCCTCGCCGCTCTGGTCAAAACCAACGTGCCCAAGAGTGTCTAGAAGGTTGAAGGAGGAGTAAAGAATTGGCCTGAGGCCTTGGATGCCCTGGAGATGCTGAGAGAGAAAGGGAATGCCGGTGACTTGGTGAAAACTTGCTGTCCAGCAAGGTAAACTTGGGTTCTTACCCCTCAATCATGGAGCTGGGGTGCTGGGGAAGTTACTGGGGGTAGCTAGTAACTCAATGATCATGTGGTAAAAAGTTGAGGCCATGGAGAAGAGTAAAAGTGATCAGGATGAGGGTTTTAGTAAAAAGCCAGAAGGTGTTTGATCAGTGTTTGGTCAAGCAAATGACCTCCACTTGACATGGCACTTAACAGGGTTGAAAGACATGAAAAATAGGGTGCTTCACCAAATTTGGGCTCGTTTGAAGAAACTAGCCAATGTAATTTTGGTGAACCCTAGAAATCAACAGAAACAGCTTCATCTTGTTTGAGTCAAGCTAATCATCTCCCCTTGATGCACCACTTGGTGTAGCATCATCATTTGGGGTATTGATCATGCCCACAAAGTTTGAAGCTCCAGATAAAAAGTTGGTAATGTAAAGTTGTTCAAATTTGCATTTGAACAGAAAGGGGTTTGAGGTGATCTGATCAAGTTGCTCTATTCCAAATCTTGTGCCGTTTGGTCTAGATGCCTTATTAGGCCATTCTAGCATGTGCACCAAGTTTGAGAGTAGTTGGACAAGTTTGGCAATGTAAAGTTGCTCAAACTTCAAATATGGACAGAATGGTTATGAAGGGGTTTGAGGATGTTTTCTTGCTTCCCAAGGCATGGGACTTGGCAAGATCATCAAATATGTCATATATGACATGATAGAATTTCCCTGGAATTTTTGGAGAAAATTTCCTTTGTAAATATTTCAAAAGCTTGAAATATCCAGAAAGGGTTTTAGAGGTTTTAGCCCATTATTTTGAACATGACCAAGTGTTGAAACTCTTATATATGGACAATATATGTCCTCTGAGTCTCTCTGAATTTTGGCAAATATTTTTGAAATAGTTAAATAATTTTCCCCTATTAAAGACCATTTCTGGCCTTAAGAAAAAGCTTTTAAATAAAATAGGAAAATAACTTTTAAAATTATACCTTTGTGGTTTCTGGGAGTCCTATGACTACTAGGTCTCAAATGAACCTTTTGAAATAATTTTCTCACCCTAAATCAAGTACTTGCAGTGCAAATCTCAATTCAGGGGTTTTTGGAAAACTAAATTTATAAAAATACTTTTTGGCCAAATTAATTTTGTAAGAAAATTCTATACTGTTATATAACACTTGGCATGATCATTGGGCATAAGTTTTGGGTATGGAGATGAATTCTACAAGAGGTCATAGTTGACTTTAATGAGCACAAGAAAAAGCATATGAAGAAAACTCAATTTCAAATAAAAGCCAAATGATGCTAAAAATTTTTGCTGGTCCAAATTTTCATGCTTCAAAGATACAAATAACATGTTACAAAATGCAGGGTGTGACAGACCTACCCCCTTACAAGAATCTCGTCCCCGAGATTCCTAAACTAGGTCTTAAAAGAGGTCGGGAAACTCGGATCTAAGATAGTCTTCTCGTTCCCAGGTTGCTTCTGCTTCGGTATGGTTGCTCCACTGGACCTTGAAATATTTGATGGTACGACTTCGCGTCCGTCGTTCTGCTTCGTCCAGAATGCGAATGGGCTTCTCGCGGTAGGTCAAATCAGGCTGCAGATCAATGGCTTGGTGATAAACATCCTTGTAGAGATTAGGCTTGTCTGGAACTTGGAGACATTTCCGGAGTTGTGACACATGGAATACATTGTGCACATCGGATAGCTCAGGTGGTAGTTCCAACTGATAAGCCACTTCTCCTCGTCGTGCAGTGATCTCAAAGGGTCCAATGAACCTTGGTGTGAGCTTCTCCTTGACGTGGAAACGCTTGGTTCCCTTTAGAGGAGTTACCCGCAGGTACACATGGTCCCCGACATGGAAACTCATGTTCCGACGGTGAGTGTCGGCATAACTCTTCTGCCTTGACTTGGCTGCCTTTAATCGCTCTCTGACTAGTTGGACTTGCTCTTCTGCTGCGCGGAGATTATCCGGTCCAAAGACTAGTCCTTCTCCAGTCTCTGACCAGTTGAGGGGTGTGCGACATCTGCGTCCGTACAACACCTCAAATGGTGCCATCTGAAGGCTTGACTGGTAACTGTTGTTATAGGAGAACTCGGCAAAAGGGAGACAATCTTCCCACTTGGCTCCATACGCCAGGACACAGACTCGGAGCATGTCTTCGAGAATCTGATTGACTCGCTCTGTCTGACCTCCGGTCTATGGGTGGAAAGCTGTGCTGAAAGACAACTTGGTTCCCAAGGCTTCTTGGAACTTCTTCCAGAACCTTGAGGTGAACTGGGTTCCTCGATCTGACACAATCTCCTTGGGAACGCCATGAAGGCTCACGATTCGGTCGATGTAGAGAGCTGCCAGCCGGTTGCCATCATAAGTGGTCTTGACAGGAATGAAATGGGCCACCTTGGTCAAATGATCGACTATGACCCAGATAGAGTCATGTCCTCTATTCGACCTTGGTCATCCAGTGATGAAGTCCATTCCGACTTTATCCCACTTCCACTCAGGAACTTTGAGTGGTTGAAGCAATCCAGCAGGTCGCTGATATTCAGCCTTGACCCTTTGGCACACATCACACCTTGCTACATAGGTTGCAATCTCTCTTTTCATCCCGTGCCACCAGAATCGTGCCTTCAAGTCTTGGTACATCTTGGTTCCTCCGGGGTGGATGGAATACGGAGTGTCGTGAGCTTCTTGCAGAATCAGCGTCTTCAGCTCGGTGTTGTTTGGTACGCAGATGCGACCTTTGTACCAAACAATCCCGTGCTTGTCTTCGGAGAATCCTGGGGCCTTGCCCAGCTTCATCTTCCTCTTGATGCCTTCGATGCTTGCGTGTCCATCTTGTGCCTTCTTGACGTCGTCCATCAGGGTCGGTCTGACTTCCAAATGATCCAGAAATCCAGGGGTGACCAATTCCAAACTGAATTGTTCGAACTCCTTAAACAAGGCTGGCTGCCTTTCTTGAATAACGGCATTCAAAGAGCAAGCCTTCCTGCTTAAGGCATCGGCCACCACGTTAGCCTTCCCGGGGTGATATTAAACACTGAGGTCATAGTCTTTGATGAGTTCCAACCATCTCCGCTGCCTCATGTTCAATTCCTTTTGGGTGAAAATGTACTTTAGACTTTTGTGGTCTATGTAGATCTCACACCGTTTCCCTAGGAGGTAATGCCGCCATGTCTTCAAGGCATGAACTACTGCCGCTAGCTCAAGATCGTGAGTAGCATAGTTCTCCTCATGGGGTCGTAGCTGCGTGGAGAGGTATGCTATGACGCGGCCTTCTTGCATCAGAACGCTTCCCAATCCGGTTCGAGAGGCATCACAATATATCACGAACTCCTTGTGAATATCAGGTGTTGCCAGAACTGGGGCGGTGGTCAATCTTTTCTTGAGCTCTTGGAAGCTTTCTTCGCATTTTGGCGTCCACTCGAACTTCTTGTCCTTCTTGAGGAGCTGAGTCATTGGTCGTGCAATGCTAGAGAATCCTTCCACGAACTTGCGGTAATAGCCCGCTAGTCCGAGGAAGCTTCTAACTTCCTTGATGGTCGTTGGAGATTGCCATTGGGTCACAGCTTCGATCTTTGCAGGATCAACAGATAATCCTTCCTCGGTCAAGACATGACCTAAGAATCCAACTTTATGCAGCCAAAACTCACACTTGCTGAATTTGGCGTACAGTTGGTGCTCACGAAGCTTGTCTAGGACCATCCTTAGATGCTGCTCGTGCTCTCCTCCGACTTCGAGAACACAAGAATGTCATCAATGAAGACAACTACAAACTTGTCCAAATTTTCCATGAAGACTTTATTCATGAGATACATGAAGTAGGCTGGGGCATTGGTTAACCCAAAGGACATGACCGTGCCCTCGTACATGCCATATCTGGTTACGAATGCCGTCTTTGGAATATCTTGGGGTCTGATCTTTAGCTGGTAGTACCCAGATCTGAGGTCGATCTTGGATAACACCTTTGCCTCGCTGAGCTGATCAAACAGATCTTCGATCTTGGGAAGTGGATACTTGTTCTTGATTGTAACTTCATTGAGGGAACGATAGTCAATGCATAAGCGGATGGTACCGTCCCTCTTTGCCACAAACATAACGGGAGATCCCCAAGGGGAGGCACTTGGGCGAATAAATCCCTTCCTTAGCTGCTCTTCTAGCCGCTTCTTCAACTCGGCTAATTCTTCCGTCCCCATCCTATAAGGCTTCTTATAGATGGGTCCTGCTCTGGGCACGAGCTCGATGATGAACTCAATGTCACGGTCAGGGGGCATTCCCGGTAGTTCATCCGGAAAGACATCAGGATACTCACATACCACCGGTACTTGATCTAGCCCAACTTCAGACAGACAGTTGACTTTAGCGGCTTGAGCGGAAGAGGAGTTGGAAGCAAACTTGACTTCGACTCCCTGATCATTGGTCACAGTGACTGTCCGATTGGCACAGTCTAACAAGCCTTGGTGCTTACTGAGCCAATCCATCCCTAAGATCACATCCAAGCCTTGCGATCTTAGGATGATAAGGTCTGCTAGGAAGTCTACACCGTTAATGGTAATACCGACTCCCTTACAGCCTATCTTGGCTCTCATCTCGGCTCCGGGGGTTTGTACCACCATAGGGTTATTCAGGGGTGTAGGGGTCATGCCACTTTTTAATGCAAATCTTTGAGTGACAAATGAATGCGTTGCTCCAGAATCAAACAAGACAGTTGCAGGTGCTGAGTTGACAAGGAACGTACCCAGCATGACGTCCGGGTCTTCCTGGGCTTCTTCAGCAGTGACGTGATTCACACGCCCCTTCCCATGGTTCGGTGGGTTGCGAGGAGCTGGGTTCCTTGGTGGCATCCCGCGGCCTTGTCCCTGGTTCTGCGCATTGGGGCGCGGGGCATCAGGCTTCTTGTTGGGGCACACCCTTGAGATGTGTCCGGACTGACCACATCCAAAGCAAGTGACTTGGTTTGGATTGATCTTGTTGCCACCACTAGTATTGGGGTTGAAAGCTGGCCTGGGGTTGGCATACTGCTGAGGCTGAGGGTGGGTGCGAGGTGCAGGAGCTCTTGGCTGCTGATAGGTTGGCTTGGCCGGGGCTGACTGCCACGGACAAGGCTTCTGGTTGCTGGAACTTCCCTTACTGACCAACTTGCGCTTGCGAGTGTCTTCCAAAGCACGCCGCTTGTCTTCAAGCATAAGTGCCTTGTTCACCAGGTCAGGGAAAGACTGGCAGTCGCACACGACAAGCGAGTATTGCAGAGTCTGATTGAGGCCTTCCATGAAGCGCTCCCTTTTTGCAGCATCAGTGCTGACATCTTCATGGGCATACCTTGACAGAATGCTGAACTTCTGCATGTACTCCTTGACAGTGCCACTTCCTTGCTTCAGGGCTCGGAACTCACGCTTTTTGATAGCCATGATTCCGGAAGGAATGTGGGCTTTGCGGAATTCTGACTTGAAGTTAGCCCAAGTGATGTCTTGTTCAGCATGCATGACCTTGAATCCATCCCACCAAGCTCTAGCAGTCCCCCCGAGGCAGTGGGCTGCATAAGCCACCTTCTCGCGGTCTTCGGTGCATCCGACTAGTTCCAGTATCTCCTCAATGGAATGGACCCAGTCGTCTGCATCCAGGGGTTCAGCAGTCTCGATGAAGGTTGGCGGTGCATGCTTCTTGAACTCTGCCAACGTGGAACGTCCATTGCCATTCCCCGCCGGCTGGCGGTTGTTGGTGACAGCTTGAGCAATCAGCTGGAGAGCTGCAGTGTTGGCTTGGCGTTCCTCTCGGAAAGCTTGGAGAAGCTGAGGCATGTCCATGCTTGGAGGAGGTGGTGGTGGAGCTTGGCCGTTGGTTTGGTCGTGGTCTGCCTCTGGCTGAGCGGATGCTCCGGCTTCAGGCTGCTGGGTAGAGGTACCAGTACGAGTTACAACAGGCATCCTGTTGGAGCGGTAAAAGGTCTCATGACTCGGAAGAGGGAAAGCAAGATAGATGGGTGCATAGTAAGGGGGTGGGTGTGACACTCAATCAAATCATGCAAGGGCCGAAAGGCCAAAACACATTCATTAAAATCCAAATGGGTGATGTAGTCGTTTACACATTCCCGAAGGAAGAGTACGACATACATCCAGACACAACAAAAGCAACACTAGATGGTTTCATATGAACCATACAAGGACTCGACTGCGCATAGGGGTTACACGACCTATCCTACCGTTGAGGTTACAACTGGCATATCCGAGTAGCAAATAATGCCTAAGCGGCGGAATGCTCGGTCACGTATTCTGGCTCTTCTGGGTCTTCCTTCTTGCCTTCATCTGTCTGGGCCCCCTTGTCACTTGAGGGTGTGGGGGAGTGGAGGAGTTGGATACGACGGTGCTTCGTCGGTGGTGCAGGGAAAAGCTTGCGATATTTCCCTCGCCGTCATCCGGCGTCGCCGAGGCGGTCCTTCATCCTTGGAAGATACATCCTCGGAGGGCCTTCCGCCTCGATATGCGATAGCGGATTGTCCAGAAGGTGCTCCTTCCTTCTTGATCCTATTTGCCTTCTCTTGAGCTCGATGAAGAAGTGCCTTGGTCTTGTGAAGTTCTTCTCGAAGCTTCATTTATTCCGAGGCCAAGTCTTGTGCCAAGCTGTCGGCACATAGACTAAAGTAGGTCTGGAACCGAAGCGAGAGTCCTTCCTTCAGTGGAGGGGCTAGAGCGCTGCTTTCTTCTTCACCTTCCTTCCGGTAAGGTAAGAAGCGAGTTGTCATCTTGGCTGCCATCTCTGGAAGAAGCTCGCGGAGACGGGTTAGTGCCTTGAGTGCAGCAGCCTCGACAGCGAGTGGTAGTGTTGCCATATGGGGTCCCTCGAAGAACCAACTTGTGAGAGGATCGTTTGCCTTCACGATCACTTCCACATGGTACTCCACCTCAGTGTCGCTCACCCAATGCTCAAGGTAGGTGAGGATGGGTGCTCGGTGGAACTGACACTCATGGAGGCTATCCTCGAGAAGTAAGGGAAACCCAATGGTCAGGTGCTCTTCGGGTACAGCGACCATCTACAAAGGTGGAATAGGAGGGGTTAATAAGTTGATGAAATCTCAGGTTTAGAAAAGAAGAGAGGTTCAGAAGGTTTTTGAAAATGGGTCTCAACTAACTAACTCCCATGCTAACTAAGGCTTCCTACAGTCAGGATGGCTCTGATACCAGCTCTGTGGGGACCCCGACTTAGAAGTCGAGATCGCCGAATGCACGTGTACAGTGATCCCAGAGATCAATGCTCACTGAACACACAGAAGCTGAAATAACAAGAGTCTTACATCCATACAAATAGTCTTACACGAATTAAGGCCATTATGGCCAAGTCTTACATAGATAGAGCCTCACGGGCTGAATAGCAAATAACTCAAATAGCGGAAGTCTTCGATAACGGGTAGAACCCATGCCAACTTCCTTAAACCTACATGCATTCTGACTGGGATAGCGTCCTAGTTCGCATGTTCGTCTCTAAAGAATTCTTCCTCATACTCCTGTTCTTCCATGCCTGGCCAATTAAATAACCAGTGGCAAGCCAATGAGTACTTTGAATGTACTCGCAAGCAACCCATGATGTGGTTCAAAGTAACAATGCAATTGAACGATAATGAACAATCTAGCAAAGGGCTAGAATGAATATTCTACTATCAAGTTTATGCATCAATAACCTCGCGTAACCTCGAAGACAGGTTACCGATATCAACATGAATAGGATTCAACTCATCGGGTCAAGTCACCACCTTGACTCATCACACACATATCATCACCGATGAAGTAAAATTCTGGACATAGTTTAAGTAGCACCACCCAACTGTCCATGATCGTGGACACGGCTATTCGAATAGTTTTACACTCTGTAGAGGTTGCGCACTTTACCCACAAGATCCGGGGAACTTCCGTGTCATCCACGACCCGCGGTACCTCAAGTACCCGGGGTAAGCACCCGGTCATTACCTTTCCTTAGACGACACTAACATAGAGTCCACTCGTTGGTACACGGCCCTCGGGTACAACAATAGATCACGGGACTTGCCCTAATTTCAATGTCACACGTACCCGAAGGGACCAACGGTGTGTCCGGTGCCCTGTGAAAACAGTCATGGTCGTCTATCCAAGCACGACCCCGTCCCGGGAAAGACCTCAAGTCTTCCCGTCACTAGTAATGCGGGCACCATGCTAGTATCGACCTAAGTAATCAATAAAGCCCCGTCCCATAAGGGGTAGTGTGGTTGCACATGTTTGGTTGGGACGGTAGTCACACATAAATCTAATCCATCGTTTCACCAAGCTCATGATTACCCGGCACATCACTTCTTCCTCAAGTGATGACCTAACACATCATCACCCTCGGGCATTAGGGGCACCCGATGGGTTCATGCAAAGATTTCAACTACGAAGGTTAAAATTACTCATGCATCATTTAAGCTTCATGACCAACTATTTGCATGTCATCTAGCACTTAGCAAGATCAAGATCAAGCATGCATCATGTGGTGGTTTCAACTAGGTCACCGCCGTGAATCTATCATCATGCATCGGAATCAACGGGTTCCGCAAAACAAGTGTATCATGGTCAAAGGGCTGCTTGCCTGGATTGGCTTGGTCTTCAAAGTCTTCAAAACCTTCTCCTTCTTCTTCCACAGCAACTTCGTCAAATACGGGATCTATACGTCGCATAATAACCATGGGAAAATAAGACCACAAATAAAACAGAAAAATCAAAGTGCTCAGAAAAATGTCAACTTATTTTTGTTAAATACTAGAGGAATTTCTAAGATGGGGAAAATTCATAGTTGGAGTTTTGGAGCAACAGAATGGAGTCTATTGATTTTAGAACAGGACTTTTACTGCCCAAATTTGAATTTAAATTTGAATAGAACAGGAAAGTTTCATAGATTTGAGTGAAAGTGGTACCATTAAATAGGTTGGAATATTACAAGATTTTAGGAGCTGGAATTATTTTATTTGGACCATTATTCTTTTCTGTAGAAATGTTTGAATTAATACAGAAAAGAAAAAGGAGAAAAGACCTATGCAACTGGGGCAGAGAGGCCACAGTGCACGGCCCAGGGCGGTCCAGCCCAGCCGCACGGGTGCCTGCGCGCGCACGTCGGGTTTTTGAACCTGACGGGCGGGGCCCGTGGGTCAGTGGCAGAGAGGAGGGGGAGAGAGGTGTGGGGATGACAGGCGGGCCTCGCCTGTCATCTCCAACCTTGCGGCCACGGCGACGGCGAGCTCACCGGCGAGGTTTCCGGCCACGGCGACGACAACGGAGGGCAGGAACGTGACCAACGTCGTGTTGCGGATGTAGGGGTGATGGTGCGGCATGCCGGGGAGGTCCGGTTCGCCGGCGGCGAGGTGGGACGGCGGAGGAGCTACGGGAGGTCGTCGCTCCGGCTGTTTCTAACTGCCACAAAGAGGGGAAACATAGGGGAAATGGTCAGTGAGGTGAGGGGGTTCCGAATCGGGTGAAAGGAGGGGCAGGGGAGGCCCGTACTGCGAGATCACCGGCGGCCCGACGCGGCGGAGCTCCGGTCGATCCCGAGCACTGGGACCTCCTGGGGTCGAACTGATGGTGCTGGGGGCTCGGTG
>LR738711.1:841294970-841452955 GCA_902687465.1 Secale cereale
TTATAGGGGGTCGACGGAGGCCCGTGGTCCAGTGCGCCGGCGAGCTCCGGCTCGAGGCTACAGCGCACGGGAGGCAAGGGGGATGAGTCCATGGTGTTGCTGGACGAGCTCCACGTCCAGCTGAGGTGAGAGGAGGAGCGGGGGAGCTTCTGGACCACGCGCGCGTGCGAGGCAGCAGAGTGGCCGTTGCGGGCGGCCGGTGCGCGTGCGACGATGTTCACTGGAGGGCGCAGGAGGAGGGGGGACTGCGCCGGGGCGATTGCGGACGTCGAGGGGCCTCGACTGGCGCGAAGGGGGAGCCCGAGGCTGTCGGGGGCCAGCGATTGGCTGAAGCCGCCGTGCGGGGGTGCACTGTAGCGCGTCCCAGAGCGCGCGTATGGCTGGCATCATCGTGCCCTCGCCGCTCTGGTCAAAACCAACGTGCCCAAGAGTGTCTAGAAGGTTAAAGGAGGAGTAAAGAATTGGCCTGAGGCCTTGGATGCCCTGGAGATGCTGAGAGAGAAAGGGAATGCCGGTGACTTGGTGAAAACTTGCTGTCCAGCAAGGTAAACTTGGGTTCTTACCCCTCAATCATGGAGCTGGGGTGCTGGGGAAGTTACTGGGGGTAGCTAGTAACTCAATGATCATGTGGTAAAAAGTTGAGGCCATGGAGAAGAGTAAAAGTGATCAGGATGAGGGTTTTAGTAAAAAGCCAGAAGGTGTTTGATCAGTGTTTGGTCAAGCAAATGACCTCCACTTGACATGGCACTTAACAGGGTTGAAAGACATGAGAAAATAGGGTGCTTCACCAAATTTGGGCTCATTTGAAGAAACTAGCCAATGTAATTTTGGTGAACCCTAGAAATCAACAAAAACATCTTCATCTTGTTTGAGTCAAGCTAATCATCTCCCCTTGATGCACCACTTGGTGTAGCATCATCATTTGGGGTATTGATCATGCCCACAAAGTTTGAAGCTCCAGATAAAAAGTTGGTAATGTAAAGTTGTTCAAATTTGCATTTGAACAGAAAGGGTTTTGAGGTGATCTGATCAAGTTGCTCTATTCCAAAATCTTGTGCCATTTGGTCTAGATGCCTTATTAGGCCATTCTAGCATGTGCACCAAGTTTGAGAGTAGTTGGACAAGTTTGGCAATGTAAAGTTGCTCAAACTTCAAATATGGACAGAATGGTTATGAAGGGGTTTGAGGATGTTTTCTTGCTTCCCAAGGCATGGGACTTGGCAAGATCATCAAATATGTCATATATGACATGATAGAATTTCCCTGGAATTTTTGGAGAAAATTTCCTTTGTAAATATTTCAAAAGCTTGAAATATCCAGAAAGGGTTTTAGAGGGTTTAGCCCATTATTTTGAACATGACCAAGTGTTGAAACTCTTATATATGGACAATATATGTCCTCTGAGTCTCTTTGAATTTTGGCAAATATTTTTGAAACAGTTAAATAATTTTCCCCTATTAAAGACCATTTCTGGCCTTAAGAAAAAGCTTTTAAATAAAATAGGAAAATAACTTTTAAAATTATACCTTTGTGGTTTCTGGGAGTCCTATGACTACTAGGTCTCAAATGAACCTTTTGAAATAATTTTCTCACCCTAAATCAAGTACTTGCAGTGCAAATCTCAATTCAGGGGTTTTTGGAAAACTAAATTTATAAAAATACTTTTTGGCCAAATTAATTTTGTAAGAAAATTCTATACTGTTATATAACACTTGGCATGATCATTGGGGCAGAAGTTTTGGGTATGGAGATGAATTCTACAAGAGGTCATAGTTGACTTTAATGAGCACAAGAAAAAGCATATGAAGAAAACTCAATTTCAAATAAAAGCCAAATGATGCTAAAAAATTTTGCTGGTCCAAATTTTCATGCTTCAAAGATACAAATAACATGTTACAAAATGCAGGGTGTGACAGCGGCCAAGGATCCCGTTGTAAGGCAAGGGGATCTTGGCAACATCGAACACGATCCTTTCTGTCCTATAGTTCAGATCACTTCCAAAAGTCACCGGCAGCGTGACCTTCCCCTTTGGTTGACTTCTTCCCGGGTTGACCCCCTGAAACGTGGCCGTCTGTTCGAGGTCTCCATCAGGAATCTGCAGCTTCTTGATCACGGTAGGCGAGTTTAAGTTCAGACCGGCCCCGCCATCGACTAGCATCTTTGTCACCTTGAGGTTGCGTATTGTCGGTGAAACCAACAATGGCAAGCACCCGACCACAATAGTGCGATCACGGTGATCCTCAGCGTCAAAAATGATAGGCGTGCTGGACCATTTCGGCGACTTTTGGGCTCCAGACGACGGCTTCGCCGCTGTAATCTCGCGCGCCCACTATTTAAGCTGGCGGTGAGAAGTATGCAGCGAGGCGCCGCCATCGACGCACATGGCCTCCGTGGCTTTCTGAAGCTCTTGGTCGCCGGACTCGTCGTCCTTTTCATGATCGTCGTCTTCTGGCTTTCTGTCACGGCCCCGGGCGGGCCTCTCATGTTGTTTATCCTTGCCGCGACGGCCTGCTTGGCCGTCACGCTTCTTGCCGGACCCCTCAGCACCGTCCCGACCCTTCTCCTTGTCCCGCCTCTCATATTCAGCCCTCTGCTTCTCAGGAAGGACCTCAACCTGTCGGCAATTATGGAGATCATGGCCTTTGGTGCGATGGATCTTGCAGTACTGCTTGTCGGAGTTTCCTAGCTTTTCGACAGCCGCCAAGGCCCGGCAGGCGACACACCCGGCAATTTCCTTGCCGGGGTCATCCGCCTTGATTTTCTTGGCAGAGCTGACGTCATCAGATCCCTCGACGGCAAGCACGGCTTTACCTTTGCGCTTCCTGTTGCGGTGCCGGCCTTTCTTCGTCGGGGCGGCAGTATCCTCATCTGAAGAGTCAGCTTCCGCGCCGGCATCTTCGCCGGGGTACTTCCTTCCCTCTTCAGCCTGGGCACATCTGTCAGCAAGAACGTAGAGTTCCGCCATATCTTTCACCTTGTTCATTGTTAGTTCTTCACGCATCTTGCGGTTACACACGTTCTGATGGAACGTGCTGATGATGGCAGCAGGGTGAACATCAGGGATATTGTACTGTATCCGGCTGAACCTCTGTATATACTTGCGCAGACTCTCGCCTCCCTTCTGGGGAATGACGTGCAGGTCACTTGCGTGGCCATGGGCTTGGGGACCTCTAGTAAAGGCGCCAACAAACTCATGGCACAAATCCGACCAGGAGGAAATAGAATCTACCGGCAAGTGCATCAACCACGACATGTCGTTGGGTTTAAGAGCCAATGGAAAGTAATTCGCAAGCACCTTATCGTCGCGGGCTCCGGTAGCTTGCATCGCGATGGTGTAGATGCTGAGGAACTCTGACGGGTGGGTCTTGCCGTTGTACTTCTTGCCAACGTCAGGCTTGAAGGTGCGGTGAGTGGGCCACTGGAACTGCCGCAGCTCATGGGTAAAAGCCGGACAGCCTACCTCGTAAGGTAGACCTCCAGGGCTCTCCGGTGTTGGGCGATTCACAGCAGGCCCTGCTCGCCTGTCTGACTGGTGGCGCGCTCCGCGCCGGCGCTCAATGGTGGTTCGAGCGTCTTCATGAGCTTGCTCCTGAAGAACTTGACGCTGGTCGCTGTGGGTCCGTGGGTCAAACGACGCTATGGAGATGTCGTCACCCGCGGCGTCTCGACGAGTCGACACACGCGTTACCGGGCGAGGAGGAGGCGAATGCACCGTGGCCACGGTGCTGCCGGTCCTCCCGCCACCGGTGCGTGGGAAACCATCGGAGCGTCGAACCAGGGGCCTCGCTGGACTTTGTTCATCCTTGTTGGCGACCGCGACAAGGCTTCAGATGGTGGCTCTCCATTCATCGAGTTTCCCCGTAACGGGAGGAAATTCGAGGAGCAACTGCGCGCACGCCAGGGCTTCTGCTGGGGTTAGCGGTAGCGAAACCTGCACGGACCACGACGCACTTCGACTCCTGACCATGTCAGGAAGAGCTCTATCACGATCCCGCAGTCGCATGCCGTTTTCACCAGCGCTCCGGCGGGCGGGCAGGTCTTCTACATCTCGGGAGTGGCGCTCGGGGCTTTTCCCGTGGCAACGCCCAGGAACTTCGGTGTGATGACGTCGTTCGTCGCACGCTGCTTGGGAGGAGTGCGTTGTTGGCGCCGGCGTGGGAGTCCTGGAGGCCCTTGCGTCGCCTTTGAGTGACGCGGCAGCGATCTTGGAAGGCCCCGCGCCACTCGCGGAGGGCCTGGCTCCGTCTTTGGATTTGGCGGTGTCTGGCCCGTTACCAGGCGCACAAACATCACCACTTCCTAAACTCCGGCTGCTGGGACAGTGTTGGTGTTTGCGAGCAGTGCCCCGGGTCCTTTCCGCGACCGGTCCACTGCTCGCCCGCGTCTGGACGGGCTGTCCGGCTTCCGACTGGCCAACCGCCACCGTCGTCTTCTTCTTGGGTGCCATGATGATGAAGAAGCGTCGAACTAACTGCTAAAGCCGATTCTCACAACTGCGCCCCTACCTGGCGCACCAAAGATGTCGGTGGGAACAACACCTATGGGATCACAAGAATCCCTACTACGGTTAGCGCGGCGCGGGGTTGAGAGAAGAGCGGATCAAACAGATAGCACACGGTTCGTTTATCCAGGTTCGGGCCGCGAGGATGCGTAAAACCCTACTCCTGCTTTGGTGGATTGTATATTTGTGTCCTTCAGCTAGCTATGGGGCGTGAGGAGCTCCAAAAAAGCCGAATCCTCCTCCTGGTTGCCTCGGGTCTCCTTTTATAAAAAAAGGGGTTGCCACAGTGGCACACAGGAGGTGGAAAGGGTACATTGATGCGAGTTTATCCCTCGCATTACATGACAAGGCACATTTAATGCGTCTTGCTTAGGTGTCCTTGCTTTATCGGGGACGGGGGAGAGATCTGTCTCGTCCGCCGCCGCTCCTTATCGTGTCGACACGCGCCCTGACCAGCGATGCGTGAAATGCCATGTAGGTAGGCAGGCAGCTGAGGTGGCACGATGGTGGGTCTTCACGAAGATTTGCATGTCGCCACGTAGGTGCCTGCCTAGCTGGTTGGGTCGGCAACTGCATACGGCGGTGGAAGTTTAGTCAGCGTGGGCCTGATGGTGGCCCTGCGGATGTCCTCGGCAAGGGCCTTGCCGGGGCCCCGGCAAGGGTCTTGCCGCGGCGTGTCGGTGTATTTGGAACGACACCTATGGGATCACAAGAATCCCTACTACGGTTGCGGAGCGCGGGGTTGAGAGAAGAGCGGATCCAACAGTTAGCACACGGTTCCTTTACCCAGGTTCAGGCCGCAAAGATGCGTAAAACCCTACTCCTGCTTTGGTGGATTATATGTTTGTGTTCTTCAGCTAGCCATGGGGCGTGAGGAGCCCCCAAAGGCTGACTTGTGAGGAGCTCTGAAAAGCCGAATCCTCCTCCTGGTCGCCTCGGGCCTCCTTTTATAAGAAAAGGGGTTGCCACAATGGCACACAGATGGTGGAAAGGGTACAGTGATGCGAGGTTATCCCTCGCATTACATGACAAGGCGCATTTAATGTGTCTTGCTTAGGTGTCCATGCTTTATCGGGGATGGGGGAGACATCCATCTTGTCCATCGCCGCTCCTTCTTGTGTCGACACGTGCCCTGGCCAGCGATGCCTGAGATGCCATGTAGGCAGGCAGGCAGCTGAGGTGGCGCAATGGCGGGTCTCCACGAAGATTTGCATGTCGCCACGTAGGTGCCTGCCCAGCTGATTGGGTCGGCAGCTGCATGGGGCGATGGAAGCTTAGCTGGCGTGGGCCTGATGGTGGCCCTGCGGGTGTCTTCGGCAAGGGCCTTGCCGGGGCCCCGGCAAGGGTCTTGTCGCGGCGCCTGCTGTCATCCCCGACAAGAAGCTTGCCGGAGGTCTTGTGGTCCTCCTTGGCTGGGATCCCGCCAAGGGTCATCGTCTTCTTAGTGTGTATCTGGTCTTGAATGTCTTCAGAAAGATCTGCATGCCACTTCGGGGATGTCTCCTGAATCCTTGCCCCATGGGGGCAGTGGACTCAAAGGTGATCCGCTTCGTAGGCGTGGGACAAGTTGCCGCGGCAAGAGTCCTGCCGGCCCCGGCAAGGATCTTGCCGGGGCTGCTAAAACTGGCTCCCGGCAAGGATCTTGCCGGGGGAATATGCTTCGTCCCTTTGCTCTCTGTGGTCTTGGCGTTGGGCTTCAGTCTCCATCGAGCTTCGGTCTTACCCTAGCTCACCTCCCTTGCCATGCTTGGTGTGGCGGTGCTCGTGGCTCAGACTGCCCGTGCACAGTCATAGGGGTACAAAAAGTGTACCCCTCTTTTTGTACACCGACAGGAGCCCCCGGGCCTGGGCCACACATAAGCGCGACGCGTTGTTGGGCCAGGCCCAGAACGGTGCGCGGGCAGGCGGGGCGGTTTTTACCGCGGTAAGATCTTTCGCGCGCTGTGCCCCCCCACGATCCACGCGCACGGCGTGGGGTGGAGGGGCGTGCGTGACGTGGGCGGCATGCGCGGGGCGGTTTCCGCAGGCATGCGTCACGTCGCAGTAAATGCGAAAGGAGGCGGCCCGCGTTCCCCCCATAAGTTGGAATAACCGCGGGCGCTTAGCTCACTTCCTCCATTTTCCTCGCGCCCCTTCCAATCTCAGAGCCGCTGTTCCCTTTCTTCCTTCCTTCGAAGCTTCCGCCGTCGCCTGCCGCCGCTGCTTCGCCATCCCCCTCCCTCTGCTCTCCAACTCAGCCGCCATGGCATCCAAAACCCGCCAAGGGCAAGGGGGTGGCCAAGGGAGCCGGGTCTGTGGAGCCGCCGGAGGACGCGTTTTCGTGGGACCGGACAAAGGCTGCTTTCTTCATCCCGTCGACGGTCGACGTCTACGAGCTCCGGGCCGCCTTCAAGCCCCTTTGGGGGGCGAAGATGGGGGGGGGGAATTTGGGACATCCGGCGACGCGCGTCATTCCGGCTGCTTGCGCCGAACCTGTCCCAAATCGGTATCCTTTCTTCGTCGACTACTTCTCTTGCGGGTTATGTCCCCCCTTCTCCGATTTCTTCTGTGACATCAGCACACCTTTGGCTTCCGCCTCTTGGATTTCACTCCGAATGCGGTGGCGTGCATGGCTTTCTTTGCGCACCTTTGCGAAGGCTTCGTCGGGGTGCAGCCCAATACGACGCTCTTCCGCCACTATTTCACCCCTCGGATCCAGCCGGGAGGTGCCATCTCTGGGTGCATCACCTGGATTCCAAGATCCAAGGGAGCATACCCGGACGGCGCCGTGAAGGAGAGGTGGGATGAATGGCGCGGCCGGTGGTGCTGGATTGAAGAAGACGAGCAGCCAAGATTCTGCAAGGTCCGCCGGGTGCCGCCGGTCCGTGGCAGCGACTGGGGCGACGTCGACGCCGCCGACTGGAGGCTCAATGTCGCCACCACCAGGATTCTCCGGCTCACCCAGGCCGGACTCACCCTTGAGATGACCGAGGCGGACTTCATTCGCCGTCGGATCGCCCCGTTGCATAACAAGGGGAGCCCAGCCTGGCTCTTCAAGAATCCCGCTGACGTCATGCGGCTCCGCCCTGGCCTCGACCACAACTTCACGGTGATGGGGCATGCCCACTTCTGCCAGCGGCTCTTCCAGCTTGACGTGGGTTGTGACGGCGAGGTCAAGCGGACCGGCAAGGCTGCGAGGGCTGCCGCAAAGGCCGACAAGGCCATCAAGGGGTCGTTCTTCAAGCTGCCAGCGGGGGTGGTCCCGCTATGCAACAATTCGCGCCAGTCCGAGATCATCGCCATGATGCCGGAGTGCAACGCGCACGGCCCTGTCCCGAGCTGGAAGGAGCCGGCGGACGAGGACGTGCAACAATTCTTCGACTCTCTGGTTGAGGTGTGCGTCAAGCCTGACGCCGAGCGGTGGCTTATCAGGGGCACCACACAGGAAGAGCTGGACTACATCGCCGCTAGGGTGAGGGAGGCGCAACTCGTCATGGAGGCCGGCAGCGCCGGTGGTGTGGAGGACGAGGCCGCAACGGCTGTGGAGGAGGAGGAGCTCGCCCAGTGGGCGGCGGCCGCCGGGGAGGCCAGCAGCGCCAACACTAGAGCTCCGCTTGTTGAGGACGCGTCCGACGAGTCGTCGTCGGAGGAGGACGTGGCGGCGGGTTCGGCGCCAGCGGCGAGTCTTGCGGCGAATCTTGCGGCGGGCCAGTTCCGGCGAGCCGGTCCAATCCGGCAAGGCTGCGCAGCCTCAATTGGCCCTGGAGGGGTCCGGGCGCCACACGAGGGCCACGACGGCGAGGAGGCTGACGAAGGCCGCCGAGAAGAAGAAGGCAAAAGCCCCCTCTCCATCTGGGCGCGCACCAACTCCACCTTCTTCGCCTCCCCTGGCAGACGTTGACTCGGATGTCGACGCGGAGTTCCCTTCTGATCTTGGGCCTCTCAGCCCGAAGAGGAAAAGGCAAGCGGTGGTGGAGGAGGAGATGGACGACGAGTAAGTATTCCATTCCTTACTGCCATTTCCATTCTCCTGAACCATGCCACTCATCTTGATCTATTTTGCTTCTTCATTGATGCAGAGACGTTGGCCCAGAGGATAAAGAGGGCGAAGGCCTCGGCGAGCAGCCAACCCCCGACTGGGGCTTCAGGGACACCACTGGTGGTGTTGAGCAGCCCGGACGGCAGCCCCCGGCATAGCCCCCATCGTAAGTTCATCATCCTCTTCTTGCTCGACATGCAGTAGGTGTTTGATGCTGTGGTGCTAACCTTGTTGGTTTTCTAGGATGGGAGCGGCAGCAGGAGGAGCCGCAGGGGGCTACCCCCAACACACCACCCCCATCGACTACGCCGCTGCGAGGGGCGTCCCCGGCAAGGGCACCAAGCATGGAGCCCACATGCATGGAGGAAGAGGGGAGCTTGGGCGCTGGTGCTCTGCCATGGCGCCAGGCGCCGGCGGGGAGGGGACTTTTGCTTCACAGCCTGGCGCTGGTGAGTCGCCTGTCTTCTGTCTCTCCTTTTCCCTTATTCTTTTTCTTGACTTCGTCATCCCCATCACTGCCCAGGCCCTCCTTCAACAGATATGGAGGACGTGGACGCCGTCATCGGGGAAGTTGCTGAGGAGGCCGCGGCGGAGGCCGACAGGATTGCCGCCGAGGAGGCCGCCAAGGACGCTGCCGAGGCCACCGCTGATAAGGCCGCCAAGGATGCCGCCGAGGAGGCCACCAAGGACGCTGCCGAGGCTGCCGCTGATAAGGCCGCCAAGGACGCTGCCGAGGCTGCTGCTGATAAGGCCGCCAAGGATGCCGCCGAGGATGCCAGCGGTGGGCCTGCCGGGGAGGCCGGCAAGGTCACAGCTGAGGAAGAGGCGGTTGATGATCAACCTTCTTCCTCCACAACCTTGGGCCCCGGCAGATACCTGAAGGTGGGCGACGACCTCTTCGTCCATCTCGCAGGGGCGTCAAGTTCCCGAGCGCCCGCCGGAGGAGAAGTCTTCGACGGCGAGGTGCTCGCCGCCACCGGGATCGAGGTTGTCGATGAACCGGGCGCCGGCGGCGATGGCTCCCTAGAGGGGCAGCTCTTCTATGCCATGGAGGCCAATTTCTGGAAGCTCCAAGCGCTCTACCGCGCCCGTCTGGACAAGGTTAAGTCCAGAACGATAGCGGTGGACGAGGCGGAGGTGGACTTCCAGGCGCGCGTTGCTGAGGCGCAAACCTGGTTTCACCAGTCCTGCGAGGAGCAGAGGGCCTTCCAGGAAGAATTGGCCAAGTGCGATGCGGAGCTCATCATGAAGATGGCTGACATCGAGAAGGCCCAGGAAGAGGTAGCGAACTTGGCTGCCGCAGCGGAGGCCGCCCGGAACCAGCATTAAGCCGCCCTCGATTCCCAGGAAGAAGACCTCTCCGCGCGTGAGGCGAAGCTTGCCGCAACGCTCCGCGGCAAGGATAAGGAGCTCGAGGTCCTTGTCGAGCAGCGGACTCGCGAGCTGGGGCATAGGCACAAGGAGGCACTCGATGCCCAGGCTCTGGTCTTCGCCGAAAAGGTGAAGGAGCTGGAGGTAGAGCGGGACGGGTTGAGGGAGCAGGCCCTCAAGCTGTCCGACGAGAAGAACAGGCTCAACTGCACCTTGACGGAGGCGCATGGAGAGGTCATCAGCAGAGCTGGGGAGCTCTCCGAGGCACAAAACTCCATCAGAGATCTCAAGCTGAGGCTGGAGAACCTCGAGAAGATGTTGTCGGAGAGCTCGGCTCGGGAGGAGACCTTGACCAGGAACTTGGAGGAGGAGAAGCAGCTATGGGCGGACGAGGCCACCTCCCACTAGGAATATGTGGCGGGCGAGAACAGGTGGATCAGCCGGCTAGAGGACATCGCCGGCAGGGTCACCTCACAGTTGGCCCTCATGCGGATGCCAAATGTGAGGTATGCTCCTGAGTGGAGCGGGACCGTCAACGCCAAGCTGACCTAGTTCTTTGAGGGTGTCCTCGGTGCCTTGGCTGATCTTCACTCCAACAGAACGACCACGCTGGCCGGGGAGGCCCGGCGACTTTGCCGGGGGGTCATGACCAAGGCCCTCACCAAGATGGCATACTGGAATCCTTCCCTCGACTTCGAAGCCGCAATGGATAGCTTGCCAGAGGATGCCGACCTCACGGTGCTCAAGGAGCGCATCAAGCCCGTCATCAGCTGCATCGACAAAATCAAGAGGGTGGAAGGCCAGCGCCGGGATTAGGCATCCCAGTCTTCTTCGCCGCTGCGGGTTCTTGACCAAGACAATTTTTATCTTTAGTTAGAACCTCAACAATGATGTAATATAATTTTGAAATATCTTTGGAATTATGCATGTTATTTTCCTGTTTGCTGCCTCTTTGTGTGTCCACCCTACACTAGCTGGGTAGGCTTGCCGGCGCGAAAAACCCAAGGCGGCGTCTTGGGGATGGGTCCCCATTGGCCTGCCAGGCGAGCGTGCCGCCGGGTGTGCCACCTTGCCGCCCTTAACGCAGCCGCTCGAACTGTCGAGCTTGACTCAAGTCAGAGTCGAGAGCCTTGCCAATTGTCGAAGGCTACCCTACCGTTTCCAACGCAGCCATTTGAACTGTTGAGCGGACTCGAAACAGAACAAAGGCCTTGCCGGTCAGGAAGGGCCCCATTTGCGTGTAGGTTTCTTTTTGCACAAAGAACTACAGCTCCGAGGATAACAACTTTAAATAATAGGATGGAAATATTCAGGGTTCAATGTAACTTATCTTCTATTTGTAGCCGCTCGAGCGCTGATCTCCTGGCCTCCTCTCTTCTCAAAGGGCCACGAAGACGAAAGAGTGCTGGGCTAGCCGCCGGATCGGATTCTCACAACTGCGCCCCCTACCTGGCGTGCCAAAGATGTCGGTGTATTTGGAACAACACCTATGCGATCACAAGAATCCCTACTACAGTTGCGGAGCGCGGGGTTGAGAGAAGAGCGGATCCAACAGTTAGCACACGGTTCCTTTACCCAGGTTCGGACCGCAAAGATGCATATAACCCTACTCCTGCTTTGGTGGATTATATGTTTGTGTTCTTCAGCTAGCCACGGGGCGTGAGGAGCTCCCAAAGGCTGACTCGTGAGGAGTTCTGAAAAGCCGAATCCTCCTCCTGGTCGCCTCGGGCCTCCTTTTATAGGAAACGGGGTTGCCACAGTGGCACACAGGAGGTGGAAAGCGTACAGTGATGCGAGGTTATCCCTCGCATTACATGACAAGGCGCATTTAATGCGTCTTGCTTAGGTGTCCATGCTTTATCGGGGACGGGGGAGCCATCCATCTTGTCCGTCGCTGCTCCTTCTTGTGTCGACACGTGCCCTGGACAGCGATGCTTGAGATGCCTTGGAGGCAGGCAGGCAGCTGAGGTGGCGCAATGGCGAGTCTCCACGAAGATCTGCATGTCGCCACGCAGGTGCCTGCCCAGCTGATTGGGTCGATAGCTGCATGAGGCGGTGGAAGCTTATCTTGCATGGGCCTGATGGTGGCCCTGCGGGTGTCTTCGGCAAGGGCCTTGCCGGGGCCCCGGCAAGGGTCTTGCCGCGGCGCCTACTTTCATCCCCGGCAAGAAGCTTGCCGGAGGTCTTGTGGTCCTCCTTGGCTGTGATCCCGCCAAGGGTCATCGTCTTCTTAGTGTGTATCTGGTCTTGAATGTCTTCACAAAGATCTGCATGCCACTACGGGGATGTCTCCCGAATCCTTGCCCCATGGGGGCAGTGGACTCAAAGGTGATCCGCTTCGTAGGCGTGGGGCGAGTTGCCGTGGCAAGAGTCTTGCCGACCCCGGCAAGGATCTTGCCGGGGCTGCTAAAACTGGCTCCCGGCAAGGATCTTGCTGGGGGAATCTGCTTCGTCCCTTTGCCCTTTGTGGTCTTGGCTTTGGGCTTCAGTCTCCATCGAGCTTCGGTCTTACCCTGGCTCACCTCCCTTGCCATGCTTGGTGTGGTGGTGCCCGTGGCTCAGACTGCCCGTGCACAATCATAGGGGTACAAAAAGTGTACCCCTCTTTTTGTACACCGACACTGCGCCTGCTGCCATCCCCGGCAAGGTGCTTGCCGGAGGTCTTGTGGTCTTCCTTGGCTGGTATCCCGCCAAGGGTCATCGTCTTCTTAGTGCGTATCTGATCTTGAATGTCTTCACAAAGATCTGCATGCCACTTCGGGGATGTCTCCCGAATCCTTGCCCCATGGGGGCAGCGGACTCAAGGGTGATTTGCTCCATAGGCGTGGGGCGAGTTGCCGTGGCAAGGGTCTTGCCGGGGCTGCTAAAGCCGGCCCCGGCAAGGATCTTACCGGGGCTGCTAAAATTGGCTCCCGGCAAGGATCTTGCCAGGGGAACCCGCTTCGTCCCTTTGCTTTTTGTGGTCTTGGCTTTGGTGTTGCTCCAGTTCCATCGAGCTTCGGTCTCACCTTGGCTCACCTCCCTTGCCTTGCTTGGTGTGGTGGTGCCCGCGGCTCAGACTGCCCATGCACAGTTATAGGGGTACAAAAAAGTGTACCCCTCTTTTTGTACACCGACAATAACGATACTTATTGAAGAAAGATGGGATGCCTTCCGGTGCATCCCCAAGATTAGACGCTTGAGTCTCCTTGAATATTTACTTGGGGTGTCTTAGGCATCCCCAAGCTTGGACGCTTGAGTCTCCTTGAATATTTACTTGGGGTGCCTTAGGCATCCCCAAGCTTGAGCTCTTGCCTCTCCTTATTCTTCTCATATCAATACCTCCTCGATCTTCGAACACTTCATCCACACAAAACTTAACCGAACTCTTAGTGGCGGGGTTAGTGCATATGATCAATGAAATCCCATCATGTACTGATCTAACATTATTGTATAATTATGAACAAACATTACCCATTGTATTCTATCACAATTATATGGCCCCAAGTCAAGGAGGCTTCAACAAAAATTCAAACATATGCAAATAATGAAGCTATAACAGCAATCTATGAACACGGGACAGTCTGTAGTAATCTGAAAATTAACCATACTTCTGTAACTCTAAAAATTCTGGAAAAATTAGGAAAAACCAACAATCTGTATAGCAAGACTGTGCAAAAAGTTTCAGATCATTTCGATGTTCCAGTAAAAAAAATGTAAAATCACGCACTACATCCAAAGTTTCTGTTTTTGCACCGCACAAACCAACAAGCAGTTTAATCATCCTAAAGGAAACTCTTAGCACATTATTTTTATAATACAATGGAATTGTACAAGGGTATAATTATTTTTGTTGAAAAGTTTTTGTAATCAAGGTTCACTAAGTTTCCATGGGCATGAACAAAGTTCAAGGCTCGCTCCCACTTTAACAATGCTCGTCTTTCTCACTTTCGCTTTTCTTTTTGAAAAAGTTTTAGGTTCCCCTTTTTTTTAAACTTTATAAAATCACACACCAGAAATAAATGACTCTCTAAAACTTCCGGATTGTCTCCCTGACAGCGCTTTCTTTAAAGCCATTAAGCTAGGCATATAGTGCTCAAGTAATGGATCCACCCGGATCCCAAGGTATATCAAAGCCAATTATAATTAACAATGATTTGTGATTTAGTAGTGAGCACAAAGTAACATATATCATGCAACAACGAAGTCTAACTCTCTTCCTATGCATCGGCATGTCATAAAAGAACATTCATGCGCACATAGTAAAGGCCAGTGCATAGCATAAACAGTTTCTTGTAATTTTATCATACTGGAAACATAGAGAGGCGGAGATGTAGTTCCTCCCTCATAATAATTGCAAGTAGGAGCAGCAAGCACATGCATATTATATCTATCAAAATCATCATGTGCAGTAGTAGAACGCAACCCATCAATATAGTCCTTAATAAGTGCAAACTTCTCTGATATAGTGTAGTTGGGAGAATTCAAAAAGATAATATGACTGACATGTGTGGGTGCAATAGCAACAATTTTATTCATAACATAAGGAACTATAGCATGTTCATCTCCATAAGCATAATTCATATTGGCATCTTGGCCACAAGCATAGCAAGCATCAATTTCATCAAAAAGGGATATTTCAAACGAATCCAAGGGATCATAGCAATCATCATAGCATTCATCCTTCGGTAAGCACGAAGGGAAATTAAAAAATGTATGAGTTGAAGAGTTACTCTCATTAGAAGGTGGGCATGGGTAGCTAATCCTCTCTTCCTCCTTTTGCTCTTCGCTCTCCTCGTCATCTTTTTCATGTAATGAGCTCATAGTGTCATCAATTTCTTCTTCCATAGTTTCCCACAAAATACGAGTCTCTTCTTGGACAGCGGAGACCTTCTCAATAAACGCATCAATATTGGCATTGTATTCATAATTCTCATAGCAATATTTCAATATAGCAAAATTTTCAGGCCTATAAACAGCATCATCAAAAGCTTCATACCTTTTAAACAGAGATTCAATTTCATAAGCACCCTTAAAAGCAAACAATTCTTTTATTTGTTCCACATCATAATAATCATATATACCATTAGCATAAGAAGCTAAGGTTTCTTCATCATTAAAGTTGCATGAAAAGGGAAGGTGTGGAGCCGTCATCCTAGAGCAACAAGTATAATCATATCTCAAGCAGAAATCCCGAGCATACCAACGCAACATATAAATTTGATCCCATAATAGTTTTCCTTTTTGTGTCAAGCGATAATCCCTAAAGTATTCACGTTGATCCAACGTTACTCCCATTATATAGTTGAATGGAGTTTTCTCAGGATTATCAAAGTAGTACATAATATTTTTCGCATAATGAGCATCGAGGGTTTTAGGAGGTTCCCCATCTCCATGAGTAACAAGTACACCTATTTTTTTGGTATTTCGTGTTCCATATCCATAAATAAAGATAGAGAACAACTTAGAACAGCAAATAAAATCTACTTAGTGATAAAGCAAATAAGCACACACGAGAATATTCACCCCACACCATTGCTCCCCGGCAACGGCACGAGAAAAAGGTCTTGATAACCCACAAGTGGAGGGGATCAATTGTAGCCTCTTTCGATAAGTAAGAGTGTCGAACCCAATGAGGAGCTAAAGGTAGAACAAATATTCCCTCAAGTTCTATCGACCACCGATACAACTCTACGCATGCTTGACGTTCGCTTTACCTAGAACATGTATAAAACTAGAAGTACTTTGTAGGTGTAACGAGATAGGTTTGCAAGAATATAAAGAGCATGTAAATAAAAACTAGGGGCTGTTTAGGTAAAGAAGCAATAAAGTTAGTATAGCGAGTGCGGAAAAGTGGTGGTAGGAGTTGCGGAATTGTCCCTAAGCAATTGACTATGTTACTAGACCGGTAGCAAGTTTTATGTGGGAAAGGCCACTGCTAGCATGTCATCCTGACTTGGAACTCTATGCACTTATGATTGGAACTATTAGCAAGCATCCGCAACTACTAACGTTCATTAAGGTAGAACCCAACCATATCATTAAGATATATTGCCCCCACTTCAATCTCGTATGCATCAATTTCTATGCTAGGTTGAAGCTTCTGTCACTCTTGCCCTACAATACATAGTCCTATCAACATACAACTAACCCTATGGTGTGATCCACGCGCGCGCTCATATGATGGTCACCAAAGGACAACAACATAACCACAAGAAAATTAAACCAATCATAGCAATTCACCAATTACCGATAGGACAGCGAAAATCTACTCAGACATCATAGGACGGCAACACATCATTGCATAATAATATGAAGCATAAAGCATAATGTTCAAGTAGAGGGTACATCGGGTTGCGGGAGAGTGGTCCGCTGTAGATAGATGGGGGAAGGTGATGAAGATGTTGGTGAAGATGACGAAGGTGTTGGTGTAGATCGCCGTCACACAATGATGGCTCTGGTGGCACTCCGGCGCCACCGGAAGCGAGGGGAAGAGAGCCCCCCTCCTTCTCCTTCTTCCTTGGCCTTCTCCCTAGGTGGGACAAGAGTTCTCTGATACGTATCCAACATATCTACTTTTCCAAACACTTTTGCCCTTGTTTTGGACTCTAACTTGCATGATTTGAATGGAACTAACCCGGACTGACGCTGTTTTCAGCAGAACTGCCATGGTGTTATTTTTGTGCAGAAATAAAAGTTCTCGGAATGACCTGAAATTCAACGGAAAATTATTTTGGAATATATAAAAAATATCTATGGAAAGAACCAAGCCAGGGGGCCCACACCCTGTCCACGAGGGTGGGGGCACGCCCCCTGCCTCATGGGCCCCCTGTTGCTCCACCGACGTATCCCCTGACTCCATATATTCACTTTTGGGGAGAAAAAAAATCAAAGAGGAAGAATTATCGGGTTTTACGGTACGGAGCCGCCACCAAGCCCTAATCTCTCCCGGGAGGGCTGATCTGGAGTCCGTTCGAGGCTCCGAAGAGTGGAGATCGTCGCCATCATCATCATCATCAACCTTCCTCCATCACCAATTCCAAGATGCTCACCGTTGTGCGTGAGTAATCCCATCGTAGGCTTGTTGGACGGTGATGGGTTGGATGAGATTTACCATGTAATCGAGTTAGTTTTGTTAGGGTTTGATCCCTAGTATCCACTATGTTCTAAGATTGATGTTGCTATGACTTTGCCATGCTTAATGCTTGTCACTAGGGCCCGAGTGCCATGATTTCAGATCCGAACCTATTATGTTTTTATGAATATATGTGTGTTCTTGATCCTATCTTGCAATTCAATAGTCACCTACTATGTGTTATGATCCGGCAACCCCGAAGTGACAACAATCGGGACCACTCCCGGTGATGACCGTAGTTTGAGGAGTTCATGTATTCACTGTGTGTTAATGCTTTGGTCCGGTACTCTATTAAAAGGAGGCCTTAATATCCCTTAGTTTCCATTAGGACCCCGCCGACATGGGAGGGTAGGACAAAAGATGTCATGCAAGTTCTTTTCCATAAGCACGTATGACTCTATTCGGAATACATGCCTACATTACATTGATGAACTGGAGCTAGTTCTGTGTCACCCTAGGTTATAACTATTACATGAGGAATCACATCCGACAAAATTATCCATCACCGATCCAATGCCTACAAGCTTTTCACATGTTGCTTGTTGCTTATTTACTTTTCCGCTGCTACTGTTACAATCACTACAAAAACACTATCGCTACTTTTATTGTTGTTACCGTTACTTCCATACTACCTTGCTACTAAGTTTCTAGGTGTGGTTGAATTGACAACTCAGCTCCAAATACTTAAGAGTATTCTTTGGCTCCCCTTGTGTCGAATCAATAAATTTGGGTTGAATACTTTACCCTCGAAAACTGTTGCGATCCCCTACACTTGTGGGTTATCAAGACTATTTTCTAGCGCCATTTGATGTCTACTACACAACCTTCTTCTTGTAGACGTTGTTGGGCCTCCAAGTGTAGAGATTTGTAGGACAGTAGCAAATTTCCCTCAAGTGGATGACCTAAGGTTTATCAATCCGTGGGAGGCGTAGGATGAAGATGGTCTCTCTAAAAAAACCCTACAACCAAATAACAAAGAGTCTCTTGTGTCCCCAACACAGCCAATACAATGGTAAATTGTATAGGTGCACTAGTTCGGCGAATAGATGGTGATACAAGTGCAATATGGATGGTAGATATAGGTTTTTGTAATAAGAAAATATAAAAACAGCAAGGTAGCAAGTGGTAAACATGAGCATAAACGGTGTTGCAATGATATGAAACAAGGCCTAGGGTTCATACTTTCACTAGTGAAATTCTCTCAACAAGGATAACATAATTGGATCATGTTACTAGCCCTCAACATGCAACAAAGAGTCACTCCAAAGTCACTAATAGCGGAGAACAAACGAAGAGATTATGGTAGGGTACGAAACCACCTCAAAGTTATTCTTTCTGATCGATCTATTCAAGAGTCCGTAGTAACGTTCAATCTATCATAGAGTTCGTACTAGGATAACACCTTAAGACACAAATCAACCAAAACCCTAATGTCACCTAGATACTCCATTGTCACCTCAAGTATCCGTGGGCATGATTATACGATATGCATCACACAATCTCAGAAACATCTATTCAACCAACACATAGACTTCAAAGAGTGCCCTAAAGTTTCTACCGGAAAGTTAAGACGAAAACGTGTGCCAACCCCTATGCATAGATTCCCAAGGTCACAGAACCCGCAAGTTGATCACTAAAACATACATCAAGTAGATCATGTGATATCACATTGCCACCACAGATAAGCACATGCAAGACATACATTAAGTGTTCTCAAATCCTTAAAGACTCAATCCGATAAGATAACTTCAAAGGGAAAACTCAATCCATTACAAGAGAGTAGAGGGGGAGAAGCATCATAAGATCCAACTAGAATAGCAAAGCTCGCGATACATCAAGATCGTGCCATCTCAAGAACACGAGAGAGAGAGAGAGATCAAACACATAACTACTTGTACATACCCTTAGCCCTGAGGGTGGACTACTCCCTCCTCGTCATGGAGAGTGCCGGGATGATGAAGATAGCCACCAGAGAGGGATTCCCCCCCTCCGGCAGGGTGCCAGAACGGATCTAGATTGTTTTTCGGTGGCAACAGAGTCTTTCGGCGGCGGAACTCCCGATCTATGTTATTTTCCGGAGGTTTCAGTATATATAGGAGGTGTTGGAGTCGGGGCCAAGCAAAGGGGGGCTGCGGGCTGTCCACGAGGCAGGGGGCGCGCCCAGTAGGGGGGCGCCCCCACCCTCGTGGGCAGCCCGTGGGTCCTCTCATCCCCCTCCGGCACTTCCCGGGCTTCTTTATGTCCAAAAACAACCTCCGTTGATTTTCAGGTCAATTGGGCTCCGTTTGATATTCCTTTTCTGTAAAACCCTGAAATAGGCAAAAAACAATAATCTGGACTGGGCCTTTGGGTTAATAGGTTAGTCCCAAAAATAATATAAAAGTGTATATAAAAGCCCATAAAACATCCTAGAAGGATAATATAATAGCATGGAACAATCAAAAATTATATATACGTTGTAGACGTATCAAGCATCCCCAAGCTTAATTCCTGCTCGTCCTCGAGTAGGTAAATGATAAAACCAGAATTTTTGATGTGGAATGCTAACCAACATAGTTTTTCAATGTAATTCTCTTAATTGTGGCATGAATGTTCAGATATGAAAGAATCAAGACAAAAGTCTATATTGACATAAGAAATAATTATACTTCAAGCAATACTAACAAAGCAATCGTGTCTTCTCAAAATACTATGGCTAAAGAAAGTTATCCCTACAAAATCATGTAGTCTGGCTATGCTCCCTCTTCATCACACAAAATATTCATATCATGCACAACCCAGGTTTCAGCCAAGCACTTGTTTTCATACTCTATTCTTTCAAACCTTTCAACTTTCACGCAATACATGAGCGTGAGCCATGGATATAGCACTATGGGTGGAATAGAGTGGTGGATGTGGAGAAGACAAAAAGGAGGGAGATAGTCTCACATCGACTAGGCGTATCAACAGGCTATGGAGATGCCCATCAATAGATATCAATGTGAGTGGGTAGGGATTGCCATGCAACGGATGCACTAGAGCTAAAAATGTATGAAAGCTCAACAAAAGAAACTAAGTGGGTGTGCAATCAACTTGCTTGCTCAAGAAGACCTAGGGAATTTGAGGAAGCCCATTATTGGAATATACAAGCCAAGTTCTATAATGAAAATTCCCACTAGCATATGAAAGTGACCAAACATGAGACTCTCTATCATGAAGAACATGGTGCTACTTTGAAGCACGAGTGTGGAAAAAAGATAGTAGCAATTGTCCCTTTTCTTTTTTTTCTTCTTTTTGAGTGGACTTTTCTTTTGTTTGGCCTTTCCTCACATGGGACAATGCTCTAATAATGATGATCATCACACTTATATTGATTTACAACTCGATATTACAACTCGATACTAGAACAAAGTATGATTCTATATGAATGCCTCCGGCGGTGTACCGGGATGTGCAATGAATCAAGAGTGACATGTATGAAAAATTATGCATGGTGGCTTTGCCACAAATACGATGTCAACAACATGATCATGCATGGCAATATGACAATATGAAGCGTGTCATATGAACGGAACGGTGGAAAGTTGCATGGCAAGATATCTTGGAATGGCTATGGAAATGCCATGATAGGTAGGTATGGTGGCTGTTTTGAGGAAGATATATGGTGGCTGTTTTGAGGAAGGTATATAGTGGGTGTATGGCACCGGCGAAAGTTGTGCGGTACAAGAGAGGCTAGCAATGGTGGAAGGGTGAGAGTGTGTATAATCCATGGACTCAATATTAGTCATAAGAACTCATATACTTATTGCAAAAATTTACGAGTCATCAAAACAAAGCAATCAACGCATGCTCCTAGGGGGGGGGGGTGGTAGGAGTTAACCATCGCGCGCCCCCGACCTCCACAAAAAGGAAGACACTCTACAAATACCTCATGCTCTAACTTCGTCACATAGCGGTTCACCATACGTGCATGCTACGGGAATCACAAACTTTATCACAAGTATTTCTCAGTTTCATAATAACTCCACTAGAATGACTCTAATATCACTATCCTCATATCTCAAAACAATTATCAAGCATCCAACTTCTCTTCATATTCAATGCACTTAGTGTGAAAGTTTTTACTACGTTGATCTTGGATGTCTATCATGTGAAGGCTAGTTTTATAGCCAAAGCACATTACCATGATGTTTTAATAGACTCTCAAAAGGATATAAGTGAAAAATGAGATATCAACATGTCGGTGTATTTGGATCGACACCTATGGGATCACAAGAATCCCTACTACGGTTGCTGGGCGCGGGGTTGAGAGAAGAGCGGATCTAACAGTTAGCACACGGTTCCTTTACCCAGGTTCGGGCCGCGAGGACGTGTAAAACCCTACTCCTGCTTTGGTGGGTTGTATATCTGTGTTCTTCAGCTAGTGAGGAGTTCTGAAAAGCCAAATCCTTCTCCTGGTCGCCTCGGGCCTCCTTTTATAGGGAAAAGGGGTTGCCATAGTGGCACACAGGAGGTGGAAAGGGTACAGTGATGCGAGGTTATCCCTCGCATTACATGACAAGGCGCATTTAATGCGCCTAGCTTAGGTGTCCTTGCTTTATCGGGGACGGGGGAGACGTCCGTCTTGTCCGTCGCCGCTCCTCCTTGTGTTGACACGCGCCCTGGCCAGCGGTGCCTGAGATGCCATGTAGGCAGGCAGGCAGCTGAGGTGGCGCAATGGTGGGTCTTCACGAGGATCTGCATGTTTCCACGTAGGTGCCTGCCCAGCTGGTTGGGTCGGCAGCTGCATGGGGCGGTGGAAACTCAGTTGGTGTGGGCCTGAGGGTGGCCCTACGGGTGTCCTCGGCAAGGGCCTTGCCGGGGCCCCGGCAAGGGTCTTGCCGCGGCGCCTGCTGTCATCCCCGGCAAGGTGCTTGCCGGAGGTCTTGTGGTCTTCCTTGGCTGGAATCCCGCCAAGGGCCGTCGTCTTCTTAGCTTGTATCTGATCTTGAATGTCTTGACAAAGATCTGCATGCCACTACGGGGATGCCTCCCGAATCCTTGCCTTATGGGGGCAGTGGACTCAAGGGTGATCCGCTCCGCAGGTGTGGGGCGAGTTGCCGCGGCGAGGGCCTTGCCGGGGCTGCTAAAGCTGGCCCCGGCAAGGATCTTGCCGGGGCTGCTAGAACCAGCTCCCGGCAAGGATCTTGCCGGGGGATCCTGCCTCGTCCCCTTTGCTCTCTGTGGTCTTGGCGTTGGGCTTCAGTATCCATCGAGCGTCGGTCTTACCCTGGCTCACCTCCCATGCCATGCTTAGTGCGGTGGTGCCCGTGGCTCAGACTGCCCTTGCACAGTCATAGGGGTACAAAAAGTGTACCCCTCTTTTTGTACACCAACAGGAGCCCCCGGGCCTGGGCCACACATAAGCGCGACGCGTTGTTGGGCCAGGACCAGAACGGTGCGCGGGCAGGCGGGACGGTTTTTACCGCAGTAAGATCTTCCGCGTGCTGCGCCTCCCACGATCCGCGCGCGCGGCGCGGGGTGGAGGGGCGTGCGTGACATGGGCGGCATGCGTGGGGCGGTTTCCGCAGGCATGCATCACGTCGCAGTAAATGCAAAAGGAGGCGGCATCGCGCCTTCCCCATAACCGGGGGGAGGCATGGAGATGCGGCCCATTTACTGAATGTGGCCGAGGCATGGTCCTCAAGGCGTCCACTCCCCACAATCATGGGGTGGGGAGAGGTCGCCTCACCCGTCCCCTCGGTTCTGCACGTCCGCCACGTGCCTCCCATGCGCTTGGGGTGGCAAACGGGGGAGGCGGAAAACCGAGCCGTCGCTGGTTGGGGCGGCAGGTCGGTCCCGGCTCCCTGCGCCTTTTGCGTGTTGATTGGTCGAGCGGGGCGGTCTAGCCCCAGTCCCTCCCCTTTATAAAGAGCGGGAGGGGAGGGACGGCGCCCCGCACTCTCCCATCTTCTTTCTCCTTCAGCTTCTGCTCCTCTCTTTCGTTCGCCATGGAGAGAGGAAATCCTGGTCCTTCAGCGGTGGCGGCGAGGGTCGCCGCTCGACAACGCGTCCCTCCTTCTCCTGCACCCGCGGTGGCAGGGCCGGCCACGAGGGGAAGGGGGAGGGGGCGAGGCCATAGGCGAGGCCGGGGCGCTCGGGGAAGTGGAGGACGGGGCGGCCCGCCGGCCTCGCCCCCGCTAGCAGCTCCTCTTCCAGTGGAGGGCCATATTGGGGATGACCCTTGCGAGTTCTTCGTCAGGTTGCGGCGGCCGCCGCGCCGTCGCCTTCATCTCCCGACACCATTTGCGCGGGAGATGGAGCTGGATCCGCCGGAGTCGCTGGGGCTGCACATGAGGGGCTGCGGGATCATTGGCACGCGGGTCCGCGTCGACTTCCCTGCTCCTCATGTGATGTATCTTCGTCAGGGATGGAAGACATTTGCTCGCATCCACAGCCTGACGGATGGGCTCACTCTCCATTTTAAGTTGATGGAGGGTGGCCTTCTCTCCGTCAAGGTCTTCGGGCACTTTGGGACTCGTGCAAGGTGCTGCGTGGAGAGCTCCTCCGATGACGAAGACTCCTCCTTGAACGAGGGTGACGAGGAGGACATCGGCAGCGACGACGAGGGCGGTGGACGGTAGGATGATGGGTCCGACTAGGTGTCGGGCGCCGCTCCTGGTGGCACCGGCGACCCCATCATCCACGTCGCCGGCTCCTTGAACTTCTCGGGGCCGTCTCCTTGGCGGTTGGTGTTGGGGGGCTGCAGAAGAGGAAGAGGAAGAAGGCGGGCGACAAGGTCGTCATGTCGGAGTACGCAGGCACCGACGCCTTCGATGCGTACCGACGTCCTGCCGCCTCGTCTTCGAGCTCTGCTTCCGGCGCCGCCATCACCATCCAGCCTTTGGGCGGCCACCAAGATGTTCTCTTGGTGTCTTCTGCCACCCGTAGCTCGCCTAGGCGCTCCTTTTGCCCTTCACACCTCCTTGACCTACCTCCTGAGGAGAGGGACAATAAAGGCATTACGGACATCTTATCTCTTTTTAGTTTGTAAGCCTTCGGGCATCTGTTAAATTTAGAACTTGTAATCCCCTTGTTCATGTTTTTCATTCCCTATGGACTGTACCTCAATGGAATGTTTTTAATGAAAAAGAGATGTTTGTCGGGTCATTTGTTTGCGGGTGAAACCCACGACAAGGAATAAATCCTTGATATCTTTTAAGATAAACATTTTCTCGCTCGGCAACAGGCCTTGCTGTCTCCCTACTCCGCTCGACCTTTCTCATGCCTTTGGCAGAGGCAGGGATGAAGTGGTCTTAGGCTCCTCGTTTCATCCTTTCGCTGCCGCGACTACGACCAAACTTAGTCCCAGGAACGAGCCCTAGGGCCTAGAGTTATGGGAGCACGGTAGCTTAAGGAAAAGAAAGAGGTTTCACATACCTTAGTCCATAATGGAGTGCATGATAAGGGATGAAGAACTTATCTGAAGTTGCAGCCCCCGGCAACCCTGGTTTGCCGTGGGTGAATCTTTGCTCTCATAGCTCCCGGCAACACTGGCTCGCCGGGACCTAGGTGCTAGTTTGTTCCTCTTTCTTCTCCCCAAGTGGCTCCGGCAAGGATATCTGCGCGTCCTGTGAACCAAAGAAGATAGAGGAAAGAGAAAGACTCGACCTCTAAGCTAGGGGTTAGCCGCCGCTAAGCACTATCAACCCTAACCAAGGACGAGACTCGACTCAGCATGCATGCTATAACTTAGGGCGCCAGCGCTTCATTTATTTATGCTCAGGGTCTGCGCCTGGCTTTGTACAAAGGGTTACATACCTTGCCGGCAAGGCTTGTACAAAAGGGTGGCTTGCCGGGAGGCCCGGCAAGCCGCGCCTTATGGGTAAAACTTGCGAAGATGCTCAATGTTCCATGAATTGCTCACCGGAATGGCATTTTTGGTCTCAGGTGGACTGCGCCAGGCCTGGTGACTCGTATTACCCGATAAGGGCCTTCCCACTTTGGCGTCAACTTGTTCGTATTCCTAGCCGATTGAACGCACCGGAGAACAAGGTCGCCTTCCTCAAAGCTTCGGGCACGGACCTTGCGGCTATGGTAGCTGCGCAAGGCTTGCTCGTAGCATGCTGCTCTCACAGCCGCCCGACGACGATCTTCCTCAAGGAGTGTTGCGTCCTCTTGCCGCAGTTGCTCTTGCTCAAGCTCATCATAAGGGAGCACTCGAGGTGACCCGTATATGAGTTCAGTGGGGAGAACTGCTTCTGCCCCGTATATCAGGGCAAAGGGTGTCTGGCCGGTGGCTCGATTTGGCATCATTATGATCGACCAAAGAACCACCGGCAACTCATCAATCCAGCGCCTTCCGCTCTTGTGCAGCCTGTCAAAGGTCTTTGTCCTTAAGCCTCGCAGCACTTCAGCGTTTTCCCTCTCAGCTTGATCATTGCTTCGGGGGTGAACAACGAAAGCGAAACAGACTTTGCTGCTGAGGTCTTGGGTATATTGCATGAAGGTGCGGCTTGTGAACTGCGTGCCGTTGTCGGTGATGACCCTGTTGGGCACACCAAAATGGCACACTAGTCCCTTGAATAACTTGATGGCTGACAGAGCTGTGACCTTCCTCACTGCCTCCACCTCCGGCCACTTTGTGAACTTGTCGATTGCAACGTACAAGTACTCAAAGCCCCCGACAGCGTGGGGGAAAGGGCCCAGTATGTCGAGTCCGCAGACCGAGAAGGGCCAGGAGAGAGGAATGGTTTGAAGGGCTTGAGCTGGTTGATGAAGCTTCTTTGAATGAAACTGGCATGCTTCACACCTGGTGACCAGTGTCGTCGCATCCTGGAGGGCAGTGGGCCAGAAGAAGCCTTGCCGGAATGCCTTGCCGGCAAGGGCACTTGACCCTATGTGGGATCCACACATGCCTCCATGTATCTCTGCCAACAGCTCCAGTCCTTCCTCTCGAGGGATGCACTTCAATTTCACGCTGTTCGGTCTTTTTCTCTACAGGACGTCATCGACGAACTGGTACATAGCAGACCGACAGGCTACTTTCTTTGCTTCTTCCTGCTCCTTAGGAAGTTCCCCAGTCTGGAGGAATCAGACGGTATGCTGCGCCCACGCTGGAGCCTGGGGCTCGACGGCGAGGACTAAAGGCATTTCCTCCACCATTTGAGCGGCTGTCTCGACGGCAAGAGCTTGACGCTCCGCCGGAGCCAGCCGTCTAGTGGCGGGCTTAGTGTCTCCGACAACATCCTTGCCAGCGGCTCTGGGGAGCTCGCCAGGAAAGTACTTGTCGGGCCCTGATTTCCTCCTCTTGTTCTGCTCTGTTGATGGATCAACGGATGGCTGAGAAAGCTGAAGCACAAAGGTACCTGGTTCCACAGCTAGCTTGAGGGCAGCGCGCTTTGACAGGCAATCGACGATGTCGTTCTCCGCTCGGGGAACGTGCTCCGCCTGTATACCATCAAAGCGCTCTTCCAGCTTTCTCACATCATCAACATAGGCCTTCATCAATGGGCTCTGGTAGTCTTTGTTGACTTGTTTGACGACAAGCTGTGAGTCACCCCTGACAATGAGTTTCTTGATTCTGAGGTCTGCCGCGATCCTAAGACCGGCAAGCAGCCCCTCGTACTCAGCAGTATTGTTCGTCGACACCTCCCTGGGGAAGTGCATCTGGACCACGTACTTGAGGTGCTCTCCAGTGGGCGCGACCAGCAGTACGCCAGCCCCGGCGCCCTGCAAGGAGAAAGCTCCATCTAAGAACATGATCCAGTCGCAACTCGCCTCTTTGCTGGGGAGATCAGTTTCCTAGACCTCTTCATCAGGTGTTGCGGTCCATTCTGCAACGAACTCTGCCAAGACTTGGCTTTGAATCGTCGAGGTACTTTCAAACTTGAGGCCAAAGCTAGACAGCTCCAGTGCCCACTCTACAATTCTTCCCGTTGCATCTGGATTGTGCAATATCTGTTGTAGAGGGAGGCGAGTGACGACAGTGATCTCGTGCGCCTGGAAGTAGTGACACAGCTTCCTCGAGGCCATAAGAAGGCCGAAGAGCAATTTCTGCACACCGGAGTACCTTGATCTAGCCTCCTGCAAGAGGGAGCTAACAAAGTAGACCGGGTGCTGCATCATTTTCTTCCTTGGCTGCACTTCAACCGGCCGTGTCGTCTGTACACCAGTGGCATCAGGCTCTATCGCTGCTATCACCTCACCATCAATTTCTCTCTGCGCCACTAGTGCAACGCTGACCACCTGGTTTGTTGCCGCCAAGTATAGCAGCAACAGTTCTTGTGGCCTAGGCGCAACTAGTATTGGCGTGGAGGAAAGATACCTCTTCAAATCTTGTAGTGCCCCTTCAGCTTCTGGTGTCCACTCCATCGGGCCTGCCTTTTTCAAAATCTTGAAAAAGGGGAGGGCTCGCTCGGCAGACTTGGAAATGAATCTGCTCATGGCGGCAACGCAGCCAGCAAGCCGACGCACATCCTTGACCCGTTTGGGGTGCTTCAATCTGCTCTATAGCCTTGATCTTGTCTGGATTGGCATCTATCCCACGTTGCGACACAAAGAACCCGAGAAATTTGCCGGACGGGACGTCGAAGACGCACTTCTCAGGGTTCAGCTTGAGGTTGATCTTGCGTAGGTTTGCAAATGTTTCTTGTAGATACGGTATAAGGGTTGCCCTGTTCTTGGTTTTGACCACTGTATCATCCATATAAGCCTCCATATTTCTATGGGGCTGGGGTTCAAAACCAATCTGGACTGCCCTTGCAAACGTCGAGCCAACACTCTTCAACCCGAAAGGCATTCGTACAAAACAGTACGTACCACATGGGGTGATGAATGTTGTCTTCTCTTCGTCTTCTCTTGCCATGAAGATCTGATGGTAGCCGGAGTAGGCATTGAGGAATGACAAAAGGTCACACCCAGCCGAGGAGTCAACAATCTGGTCGATGCGCGGCAACGGGAAGGGGCCCTTGGGACAAGCTTTATTGATATCTGTGTAATCAATACACAGCCTCCACTCCCCATTTGCCTTGCGCACTACGACTGGATTGGCCAACCACGTTGGGTGGAGCACTCCCCTTACCAAACCCGCTGCTTCCAATTTCTGAATCTCCTCTGTGATGAACTCTTGCCGTTCCAAAGCTTGCTTTCTGACCTTCTGCTTGACGGGCCGCGCATGAGGACAGACAGCAAGGTGGTGCTCAATCACCTCCCTGGGAACGCCGGGGATGTCGGATGCTTGCCAGGCAAACACGTCGACATTCGCCCACAGGAAGGTGACGAGTGCGTCTTCCTATTTGTTGTCAAGGGCGGAGCTTATGGTGAAAGCCCCTCCCGTGCCGTCCTCCTTGACGGAAACCTTCTTGGTTCCCAGCGGTGTGGCCCTGGGTCTCTTGTTTCTGCCGGTGGAGCTCTCTGGCACGTCCTCGACGGGAGCACGACACTCCGAAGAGTTGTGCTTGCCAGAGTGGGTGTCTGAGGTCTCACCGGTCTTCTTCTTGCCGGTGGAGCTCTCTGGCACGTCCTCGACGAGAGCACAACACTCTGAAGAGGTGCGCTTGCCGGAGTGGGCGCCCGAGGTCTCACCGGTCTTCTTCTTCTTCCCTCCCGGGGCTCCAGTGGCAGGAGCAAGTGCCTTTGTGGTGCTAGCTGCTGCAACTGCTTGCTGGTATAGTTGGTCAGCGCAAATCATCGCATCTTTCTTATCGGAGGGGATGGTGATGATCGTCACAGGTCCTGGCATCTTCAGGGTGTTGTAGGCGTAGTGTGACGCTGCCATAAACTTGGCCAGTGCTGGGCAGCCAAGGATTCCATTGTAAGGCAAGGGGATCTTGGCAACATCGAACACGATCCTCTCCGTCCTGTAGTTCAGATCACTTCCAAAAGTCACAGGCAGCGTGACTTTCCCCTTTGGTTGACTTCTCCTCGGGTCGACCCCTGAAACGTGCCCGTCTCTTCGAGGTCTCCATCAGGAACTTGCAGCTTCTCGATCACGGTGGGCGAGAGTAAGTTCAGACCGGCCCCGCCATCGACTAGCATCTTTGTCACCTTGAGGTTGCATATTATCGGTGAAACCAACAATGGCAAGCACCCGACCGCAGTAGTGTGATCAGGGTGATCCTCGGCGTCAAAAATGATAGGTGTGTGGGACCATTTCAGCGGCTTTTGGGCACCGGACGACGGCTCCACCACTGTAATCTCACGCACCACTGTTTAAGTTGGCGGTGAGAAGTATGCAGCGAGGCGCCGCAATCGACTCACATGGCCTCTGTGGCTTTCTGAAATCCTTGATCGCCGGACTCGTCATCCCCTTCGTGATCATCGTCTTCTGACCTTCTGTCACAGCCTCGGGCGGGCCTCTCCTGCTGTTTATCCTTGCCGCGACGACCTGCTTGGCTGTCACGCTTCTTGCCGGACCCCTCAGCGCCGTCCTGGCCCTTCTCCTTGTCCCGCCTCTCGTATTCAGCCCTTTGCTTCTCAGCAAGAAGCTCAACCTGGTGGCAGTCCTGGAGATCATGTCCTTTGGTGCGATGGATCTTGGAGTATCGCTTGCCGGAGTTTACTGGCTTCTCGGCAGCCGCCAAGGCCCGGAAGGCGATGCACCCGGCAATCTCCTTGCCGGGGTCACCCGCCCTGGTTTTCTTGGCGGAGCCGGTGTCATCAGAACGCTCGACGGCAAGTACGGCTTTACCCTTGCGCTTCCTGTTGCGGTGCCGACCCTTCTTCGCCGGGGCGGCAGTATCCCCGTCTGAAGAGTCGGTTTCCGCACCGGCGCCTTTGTCGGGGTACTTCCTTCCCTCTTCAGCCCGGGCACATCTGTCAACAAGAACATAGAGTTCCGCCACATCTTTCACCTTGGTCATCGCCAGTTCTTCACGCAACTTGCGGTTACGTACGTTCTGATGGAACGCGCTGATGATGGCGGCAGGGTGAACATCGGGGATATTGTACTGTACCCGGCTGAATCTCTGTATGTACTTGCGCAGACTCTCGCCTTCCTTCTGGGGTATGACATGCAGGTCACTTGCTTGGCCATGGGCTTGGTGACCTCCAGTAAAGGCGCCAACAAACTCATGGCACAAATCCGACCAGGAGGAAATAGAGTCTACCGACAAGTGCATCAACCATGATATGGCGTTGGGTTTAAGAGCCAACAGAAAGTAATTCGCAAGCACCTTATCGTCGCGAGCTCCGGCAGCTGGCATCACGATGGTGTAGATGCTGAGGAACTACGACGGGTGGGTCTTGCCGTTGTACTTCTCGCCAACGTCAGGCTTGAAGGTGCGGTGAGAGGGCCACTGGAACTGCCACAGCTCACGGGTAAAAGCTGGACAGCCTACCTCGTAAGGTAGACCTCGAGGGCTCTCCGGTGCTGGGCGGTCCACAGCAGGCCCCGCTCGCCCGTCTGACTGGTGGCGCGCTCCGTGCCGGCGCTCGATGGTGGTTCGAGCGTCTTCATGAGCTCGCTCCTGAAGAACTTGACGTTGGTCGCCGTGGGTCCGTGGGTCGGACAACGCTATGGAGATGGCGTCGCCCGCGACTTCCCAACGAGTCGACACACGCGGTACCGGGCGAGGAGGAGGCGAATGCACCGTAGCCACGGCGCTGCCGGTCCCCCTGCCACCGGTGCGTGGGACTCCATCGGAGCGTCGACCTGGGAGCCCCACCGGATCTAGTTCATCCTTGTTGGCGACTACAACAAGGCTTTGGATGGTGGCTCTCCATTCGTCGACTTTCCCCATGACGGGAGGAAAGTCGAGGAGCAACTGCGCGCGCTAGGGCTTCGGCTGGGGTTAGCGGTAGCGAAACCTGCACGGACCGCGACGCGCTTCGACCCCTGACTATGTCAGGAGGAGCTCCGTCACGATCCCGCGGTCGCGGGCCATTTCCACCAGCGCTTCGGCGGTCGGGCAGGTCTTCTACGTCTCGGGAGTGGCGCTCGGGGCTCTTCCCGTGGCGATGCCCGGGGTCTTCAGGGTGACGATGATGTTCGTCGCGCGCTGCTTGAGAGGAGCGCGCTGTTGGCGCCGGCGTGGGAGTCATGGAGGCCCTTGCGTCGCCTTCGGGTGACGCGGCAGCGATCTTGGAAGGCCCCGCGCCACTCGCGGATGGCCCGACTCCGTCATTGGACCTGGCAGTGTGTGGCCCGTTACCTGGCACACAAACATTGCCACCTCCCAAGCTCCGGCTGCTGGGATGGCGTTGGTGTTCGCGAGCAGCGCCCCAGGTCCTTTCCGCGACCGGTCCACTGCTCGCCCGCGTCGGGACGGACTGTCCGGCCTCCGACTAGCCAACCGCCATCGTCGCCTTCTTCTTGGGCGCCATGATGATGGAGAAGCGTCAAACTAACTGCTAAAGCCGATTCTCACAACTGCGCCCCCTACTTGGCGCGCCAAAGATGTCGATGTATTTGGATCGACACCTATGGGATCACAAGAATCCCTACTACGGTTGCGGGGCGCGGGGTTGAGAGAAGAGCGGATCTAACAGTTAGCACACGGTTCCTTTACCCAGGTTCGGGCCGCGAGGACGCGTAAAACCCTACTCCTGCTTTGGTGCGTTGTATATCTGTGTTCTTCAGCTAGTGAGGAGTTCTGAAAAGCCGAATCCTTCTCCCGGTCGCCTCGGGCCTCCTTTTATAGGGAAAAGGGGTTGCCACAGTGGCACACAGGAGGTGGAAAGGGTACAGTGATGCGAGGTTATATCTCGCATTACATGACAAGGCACATTTAATGCGCCTAGCTTAGGTGTCCTTGCTTTACCGGGGACGGGAAAGATGTCCGTCTTGTCCGTCGCCGCTCCTCCTTGTGTTGACACACGCCCTGGCCAGCGGTGCCTGAGATGCCATGTAGGCTGGCAGGCAACTGAGGTGGCGCAATGGTGGGTCTTCACGAGGATCTGCATGTTGCCACGTAGGTGCCTGCCCAGCTGGTTGGGTCGACAGCAGCATGGGGGCGGTGGAAACTCAGTTGGTGTGGGCCTGAGGGTGGCCCTGCAGATGTCCTCGGCATGGGCCTTGCCGGGGCCCCGGCAAGGGTCCTGCCGCGGCGCCTGCTGTCATCCCCGGCAAAGTGCTTGCCGGAGGTCTTGTGGTCTTCCTTGGCTGGAATCCCGCCAAGGGCTGTCGTCTTCTTAGCTTGTATCTGATCTTGAATGTCTTCACAAAGATCTGCATGCCACTACGGGGATGCCTCCCGAATCCTTGCCCCATGGGGGCAGTGGACTCAAGGGTGATCCGCGCCGCAGGCGTGGGGCGAGTTGCCGCAGCGAGGGCCTTGCCGGGGCTGCTAAAGCTGGCCCCGGCAAGGATCTTGCCGGGGGATCCTGCCTCGTCCCCTTTGCTCTCTGTGGTCTTGGCGTTGGGCTTCAGTCTCCATCGAGCTTCGGTCTTACCCTGGCTCACCTCCCATGCCATGCTTAGTGAGGTGGTGCCCGTGGCTCAGACTGCCCGTGCACAGTCATAGGGGTACCAAAAGTGTACCCCTCTTTTTGTACACTGACACAACAATTTCTACAAAATATAATTACCACCGTGCTCTAAAATGTATAAGTGAAGCACTAGAGCAAAAACTATTCAAGTCAAAAGATATAAGTGAAGCACATAGAGTGTTCTAACAATTCCTAGGCCATATTTATCTCTCTCAAAAAGGTGTGTCCATCAAGGATAATTGTGGCAAACTAACAAGCAAACACTCAAATTATACATGATGCTCCAAGTAAAACATGTATCATGTGGTGAATAAAAATATAGTCCCGAGTATAGTTACCGATAGATGAAGACGAAAGAGGGGATGCCTTCCCGGGGAATCCCCAAGCTTAGGCTTTTGGTTGTCCTTGAATTTTACCTTGGGGTGCCTTGGGAATCCCCAATCTTAGGCTCTTGCCACTCTTTGTTCCGTAGTCCATCAAAGCAATACTCAAAACTTGAAAACTTCACAACACAAAACTTAGACAAAAATCTCGTGAGCTCCGTTAGTATAAGAAAACAAACCACTACTCAAAGGTACTGTAATGAATTCATTCTTTGTTTATATTGGTGTTAAACCTACTGTATTCCAACTTCTCTATGATTCATACTTGTAACACCCCAAAAATTTAACCAGATTTTTATTAAATAAAATTTGGCTAGAAATAATATTTTGAATTATATTAGGTTCTTTAATAATTTTAGAGCCTTTTCTATACCCGTCCTTCAAAAATCTTCTCTTCATATAGTAAATTTTTGGAAATAATTTTTGTGGGCTCTGGTTGTATCTTGAGTCATTTCATTATTTGTTTAATAACAGTAGAAATTATTTTCATAATAAAATTTTGCCTAGAAAATTCTTTTAATAGCTTTTGCAGTGTTTTAAATGCTTCTGTTGCACTACAACTATTTTAAATAATTCTCTAAAAATTCCACCATAATTCTGAGAGGTCTTAGGATGCCTATATGTCACTTTGGTGCAAAAACCCAACTTGGTGTTTTGCAAAATCTGAGTGAACCATCCTCCTTTTCATTTCCGTCCATTCTCAACGTTTCTACTACAACCTCATTTTTTCTTTCTCCAAAAATTCTGATACTTGTCCACCTTATAGTCCTTCCAACTAAACACTTCAGTCCAGGAGATCAGCTCCATTAGCACCAGTTAGACCCACCAAATACACCTCTGGAGTTTCTGTCCAGAAGTGTAATCTGGCAAAACTTGCACTAGCAAGTATTTCCTTTTCCCAAAATAACTTCACCGCCATCTCTACCATCTAAAGAGACCCCATCCTGCCAATTTGCATCATCAACAGAATTCACTATGCCACCTTAGCATTTCAGCAAACACCCTGCAGGCACGACTAAAATTTTGCCAATTTCTAAACCACATTGCACACTTGGTCCCATGGATAAACCACCATGTCTAGTAGCTCCATTACAGAGTGAATCATCCTCATGCTAAATTCCAAATTCAAATGAGTCCATTTGGCCACTGTGGCAATTCATCGAATACCTGGTGTGCATGCTCAGAGCACGAGCAGAGCGCTCGTTTGGCAGGCGTCGGCACCGCCACGCGTGGCCTCCCTGCTGCCTCCCCCGCATGTGTTTCTCCTCCTCTAGCTTTGCGGGCAAGCCAGCAAGCTCGCCGACATACCTTCTTGGCCCCTAGCGCCGCCCACCGCCGTCCACGACAACCAGGACCGCCGCCCGAAGAATCTCTCTTTGCCACGTCTCTGTCGGCGCCGTCCCGCCTTAATGGCCAACAGCCAAGGCCATACGCGGCAGCCACCAACATCGCCACGTAGCACCGACCTCACTGACCCCGCCACCGGCCTCACCGGCCTCACCCGCCACCGTAAATGGCCGCCGCCTCTGTCCGCCCGTGGACGGCGCCGTCCAAGTTACCTGGCACCTCTCCGAGGCCGCCAGCACGACCCTCCATTACTGCAGCCGGCCACCGTCCCCCACCGACCATGCCAGCTACCCCAAGCGCCATCAATGGTGAGGTCCGCCGTGGCCGTTCTCTGGACTTCACGGAACCGACCTCCTCGCGCTATAAAAGGCCCCCTCGAGCTCACCGCAGCACACCACACATCGTCCCCCTCCCTCAATGATCTCCCTCGAGCAGTAGAACGACCGAGAGAGGTCGTCTTCCCCGTCTCCGGCATACTCTGCCGCCGCCCTTTCCACGAAGCTCCCCACCATTCCAGTACCTCCCCCCTCTCCACTCTTCCACCAATAACCTACTGGAGCCCCCACTGATCGATTCCCCTTCCCAATTCTGCTCGGGAGCCACCGTGAACTAAGCCCCCATCTCGTCCGACACCGCCGTCCGCCGGGAGCAACATCACCGGCGACACCGTCCCTCCCTCCGACCATGGCGGGTACCGGAAGGACCGCCGTGACTCCCTGGTCACACCGGTGGTCTCAGATCGCCGAACGGTGCCGCCGTTCGCCGGCAATCGTCGCCGGAGCACCGCCCCTGTTCTGCCACGAGGAGACGCGCGCGGGCAACCGGGTCGAACATGACAGGTGGGGTCAAGGGACCCACAGTCAGTGACCCAGCGCGGCGCCAGCTGGGCGTAAGTGGAAACGTACTTCCACGAAGTACGTTTTACGCTCCCGAAAGCGTAGCTACGCGACTACGCCACCGACGTCATCAAGCCTTCCGCACCGCTGAGCGACTGGGCTCGGCCCAGTAGCGCTTCGCGGCTATGCAGCGCCCAGGGCACACTTCTATTTCTTCCTATTTTCCCTTTTCAGCAGTATTCCAATAATTCCACAGCCCTCTTTTCTACTCCAAATTTAATGATTCAAATTTTTGTAGGTTTCTAAAATCATGCTCTGTTTATTTAAATTAGGTGAACATTTCTCCTATATATAGTTTCTGTTTAATCATTTAAACATTGCTTTTAATCATATATTCCACTTAGTAATTCCATAAGTAATTCAAATATGCTCTAAATAAATTAATTCTTTTTTTTGTTATTTCTTAAACATTCCCTAGTTTATTTTAGTATTTATTTCAAAATACTTGAAATACTTTTTAGTGCTGTTTTTGAATTATGTGGTGATTTAGATATTTTTGAAAATAGGAAATGGAGGGGAGATGATATTTTCAAAACTTTTGGAGTGCACCCAATATTTCTGCATGCTCAAGGCAAGCATCTTGAACACTTGATATGATGATTGCATAGTGAATTATTTGCTAGGATAGTTTAAGCTTGACTATGTTGAATTTAAATTTAACTTGCACAATGCTAGTAGTGAATACATGGTCAGGTGCATATTTTCTTTTGCATGCATTCTACTCTAGTTCTATTATGCATAAATTGTGAAAGTCCAGGAGTGTGCTCCTGCTTGGACGTGCCGGTGGGCACGGGCCATTTTTGACACGGTGGTGTCAAGTGATATATGTGGAAACAGGCAAGGGTGTGGCCCTGTCCTGGTGATATGATTGAAAGAATACTTTGTTGTGCTAACCCCTGCAGAAAACATAAGCCTCCTGAGTCGACGTAGATCGAGTCTTGTTCCGGTAACCCCCATACTTAAATCGTGCTGCCACTTGTCCCTGCCACGGGTAGGGTATGGTTTAGTAAGTTGTTAACCCCTTTCCGTGCACACACCGTACAGAGGGCCACGATGAGGTTTTTCCACGACGGTGGACTAAATCCGGTTATCGGGTCAAGGGGGCATGGGTGTTTCCGGCTGTCGTGATGCCGAGAGGGAGTGTACCCTTGTAATCCGTGCGTATAAATAGTGATCCCATGCTCTTGGAGGTTGTAGCCTCTCCGACTTAGAGTTTTTCTGGGACGATGCCTTGGGTGATTCCTGGCATCTGAACGGATTTTCTGGTGTGTGCTGGTTAGGTGTGTTTTCATCCCAAAGACCGTAATGGGAATTAGTCAGTGTCACGATACTGACTAAAGAAATCCTATACTTGTGGGGAAAGAGTACACCCTCTGCAGAGTCATATCTATTCGAATAGCCGTGTCCACGGTTAAGGACTACAGTCTGGGTTGGTCAAGTGTCGGTCTTAAAGTCGGTCTCCGGAGGAAATAATTTAAAATTTGAGCAGGGCGTATTATGCAGGTTAATTTTTACTGCTACTGGTGTTGTTATGAATATTATGGATGATATGATTATTATTGTGGACTAACCCGTTTCTCTTATTTTTACTTTCCAGAGTGTCTCAGGGGCTGGCTAGTCTACCCCGGACATTCGTTTTTATTTTCAAGTCCTTTTGTGGCGTCCCTCGAGTTTCAGGCGGTTTATCACGCCACTACTCTTGTGGATACCCGACTGGCATTTCTTTTCAAGTCCTTTCGTGGCGTTGCCTGAGTTCTCGGATGGTATCGTCCGATTTCTCTTTTAGACACCCGACTGGCATTTCTTTTCAAGACCGACCGTGGTGTCACTTGACATCCGACCGGCATTTCTTTTATATTTTATTGATGCTAATATTTATTTCCTGCACTAACTATTATTCACCATGCCATGTTTTAATTCCTGTCAGCATGCATTTAATATAAGTCTATCATGAGCATATGCATATAGTTTAATTCATCATGACCATATAATTGTTTGCTGCATTTGTTATATCATTTGTCCATGATGTTTGCGAGTACATTCAAACGTACTCACAGGCTTGTCCCTGGCTATTTACTTGGCCAGGTTAGGGGTTCTACAAGGAGTACCTCAGTGACGTCCGTGCGAAGCCTAGGAGTACAGCCACGCGGGATAGGAGTTATCCGGGTCAGCTGTTCCTGTGGGAATGGAGCCCCATCAATGTTGGAGATCCACAAGCCAATTCCTTCATCCACCACCGGAGTCATTGTTGTATCAGTAGACCTTTATGGTCTTGTATCAAATTCTTGTAAATGCTTGGTAATCTGTAACAAGGATGTGTCCACCAGTAACAGTAATCCTGGGCTGGTGATGACACTAGGGGTTAATTTCTGGAATATTGTGTTCCCGAAATCCGGCCCCGACAATACTCCCCAATACTACTCATAGATTCATCAAAATAAGCAAACAACACACGAAAATAGAATCCGTCAAAAATAGAAGAGTCTGTAGTAATCTGTAACTTTCGCATACTTCTGTAACTCCAAAAAATTTGAAATAAATTGGTAAACGTGAGGAATTTGTCTATTAATCATCTGCAAAAAGAATCAACTAAATAGCACTCTTCAGTAAAATCTGGTGACTATTCTTGTGAGCGCTAACGTTTCTGTTTTTTACAGCAAGATCATATAAACTTCACACAAGTCTTCCCAAAGGTTCTACTTGGCACAAACACTAATTAAAACACAAAACCTCATCTAAACAGAAGCTAGATGCAATATTTATTCCTAAACAGAAGCAAAAGCAAATAAAATAAAATAAAGTTGGGTTGCCTCCCAACAAGCGCTATCGTTTAACGCCCATCGCTAGGCATGATGATGACAATGATGCTCATATAAAAGATAAGGATTGAAACATAAAGAGAGCATCGTGAAGAATATAACTATAACATTTAAGTCTAACTCACTTCCTATGCATAGGGATTTTGTGAGCAAACAACTTACGGGAACCATAATCAACTAGCACAGGAAGGCAAAACAAGCATAACTCAAAGATTTTCAATACATAGAGAGGAAACTTGATATTATTGCAATTCCTGCAAGCATATGTTCCTCCCTCATAATAATTTTCAGTAGCATCATGAATGAATTCAACAATATAACTAGCACATAAAGCATTCTTTTCATGTTCTACTTGCATAGAAATTTTACTACTCTCCACATAAGCAAATTTATTCTCATCAATAGTAGTGGGAGCAAACTCAACAAGATAATTATCATGTGAGGCATAATCAAATTTAAAACTAAAATCATGATGACAAGTTTCATGGTTCTCATTATTCTTAATAGCATACAAGTCATCACAATAATCATCATAGATAGCAACTTTGTTCTCATAATCAATTGGAACCCCTTCTGAAATAGTGGGTTCATCACTAAATAAAGTCATGACATCTCTAAATCCACTTTCATCAATATAATCATCATAAATAGGAGGCATGCTTTCATCATAATAAATTTGCTCATCAACACTTGGGGGACTAAAAATATCATCTTCATCAAACATAGCTTCCCCAAGCTTGTGGCTTTGCATATCATTAGCATCATGGGTATTCAAGGGATTCACATTAACAACATTGCAATCATGCTCATCATTCACATATTTTATGCCAAGCATTCTATGTAATTCCTCTTCTAGTACTTCAGCACAATTTTCCTTTCCATCATTTTCACGAAAGATATTAAAAAGATGAAGCATATGAGGTAACCTTAATTCCTATTTTTTGTAGTTTTCTTTTATAAACTAAAATAGTGATAAAACAAGAAACTAAAAGATTCGACTGCAAGATCTAAAGATATACCTTCAAGCACTCACCTCCCCGGCAACGGCGCTAGAAAAGAGCTTGATGTCTACTACACAACCTTCTTCTTGTAGACGTTGTTGGGCCTCCAAGTGCAGAGGTTTGTAGGACAGTAGCAAATTTCCCTCAAGTGGATGACATAAGGTTTATCAATCTGTGGGAGGCGTATGATGAAGATGGTCTCTCTCAAACAACTCTGCAACCAAATAACAAAGAGTCTCTTGTGTCCCCAACACACCCAATACAATGGTAAATTGTATAGGTGCACTAGTTCGGCGAAGAGATGGTGATACAAGTGCAATATGGATGGTAGATATAGGTTTTTGTAATAAGAAAATATAAAAACAGCAAGGTAGCAAGTGGTAAACATGAGCATAAACGATGTTGCAATGATAGGAAACAAGGCCTAAGGTTCATACTTTCACTAGTGAAAGTTCTCTCAACAAGGATAACATAATTGGATCATATTACTAGCCCTCAACATGCAACAAAGAGTCACTCCAAAGTCACTAATAGCGGAGAACAAACGAAGAGATTATGGTAGGGTACGAAACCACCTCAAAGTTATTCTTTCTGATCGATCTATTCAAGAGTCCGTAGTAACGTTCAATCTATCATAAAGTTCATACTAGAATAACACCTTAAGACACAAATCAACCAAAACCCTAATGTCACCTAGATACTCCATTGTCACCTCAAGTATCCGTGGGCATGATTATATGATATGCATCACACAATCTAAAAAACATCTATTCAACCAACACATAGAACTTCAAAGAGTGCCCTAAAGTTTCTACCGGAAAGTCAAGATGAAAACGTGTGCCAACCCCTATGCATAGATTCCCAATGTCACGGAACCCACAAGTTGATCACCAAAACATACGTCAAGTAGATCTTGTGATATCCCATTGTCATCACAGATAAGCACATGCAAGACATACATCAAGTGTTCTCAAATCCCTAAAGACTCAATACGATAAGATAACTTCAAAGGGAAAACTCAATCCATTACAAGAGAGTAGACGGGGAGAAGCATCATAAGATCCAACTAGAATAGCAAAGCTCGCGATACATCAAGATCGTGCCATCTCAAGAACACGAGAGAGAGAGATCAAACACATAGCTACTTGTACATACCCTCAACCCCGAGGGTGGACTACTTCCTCCTCGTCATGGAGAGCGCCAGGATGATGAAGATAGCCACCGGAGAGGGATTCCCCCCATCCGACAGGGTGCCAGAACGGGTCTAGATTGGTTTTCGGTGGCAAGAGAGGCTTTCGGCGGCGGAACTCCCGATCTAGGTTATTTTCCGGAGGTTTCAGTATATATAGGAGGTGTTGGAGTCGGGGCCAAGCAAAGGGGGGCTACGAGTTGTCCACGTGGTAGGGGGGCACGGCCAGTAGGGGGGCACCCCCACCCTCGTGGGCAGCCTGTGGGTCCTCTCGTCCCCCTCTGACACTTCCTGGGCTTCTTTAGGTCCAAAAACATCCTCCGTTGATTTTTAGGTCAATTGGCCTCCGTTTGATATTCCTTTTGTGTAAAACCCTAAAATAGGCAAAAAGCAGCAATCTGGACTGGGCCTTTGGGTTAATAGGTTAGTCCCAAAAATAATATAAAAGTGTATATAAAAGTCCATAAAACATCCTAGAAGGATAATATAATAGCATGGAACAATAAAAAATTATAGATACGTTGGAGACGTATCACCGTTGTCGAGGAGCATAGCTATATTCTTTAAGTCACTTGGGATTTATATCTGTTGATCACTGTTAAGAATTTGAAGGACTCAAAAACCAAGCTCTTTCCCTCAACTACGAGGGGAGGTAAGGAACTGCCATCTAGCTGTGCACTTGATTCACCCTCTGTTATGAGTAAATTTGCGACACCTACTCCTGCTATTGAATCTGATATGTCGCATGTTCTTGATGATGCCACTTCTGCTATGTATGATGAAACTACTTCTATGCTTGATAATACTGTGCCACTAGGTGAATTTCTATATGAACAAATTGCTAAGGTTAGGGAGAATGCAAATATTGAAACTGATAATATTTATGAAAGTGATGATGAATATTCTCCCCCAAGATATGAATTGCCTGTTATTCCTGAGGGTTATGTTATGGATGAAGAAACTGCTAGAGACTTTCTTGCTTGTAATGATAGATATGATCTTAAGAAATTATTAGCTAAGCTGAAAGAAAAGTCTTTTAATGCTAGAATGAAATATGACTCTGCTTTTGCTACTTCACCTATCTTTGTTACTGATAAGGATTATGATTTCTCTGTTGATCCTGAGTTAATTACTTTGGTTGAATCTAATCCTTTCCATGGCTATGAATCTGAAACTGTTGTGGCACATTTTACTAAGTTGAATGATATAGCCACCCCGTTCACCAACGAGGAAAAGATCCGTTATTACTATATCCTTAAGTTATTTCCGTTCTCGTTAAAGGGTGATGCTAAGACATGGTTTAATTCTCTTGATCCTGGTTGTGTGCGTAGTCCCCATGATATGATTTATTACTTCTCTGCTAAATATTTTCCCGCTCATAAGAAACAAGCTGCCTTACGGGAAATATATAATTTTGTACAAATTTAAGAAGAGAGTCTCCCACAAGCTTGGGGGAGGCTTCTCCAATTACTTAATGATTTGCCTAATCATCCTCTTCAGAGGAATGAGATACTTTATGTCTTTTATAATGGACTAATCGATGCTTCCAAAGACCACCTGGATAGTTGTGCTAGTTGTGTTTTCAAGGAAAGAAAAGTTGATCAAGCTGAATTACTATTGAATAATATGTTGACCAATGAAAATAATTGGACACTTCCTGAACCAGCCCCTAAGCCAACTCCGAAGAAAAGGGTTGTTCTGTTTCTCAGTCCTGAAGATATGCAAGAGGCAAAGAAATCTATGAAAGAAAAAGGTATTAAAGCTGAAGATATTAAGAATTTACTGCCTATTGAAGAAATACATGGTCTTGATAACCCAACACAGGTAGTAAAGGTAAATTCTCTTTACAAATTTGATGAAGGTGATATTCCTCGTTATAAGTCTGCTAGCCAATGCTTAGATGAGTTTGACAACTTCATTGTTAAATAAGAAAACTTCAATGCTTATGTTGGTAGACAATTGCAACGTAATGGTTATATGATTGAACGCTTGAGTGATTATATGTCTAAAGTTAAAGGTGAATTGAAACTCATTAGTAAACATGCTTCTATGGTTACCACTCAAGTAGAACAAGTACTTAAAGCTCAGAATGATTTGCTCAATGAATTAAATAGTAAGAATAATGATAATGTTGTTAGAGTTATGACTAGAGGTGGTAAAATGACTCAGGAACCTCTGTATCCTGAAGGCCACCCTAAGAGAATTGAGCAAGATTCTCAGAGAGCTAATTTAGATGCACCTAGTTCTTCTAAGAAAAAGAAAAAGAAAAATGATAGGACTTTGCATGCTTCTAGTGAACCTGTAGCTGACACACCTGAGAATCCCAATGATATCTCTGTTTCTGATGCTAAGACACAATCTGGTAATGAACATGAACCTAGTGATAATGTTAATGATGATGTTCATGATGATGCTCAACCTAGCAATGATAATGATGTAGAGATTGAACCTGCTGTTGATCTTGATAACCCACAATCAAAGAATCAACGTTATGATACGAGAGACTTTGTTGCTAGGAAGCACGATAAGGAAAGAGAACCATGGGTTCAGAAACCCATGCCTTTTCCTCCTAAACCATCCAATAAAAAGGATGATGAAGATTTTGAGCGCTTTCCTGAAATGATTTGACCTATCTTTTTGCGTATGCGATTGACTGATATGCTTAAAACAAATACTTATGCTAAGTATATGAAAGATATTATTACCAACAAAAGAAAGATACCTAAAGTTGAAATTTCCACCTTGCTTTCCAATGAAAGGATCGATATGGTTGACTAGAGGGGGGGGGGTGAATAGGCAACTAACAATTTTTAGCTTTTCTTAACCAAATTAAACTTAGTAACAAAGTAAGTTGTCTAGATATGCAACAAGGTGGACAACTTATAGGAAGCAACAATAACAACCACACAAGCAAGCAAGCTAAGGTAAGGTAAACAAAGAAAGCTTGCACAAGTAAAGGAAAGAAATAACCACAAGTGGACCTGGTGAAGACGAGGATGTGTTACCGAAGTTCCTTCCCTTTGAGAGGAAGTGCGTCTCTGTTGGAGCGGTGTGGAGGCACAATGCTCCCCAAGAAGCCACTAGGGCCACCGTATTCTCCTCACGCCCTCACACAATGTGAGGTGCCATGATTCCACTAGTGGTGCCTTGAAGGCGGTGACCAAAACTTTACAAACAAGGTTGGGGCAATCTCCACAACCGAATTGAAGGCTCCCAACGACACCACGAAGCTTCACCACAATGGAATATGGCTCCGAGGTGACCTCAACCGTCTAGGGTGCTCAAACACCCAAGAGTAACAAGATCCGCAAGGGATTAGTGGGGGGAATCAAATTTCTCTTGGTGGAAGTGTAGATCGATGCCTTCTCAAGCAATCCCTAGGAAATCAACAAGTTTGATTGGCTAGGGAGAGAGATCGGGCGGAAATGGAGCTTTGAGGAACAATGGAGCTTGGGGGGAAGAGGTGAGTCTTCTTGGGGAAGAAGACTCCCTATATATAGTGGGAGGGCAAATCCAACCGTTATCCCTCAATTTTACCCGTAGAGCATGGTACTACCGCACTTAACCTGCGGTACTACCGCACATCCCAGCAGTACTACCGCATAGGGTGCGGTACTACCGCTGGTGCGGTACGAGCCAGAACTAGCCCCTGTTGCGTTAAAACACCGGGCGGTAGTACTGCCGGAGTGGTACTATCGCACGTCCTTGCGGTACTACCGCAAGGCAGGGTCAGACTGGCCGAGGAGGAGTGCGGACTAAATAAAATACGTCCGCAGCTACTTCCGCAGAGTTACGGTCGTTGCAAAAACCCGACGCGGCACTACCGCTTGCATGAAGCGGTACTACCGCGTAGGACGCAGAAGTAAAAAATTACTTCCGCGCCTACTACCGTACTAGTTACGACGCTGGGGCCGGTCACACGGTACTACCGTGTCCATGGTACGGTACTACCGCATGGTGCGGTACTACCATGGGGCCATGCGGTACTACCGCATACTTTGAGCGGTACTACCGCATGCCAAGGAGTGGTAGTAGTAGGACGCCACTGTTTTTGAACGACAAGGAAAAACAGTCGGAGCTCCAGAGAAGCGAAGGAAAGGTGGTGCGAATTAATGGATGTGTACGTGTTGATTCCACCCAAACCTTTCCGAAGCGGACCCCCTCTTAATAGTATGGCTTCCCTATGACTCAATTCCACCGAAAAGAACCAAAAGGAAACAACGTCTTTCGTAGGTACCGAGAGGCACTAAATCGTCTTGTGCCTAGGTGTGAAATTTCTGAAAAGCTCAGTGCACACGATTAGTCCGCAAAAGCATTGTCATCAATCACCAAAACTACTTAGGGAGAATTATGCCTTTACAATCTCCCCCTTTTTGGTGGATTGATGACAATACGGGATTTGCACAAAGATATATATAACAGAATAGTAAGCAAACCCATCATTATTAATAAATATAGGTAAGCTCCCCCTAGATGTGCGCATACATAAGAAGATGCTTTGGACTGCACGGCACACATACTAGGATCAACGCTCCCCCTATATTTTATAAACAACATACTCCTTGCAACAAAGAATAAGACTCTATGCATGGATGTAAGGAGGTTAACGAGAGCACATAATAACAGGATAAGGAGTAAAGTGCATATGTCTCACACCATATGAAAGATATCACACACACGACACAAACCAACGAAAGCAGATAAGGTACGACCAACGAAAAGCAAATAAAACACGGCACACGACACGCAAATCCTACACTCTCTCCCCTTTTGGCATTGAGACACCACGAAGGGAAAGAGGACACCTAAGACATAGGTGGTACCTCAGGCGGAAGAGGTTAGTCGTCACGTGCTTCGTCAGACTCCTGTTGCTCCTCCTTGGAATCAGACCACTTGAAACCCTGCTTGGCAATCCACTCAGCCTCTGGAGTAATGATCTCCTCTGACCCATTAGACACATCCTCACCAAAGATCCTCGTTATTTTCTTGTCGCGCTGGTGAGCCTGCTTCTGAGTCACATGAGCCTTGTACTGCCCCTTTGCCTGCATACAAAACAGAGCCTTCATCTTGCTCTTGAACTTTTTAGCCCACGAGGGCTCGGACGAGGGGGGAGCATACCCTGCAGAACTGTCCTCATCAGCAGCCTCCTCCTCAACTTGCTCCTCATCCTCATCCATCTTAGCTGCAGCAGCCTCTGCACGGGTAGTGTGTTAGCCCATCGACTCTTGATGCGAAGTCTGATAGGCTCATGACGAATCAAGTGAGGGGCCTCAAACTCTTCATCAGGATATAGCTTCTCCCAAGTCTTGGAGATCAGCAAAAACAGAAATGGACCATAGATAGGCACTTTGCGGGTTAAAATCGCAAAGCGGATCTCACACCACATGACATGTGAGATATCAAGTGGTTGAGTCTGAGCACTGCGGGCCTCCTCACACATAAGCATCATGTCCACGAGGTATGCATGTACCTTGTCCTTGTCCCCAATGCGAGGAAACAGTGAGTTGTAGAAGATCCTGTGCATAATATCCAGAAAGGGGTTCATCACCCAAGTCTTCTTGCCACTCGCGAGCGTCTTCTCCACATAGAAAGGCAACAACCGATCCTTGTTGGCAGATTCTTCATTGGCATGAGGGCAAGCTCCAACAGGAGTGTGGAGCCCCTCATCAGCAACCTGAAGTAGATCCATAAAGTCCTTCCATGTAGCAGTCATCTTATGTCCATTGGTCATCCAAGTCATGTTGCGTTCCTCCTTAGGATGGAAGTGAACCAAAGCATAGAACTGTGCCACAATTTTTGGGTCAAAGTCCACATGAAATGACATGATGTGCTCAATGCCAAACTGCTCCACAAGATCTAGAGCCTCAGCAAAATAGGCCCGGTGCTCCTCCTTCCTCATGTAATTCATGTCAATCCAATGTGCATCCACATATAAGTTGTGTTTGCTCTTGAGTACCTCTGTGAAGATACGATACTGCTGCTTGGTCCAGCACAATTCATCTCCATGGAATTGAGCTCAGGGATCTGCATAAGGATTGATCTTCCTCCTAGCAATGAAGTCATGTGATGGCATCTCGTCCATGCTCATAGTTGGTTCCTTGTTCTTGGTGGCAGTGGTCTTGGTTCTGCGTTGGGGGGCATTGGAGCCCTCTGGAACATCACTTTGGGTGCGCAGACGCTTTGACCATGTGTCACGGCTGGGATTCGAGCGACGGACATTGGAACCGGAGCCACCACCTATGACACAAACACAAGAGCGCGAAAGAGAGACAAAGAGAATCAATGCAAAAGCCACAACAAAGCACAAGAAACATGTAGAAAAGATTATATGTACGGGCTACGAAGGAGGTGTGGACCGAACGGTAGTATTGTTCGAATCTGCGGAAGTAAAGTTTTAGTGCAGCCAAGGGGGCGGTAGTACCGCAACGAAGTGTTACGGTAGTACCGCACCAGGCGCGGTACTAAAAATTTCCTTCCGCGTCCATTACGGTAGTACCGCGCCGTAGGAGCGGTAGTACCATGACGCGTCAGAGCGGTAGTACCGCTGTTAGCCAGCGGTAGTACCACTCGGGGTCAGATCCAAAAGCGGATCTGGGCAATGAACGCGTAGGATGGGCGAACAGTACTACGGCTGATCACAACTTCTTTGTAGCAACATACTTACTAGCATTTCTACTGCACTACAACTCTCCTACACCCTAATCTTCCATGGATAAGGTCAACAAGAACACAAGAACAACATGCATATCCCCAAAACCTAGAGACAACACAAGGGCAAAAAGAAGAAGGGATTTTGGGGAGAAACCTTCATCCATGGCAAGAGGTTGAGGTGGGGAACGATCCCACCGGTCGGAATGCGAGGAGAGTGGCCGGGGACGGAGATCCGACGAGGTACTCCGGCGCCGTTCTTGAGAGGGAGAGAGAGAGGCGACGTGGGGGAGACGAGATGAAAGTGTATGGGGGAGTTAGAACTCCCCCTGCCCGCTTATAACCCAAGTCGTTCAAACCACTGCGGTAGTACCGCGGTCATCACGGTAGTACCGCCCGGGCGGAAGTACCGCACGCAGGGCGGTAGTACCGCTCTACAGCGGCAGTAAAAAATTACTGTCGTGCTGGTTGTGGTAGTACTATAGTTCTCTCTTCAGGTAGTACCGTGACTATTCACGGTAGTACCGCTCCCCCAAGAAAGTGCAAGTTTCAACAAGAAGGCTTAAGCAAAGCAACTGCGGGCAAGAGCGCACACACACGACAAAAGGAAAGAAAAACAACAGACTGCTGGAACAACACACGAGACACTCCTCCTTGAAGGAGGTCGGTGGCCGAGGCCACCTATGTTTGAGTTATTTGGTATGGCACCGTGAAGAATTATCCTTGGGCCCATGACATATACTCGTCTTAAAGCACTCATACCATCTAACATGGCAAACAATAAAGACTTGATCGATTTATGCATAACGGGGGGAGGAAGAGTTCATTGAGAGAACAATACTTCCCCTATTTCCATGCCTACACCTAGGCAAGATAATCATGCTGAGTGGGAGGAGTGTGTGCAAGGTTTCAAACCACATTGCTCAAATCTATGATATTTAGCTCATGCCTTAACTCGCGAAATCTTGCTTCATCCAATGGCTTCGTGAAGATATCTGCAAGGTTATCATGAGTGTTGACATAGTGAAGCTCTATTTCTCCTTGCCGAATATGGTCCCGGATGAAGTGATACCGAATCTCAATGTGCTTCGTCTTGAAGTGTTGCACTGGGTTGAGATAAATCTTGATGGCACTTTCATTGTCACACCAAAGAGGCACTTTGTCACAAGTGACACCGTAATCCTTTAAAGTTTGCCTCATCCATAGAAGTTGAGCACAACAACTGCCAGCTACCACATACTCTGCTTCGGTGGACGAGGGAGACACACAACTTTGCTTCTTGGAAGACCAACTTACTAGAGAGCAACCAAGGAATTGGCACCCTCCGGAAGTGGACTTCCTATCCACTTTCTCTCCCTCCCAATCCGAATTAGAGAAACCTACAAGGTTGAAGTTTGCTCCTCTTGGGTACCATAATCCAAAGTTTGGGGTATGAGCCAAATATTGAAAGATTCGCTTGACTGCCACAAAGTGACTTTCCTTAGGTGAGGCTTGAAACCGTGCACAGATTCCCACACTCAACATAATATCTGGTCTAGATGCACAAAGGTAAAGCAAGGAACCAATCATAGAACGATATACCTTTTGATCCACCGCTTTACCATTGGGATCAATGTCAAGTTAGCACTTGGTTGGCATTGGAGTAGTAGCCGGCTTGACATCACTTAGATTAAACCTCTTGAGCATGTCTTGAGTGTACTTGGCTTGTTTGATGAAGATTCCTTCTCTTATTTGCTTAATCTCAAATCCAAGGAAGTACTTCAACTCTCCCATCATGGACATCTCAAAATGTGTGGTCATGAGTGCGGCAAACTCATCATTGAAAGCTTTGTTAGGAGAACCAAAGATAATATCATCAACATATAGTTGGCAGACAAACAACTCCCCTTTGACCTTCTTAGTAAAAAGAGTGGGGTCGATTTTCCCAATTTAAACCCACAATCTTGTAACAACTCGGTAAGATGCTCATACCACGCACGTGGGGCTTGTTTAACGCCATAGAGTGCCTTATCGAGTTGCACGTGATTGGGGAACTTAGGATCCTCAAACCCCGGGGGTTGTTTGACATATGCCAAATCATTAATAGGACCATTAAGAAACACAGTTTTCACATCCATTTGTTGCAATTTAAAGTTATGATGAGAGGCATAGGCAAGCAACAAACGAATAGATTCAAGATGAGCAACAGGGGCAAAGGTTTCACCGTAGTCGATACCCTCGACTTGGGAGTAGCCTTGAGCCACCAACTGTGCCTTGTTGCGAATGACAATGCCATGAGCATCCTGCTTGTTCTTAAAGATCCACTTGGTTCCAATGACATTATGGTTCTCTTTTGGCCTTGGCACCAGACGCCACACTTTGTTGCGCTCGAAGTTATGGAGTTCTTCATGCATGGCATTGAGCCAATCAGGGTCTTCGAGCGCCTCATAGACCTTTTGAGGTTCAACACAAGAGACAAAAGCTTCATGAGCACAATAGTTTGCTAATTGTCTACCAGTGCTTACCCCATTTGTGATGCTTCCAAGAATATTTTCCATGTGATGTTCTCTAGAAGCAAGCCTGGAAGCAACTTTAGCAGCATGATGCTCCAATTGCTCTTCAAGTGTTAATTGAGGAGCACTGAGTTGATCATCTTGAGCGACGTCAAGAGCTTGATCTTGATCTTGAGCTTCCTCTTGACCTTGATCTTGCTCAGAGGAGAGAACTTGGCCTTGTGACTCATTTTGTGGCTCACCACCATCTTGTGATTGATCTTGCACTTGGCCTTGTTTGTCCGGTTGAGGGCCTTCACTTTGTTCTTCAGAAGCGTGTGGGTCTTGGGTTAATGATGGTTCCACTTGTGTGGAACATTGTCCTTCTCCTTCGGCCACAAGGGGTTCCTCAATGGGTAGGATATAGCCAACACCCATTCTTCTTATGGCTTGAGGAGGAATTTCATCATCTACATCACAAGTACCACTTTGCTCCACTTGGGAGCCGTTATTCTCATCAAACACTACGTTACACGTCTCCTCAATGAGTCCATTGGACTTGTTGAGGACACGGTAAGCATGAGAGTTTGTAGCATAACCAACAAATATGCCCTCATGAGCTCTAGACTCAAATTTAGACAAACGAGCACCTTTCTTGAGGATGAAACACTTACACCCGAACACTCGGAAGTACTTGAGATTGGGCTTGTTACCGGTAAGAATCTCATACAGAGTCTTGTTCAAGACTTTGCGGAGATAGAGCCGATTGGATGCATGACACGCGGTGTTGATGGCTTCGGCCCAAAAGTTGTATGGAGACTTGAATTCTGCCATCATGGTCCTTGCCGCGTCCATCAATGTCCGATTCTTTCTCTCCGCTACACCATTTTGTTGAGGGGTATAAGGTGCGGCATATTGATGTTTTATCCCCTCATCACTAAGAAACTCATCCAAGGTGTAGTTCTTGAACTCGGTGACATTGTCACTTCGGATCATCAAGATCTTTGCCTCATGTTGACGTTGAGCTTCATATGCAAAGTTGATGACGATTTGTTGGGTGTCACTCTTCTTCTTGAAGAAATATACCCATGTGTATCTTGAATAATCATCTACAATCACCAAGCAATACTTTCTACCCCCAAGACTATCAAAGGATGGAGGCCCAAAGAGATCCATGTGAAGGAGCTCTAACGGTCTTTTTGAGTAGATGATAGTCGTGGGAGGGTGAGCCATCTCATGAAACTTTCCTTCAATACAAGCACTACAAGCACGATCTTTGGCAAAGCTAACATTTGTTAGTCCACGGATATGGTCCCCCTTGAGAAGACTTTGCAAAGATCTCATATTAACATGGGCTAACCAGCGATGCCAAAGCCATCCCACATCAACGCCATTAGGCATGTCGCGGTCTTAGTGGGTTGCTCCGAGAAGTTAACCACATAGAGACCGTTCTCGACATGTCCAACATAGGATACTTTAAGAGTCTTGCTCCACAAGAGGGCCACGGTATCAATATCAAAGAATGTGGCAAAGCCCATGAGTGCAAGTTGACGAACAGAAAGTAAGTTGTATGCAAGGGACTCAACAAGCATGACTTTCTCGATCGTGAGATCATGAGAAACAACAACCTTGCCAAGACCCAATACCTTAGAAGATGAAGCATCGCCCCATTCGACGTTGGTGGCCATGGATGAACCTTGATGAACGTTCACCACCAAGTCTTTGCTTTCGGTCATATGATTTTTGGCTCCACTATCGAGCAACCATGATACCCCACCGGAAGCAAGCTCCTACACGAGATCAATGCTTGGATTTATGTACCCATTTCGTAATGGGTCCTTTGAGGTTAGTAACAAGGGCCTTAGGAACCCAAATAGACCATTCAATGTACTCATAAGAAGAACCAACAAATTTAGCAAAAACATGACCATCACTAGCACGACATAAAACATATGAAGGATTAAAGTCGCCGGCTATGTTTGATGGCATGGCGGGGTTTTTCTTGACTCCACCACTTTTCACATTGTTCTTCTTCTTAGAAGCACCCTCTCCCTCTTTCACAAAGGTTTGTTTGAGAGGAGGTTACTTGGTCTTGTCGTTCTTCTTCTTCTTGGTCTTGGGAGCAAACCCAATTCCTTCCTTTGCCACAACTTCCTTTTGATATCTCAAAAGATCGTTGAGGTTCTTCTCACCTTGTATACATGACACAAGGCCTTTCTCAAGCTGCTTCTTGATACGTCCATTTTACATCATGCTTATAAGTTGATATTTATTGCATTATGGGATGTTCATACATGTCTTGTCACAATACTTATGCCTTTTCTCTCTTATTTTACAAGGTTTACATGAAGAGGGAGAATGCCGGCAGCTGGAATTCTGGGCTGGAAAATGAGCAAACTCTGGAAACCTATTCTGCACAACTCCAAAAGCCCTGAAACTCAACAGAACATCGTTTCGGAAAATATAAAAAATATCTGGCGAAAGAAACCCACGAGAGGGGCCACCGGCTGGCCTCGAGTGTGGGGGCGCGCCCCACTACCTCGAGGGCCAGCCGGTAGGCCCCCGGGGCCCATCTTCTCCTATATGAGGTGTTTTGACCTGGAAAAAATCAAGAGCAGGCTTTCGGGACCAGACGCCACCATCTCGAGGCGGAACCGAGGCGGAAACCAATCTAGGGATCCGACAGAGCTGTTTTGCCAGGGATACTTCCCTCCGGGAGGGGGAAATCATCACCGTCGGCATCACCAACAACTCTCCCATCTTGGGGAGGGCTATCTTCATCAACATATTCACCAGCACCATCTCCTCTCAAACCCTAGTTCATCTCTTGTATCCAATCTTTGTATCCAAACCTCAGATTGGTACCTGTGGGTTGCTAGTAGTGTTGATTACTCCTTGTAGTTGATGGTAGTTGGTTTATTTGGTGGAAGATCATATGTTCAGATCCATTATGCATATTAATACCCCTCTGATCATGAACACTATTATGTCTTGTGAGTAGTTACTTTTGTTCCTGAGGACATGGGAGAAGTCTTGCTATTAGTAGTCATGTGAGTTTGGTCTTCGTTCGATATTTTGATGAGATGTATGTTGTCTCTCCTCTAGTGGTGTCATGTGAACGTCGACTACATGACACTTCACCATTATTTGGGCCTAGAGGAAGGCACTGGGAAGTAATAAGTAGATGATGGGTTGCTAGAGTGACAGAAGCTTAAACCCTAGTTTATGCGTTGCTTCGTAAGGGGGCTGATTTGGATCCATATGTTTCAGGCTATGGTTAGGTTTACCTTAATACTTCTTTTGGAGTTGAGGATGCTTGCATTAGAGGTTAATAATAAGTGGGAGGCTTGTCCAAGTAAGGGCAGCACCCAAGCACCGGCCCACCCGCATACCAAATTATCAAAGTACCGAACGTGAATCAGACAATCGTGATGAAAACTAGCTTGACGATATTCCCATGTGTCCTCGGGAGCGCGTTACTTTATATAAGAGTTTGTCCAGGCTTGTCCTTTGCTACAAAAAGGATTGGGCCACCTTGCTGCACCTTATTTACTTTTACCTTTTGTCACTTGCTACCAATTACCTTATCACAAAACTATCTGTTACCTATAATTTCAGTGCTTGCAGAAAATACCTTACCGAAAACTGCCTGTCATTTCCTTCTGCTCCTCGTTGGGTTCGACACTCTTACTTATCGAAAGGACTACGATATATCACCTACACTTGTGGGTCATCAAGACTCTTTTCTGGCGCCGTTGTCGGGGAGTGAAGCACCTTTGGGAAGGAAAATTTATATAGTGTGCTGAAATTTATTGTCACTTGTTACTATGGCTCAAAATCCTTTAAGGGGCTTGTTCGGGGTATCTTCACCCCGAGTAGAAGAGCAAAAGAGTTTCTCCTCAACCTACTGCACCTATTGAAAATGTTTGCTTTGAGATTCCTTCGGGTAAGATAGAGAAACTGCTTGAAAATCCCTTTACAGGAGATGGAACACTGCATCCCGATTTACATCTAATCTATGTGGATGAAGTTTGTGGATTGTTTAAGCTTGCAGGTATGCCCGAGGATGTTATCAAGAAGAAGGTCTTCCCTTTATCTTTGAAGGGAGATGCATTGACATGGTTTAGGCTATGCGATGATATGGGATCATGGAACTATAATCGTCAGAAGTTGGAATTTCATCAGAAATTCTACCCTATGCACCAGGTTCATCGTGATCGTAATTATATTTATAATTTCTGGCCTCGCGAAGGAGAAAGCATCGCTCAAGCTTGGGGGAGGCTTAAGTGAATGTTATATTCATGCCCCAATCATGAGCTCTCAAGAGAAATGATTATTCAAAATTTGTATGCTCGGCTTTCTCATAATAATCGCTCCATGCTCGATACTTCTTGTTCTGGCTCTTATATGATGAAGACTATTGACTTCAAATGGGATTTATTGGAAAGAATTAAACGCAACTCTAAAGATTGGGATCTCGATGAAGGTAAGGAGTCAGGTATGATCCCTAAGTTTGATTGTGTTAAAGCTTTTATGGATACCGATGTTTTCCGTGAGTTTAGCACTAAATATGGACTTGACTCTGAGATAGTAGCTTCTTTCTGTGAATCCTTTGCTAGTCATGTTGATCTCCCCAAGGAGAAGTGGTTTAAATACCATCCCCCTATTGAAGTAAAAGTAGTTGAACCTATTAAAGTTGAAGAAAAGACTATCTCTTATAATGTTGATCCTGTTATACCTACCGCTTATATTGAGAAACCACCTTTCCCTGTTAGGATAAAGGATCATGCTCAAGCCTCAACTGTAGTTCATAAGAGTAATACTAGAACACCTACACCCTTTGAGCAAATTAAAGTTGAACCTAGTGTTGCTATGGTTAAAGATCTCTTGGTAGAAGATTTAGATGGACATGTTATTTATCTCCAAGAAGAGTCTGCTAGAATAGCCAAACCCAATGCTAGAAATAAACATAAACCTATTGTAGGTTTGCCTGTTATCTCTGTTAAGATAGAAGATCATTGTTATCATGGTTTATGTGATGTAGGTGCTAGTGCGAGTATTATCCCTCTTGATTTATATAATGAAATTATGCATGATATTGCACCTGTTGAGTTAGAAGGGATTGATGTTACTATCAAGCTCGCGAATAGAGACACTATTTCACCAGTTGGGATTGTTAGAGATACTGAAGTCTTGTGTGGGAAGGTTAAATACCCTGCTGATTTTCTTGTCCTTAGTTCCCCACAAGATGCATTCTGTCCCATTATATTTGGTAGACCATTCTTGAATACCGTTAATGCCAAGATAGACTGCGTGAAAGACATAGTCACTGTTGGATTAGGGGATATGTCTCATGATTTTAACTTTGCTAAATTCCGTAGACAGCCTCTTGGAAAGGCACCACCCAGTAAGGATGAAATTATTGGTCTTGCTTCTATTGCCGTGCCACCTAATGATCCTTTAGAACAATACTTGCTAGACCATGAAAATGATATGCATATGAATGAGAGAAGGGAAATAGATTAAATATTCTTTAAACAGGGACTTGTATTGAAAAACAACTTGGCTGTTGAAATCCTAGGGGATCCTCCTCCACCCAAGGGTGATCCCGTGTTTGAACTTAAACCTTTGCCTGATAATCATAAGTATGTTTATCTTGATGACAAGAAGATATATCCTGTTATTATTAGTGCTAACCTTTCAGAGCAGGAAGAAGAAAAACTATTGAAAACTCTGAAGAAGCACCGTGCTGCTATTGGATATACTCTGGATGATCTTAAGGGCATTAGTCCCACTATGTGCCAACACAAGATAAAATTGGAAGAAAATGCTAAACCAGTTATTGATCATCAACGAAGGTTCTATCCTAAGATGAAAGAAGTGGTAAGAAAGGAAATACTAAAGCTTCTAGAGGCAGGTATTATCTATCCAGTTGCTGATAGCCAGTGGGTAAGTCCTGTCCATTGTGTTCCTAAGAAAGGAGGTATGACTGTTGTCCCTAATGATAAACATGAATTGATCCCGCAAAGAATAGTTACATGTTATAGGATGGTAATTGATTTCCGTAAGTTAAACAAAGCTAGTAAGAAAAATCATTACCCCTTTCCATTTATCGATCAAATGCTAGAAAGGTTATCCAAACATACTCATTTCTGCTTTCTAGATGGTTATTCTGGTTTCTCTCAAATACCTGTGTCAAAAGGGGATCAAGAAAAGACCACCTTTACTTGTCCTTTTGGTACCTTTGCTTATAGATGTATGCCTTTTGGTTTATGTAATGCACCTGCTACCTTTCAAAGATGCATGATGGCTATATTCTCTGATTTTTGTGAAAAGATTGTTGAGGTATTCATGGATGATTTCTCCGTTTACGGAACTTCTTTTGATGATTTCTTAAGCAACCTTGATCGAGTTTTGCAGAGATGTGAAGACACTAATCTGGTCTTGAATTGGGAGAAGTGCCACTTTATGGTTAATGAAGGCATTGTCTTGGGACACAAAATTTCTGAAAGAGGTATTAAAGTTGACAAAGCTAAAGTTGATGCTATTGAAAATATGCCATGCCCTAAGGATATCAAAGGTATACGAAGTTTCCTTGGTCATGCCGGGTTTTATAGGAGGTTCATTAAGGACTTCTCCAAAATCTCCAGGCCTCTGACTAATCTCTTACAAAAAGATATTCCTTTTGTCTTTGATGATGATTGTCTAGAAGCATTTGAAATACTTAAGAAAGCATTGATCTCTGCACCTATTGTCCAGCCTTCTGACTGGAATTTACCCTTTGAGATTATGTGCGATGCTAGTGATTATGTTGTAGGAACTGTTTTAGGGCAAAGAGTTGATAAGAAATTGAATGTTATCCAGTATGCTAGTAAGACTCTAGATAGTGCATGTCGGTGTACTAAAGTAGGGGTACCTTAGTATCCCGACTTGTGCACGGGCAGTAGCAGCGTCCCGTGGTCAGGCTCACCACGCGCCCGCCAAGGCCCACTCTAGTTCCTTTGGAGCCATTCAAGAACAAAGTATTCAAGTTAAGAAACAAGACCCCGGCAAGAGGAGCTTGCCGGGAAGGCCGCTCCAGGCTCAAGATCATCCCTTCTGCACAAGACCCTGGCAAGAGGAGCTTGCCAGGAAGGCCAAAGAACAGCATCTCAGAAGACATGCCGTGGCGCATCGCGCGCCCCGGCAGGACCCGGAGAGCGACAAGCTTCCGGGCCCGGCAAGGTAGCGACCGCGGCAAGGTGCTTGCCGCGGCAAGCTTTCACTGTGCGCCTGCGCTCCAGCTCATCTGGCCACGCGTCGCCCTGGGGCCCTTCCTGGGGCACGTGGCGGATGGCTGTGCAGCCTGGGGTACACGGTGGCAAGCCACGATGACGAGGCTACTGTCGTGGCGAAGGGAGACGCCCGGACGGACGCTTTTTACACTGTTTTGGGGCGACGGCGACGGGCATTCAATGCCCTTGTCCCCCACCGTCTGGGTTAGGTATAGACCATTGTGCATACACTATACATGCACTGTTACAACTACCACCAATTTTACGCTTTTACCCTCATCTATGTTGACACCTGTCGGTGACCCCTTTGAACTATAAAAGGAGGCCCATGCACAACGTAGAGGAGGTTCCGAAACTTGATCACTCCCACGCTCGGTGTAGCTAATACTGTAGATCTTCTTGCTCCCGAGCCAAGAACCCAATACAACCAAGGCAGGAGTAGGGTTTTACTCATCCGTGCGGCCCGAACCTGGGTACACTGCTCGCGTGTGCGCCTCGATCCGCTCTTTGTGCTCCCTCCGCTCCCTTGCTGTACCGAAAAGGGGCTCCGGTCCCATAGGTGTTCGTGGGCGACCAATTTCCCCGACATCTTTGGCGCGCCAGGTAGGGGGCGTCGAGGTTGTGCGAACCTGATCCGGCGCTCACGCGGGCGCAATCTTCAGCAACTTCTCCAGCTTCATCAACCTCATCGACTACATCAGCATGCCGCCGAAGAAGAAAGCTTCGGAGGTAGGAGGCCCGTCCGCGTCGATCCCACCACCACCAGAACCAACGGTTGGTGGGGTAGACGCTGGTGGAAGGGTGGACGCCGGCGAGGACACTCACGGCGTCGCCAAGTCCAAGGACAAGACGGACGACCGAGCCCACTCCAAGACCTCGGTGTCCGTGCACGCACCGCGCCCCTCTCAGGAGGCGCTGGAACGGCAGCAGCGTGGTACACAGGGTACCATCCGTTTGCTAGGCCAAGGCCAAGTTGGTGGTTCGCAGGACGCTCAAGGCCAGCGCGCTGGCACGAGCAAGGCGCGGTCGCCGGGACGTGAACCTGCTCCTTCTAACGCGGTTAGAAGTCCGAGCATATCTCGCTCCTCGCACCGCTCGCCGCCGCTTCCCTCCTCTCCAGCAGAAGCTCTAGCCAGAGCTCAGCTACTCCTCGACTTCCCTCCAGCGGCGGACAAGGCCGAAGACTGGAGGGCCACCATTCAGAGCCTCATCGCCTTCGCCAACAACGACACGCCACAGCAGCCGGCAACGTCACGGCCGCGGCAAGTCACCCAAGCGAAGGCCGATGGAGACAAGACCGTCGGGGGTGCAACTACCGTGCACTCCCCGCCGCGGAACAAGAAATCGCCGACCCGCCGGATCAACGTCGATGATGACTCCATGGCGTCGTCGGATCCGCGGGCTCGCCGCGATCAACGCCAAGTCCTCGACGACAGGCGACAAGAGGACGCTCGAACTCGCATCGAGCGTCGAAGAGAAGCACGACGACAGTCCGACCAGTGCGCTGGGACCGCTGTCGACATGCATGCGCCCGGTGAACCAGGCGACTTGCCATACGCAGCAGGTTGCCCTGCGTTCACCCGAGAGCTGCGGCAAGTCCAGTGGCCCAGCATGAAAAACTTCAAGCCCGACGTACCCGAGAAGTACGACGGCAAGACCCACCCCTCAGAGTTCCTTAGCATCTACACCATTGTGGTACAGGCTGCCGAGGGACGCGACGAGAAGATACTGGCGAATTACTTCCCGCTTGTGCTCAAGCCCAATGTCAGATCTTGGCTCATGCACTTGCCGGAGAACTCCATCTCTTCTTGGGCAGACCTGTGCCACCAGTTTGTCGGCGCCTTCACGGGCGGCCACAAGCCCCACGGCCAGGAGAGCGATCTCCACATTCTTGCCCAGAAGGAGGGAGAGTCCCTGCGAAAGTACATCCAGAGGTTCAGCCGCGTTCAGCACAACATCCCAGATGTCCACCCTGCCGCGGTTATCAGCGCGTTCCACCAGAACGTGCGTAACCGCCGGATGAGGGAGGAGATGGCGATGACCAAGATCCGGCACGTCAGCGAGCTTTACGCTCTGGCTAACAAGTGTGCACGCACGGAAGAGGGGAGGAGACTCCCCGGAGAGGATACTGGAGCAGGGGGAATAGACAGCGAGGATGCCGCCCCGGCAAGGAAAGGCCGGCGGCGGAATAATAAGAAAAAGAAGAACAAGGAGGTACTGGTTGTCGAGCAGTCCGGCAAGGAGGCTGCCGCCAAGAAAACACAAGCTGGTGGCTCCGGCAAGGAGGCCACCCTGTGGCGGCCGCCGACATGCAGGACGACTCCGACAAGCAGTACTGCAAGATCCACCGCACCAAGGGCCATGATCTCCAGAACTGCAAGAGGGTCGAATACCTCGTAGAGCAGCAGAAGGCTGAATACGAGCGACGCGACAAGGAGAAGGCCCAGGGAGGCGGAGGAGAGTCCGGCAAGAAACGACCATTCAATGGCCGGGGAGGGCGCCGCGGCAAGGCCAAGCAGCAGCAAGTGGATAGACCTCCCCGCGGCCGCGATAAGGACGAAGACGAAGACGACGACGAGGACATGGATGACGGAGACAACAGCGAGCAGGAGTTTCAGAAGGCCACAGAAGTTCTGTGCGTCGATGGAGGTGCCTCTCTGCACACTTCCCACCGCCAACTCAAGCAATGGGTGCGGGAAGTGAATGCGGCTGAGCCACCCGTCGAGTCGCGCAAGCTGCTGAAGTGGTCCAGCACGCCCATCATCTTCGACCTTCAGGACCACCCTGACCGCACAACTGCGGTCGGGTGCTTGCCGATGTTGGTTTCGCCAACCATCCGCAACCTCAAGGTCCCCAAGATGTTGGTTGACGGCGGGGCCGGCCTCAACTTGATCTCCTCCGCTGTGATCCGGAAGCTGCAGATCCCCGACAGCGAGCTCGAGGAAACCGGAACTTTCCAAGGAATCAACCCGGGAAGGAGCAAGCCGAAGGGGAAGATCACACTGCCAGTAACCTTTGGCGGAGAGCTAAACTTCAGGACTGAGAGGATCACCTTCGACGTCGCCGATATCCCATTGCCGTACAATGGAATACTTGGCCGTCCTGCGCTCGCCAAGTTCATGGCAGCCTCTCACTATGCTTACAATATGCTCAAGATGCCAGGGCCAATAAGCGTCATCTCTGTCCCCGGCGACAAGAAGGATGCGCTTATCTGCGCCGACAAGATCTACCGGGACGCAGCAGTCGCGGCAGACAGCAAGACACTTGCCGCTGAAGCTCCCGGGGGGAAGACCAAGACCAAGTCCGGCAAGAGCTCTGGAGCCCACTCCGGCAAGCGCACCTCTTCGGAGTGCTGCGCTGCCGTCGAGGACGCACCATCGAGCTCCACCAGCAAGTGCAAGAAAGGAATGGCAGCTCCACCTGCAACCAAGAAGGTGCCCGCCAAGGAGGACTGCACTGGTGGTACTTTCACCATCAGTGCTATGCTCGACCCCAAATAGGAAAGCGTGCTCGTTGCCTTCCTGCGGGCGAATGTCAACGTGTTTGCATGGCAATCGTCTGACATCCCCGACGTTCCCAGGAAGGTAATTGAGCACAAGCTTGTTGTTTGTCCTCACGCGCGGCCCGTCAAGCAGAAGGTCAGAAAGCAAGCGGTGGAGCGCCAAGAGTTTATAGCTGAAGAGATCAAGAAGTTGGAAGCAGCAGGCCTTGTTAGAGGTGTACTTCATCCCACGTGGCTGGCCAATCCAGTTGTCGTGCGCAAAGCTAATGGGAAGTGGAGACTTTGTATAGACTTCACTGATGTGAATAAATCTTATCCCAAGGATCCATTTCCCTTGCCGCGCATTGACCAGATCGTTGACTCCACGGCCGGATGTGAGTTGCTTTCGTTTCTTGATGCATACTCAGGTTACCACCAGATATTTATGGCTGAGGAAGATGAAGAGAAGACCGCATTCATTACTCCATGTGGCACTTACTGTTTCATACACATGCCCTTTGGATTGAAAAATGCGGGTTCAACGTTTGCAAGGGTAGTCCACACTGCTTTTGAGCCGCAGATCCACAGGAATGTAGAAGCTTACATGGATGATATAGTGGTCAAGAGCAAGGACAAGGATACCCTGATCCAAGACCTAGAAGAAACTTTTGTGAATCTGCGCAAGATACAACTCAAGCTTAACCCCGAGAAGTGCGTCTTCGGAGTCCCCTCCGGCAAGCTTCTCGGGTTCTTTGTGTCCCAGAGGGGGATTGAAGCCAATCCCGACAAGATCAAGGCCATCGAGCAGATTGAAGCTCCGAAGCGCGTCAAGGATGTCCGAAGACTTGCTGGTTGTGTGGCTGCCCTCAGCAGGTTCATTTCAAAGTCTGCAGAACGCGCCCTGCCGTTTTTCAAAATCTTGAAAAAGGCAGGTCCTATGAAATGGACTCCGGAAGCGGAGGCGGCGCTGCAAGACTTGAAAGGATACCTGTCCTCCACTCCAATACTTGTCGCACCTAAGCCGCAAGAGAAGTTGCTGCTATACTTAGCAGCAACCAATCAAGTGGTTAGTGCTGCGTTAGTAGCGGAAAGGGAGGCAGAAGAGGAGCCCACAGCCCCGGCAAGCACATCCAGCGACAAGCAGGGGGCTCCCCCGACAAGCTCTTGCCCCGACAAGGATGAGTCTGCGCAGACGCAAGAAGAAGTGCGAAAGAAGATGGTGCAGCGCCCAGTTTATTTTGTGAGTTCCCTCTTGCAGGGGGGCTAGATCAAGATACTCTGGAGTGCAGAAGCTGCTTTTCGGCCTCCTCATGGCCTCGAGAAAGCTGCTCCACTACTTCCAAGCACATGAAATAACAGTGGTCACTCGCTTTCCGTTGAAGAGGATATTGCAAAATCCAGAAGCAACAGGAAGGATTGTCGAGTGGGCGCTGGAACTGTCAAGCTTTGGTCTTAAGTTTGAGAGTACTTCAACTATCCAGAGCCGAGCCTTGGCAGAGTTCATAGCAGAATGGACACCAACGCCAGACGAAGAAGTTCCAGAGACAAGCATCCCCGTCAAGGAAGCGAGCAAAGAATGGATAATGTACTTCGATGGTGCCTTCTCGCTGCAAGGCGCCGGTGCTGGTGTGCTACTTGTCCCACCCACCGGGGAGCACCTCAAGTACATTGTCCAAATGCACTTTCCCAAGGAACAAGCGACAAACAACACTGCAGAGTATGAAGGTTTGCTTGCCGGCCTCAGAATTGCGGCCGAACTTGGGATCAAGAAGCTGATCGTGCGGGGAGATTCACAGTTGGTGGTCCGACAAGTAAACAAGAGCTACCAGAGTCCTTTGATGGAAGCTTATGTCGATGAAGTGAGGAAGCTTGAGGAACACTTTGAAGGCTTACAGATGGAGCATGTTCCAAGAGCTCAAAATGATATCGCAGACGGCCTGTCAAAGTGTGCTGCAATGAAGCTACCTGTGGAACCAGGGATCTTCGTGCTCAAGCTAACTCAACCATCCGTTACACCATCAGTTGGGCAAAGCAAGAAGAGGAAGTTGGTCTCCGGCGACTACCTGTCGGCGGATCTTCCTGGAGCTGCCGCCAAGGTCCCCAAGATCAACGACCAAGTTGCTGAGGAGCAGTCTGCTCCTGCGAAATCTAGGGTTCGTACAGTTGAAGCAGACGTTCCCGGCAAGTCTTGCCCCGGTGAGCTTGCCGGGGAACGTTCAGCTCCGGCAGACCCGCAGGTTCTTGCCGTAGAAGCTGACGTTCCAGCAGCAGCGCTGATGCCTTTAGTCCTTGTTGTTGAGCCTCAGGCTCCAGTATGGGCATAGCAAATTGTCCGTTTTCTTCAAACTGGAGAACTTCCCGAAGAACCAGAAGAGATAGAGAGGATTACCAGGCAGTCAAGTATGTACCAGTTCGTCGGCAATGAACTATACAGAAGAAGACTCAATGGTGTCAGATTTTAGTGCATTTCCCGGGAAGATGGACAGAAGCTGTTGGCAGAAATACACGGAGGCATATGTGGTCACCACATTGGTGCAAGAGCACTTGCCGGGAAGGCGTTCCGGCAAGGTTTCTTTTGGCCAGAAGCCCTCCAAGATGCAACTGCACAAGTAACCAAGTGTGAAGCGTGCCAGTTCCATGCCAAGCAAATACATCAGCCAGCTCAAGCTCTCCAGACGATCCCTTTGTCCTGGCCCTTTTCGGTCTGGGGGCTCGACATCCTCGGCCCCTTTCCCCGTGCAGTCGGGGGCTTTGAGTACTTGTACGTCGCCATCGAAAAGTTCACAAAGTGGCCAGAAGTGGAACCAGTGAGAAAGATGACCGCGCAGTCAGCAGTCAAGTTCTTCAGGTCAATTGTTTGCCGTTTCGGAATCCCTAACAGGATCATCACCGACAACGGCACACAGATTACAAGTCGCACCTTCATGCAGTACATCCAAGACCTTGGCGCCAAGGTCTGCTTCGCTTCTGTTGCTCACCCGAGGAGCAACGGTCAAGCGGAGAGGGCCAATGCTGAAGTGATGCGCGGGCTCAAGACAAGAACTTTCGACAGGCTGCACAAGTGCGGAAGAAACTGGATCGAGGAGTTGCCGGCGGCTCTTTGGTCAATCAGGACGACACCAAATCGAGCCACCGGACAGACACCCTTTGCTCTTGTCTATGGAGCAGAGGCAGTTCTCCCCACGGAACTCGTATACGGGTCTCCTCGAGTACTCGCTTACGACGAGCTCGAGCAAGAGCAACTGCGGCAAGATGACGCACTGCTCCTCGAGGAGGACCGTCTCCAGGTTGCTGTACGAGCTGCTCGATACCAGCAAGCTTTGCGTCGCTATCATAGCCGCAAAGTCAAGGCCAGGAGTCTCGAGGAAGGCGACCTTGTTCTTCGGCGCGTTCAGTCCGCCAAGAATTCCAACAAGTTGACGCCGAAGTGGGAAGGCCCTTATCGGGTGAGACAAGTCACAAGGCCCAGCGTCGTCCGCCTTGAGACCGAAGAAGGCTTACCGGTGAGCAACTCCTGGAACATTGAGCATCTTCGCAAGTTTCACCCATGAGGCGCGGTTGCCGTGATCCGCTCCGGCAACCACCTTTTGTACAAGTCTTGCCGCTGTCGCATGTAAACCTTTGTACAAAGCCGGGCGCAGACCCCGTGCATCAGTAAAACTTTTGCGCTTCGCGCAACTTGTCATTTCATGCTTTTCCATTTTCTTGCATGTGTTACCTGACACTTTGTGCAGCACACACCCCCGGTAAGCAATAACAAGCCGCAAGGCTCCATATCTATGTTTCCTCCCCTTTTCTCTTTTTCCCTCAAGCAGAAGAAGTGTTCCTCGCGCACAAGTTTGCCGGGGGGGAAGGAACAGTGGTATGGACCAAGTGTTGTTCAAGGAGGAAAAGCCTTGCCGGGAAGCAAATAAAAGCTAAGTTGCCAAAGTTTGAGCATTCAAATCTTTAAAATTTTAGTTATCTTCCTTGAATGACCACACTTTGTATGGAAAACCTGTGCGCGGAGGAACCTACCCGTGGCTAGCCGCGCCCTTACTTTGTTTCAAGCACGCTCAATGGCTTAAGTGAGCTGCGACAAGTGTCGCGCCCTTATTTCGTTTTCGAGTTCGCTCAACAACCTAAGTGTGTTGCGACTAGCTGCGGCAAGGTTTCTTGCCGGCGAGGGCATTGCCAGCAGGCCGCTGAAGTCCCGCACTCAGCGCTCGCGGCAAAGGTCCCTTTGCCGGCAAGCTCCCTAGAAGCGTAGGGTGAGAAGCATACAAAGTGAAGGAACCAAGCAAGGGAGATAACACTGCATTGACTATCCGAAATAAAGTTATATTGCAAGATAACTTGCTGCTGTTCTAATAAACTACTATCCATGACTTAATCGACAACGACAAGGGAAGCAGAAAGAAAACAACCTAGTCTACGCGGTCGCCGTCAACCCTCTTGATCTTGCCCACCTTGGCCACGATGTGGGCGACGCGAGCCTTCAACGCTTCCTGGTCAGCTTCGGGCGGCAAGGTCCGGAGGACGTTGTCAAGGTTGATCCCAGGGTTGCGGTAGACGATCTTCGCCAACACTCGCTCCACAGTGCCCGTGCAGAGCCTGCGCGCCTCGTTCGCCAGCTATGTAGGGAGCCTTTCCCGTAGCTGTGCGAGGGCCGGCGCCACTCCCCTGAAGAACAAGCTCAGCTTGGCGCTGTGGGGGAGGCTCTCGTCGGGGGAGTACACGAGGTGCTCCGTCCCCAGCGCCACCATCTCCTTGTCGATATTGGCGGCGGAGGCGACGAGCTCTTCGGTCCACTGCTCCACGGTCCGCTGGAAGTTGTTCTGCGTAAGAGCGGCACTGTCCAACAGTGCCCTTTTGGCCCGGAGATCTTCCTTCAGCTTCGTCTCCCTGTTCCGGGCCCCGTCAAGTGACTCAGTGAGGGTGGAAACTTTCAGCTCCAAGTCTGCGATGGAATCCTTGGCGTCGTTGAGCTCCTTGCCCTTGTCGGAGAGACGGACCTGCAGCTCCGAGTGGCTGTGGGCGTCCTTCTCCCTTTCAAGTTTGAGCGCGGCAACCTTCTCCTCGCACGTCTTCAGGCTGAGCTCCAACTGCGCCACCCTCGCCTCCAGGTCCCTCTTGGCGGTCTCTGCGGCAGCAGTGGCATCCCTCGCCTCCTGCAGAGCCCCGCCAATGGACTGCTTGCGTGCGGCAAGGTCGTCCTCGTGACTATCAAGGTCGACCTTCCGCTGGTTCAGCTCTCCTTCCCGCCGAGACAGATCCTCGGCGGCCAGTCGCTGCTGCTCCTCAACCTCGGCCTTCTCGAGGATAAACGCCTGGTGCGCCTCGGCGAGCTCCTCGCGCTCCTCCGCCAAGTTCCGGAGGGCCACTTGGTTGGCGGCGAGGAGCTCCGCGGCGCGCTTCTCCAAGTCGACACCAGCCTTGGCAGCCAGAGCCTCTCGGGACTCCAGCTTGGCCTGCCTGGCCCAGTACAAGGCCAGAAGCCAGCGCAGGAGCTGCTCCTCTTCGGGCTCGTTGCTGCTGCCGGGCGCGTCGACAAGCCTTAGCCCGGCGGAGGCGAGGACTTCTCCATCGAAGCTCTCCCCCTCCACAGGTTCCCTTGATGAGGACGCCCACGGGACTTGGATGAAGACCCCGTTGTCGGCCTCCATATAGACACCTGACCCGGTCGCGGCAGCGGGAGGGGCGGCGGCCGGCGCAGCATCCGGCGCTCCTGCGGCCTCAGGGCCAGCAGTGCGGTCGCCGGTCCCTTCCCCAGCTGCCGCGTCAGTGGCCGCGGCGGTCTCGTCGACGGCTGGTTCTTCAGTGTCGGCCGTCCCTTCAGCGGTGGTGCAATCGCCGGCATCACCGCGCACATCCTCCTCGGCGATGGCCTCTGTCTCCATCGGCTCCGGGGCGGGCGGATCTGACAGAAGAAAAAGAAAGGAAGAATCGTCAAGCAAATATCCAAAAAGAAGAATTTAAGAGAAGGAAAGTACAAGGGTTACCTGCGCGGGCCTCTACGGTAACGGGGTCCCTCGCCGGGGAGTTCTCCCTTGGCGGCGTGGTAGCGGCCCCCGCAGGCGGAGGGCCGCTGGCGCCTTCCCTTGGCGGGTGCCCACCCTTGTCGGGGTGCTCGCTCTTGGCGGGGTAATCGCCCTTGGCGGAGTACCCGCCCTTGGCGGAGCGCTCCCCCTCGCCGGGGAACTCCTCCTTGGCGGGGAGGGTGGGACGAGCGGCTCGTCGGGAGCGGTCTCTTGGCGCTCCTGAGGCTGCGGCTCCATTTCTGCACAAGTCAACAAGCAAACAATGCATTAGCAAGGATAATAAAGTCCAGCGCGCCCGATAAGCGAAGAAGCGAACAAAAGACTTATGCTGGGGGCTGCTCTCCGGAGCAGCAGGCTGGTCCGGCAAGCCTGTCGCGGGCGCATCTCCTGCCGCAGCGACGGGCTCGTCCTCCTCGAGATCAACCACCGGGATCTTGGCCCTCTTCGCCATCCTCTGGGTCAGGGTCCTGGAAGCCAAACAAGATCAGAATCAGGCGAAAAGGATTCAAGACAAGAGCAACAAAAATCAGAAGGAATAAGAGTTGCAAGTGCTTACTCTTCCTCCTCCTCGTCGGAACTGAGGGCGGAGAAGTCGAAGTCCGCCTCGCGCGCCCCGGTGCGAGGAGCTGGAGGAGTAGGCTCCCTCGGGCGCTTGGCGGGCTCCAGAGCCATGGGTTGATAAGACCCCGCTCCGGTTGTCGCCGAAGACCGAGGGCCGGAAGGAACGCCAGAACCGCTACGGGAAGATCCCCCTCCGCTTGCCGCTGAGGCGCGAGGCGCCTCCTTGACGACCTTGCTCGTCGTGGTGGCACGCATCGAGCGACGCTGCGGCTGCTGTCGGGGCGCCGGCTGCCTCGCCGTGTCAGTGGTCTTGCGGAGGCGCTTCTTTTGCGGTGGCGGAGGACTCGGTGGTGGCGGAGAATTCTCCGAGGATGAGGAGGCGTCGTCGAGGTTCAGTGACCCGCCCGAGTCTTCGTCAGAATCGCCCGATTCGGCGTCTTCCTCGGCGGGCTCACTGGACTCAGTGCCCTGCCCGGCAGCCTCGCTCGTCCCGGCAGGCTCCCCGGCGGGCTGCCCAACAGGCCTCAGCAATTTGAGGATTTCTTCCTCCTCGGCCCGGCTCACTGCGTCCGCTGCTTCTGCTTCCTCCACGGTGTACCCAAACTCACCCGCGACCGCAGCTGCGGCGGCCTCCTCCATTCTGTTGGCTATATACGCCACATCCCGGTCGGTGGTCGCGCGAGTGAGCCCCTTCTTCTCTTCAGGATTGACCGGCCGCTCAACCAGGTTGTCAAAGAAAGTTTGTACGGTCTCTTCTGAAGGCGTCAGCCAAGTGGGAGCAACCCCGTGGGAGTCGCACTGAGGCATTGCCGCGCGGATGGCACTAAGGGAAGAATTGTTGCAAAGTGGAACTACTCCCCGCGACGGGGCAAACCACTCAGGGTGCTTGGGGTCATGTTTGAACAGCGAACGGACTATCCCCTTGAGTTCCAAGACGGTGAAGTTGTAGTTCAGGCCGGGGCGCAGCCTCATACGGTCTGCCGCGTTGCCGAACTCCCAAGCAGGCCTCTTCCTCTCCTTTAGGGGAGCAATGCGGCGGCGAAGGAAATCAGCCCCGACCTCACCTACAGTAAGGTTGGCGGCCCGGAGGCGAAGGATCCTAGTGAGGGCTATCTTCAGCTTCTCATCCTCCGGGGCCAGATCACTCCAATCCTTGCCGCGCACTATTGCAGCTCGGCGCGGGGAGGTAAAATGCTGGGGTTCCTCTTCCATAACCCAGCACCAATCAGCCCTCCACTCTTCCCACTTGCCGCGGAGCTCTCCAATCAAGTACGCCTCTTTCTTGTTGAGCCTAAAGATCCAAGAGATACCACCGGATAGAGGGGATCCAGACTCTACTCTAGGTGTGAAGAAGTGGCGGAAGAGAGCTACGTTGGGGTGGACCCCGACAAAGTTTTCACACAGATGTGCGAAAACGGCCAAGGTTAAGACTGCGTTCGGGGTGAAATCGAGGAGGTGGAGCCCATACGTGTTCATGACGTCGCAGAAGAACTCAGAGTACGGAGGGCAGAGACCGCAATGGAAGAACAGAGCGAAGAAATGGTAACCTCCCGGATACATATCGCAGGCTTCGGCGGGGAGGACCCTGGTGCGCGGGTGAGCCTTCGTCTCCCTCGCCCAGAACAAGTAATACTTGTCCCTCAGCTCCCTCGCGCCGAGCCTCGGCGGGAAGACCACCATCCTCTTCCGCATGGCTGCCAGCTTCGCCGCCTTGTCGCTCTTCGGGGCCATGGCGGGGACGGCGAGGGGGGTCGGCGGTGCTGAGGAGACTGGCGGCGGCGGAAGGAGGGTGGAGCTCGGCTCTCTATTGACCTTTGGGGAGGCGGAGAGCGGCGGGGGTTTCTGGAGATTGAAGACGCAATGAAGCAATGGGGGGAAACTGCCCCTGTTTCCTCTGCTTTTAAGGGGGAAGTGGGGGACGTTCCGCATTTTCCCATTAAAGAAACAGGCCACGATCTCTCCCACGACGCTGCAATCGACGCGTGCCATTAGGGTGGGATGCGGCGAATATGGAGTGGGAAACGGCGCGCCGTGGGCCGCGTGTGCCCGTGCACTGTTTTGGGCCTGGCCCAACAGCGCTCGGCACCGTGTGTGGCACAGGCCCGAGGGCTCCTGTCGGTGTACTAAAGTAGGGGTACCTTAGTATCCCGACTTGTGCACGGGCAGTAGCAGCGTCCCGTGGTCAGGCTCACCACGCGCCCGCCAAGGCCCACTCTAGTTCCTTTGGAGCCATTCAAGAACAAAGTATTCAAGTTAAGAATCAAGACCCCGGCAAGAGGAGCTTGCCGGGAAGGCCGCTCCAGGCTCAAGATCATCCCTTCTGCACAAGACCCTGGCAAGAGGAGCTTGCCAGGAAGGCCAAAGAACAGCATCTCAGAATACATGCCGTGGCGCATCACGCGCCCCGGCAGGACCCGTAGAGCGACAAGCTTCCGGGCCCGACAAGGTAGCGACCGCGGCAAGGTGCTTGCCGCGGCAAGCTTTCACTGTGCGCCTGCGCTCCAGCTCATCTGGCCATGCGTCGCCCTGGGGCCCTTCCTCGGGCACGTGGCGGATGGTTGTGTAGCCTGGGGTACACGGTGGCAAGCCACGATGACGAGGCTACTGTCGTGGCGAACTGAGATGCCCGGACGGACGCTTTTTACACTGTTTTGGGGCGACGGCGACGGGCATTCAATGCCCTTGTCCCCCATCGTCTGGGTTAGGTATATACCACTGTGCATACACTGTACATGCACTGTTACAACTACCACCAATTTTACGCTTTTACCCTCATCTACGTTGACACCTGTCGGTGACCCCTTTGAACTATGAAAGGAGGCCCATGCACAACGTAGAGGAGGTTCCGAAACTTGATCACTCCCACGCTCGGTGTAGCTAATACTGTAGATCTTCTTGCTCCCGAGCCAAGAACCCAATACAACCAAGGCAGGAGTAGGGTTTTACGCATCCGTGCGGCCCGCACCTGGGTAAACTGCTCGTGTGTGCGCCTCGATCAGCTCTTTGTGCTCCCTCCGCTCCCTTGCCGTACCGAAAAGGGGCTCCGTTCCCATAGGTGTTCGTGGGCGACCAGTTTCCCCGACAGTGCCCAAAGAAATTATGCTACTACCGAGAAATAATTTTTAGCAGTTGTGTTTGCTTGTGATAAGTTTAGACCCTACATTGTTGATTCTAAAGTAACTATTCACACTGATCATGCTGCTATCAAATACCTTATGGAAAATAAAGATGCTAAACCTAGACTTATTAGATGGGTTCTCTTGCTGCAAGAATTTGACTTGCATATTATTGATAGAAAGGGAGCTGAGAACCCCATAGCAGATAACTTGTCTAGGTTAGAGAATATACTTGATGACCCACAACCTATTGATGATAGCTTCCCTGATGAACAACTAGCTGTCATAAGTACTTCTCGTACTGCTCCATGGTATGCTGATTATGCTAATTATATTGTTGCTAAGTTTATACCTCCTAGCTTCACATACCAGCAAAAGAAAAAGTTCTTCTATGATATGAGACATTACTTTTGGGATGACCCACATCTTTATAAAGAAGGAGTGATACGTCTCCAACGTATCTATAATTTTTTATTGTTCCATGCTATTATTTATGAAGTCTTAGATGTTTAATGGGCTTTATCATTCACATTTATATCATTTTTGGGGCTAACCTACTAACCCAAAGGCCCAGTCCAGATTGCTGTTTTTTGCCTATTTCAGGGTTTTACAGAAAAGGAATATCAAAGGAGTCCAAAAGAAATGAAACCTTCGCGAGAGATATTTTTGGAGGAAATCACGCTCGAGAAACGTCAGGACCAAGTCAGGGGGCAAGGGGCCTGCCCTCGAGGGTGGGGGGCGCGCCCCCTGCCCAGGGCGCGCCCCCTGCCTCGAGGCTGGCCCACACGGCCCCCGCTGCCCTCCTTCTTCCTATATATACCTACGTACCCCAGAAACTCCATACACAGAGAGAAAATCCTAATTCCACCGCCGTAGCTGCTGTTCCCGTGGAGATCCCATCTTGGAGCCTGTTCCGGGAGGGGGATCCATCACGGAGGCCTTCATCAGAATCATCATCGCCCTCACCATGAGTTGTGAGTAGTTTACTACAGACCTTCGGGTCCATAGCTAGTATCTAGATGGCTTCTTCTCTCTCTCTCTGGATCTCAATACAAAGTTCTCCTCGGTCTTCGAGGAGATCTAATCGATGTAATCTCTTTTTGCGGTGTGTTTGTCGAGATCCGATGAATTGTGAGTTTATGATCAAGGTTATCTATGAAAGATATTTGGTTCTTCTCTGAACTTTTTATGTGTGCCCATAATATCCTTGCAAGTCTTCGAATTATTGGTTTGGTTTGGCCTACTAGATCTATAGTTCTTGCAATGGGAGAAGTGCTTGGCTTTGGGTTCAATCTTGCGGTGTCCTTTCCCAGTGACAGTAGGGGCAGCAAGGCACGTATTATATTGTTGTCATCGAGGATAAAAAGATGGGGTTTTCATCATATTGCTTGAGTTTATCCCTCTACATCATGTCATCTTGCTTAAGGCGTTACTCTGTTTGTATGAACACAATACACTAGATGCATGCTGGATAGCGGTCGATGTGTGGAGTAATAGTAGTAGATGCAGAATCGTTTCAGTCTACTTGTCTCGGACGTGATGCATATATACAATGATCATGCCTAGATAGTCTCATAATTATTCGCTTTTCTATAAATTGCTCGACAGTAATTTTTTTACCCGCCGTAGAATACCGCTATCATGAGAGAAGCCACTAGAGAAAACTATGGCCCCCGGGTCTATTCTCAACATATCAATCTACATCTACTTTACTTTTCTTGCTTTTATTTGCTGTTTTATTAAACCAAAAGTACCAAAAATATAATTATCATCTCTATCAGATCTCACTCTCGTAAGTGACCGTAAAGGGATTGACAACCCCTTATTGCGTTGGCTGCGAAGTTCTTATTTGTTTGTGCAGGTGTGAGGGACTGGCGCGTGGTCTCCTACTGGATTGATACCTTGGTTCTCAAAAACTGAGGTAAATACTTACGCTACTGTGCTGCATCTCCCTTTCCTCTTTGAGGGAATACAATGCAAGCTCAAGAGGTAGCAAGAAGAATTTCTGGCGCCGTTGCCAGGGAGGCTTACACAAAAGTCATATACCAAGTACCTATCACAAACCCTTATCCTTCGCATTACATTTATTTGCCTCTCGTTTTCCTCTCCCCCACTTCACCTTTGCCGTTTTATTTGCCCTTCTTCCGTCGTGTGTTTTTCGTTCACTCGCTTCTTGTTTGCTTGTGTGTTGCTTGCTTGCTTGTCATCATGTCTAGCACACCTATCATTATCATCACTCCCGAGAGTGAGGTCCTCAACTTTAAACAAAGGGATGGAGAAAATTTAAAAGATGCCTAGTATAGAATTTGCAATGCTCAAGATAGGTCTAATAGGAAGCTTTCCACTTTCGTGCTTCTTCGCAATTTTTATGTTGGCATAACTCCATGGAATAGATTTATCTTAGATACCATTACCGGAGGGAATTTCTTGGGTAGCCACACCGTTGATTCTTACAAAGCTTTGACTGAATTATTTGGCTCACCACCTCTTATGGTTAATGGGACCGTTTTAACTTTGGAGCATGTTATGCAATGGTTAGAAATCATTGAAAACAAGGTTGCTACGGTAGAACTGGTGGAGAACTTGGATAGAAAAATTCATAATGAAATCACCCAATATGGATCCAAGGTAGGAGTTGTTCTGAAAAATCTTAAGGAAAAAGAGCCCATAGTTAAAGAAAAGCTAGATCAGGATTCTACTAGAATCAATAAGCTTGAGGATGTTATCACTAGTGTGGGTTCTGCTCTTTCTGCTATAAAAACCACTCCAAATATCTCCACTAAATTATCCAGGTTCATGTATGTCCCTAAAGACAAGGGTGAAACATCTAGACTTGCGGATCTCAAATCCATAAGTGTTCACCCTAATTTTCTTACTTTTGCAAGAGACCCTTTTGACTCTTTAGAATTTCTTGATTTCTTGCCCAAGAGTTTGATTATTCATAGGGACAAAGAAGTGCCCAAAAATCATAAATGCTTAATCAAAGAATTGCCTTCCAAAGATGGCAATACCTAGATCTATCTTGTATCGTGCCTAGCTAGGGGCGTAAAATGATAGCGCTTCTTGGGAGGCAACCCAATTTTATGTTTTTTCTTTTGTTGCTGTTAGGTAATAAATATTGCATTTAGCCTCTGATTAGATGTGTTTTCATGTTTTGTTCAGTGTTTGTGCCAAGTAGAAACTTTGGTAAGACTTGTGTGAAGTTTATATGATCTTGCTGTGAAAAACAGAATTGTTAGCGCTCGCTAAAGTAGTCTTCAGAATTTACTGGAGCGTGCTTTTTAGTTGATTCTTTTTGCTGCTGATTGGTAGACAAATTGAGCAAATTTACCAATTTAGTTTTAATTTTGTGGAGTTACAGAAGTATGCGAACCCTGCAGATTACTACAGACTGTTCTGTCTTTGACATATTCTGTTTTTCGTGTGTTGTTTGCTTATTCTGTTGCATCTATGAGTAATATTGGAGGATATGAACCATAGAGAACTTGGAGTACAGTAGGTTTAACACCAATATAAACAAATAATGAATTCCTTGCTGTACCTTTGAGTGGTGGTTTGCTTTCTCTTACTAACGGAGCTCACGAGAATTTTTGTCTAAGTTTTGTGCTGTGAAGTGTTCAAGTTTTGAGTATTGCTTTGATGGACTATGGAACAAGGAGTATCAAAGGCCCAAGCTTGGGGATGCCCATGGCACCCCAAGTAAATTCAAGAAAATAAAAAAGCCTAAGCTTGGGGATGCCCCGGGAAGGCATCCCCTCTTTCGTCTTCATCCATCGATAACTATACTTGGAGCTATATTTTTATTCGCAACATGTTATGTGTTTTTGCTTGGAGCGTCTTGTATAATCTGTGTCTTTTCTTGTTAGTTTTCCACAATCATCCTTGTTGGACACACCTATTTGAGAGAGTTAAATATGACCTAGAAATTGTTAGAACACTCTATGTGCTTCACTTATATCTTTTGAGTTAAATAGTTTTTGCTCTAGTCCTTCACTTATATCTTTTAGCGCACGGTGGTGGTAATATTTTGTAGAAATTGTTGAACTCTCATGCTTCACTTAGATCTATTTGAGAGTCTATTAAAACAGCATGGTAAATTGTTTAGGCTAAAGAAACTAGTCTTCACATGATAAACATCCAATGTCAATGTAGTAAAAAAAATTCACATCAAGTGCATTGAATAGAAAGAGATGTTGGATGCTTGATAATTGTTTTGACACACGAGGATAGTGATATTAGAGTCATGCTAGTGGAGTTATTATGAAATTGAGAAACACTTGTGTTAAGGTTAGTGATTCCCGTAGCATGCACGTATGGTGAACCGTTGTGTGACTAAGTTAAAGCATGAGGTATTTGTAGAGTGTCAACCTTTGTGTGGAGGTCGGGGGCGCACAATGGTTAACTCCTACCAACCTCCCCACTAGGGGCATGCGTTGATTGCTTTGTTTTGATGACTCGTAAATTTTTGCAATAAGTATATGAGTTCTTATGACTAACGTTGAGTCCATGGATTATACGCACTCTCACCCTTCCAGCATTGCTAGCCTCTCTTGTACCGCGCAACTTTCGCCGGTGCCATAAACCCAGTATATATCCTTCCTCAAAACAACCACCATATTGTTCCTCAAAACAGCCACCATACCTACCTATCATGGCATTTCCATAGCCATTCCGAGATATATTTAAAGGAAATATGCCCTGGAGGCAATAATAAAGTTGTTATTTATATTTCCTTATATCATGATAAATGTTTATTATTCATGCTAGAATTGTATTAACCGGAAACTTAGTACATGTGTGAATACATAGACAAAACAGTATGTCCCTAGTATGCCTCTACTAGACTAGCTCATTGATCAAAGATGGTTATGTTTCCTAGCCATAGACATGAGTTGTTATTTGATCAACGGGATCACATCATTAGGAGAATGATGTGATGGACTAGACCCATCCGTTAACATAGCACTATGATCGTTTAGTTTTACTGCTATTGCTTTCTTCATGACTTATACATGTTCCTATGACTATGAGATTATGCAATTCCCGAATACCGTAGGAACACCTTGTGTGCTATCAAAGTCATAACGTAACTGGGTGATCATAAAGATGCTCTACAGGTGTCTCCGAAAGTATTCGTGGTGTTGGCATAGATCAAGATTAGGATTTGTCACTCCGAGTGTCGGAGAGGTATCTCTGGGCCCTCTCGGTAACACACATCACAATAAGCCTTGCAAGCAAAAGACTAATGAGTTAGTCACAAGATGATGTGTTACGGAACGAGTAAAGAGACTTGCCGGTAACGAGATTGAACTAGGTATGGAGATACCGACGATCGAATCTCGGGCAAGTAACATACCGATGACAAAAGGAACAACGTATGTTGTTATGCGGTTTTGACCAATAAAAGATCTTCGTAGAATATGTAGGAGCCAATATGAACATCCAGGTTCCGCTATTGGTTATTGACCGGAGATGAGTCTCGGTCATGTCTACATAGTTCTCGAACCCGTAGGGTCCGCACGCTTAACGTTTGATGACGATCGGTATTATGAGTTTATGAGTTTTGATGTACCGAAGGTAGTTCGGAGTCCCGGATAAGATCACGGACATGACGAGGAGTCTCGGAATGTCCGAGACATAAAGATTGATATATTGGACGACTATATTCGGACACCGGAAGTGTTCCGGAAAAGTTTCGGATTTAACTGGATTGCCGGAGGGGGTTACCGGAACCCCCTACGAGGGGGGATGGTCCATAGTGGGCCTTGAGGAAAGGAGAGAGGCAGCCCATAGAGGCTGGCCGGCGCCCCACCTAGGGATCCTAGTTGGACTAGGATTGGGGGGGCGCCACCTCTCCCTCTTTTCCTTTCCCTCTCTTCCTTCTTGGTGGACTCCTACTAGGAATAGGATTGCAATCCTATTCCTAGTAGGATTGCCCTAGCCGCACCATAGGAGGCCGGCCGGCCCTCCCCTCTTGCTCCTTTATATACGGGGGCAGGGGGGCAACCAAAGACACACAAGTTGAATTGTTCCAGCCGTGTGCGGTGCCCCCCTCCACAGAAACACACCTCGGTCATACCGTTGCAGTGCTTAGGCGAAGCCCTGCGTCGGTAAATACATCATATCCATCATCACGCCATCGTGCTGACGAAACTCTCCCGTGAAGCTCAACTAGATCAAGAGCTCGTGGGACGTCATCAAGCTGAACGTGTGCTGAACGCGGAGGTGCCGTACGTTCGGTGCTTGATCGGTTGAATCGCGAGGAAGTTCGACTACATCAACCGCGTCACTTGACGCTTCTGCTTCCGGTCTACGAGGGTACGTAGACACACTCTTCCCTCTCGTTTCTACGCATCTGGTAGATAGATCTTGCGTGATCGTACGAAAATTTTAAAATACTACGTTCCACAACAGTGGCATCATGAGCCAGGTCTATGCGTAGATGATATGCACGAGTAGAACACAATGAGTTGTGGGCGATACTAGTCATACTGCTTACCAGCATGTCATACTTTGCTTCGGCGGTATTGTGAGATGAAGCGGCCCGAACCGACATTACGCGTACGCTTATGCGAGACTGGTTTCACCGTTATGAGCACTCGTTGCTTAAAGGTGACTGGTGGGTGTCTGTCTCTCTCACTTTAGCTGAATCAAGTGTGGCTACGCCCGGTCCTTGTGAAGGTTAAAACAGCACATACTTGACGAAACATCGTTGTGGTTTTGTATGCGTAGGTAAGAACGGTTCTTGCTAAGCCCGTAGCAGCCACGTAAAACTTGCAACAACAAAGTAGAGGACGTCTAACTTGTTTTTGCAGGGCATGTTGTGATGTGATATGGTCAAGACATGATGAGTTATATGGTCTTGTATGAGATGATCATGTTTTGTAATGTTATCGGCAACTGGCAGGAGCCATATGGTTGTCGCTTTATTGTATGAAATGCAATCGCCATGTAATTGCTTTACTTTATCACTAAGTCGTAGCGATAGTCATAGAAGCAATAGTTGGCGAGATGACAACGATACTATGATGGAGATCAAGGTGTCGCACCGGTGACGAAGGTGATCATGACGGTGCTTTGGAGATGGAGATCAAAAGCACAAGATGATGATGGGCATATCATGTCACATATTTTGATTTCATGTGATGTTTATCTTATTATGCTTCTTATTTTGCTTAGAACGACGGTAGCATTATAAGATGATCCCTTACAATATTTCAAGGTATAAGTGTTCTCCCTGAGTATGCACCATTGCGAAAGTTCGTCGTGCCGAGACACCACGTGATGATCGGGTGTGATTAGCTCTACGTTCAAATACAATGGGTGTAAGCCAGTTTTGCACACGCAGAATACTCGGGTTAAACTTGACGAGCCTAGCATATGCAGATATGGCCTCGGAACACTGGAGACCGAAAGGTCGAGCATGAATCATATAGTAGATATGATCAGCATAAGATGTTCACCATTGAAACTACTCCATCTCACGTGATGATCGGACATGGTTTAGTTAATTTGGATCACATGATCATTTAGATGACCGGAGGGATGTCTATCTAAGTGGGAGTTCTTTAAGTAATATGATTAATTGAACTTTAATTTATCATGAACTTAGTCCTGGTAGTATTAGCATATCTATGTTGTAGATCAATAGCTCGCGATGTTGCTCCCCGTTTATTGTTTATATGTTCCTAGAGAAAACTAAGTTGAAAGATGATGGTAGCAATTACACCGACTGGGTCCGTAACTTGAGGATTATCCTCATTGCTGCACAGAAGAATTATGTCCTTAATGCACCGCTAGGTGACAGACCTATTGCAGGAGCAGATGTAGACGTTATGATGTTTTGACAAAAGCTCGGTATGATGACTACTTGATAGTTTAAGTGCACCATGTTTACGGCTTAGAACCGGGACTTCAAAAATGTTTTGAACGCCACGGAGCATATGAGATGTTCCAAGAGTTGAAATTAGTATTTCATACTCATGCCCGTGTCGAGAGGTATGAGACCTCTGACAGTACTTTGCCTACAAGATGGAGGAGAATAGCTCAACCAGTGAGCATGTGCTCAGATTGTTTGGGTACTACAATTACTTAAATCAAGTGGGAGTTAATCTTCCAGATAAGATAGTAATTGTGTCGGGGGAAACTGTCCTCCCACGAGCACCTATGGGACCGGAGCCCCTTTCTACGTTGCGGTAAGGGAGCGGAGGGAGCACGAAGAGCGGATCGAGGGGCACACGCGGGCAGTTTACCCAGGTTCGGGCCGCGCGGACGTGTAAAACCCTACTCCTGCTTAGATTGTATTGAGTTCTTGGGCTCGGGAGCTTGAAGAGCTAGCTACACCGAGCGGAAGTGTTGTCTAGGTTCCGAACCCTTACTACGTTGTGCATGGGCCTCCTTTTATAGCTCAAGGGGTCACCGACAGGTGTCAACGTAGAGGAGGGTAAAAATGTAACTTTGGTGGTGGTTGTAACAGTGCGTGAACAGTGCGTGAACAGTGGTCTTCACCTAACTTTGACAGTGGGGGACAAGGGCATTAAATGCCCGTCACCGTCGACCCCAAAAGCGTCTGTCCACGCTCCTCCGTTCGCCATGACGGTAGCCTCGTCACCGTGGCTCGCCACCGTGTCCCCCAGGCTGCACAGCCATCCGCCACGCGTCCCTGGAAGGGCTCCAAAGCGACGCGTGGGCCGATGAGCTAGAGCGTAGGCACACAGTGCAGGCTTCCCCGGCAAGTACCTTGCCGGGGTCTTGATCTTGCCGGACCCGGAAGCTTGTCGCTCCCCGGGTCCTGCCGGGGCGCAGGGTGCGCCGAGGCATCTCTTGAGGTAAGTATTCCTTGGCTTTCCTGGCAAGCTCCTCTTGCCAGGGTCTTGTGTTTAGATGACAATCTTGAACCTGGTGCGGCCTTCCCGGCAAGCTCCACTTGCCGGGGCCTTGATCTTCTGACTTGTATACTTTGTTTTTGAATGGCTTCTTGAGGACCAGAAAAGGTCTCCGGCGAGCACGTGGTGAACCCTGCCGCGGGAAGCTGCTACTGCCCGTGCACAAGTTGGGGTACTAAGGTACCCCTATCTTAGTACACCGACAGGAGCCCCCGGGCCTGGGCCACACACGGTGCCGAGCACTGTTGGGCCAGGCCCAAAACAGTGCACGGGCACACGCGGCCCACGGCACGCCGAATCTCCTTCCGTATCCGCCGCATCCCCCCCTAACGGCACGCGTCGATTGCGGCATCGTGGGGGAGATCATGGCCTCGTTCTTTAATGGGAAATGCGGAACGTCCCCCACTCCCCCCTTAAAAGCAGAGGAAGCAGGGGCAGTTTCCCTCCTTCGTCTTCATTGCGCTTTCATCCTCCAGAAAACCTCCGCTGCTCTTTGCCTCCACCCCTCCTCCGCCGTCTTCCGCATCCGCGGCGCCGTCGAGCTCCTCGTCCCTTCCCTCGCCGCCTCCGCCATGGCTCCGAAGAGCGAGAAGGCGAAAGCGGAGAAGACCAAGAAGGAGAAGTCCGAGCAGGCGGCGAAGCTTGCCGCCCTGCGGAAGAGGAACGTGGTCTTCGCGCCGAGGCTCGGCGCGAAGGAGCTGTGGAACAAGTACTATCTCTTCTGGTCCGGGGAGACCAAAGCTCACCCCCACACCAGAGCCTTCCCCGCCGTCGCCAGATATTTGTTTCCCGGCGGGTATTTCTTCTTTGCTGCTTTCTTTCACTGTGGATTGTGCCCTCCGTACTCGGAGTTTTTCTGTGACATTATGAACACATATGGCCTCCACCTCCTAGACTTTACCCCCAACGCCATCCTTACGATGGCTGTTTTCGCACATCTGTGCGAAAACTATGTTGGGATCCATCCCAACGTAGCACTCTTTCGCCATTTCTTTATGCCTAGAGTAGAGGCTGGCGCTCCCCTCTCCGGCGGCATCTCCTGGATCTTCCGGTTGAACAAGAAGGATTCATACCTGAAGGGAGAACCCCGCGGCAAGTGGGAAGAATGGCGCGCAGATTGGTGTTGGGTAGTGGAGGATAAGCCGGAGCCTTTCACTGCCCCGCGCACCACAGCCATAATGCGCGGCAGAGACTGGAGTGAATTGGCCCCGGAGGACAGCAAGCTCAATATTGCTCTCATCAGGATAATTCGCCTCCGGGTAGCCAAATTGACCATTGGATAGGTAGTGGCAGATTTCCTCCGCCGCCGCATTGCCCCTTTACAAGAAAGGAAAAGGCCAGCATGGAAATTTGGCAATGCGGCGGATATCATGAGGTTGCGCCCGGGATTGAACTTCAACTTCACTGCTTTGGAGCTGAAGGGGATGGTCCGGGAGCTCTTCAAGCATGACCCGGCCCATCCGGAGTGGTTTAGATCTCCCCGGGGAGTGGTGCCGATGTGCAACAGCACTGCCCGGGATTCCTTGCGCGCGATGATGCCCGCGTGCGATTCCCACGGCGTCGACCCCACCTGGATAGAGCCTCCGCCAGATGCAATACTGAGCTTCTTCGACAACTTGGTCGAGACGCCCAAGAACACCGAGGAGAACAAGGGCCTCACCCGGGCCACTACAGCTCGGGATATTGCCTATATCGCTTCCAGGATGGAGGAGGCCGCCGCAGCTGCGGCGGCGGGAGATTTTGGATACACCTTGGACGACGCAGAGGCTGCGGACGCGTCGTGCCAAGCAGAGGAGGCAGAAATCCGCAGGCTGCTTAAGCTTCCGCCTGACGAGTTTGCTGGGGTTCCTTCCCTGAGACTTTCCGGGATACCCGGGGTTGTGAGCGAGGCCGCCGCAGGGAGCGAGGTTGCCGGAGGGAGCAGAGGTGCCGGAGGGAGCGGAGCCGCCGGAGGGAGCGAGGCCGCATGGCATGATGCTGGACCCAGCGGGCCTGCTGGGGAGGAGGAGGAGGACGTCGAGGCCGATGAAGACACCGGCGGATCTCTGGGACTTGACGACGATGCCTCCTCGTCCTCAGAGAACTCCCCGCCTCCGGCAAGTCCTGCGCAAACATCGAGGAAGCGCCTCCGCAAGGCGGCTACAGCGACGAGGACGCAGGCGCCTCGACAGCAGCCTGCTCGCCGGGCGACGCGCGCCACCAGGGCGAGCCAAGCCGCGACGGAGGCGCCCCTCGCACCAGCGCTAAGCGGAGGGGGATCCTCCTGGAGCGAAGCGGCCGCTCCGCCTGCTCCTCGGGCCTCGGCGTCAACGGAGGCTGGGTCTTCGCAGCCCCCAGCCCCGGAAACCGCCAAGCGCCCGAGGGAGCCTTCTCCTCCTGCTCCTCGCGCGGGAGCATCTCAGGTGGAGTTTGACTTCTCCGCCCTTAGCTCCGACGACGACGAGGAAGAGGAGTAAGTACTTGCTGCTTGTAACTTCTTCGATTTTGTCTTGGTCTTTCTTGATGATTTTGATCTTGTTCTTGCTTCGCTTTCAGGACCCTGGCCCAGCGGATGGCGAAGAGGGCCAAGATCCCCGTGGTTGAGGTCGAAGACGACTCGCCCGTCGCGGCGACAGGGGACGCGCCGGCGACGGACTTGCCGGATCAACCCGCTGCTCCGAGGAGCAGCCCCCAGCGCAGCCCCCAGCGTAAGTCTGGTCCTGAGCTTTCTGTTCGTCGGGCGCGCTTGAGGTTGTTGCTTATGTTGATATCTTGCTTTCTTGTTTGTCTTGTGCAGAAGTGGAGCCGCAGCCGCAGGATCAACCGGAGGTCACCCCCGAGGAGTTGCATGTTCCACCCTCCCCGCCAAGGGCGAACTCCCCGGCGAGGGAGGACGCTCCGCCAAGGACGGGCACCCCGCCAAGGGCGGGCAGCCCGACAAGGGTGAGCACTCCGCCAAGGGAGGGCGCGGGTGGCCCTCCGCCAGCAGGGGCCACCACTCCCCCGCCAAGGGTGGATTCCCCGGCGAGGGAGCCTGTCGTCGAAGAAGTCCGCGAAGGTAAGTCTTGTAGCTTCTTCTTCTTGGACTTGTCTTTTTAGATATTTGCTTGATCTTTTCTTTTCTTTTTCCTCTGCTAGATCCTCCTGCACCGGAGCGAATGGAGCCGGAGACCGCCGGCGAGGAGGGCGCGCACGGCGACGGCGGCAACGCCGATGCCGCGGAGGGCATGGCTGGAGCCGACGAGCCTGCCGCTGAGGAGACCGCCCCGACCGCAGACGCCCCGGCGGGAGAAGGGACCGGCAACCGCACTGCTGGCCCGGAGGCAGCAGGAGCGTCAAGCGCTGTGCCGGCCGCCGACCCCTCCGCCTCCACGGAGCGGTCGGGCGTCTATCTTGAGGCCCCCAACGGGGTCTTTATACAAGTCCCGTGGGGGTCTTCGTCGCGAGCCCCCGTGGAGGGAGAGACCTATGATGGAGAGGTCCTCGCCTCCGTGGGGTTGAAGGTCGTTGAAGCGCTTGGCGGGAGCGACGAGCCCGAAGAGGAGAAGCTCCTTTGCCAGCTCCTGGCCCTGTACCGGGCCAGGCAGGCGAAACTGGAGTCCCGAGAAGCTCTCACCGCCAAGGCTGGAGCTGATTTGGAGAAGCGCGCCGTGGAGCTTCGCGCCGACAACCAAGCAGCCCTCCGCCATATGGCTGAGGAGCGCGAAGAGCTTGCCGGAGCGCAGCAAGCCTTCCTCTTGGAGAAGGCCGAAGCCGACGAGCAGCAATGGTTGGCCGCCGAGGAGCTGTCCCAGCAGAAGGAGCGCTCAACCAGCGGAAGGTCGACCTCGACGCTCACGAGGACGACCTCACCGCCCGGGAGCAGGCCATTGGCGGGGCCCTGAAGGAGGCGAAAGCCGCAGCAGCCGCCGCGGAGACCGCCAAGAAGGACCTCGAAGCCAAGGTGGCGCAGCTGGAGCGGTACCTGAAGGCGAGTGCGGACAGAATCACCGCGCTCAACGTGGAGCGGGAGAAAGACGCCCACACCAACTCCGACTTGCAGGTACGCCTCTCCAAGAAAGGCGACGAGCTCAAATCCGCCAAGGACTCAATTGCTGACTTGGAGTTGAAGGTCTCCACGTTGACCGATTTGCTGGACGCCGCCCGGGATCGCGAGACGAAACTGAAGGACGAGCTCCGCAAGGAGCGAGGCCTGGTGGAGAGCGCCGCCACCTCAGCGAACAACTTCAGCCGGGCGGTGGAGCAATGGACTGACGATCTGGTCGCTTCTGCTGCCAATATCGACAAGGAGTTGATGGCGCTGAGGGTGGAGCACCTTGTGTACTCTCCGGACGAGAACCTCCCCCACAGCGCCAAGTTAAGTCTCTTCTTCAGGGGAATCGCACCGGCGCTTGCACGGCTGCAGGAGAAGCTCCCCGCGCAGCTGGCCGACGAGTCGCGTCAGCTCTGCGCGGGCACCTTGGAGCGCGTCTTGACGAAGATAGTCTACCGCAACCCTGGCATCAATCTTGTGAACGTCCTCCGCAGCTTGCCGGACGATGCAGATCAGGAGGCGTTGAAGACGCAGGTCGCCCACATCGTCGCCAAGGTGAACAAGATCTCAAGGCGTGAAGGCGACCGCGTAGATTAGGCCCCTTTCCTTCTGTTTCCCTTGCCGCTGCAAGGCAAGTTATTGGACAAGAATCTATTAGTTATTGCAACAAGTTATCTCTGTAATATATTATCTTATGTCTGAGCAATCAATGCGGTGTTATCTCCCTTGCTTTGGTCCTTTACTTTGTATGCTTTTTACCCTACGCTTTTAGGGAACTTGCCGGCAAGGGGCCCTTGCCGCGAGCGCTGAGTGTTAGACTCTGAGCAGCCTGCTGGCAAAGGACCTCGTCGGCAAGTAACCTCGCCGCGGCTAGTCGCAGCGCACTTAGCTTGCTGAGCGAACTCGAAAACGAAGTAAGGGCGCGACACTTGTCGCAGCTCACTTAAGTCGTTGAGCGTACTCGAAAACAAAGTAAGGGTGCGGCTAGCTACGGGTAGGTTCCTCCGCGCACAGGTTTTCCATACAAAGTGTGGTTGTTCAAGGAAGATAACTAAAATTTAAAAATTTGAACTGCTCAAATTCTGGTAACTTAGCTTTCATAATTTGTTCGTTCTCCGGCAAGCTTCTCTTTCTTGAACAGCACTTGGTTCGTCCTCCACCTCCTTCCCTCCCGGCAAACTTGTGCGCGAGGAACGTTCCTTCTGCTTAAGAGGGAAAGAAGAAGAGAAGGGAAAACAAGTACGGGGCTTCTTGGCCCATTAATGCTTACCGGAGATGTGGGTTGCACAAGATGCCAAACAATGCATGCAAATAACAAAAAAAGCATGGAAATGGCAAATAGTGCGAAACACTAAAGCTTTACTGATGCACGGGATCTGCGCCCGGCTTTGTACAAAGGTTTACATGCGACAGCGGCAAGACTCGTACAAAAGGTGGTTGCCAGAGCGGATCACGGCAACCGCGCCTTATGGGTGAAACTTGCGAAGATGCTCTATGTTCCAGGAATTGCTCACCGGTAAGCCTTCTTCGGTCTCAAGGCGGACAGCGCCGGGCCTTGTGACTTGTCTCACCCGATAAGGGCCTTCCCACTTCGGCGTCAACTTGTTGGAATTCTTGGCGGACTGAACACGCCGAAGAACAAGGTCGCCTTCCTCGAGACTCCTGGCCTTGACCTTGCGGCTATGATAGCGACGCAAGGCTTGCTGGTATCGAGCAGCTCGTACAGCAGCCTGGAGACGTTCCTCCTCAAGGAGCAATGCATCATCTTGTCGCAGTTGCTCTTGCTCGAGCTCATCATAAGCGAGCACTCGAGGAGATCCGTATACGAGTTCCGTGGGGAGAACTGCCTCTGCTCCATAGACAAGAGCAAAAGGTGTCTGTCCGGTGGCTCGACTTGGTGTCGTTCTGATTGACCAAAGAGCCGCCGGTAACTCCTCTATCCAGTTTCTTCCGCACTTGTGCAGCCTGTCGAAGGTTCTTGTCTTGAGTCCGTGCAGCACTTCAGCATTGGCCCTCTCCGCTTGACCATTGCTCCTCGGGTGAGCAACAGAAGCGAAACAGACCTTGGCGCCAAGGTCTTGGACATACTGCATGAAGGTGCGACTTGTGAACTGCGTGCCGTTGTCGGTGATGATCCTGTTAGGGATTCCGAAACGGCAAACAATCGCTCTGAAGAACCTGACTGCTGACTGTGCTGTCACCTTTCTCACCGGTTCCACTTCTGGCCACTTTGTGAACTTGTCGATTGCTACGTACAAGTACTCAAAGCCCCCGACAGCACGGGGGAAGGGGCCGAGGATATCGAGCCCCCAGACCGAGAAGGGCCAGGACAAAGGAATCGTCTGGAGAGCTTGAGCTGGCTGGTGAATTTGCTTGGCATGGAACTGGCATGCTTCACACTTGGTTACTTGTGCAGTTGCATCTTGGAGGGCTTCTTGCCAAAAGAACCCTTGCTGGAATGCCTTCCCGGCAAGTGCCCTTGCGCCAATGTGGTGGCCACATATGCCTCCATGTATTTCTGCCAACAGCTTCTGTCCATCTTCTCTGGAAATGCACTTCAACCTGACACCATTGAGCCTTCTTCCGTACAGTTCATTGTCAACGAACTGGTACATACTTGACTGTCTGGTTATTTTCTCTATTTCTTCTGGCTCGTCGGGAAGTTCTCCAGTTTGTAGAAAACGGACAATCTGTTGTGCCCATGCCGGAGCTTGAGGCTCAACGGCAAGGACTAAAGGCATGAGGGCCGCTGTGGGAACCCCAGCTTCTACGGCAAGAACCTTCGGTTCTGCCGGAGCTGATGGTCCCCCGGCAAGCCTGCCGGGGCAAGGCTTGTCGGGAACGCTTGCTTCAACTGTACAGACCCTTGAATCTGCAGGAGCAAACTGTTCCTCAGCGTTCTGACTGTTGATCTTGGGGACCTTGGCGGCGGCTTCAGGAAGGTCCGCCGGCAAGTAGTCGCCGGAGACCAACTTTCTCTTCTTATTCTGCCCAACTGATGGTGTAACGGATAGCTGAGTTAGCTTGAGCAGGAAGGTCCCTGGTTCCACAGGTAACTTCATCGCAGCACACTTTGAGAGGCCATCTGCAATATCATTCTGAGCTCTTGGGACGTGCTCCATTTGCAGACCTTCAAAGTGTTCTTCAAGCTTCCTCACTTCATCAACATAAGCTTCCATCAAAGGACTCTGGTAACTCTTATTCACTTGTCGGACCACCAACTGTGAATCTCCCCGCACAATCAACTTCTTGATCCCAAGTTCGGCTGCAATCCTGAGGCCGGCAAGCAGACCTTCATACTCAGCAGTATTGTTTATCGCTGGTTCCTTGGGAAAGTGCATCTGGATAACATACTTGAGGTGCTCTCCGGTGGGCGCTATGAGTACCACGCCGACACCGGCGCCTTGCAGCGAGAAAGCACCATCAAAGTACATCATCCATTTGCTTGTCGCTTCTTGTACGGGGACGCTTGTCTCTTGGATTTCTTCATCTGGCGTTGGGGTCCATTCAGCTATGAATTCTGCCAAAGCTCTGCTCTGTATGGTTGAAGTACTCTCAAACTTGAGACCAAAGCTTGACAGCTCCAGTTCCCACTCGACGATCCTGCCTGTTGCTTCTGGATTCTGCAATATCCTCTTCAACGGAAAGCGAGTGACCACTGTTATCTCGTGTGCTTGGAAGTAATGGCGCAACTTTCTCGAGGCCATGAGGAGGCCGAAAAGCAACTTCTGCACCCCGGAGTATCTTGACCTAGCCCCCAGCAAGAGGGAACTTACAAAATACACCGGGCGCTGCACCATCTTCCTTCGCACTTCCTCTTGCTCCCGCGCAGAGCTGTACTTATCGGGGCCAGAGCTTGCCGGTGGAGCCCCCTGCTTGTCGCTGGACTCGCTTGCCGGAGGTGTGGGCTCTTCCTCTGCCTCCCTTTCCGCTACCAACGCAGCACTAACCACTTGATTGGTTGCCGCTAAGTAGAGCAGCAACTTCTCTTGCGGTTTAGGTGCTACAAGTATTGGAGTGGAGGACAGGTATCCTTTCAAATCCTGCAGCGCTGCCTCCGCTTCCGGAGTCCATTTCATAGGACCTGCCTTCTTCAAAATTTTAAAGAAGGGCAAGGCGCGTTCTGCGGACTTTGAAATGAACCTGCTGAGGGCAGCCACACAACCAGCAAGTCTCCTCACGTCCTTGACGCGCTTCGGGGCTTCGATCTGCTCGATGGCTTTTATCTTGTCAGGATTGGCTTCAATCCCCCTCTGGGACACAAAGAACCCGAGAAGCTTGCCGGAGGGGACTCCGAAGACGCACTTCTCGGGGTTCAACTTGAGCTGGATATTGCGCAGATTCTCAAAGGTTTCCTCTAAATCTTGGATCAGGGTATCTTTGCTCTTGCTCTTGACCACTATATCATCCATGTAGGCTTCCACATTTCTGTGTATCTGTGGCTGAAAAGCAGTGTGCACCACCCTTGCAAATGTTGAGCCTGCATTCTTCAATCCAAAGGGCATGCGTATGAAGCAATATGTGCCGCATGGAGTAATGAATGCAGTCTTCTCTTCATCTTCCTTGTCCATGAAAATCTGGTGGTAGCCTGAATATGCATCAAGGAAGGAAAGCAGCTCACATCCAGCGGTGGAGTCAACAATCTGGTCAATATGCGGCAAGGGAAATGGATCCTTGGGACATGCTTTATTCACATCAGTGAAGTCTATACAAAGTCTCCACTTCCCATTGGCCTTGCGCACGACAACTGGATTGGCCAACCACGTGGGATGGATCACGCCTCTAACTAGGCATGCTGCTTCTAGCTTCTTGATCTCTTCCGCGATGAACTCCTGGCGCTCCACGGCTTGCTTCCCGACCTTTTGCTTGACGGGCCGCGCATGAGGACAAACAGCAAGCTTGTGCTCAATCAGCTTCCTGGGAACGCCGGGGATGTCAGATGGTTGCCACGCAAACACATCGACATTCGCCCGCAGGAAGGCAACGAGCGCGCTTTCCTATTTGTTGTCAAGTGTAGCACTGATGGTGAAGGTACCACTAGTGCCGTCCTCCTTGGCGGACACCTTCTTGGTTGCCGGTGGAGCGGCCATCCCTTTCTTGCACTTGCTGGTGGAGCTCGATGGAACGTCCTCGACGGCAGCGCAGCACTCCGAAGAGGTGCGTTTGCCGGAGTGGGCCCCAGAGCACTTGCCGGACTTGGTCTTGGTCTTCCCCCCGGGAGCTTCAGCGGCAAGTGTGTTGCTTTCTGCTGCGGCTGCTGCATCCCGGTATATCTTGTCGGCGCAGATAAGCGCGTCCTTCTTGTCGCCAGGGACAGAGATGACGCTTATCGGCCCCGGCATCTTGAGTACGTTGTAGGCATAGTGGGAAGCTGCCATGAACTTGGCGAGGGCAGGACGTCCAAGTGTCCCATTGTATGGCAATGGGATATCGGCGACGTCAAAGGTTATCCTCTCCGTCCTGAAGTTGAGTTCCCCGCCAAAGGTCACTGGCAGAGTAATCTTCCCCTTCGGCTTGCTCCTTCCCGGGTTTATTCCTTGGAACGACACGGTTTCTTCGAGCTCGCCGTCTGGGATCTGGAGTTTCTTGATCACAGCCGAGGACATCAAGTTCAGGCCGGCCCCGCCGTCAACCAACATTTTGGTGACCTTGAGGTTGCGGATGGTTGGTGAGACCAACATCGGCAAGCACCCGACCGCAGTGGTGCGGTCAGGGTGATCCTCAAGATCAAAAATGATGGGCGTGCTGGACCACTTCAGGAGCCTACGTGACTCGACGGGCGGCTCAGCTGCGTTTACTTCCCGCACCCACTGCTTGAGCTGGCGGTGGGAAGCATGCAGAGAAGCGCCTCCGTCGACACACAGAACTTCTGTGGCCTTCTGGAACTCCTGCTCGCTATTATCTCCTTCCTCCATGTCGTCGTTGTCGTCTTCTTCCTCATCCTTGTCGCGGCCCCGGGGAGCTCGATCACCTTGCCGCTGCTTGGCCTTGCCGCGGCGTCCTCCCCGGCCATTGAATGGCCGCTTCTTGCTCGGCTCTCCTCCGCCACCTTGGGCCTTCTCCTTGTCGTGACGCTCGTATTCAGCTTTCTGCTGTTCTACGAGGTACTCGACTCGCTTGCAGTTCGAAAGGTCGTGGCCCTTGGTGCGGTGGATCTTGCAGTATTGCTTGTCGGAGCCGTCCTGCTTGTCGGCTGCCGCTACAGGGGCAGGTTCCTTGCCAGAACCGCCAGCCTGTGCTGTCTTGGCGGGAGCCTCCTTGCCGGACTGCTCGACGACCAGCACTTCCTTGCTCTTCTTCTTTCTGTTGTTTCGCCGCCGGCTCTTCTTTGCCGGGGCGGCGTCCTCACTGTCGCTTCCTCCTACGCCAGCATCCTCTCCGGGGAGTTTCCTCCCCTCTTCGGCGCACGCGCACTTGTCAGCCAGAGCGTAGAGCTCGCTGACATCCCGGATCTTGGTCATGGCCATCTCTTCCCTCATGCGGCGGTTACGCACGTTCTGGTGGAACGCGCTGATAACGGCGGCGGGGTGGACGTCGGGAATATTGTGTTGCACGCGGCTGAATCGTTGAATGTACTTGCGCAGGGGTTCTCCTTCCTTCTGGGCCAAGATGTGGAGATCACTCTCCTGGCCGTGGGGTTTGTGGCTGCCTGTGAAGGCGCCAACAAATTGGTGGCACAGATCCGCCCACGAAGAAACGGAGCCTTCCGGCAAGTGCATAAGCCAAGAGCGGACGTTTGGCTTAAGCACCAGCGGGAAGTAATTAGCCAGTATCTTCTCGTCGCGTCCCCCGGCAGCCTGCACCGCAATGGTGTAGACGTTGAGGAACTCCGAGGGGTGTGTCTTGCCGTCGTACTTCTCGGGTACGTCGGGCTTGAAGTTTTTCATGTTGGGCCACTGGACGCGCCGCAGCTCACGGGTGAACACTGGGCAACCTGCCGCGTACGGCAAGTCGCCTGGTTCACCGGGCGCGTACGTGTCGACAGCGGTCCCAGCGCGCTGGTCCGATTGTCGCCGGGCTTCTCGTCGGCGCTCGATGCGTGTTCGAGCGTCTTCTTGCCGCCGGTCGTCGAGGACTTGGCGCTGGTCCCGACGAGCCCGCGGATCCGACGACGCCGTAGAGTCGTCGTCGACGTTAATCCAGCGGTGTGGCGTCTTCTGCTTCCGCAGCGGGGAGTGCACGGTGGTCGCACCCCCGGCGGTCTTGTCGCCATCGGCCTTCGTCTGGTCGACTTGCCGCGGCCGTGATGTCGCCCGCTGCTGCGGCGTGTCGTTGTTGGTGAAGGCGATGAGACTCTGGATCGTCGCCCTCCAGTCCTCGGCTTTGTCTGCCGCTGGAGGGAAATCAAGAAGCAGCTGTGCTCTTTGCGAGAGCTTCTGCTGGAGAGGAGGGGAGCGGCGGCGAGCGGTGCGAGGAGCGAGATATGCTCGGACTTCTAACAGGGTTAGAAGGAGCAGTCTCTCGCCCCGGCGACCGCGCCTTGCTCGTGCCAGGACGGTGGCCTTGAGCGTCCCGCAATCCTCCGGTTTGTCCTTGCCCCAGCAAGCGAATGGTAGCTCCTGTACCACGGCGCTGCTGGCCTGTCGTCTGCTGAGAGGGACGTGGTGCGTCTACGAAGACCGAGGCCTTAGAATTCGCCCGGTCGTCCGTCTTGTCCTTAGACTTGGTGGTGCCGTGAGTTTCCTCGCCGGCGACCACCCTTCCGCCGGCGTCTCCTCCACCCACCGTTGGTTCTGGTGGCGGGGGAATCGACGCAGACGGGCCCGCGACCTCCGAAGCCTTCTTCTTCGGGGCCATGTTGTTGCTGATGAAGTTGATGAAGCTGGAGAGGTTGATGAAGATTGCGCCCGCGTGAGCGCCGGATCAGGTTCGCACAACCTCGACGCCCCCTACCTGGCGCGCCAAAGATGTCGGGGGAAACTGTCCACCACGAGCACCTATGGCGGCCTCCTCCATCCTGGAAGCGATATAGGCAGTATCCTGAGCTGTAGTGGCCCGGGTGAGGCCCTTGTTCTCCTCGGTGTTCTTGGGCGTCTCGACCAAGTTGTTCTTGGGCGTCTCGACCAAGTTGTTCTTGGGCGTCTCACCCAGGCCACTACAGCTCGGGATATTGCCTATATCGCTTCCAGGATGGAGGAGGCCGCCATAGGTGCTCGTGGTGGACAGTTTCCCCCGACATCTTTGGCGCGCCAGGTAGGGGGCGTCGAGGTTGTGTGAACCTGATCCGGCGCTCACGCGGGCGCAATCTTCATCAACCTCTCTAGCTTCATCAACTTCATCAGCAACAACATGGCCCCGAAGAAGAAGGCTTCGGAGGTCGCGGGCCCGTCTGCGTCGATTCCCCTGCCACCAGAACCAACGGTGGGTGGAGGAGACGTCGGCGGAAGGGTGGTCGCCGGCGAGGAAACTCACGGCACCACCAAGTCTAAGGACAAGACGGACGACCGGGCGAATTCTAAGGCCTCGGTCTCCGTAGACGCACCACGTCCCTCTCAGCAGATGACAGGCCAGCAGCACCGTGGTACAGGAGCTACCATTTGCTTGCTGGGGCAAGGACAAACCGGAGGATTGCGGGACGCTCAAGGCCACCGTCCTGGCAAGAGCAAGGCGCGGTCGCCGGGGCAAGAGACTGCTCCTTCTAACCCTGTTAGAAGTCCGAGCATATCTCGCTCCTTGCACCGCTCGCCGCCGCTCCCCTCCTCTCCAACAGAAGCTCTCGCAAGAGCACAGCTGCTTCTTGATTTCCCTCCAGCGGCAGACAAAGCCGAGGACTGGAGGGCGACGATCCAGAGTCTCATCGCCTTCGCCAACAACGACACGCCGCAGCAGCCGGCGACATCGCGGCCGCGGCAAGTCGACCAGACGAAGGCCGATGGCGACAAGACCGCCGGGGGTGCGACCACCGTGCACTCCCCGCCGCGGAAGCAGAAGACGCCACCCCGCCGGATTAACGTCGACGACGACTCTACGGCGTCGTCGGATCCGCGGGCTCGTCGGGACCAGCGCCAAGTCCTCGACGACCGGCGGCAAGAAGACGCTCGAACGCGCATCGAGCGCCGACGAGAAGCCCGGCGACAATCGGACCAGCGCGCTGGGACCGCTGTCGACACGTACGTGCCCGGTGAACCAGGCGACTTGCCGTACGCGGCAGGTTGCCCAGCGTTCACCCGTGAGCTGCGGCGCGTCCAGTGGCCCAGCATGAAAAACTTCAAGCCCGACGTACCCGAGAAGTACGACGGCAAGACGCACCCCTCGGAGTTCCTCAACGTCTACACCATCGCGGTGCAGGCTGCCGGGGGACGCGACGAGAAGATACTGGCTAATTACTTCCCGCTGGTGCTTAAGCCAAACGTCCGCTCTTGGCTTATGCACTTGCGGGAAGGCTCCGTTTCTTCGTGGGCGGATCTATGCCACCAATTTGTTGGCGCCTTCACAGGCGGCCACAAACCCCACGGCCAGGAGAGTGATCTCCACATCTTGGCCCAGAAGGAAGGAGAACCCCTGCGCAAGTACATTCAACGATTCAGCCGCGTGCAACACAATATTCCCGACGTCCACCCCGCCGCCGTTATCAGCGCGTTCCACCAGAACGTGTGTAACCGCCGCATGAGGGAAGAGATGGCCATGACCAAGATCCGGGATGTCAGCGAGATCTACGCTCTGGCTGACAAGTGCGCGCGCGCCGAAGAGAGGAGGAAACTCCCCGGAGAGGATGCTGGCGCAGGAGGAAGCGACAGTGAGGACGCCGCCCCGGCAAAGAAGAGCCGGCGGCGAAACAACAGAAAGAAGAAGAGCAAGGAAGTGCTGGTCGTCGAGCAGTCCGGCAAGGAGGCTCCCGCCAAGACAGCACAGGCTGGCGGTTCCGGCAAGGAACCTGCCCCTGTAGCGGCAGCCGACAAGCAGGACGGCTCCGACAAGCAATACTGCAAGATCCACCGCACCAAGGGCCACGACCTTTCGAACTGCAAGCGAGTCGAGTACCTCGTAGAACAGCAGAAAGCTGAATACGAGCATCGCGACAAGGAGAAGGCCAAAGGTGGCGGAGGAGAGCCGAGCAAGAAGCAGCCATTCAATGGCCGGGGAGGACGCCGCGGCAAGGCCAAGCAGCGGCAAGGTGATCGACCTCCCCGGGGCCGCGACAAGGATGAGGAAGAAGACGACGACGACGACATGGAGGAAGGAGATAATAGCGAGCAGGAGTTCCAGAAGGCCACAGAAGTTCTGTGTGTCGACGGAGGCGCTTCTCTGCATGCTTCCCACCGCCAGCTCAAGCAGTGGGTGCGGGAAGTAAACGCAGCTGAGCCGCCCGTCGAGTCACGTAGGCTCCTGAAGTGGTCCAGCACGCCCATCATTTTTGATCTTGAGGGTCACCCTGACCGCACCACTGCGGTCGGGTGCTTGCCGATGTTGGTCTCACCAACCATCCGCAACCTCAAGGTCACCAAAATGTTGGTTGACGGCGGGGCCGGCCTGAACTTGATCTCCTCGGCTGTGATCAAGAAACTCCAGATCCCAGACGGCGAGCTCGAAGAAACCGGGTCGTTCCAAGGAATAAACCCAGGAAGGAGCAAGCCGAAGGGGAAGATTACTCTGCCAGTGACCTTTGGCGGGGAACTCAACTTCAGGACGGAGAGGATAACCTTTGACGTGGCCGATATCCCATTGCCATACAATGGGATACTTGGACGTCCTGCCCTCGCCAAGTTCATCGCAGCTTCCCACTATGCCTACAACGTACTCAAGATGCCGGGGCCGATAAGCGTCATCTCTGTCCCTGGCGACAAGAAGGACGCGCTTATCTGCGCCGACAAGATATACCGGGATGCAGCAGCCGCAGCAGAAAGCAACACACTTGCCGCTGAAGCTCCCGGGGGGAAGACCAAGACCAAGTCCGGCAAGTGCTCTGGGGCCCACTCCGGCAAACGCACCTCTTCGGAGTGCTACGCTGCTGTCGAGGACGTTCCATCGAGCTCCACCGGCAAGTGCAAGAAAGGGATGGCCGCTCCACCGGCAACCAAGAAGTTGTCCGCCAAGGAGGACGGCACTGGTGGTACCTTCACCATCAGTGCTACACTTGACAACAAATAGGAAAGCGCGCTCGTTGCCTTCCTGCGGGCGAATGTCGATGTGTTTGCGTGGCAACCATCTGACATCCCTGGCATTCCCAGGAAGGTGATTGAGCACAAGCTTGCTATTTGTCCTCATGCACGGCCCGTCAAGCAAAAGGTCAGGAAGCAAGCCGTGGAGCGCCAGGAGTTCATCGCGGAAGAGATCAAGAAGCTAGAAGCAGCAGGCCTAGTTAGAGGCGTGATCCATCCCACGTGGTTGGCCAATCCAGTTGCCGTGCGCAAGGCCAATGGGAAGTGGAGACTTTGTATAGACTTCACTGATGTGAATAAAGCATGTCCCAAGGATCCATTTCCCTTGCCGCGTATTGACCAGATTGCTGACTCCACCGCTGGATGTGAGCTGCTTTCCTTCCTTGATGCATATTTAGGCTACCACCAGATTTTCATGGCCAAGGAAGATGAAGAGAAGACTGCATTCATTACTCCATGCGGCACATATTGCTTCATACGCATGCCCTTTGGATTGAAGAATGCAGGCTCAACATTTGCAAGGGTGGTGCACACTGCTTTTGAGCCACAGATACACAGAAATGTGGAAGCCTACATGGATGATATAGTGGTCAAGAGCAAGAGCAAAGATACCCTGATCCAAGATTTAGAGGAAACCTTTGAGAATCTGCGCAAGATCCAGCTCAAGTTGAACCCCGAGAAGTGCGTCTTCGGAGTCCCCTCCGGCAAGCTTCTCGGGTTCTTTGTGTCCCAGAGGGGGATTGAAGCCAATCCCGACAAGATAAAAGCCATCGAGCAGATCGAAGCCCCGAAGCGCGTCAAGGACGTGAGGAGACTTGCTGGTTGTGTGGCTGCCCTCAGCAGGTTCATTTCAAAGTCCGCAGAACGCGCCTTGCCCTTCTTTAAAATTTTGAAGAAGGCAGGTCCTATGAAATGGACTCCGGAAGCGGAGGCAGCGCTGCAGGATTTGAAAGGATACCTGTCCTCCACTCCAATACTTGTCGCACCTAAACCGCAAGAGAAGTTGCTACTCTACTTAGCGGCAACCAATCAAGTGGTTAGTGCTGCGTTGGTAGCGGAAAGGGAGGCAGAGGAAGAGCCCACACCTCCGGCAAGCGAGTCCAGCGACAAGCAGGGGGCTCCACCGGCAAGCTCTGGCCCCGATAAGGACAGCTCTGCGCGGGAGCAAGAGGAAGTGCGAAGGAAGATGGTGCAGCGCCCGGTGTATTTTGTAAGTTCCCTCTTGCAGGGAGCTAGGTCAAGATACTCCGGGGTGCAGAAGTTGCTTTTCGGCCTCCTCATGGCCTCGAGAAAGCTGCGCCATTACTTCCAAGCACACGAGATAACAGTGGTCACTCGCTTTCCGTTGAAGAGGATGTTGCAGAATCCAGAAGCAACAGGCAGGATCGTCGAGTGGGCACTGGAGCTGTCAAGCTTTGGTCTCAAGTTTGAGAGTACTTCAACCATACAGAACAGAGCTTTGGCAGAATTCATAGCTGAATGGACCCCAACGCCAGATGAAGAAATCCAAGAGACAAGCGTCCCCGTACAAGAAGCGACAAGCGAATGGATGATGTACTTTGATGGTGCTTTCTCGCTGCAAGGCGCCGGTGCCGGCGTGGTACTCATAGCGCCCACCGGAGAGCACCTCAAGTATATTATCCAGATGCACTTTCCCAAGGAACAAGCGACAAACAATACTGCTGAGTATGAAGGTCTGCTTGCCGGCCTCAGGATTGCAGCCGAACTTGGGATCAAGAAGTTGATTGTGCGGGGAGATTCACAGTTGGTGCTCCGACAAGTGAATAAGAGTTACCAGAGCCCTTTGATGGAAGCTTATGTTGATGAAGTGAGGAAGCTTGAAGAACACTTTGAAGGTCTGCAAATGGAGCACGTCCCAAGAGCTCAGAATGATATTGCAGATGGCCTCTCAAAGTGTGCTGCGATGAAGTTACCTGTGGAACCAGGGACCTTCCTGCTCAAGCTAACTCAGCCATCCGTTACACCATCAGTTGGGCAGAATAAGAAGAGAAAGTTGGTCTCCGGCGACTACTTGCCGGCGGACCTTCCTGAAGCCGCCGCCAAGGTCCCCAAGATCAACAGTCAGGACGCTGAGGAACAGTTTGCTCCTGCAGATTCAAGGATCTGTACAGTTGAAGCAAGCGTTCCCGACAAGCCTTGCCCCGGCAGGCTTGCCGGGGGACCATCAGCTCCGGCAGAACCGGAGGTTCTTGCCGTAGAAGCTGGGGTTCCCACAGCGGCCCTCATGCCTTTAGTCCTTGCCGTTGAGCCTCGAGCTCCGGCATGGGCACAGCAGATTGTCCGTTTTCTACAAACTGGAGAACTTCCCGATGAGCCAGAAGAAATAGAGAAAATAACCAGACAGTCAAGTATGTACCAGTTCGTTGACAATGAACTGTACAGAAGAAGACTCAATGGTGTCAGGTTGAAGTGCATTTCCAGAGAAGATGGACAGAAGCTGTTGGCAGAAATACATGGAGGCATATGTGGCCACCACATTGGCGCAAGGGCACTTGCCGGGAAGGCATTCCGGCAAGGGTTCTTTTGGCAAGAAGCCCTCCAAGATGCAACTGCACAAGTAACCAAGTGTGAAGCGTGCCAGTTCCATGCCAAGCAAATTCACCAGCCAGCTCAAGCTCTCCAGACGATTCCTTTGTCCTGGCCCTTCTCGGTCTAGGGGCTCGATATCCTCGGCCCCTTCCCCCGTGCTATCGGGGGCTTTGAGTACTTGTACGTAGCAATCGACAAGTTCACAAAGTGGCCAGAAGTGGAACCGGTGAGAAAGGTGACAGCACAGTCAGCAGTCAGGTTCTTCAGAGCGATTGTTTGCCGTTTCGGAATCCCTAACAGGATCATCACCGACAACGGCACGCAGTTCACAAGTCGCACCTTCATGCAGTACGTCCAAGACCTTGGCGCCAAGGTCTGTTTCGCTTCTGTTGCTCACCCGAGGAGCAATGGTCAAGCGGAGAGGGCCAATGCTGAAGTGTTGCACGGACTCAAGACAAGAACCTTCGACAGGCTGCACAAGTGCGGAAGAAACTGGATAGAGGAGTTACCGGCGGCTCTTTGGTCAATCAGAACGACACCAAGTCGAGCCACCGGACAGACACCCTTTGCTCTTGTCTATGGAGCAGAGGCAGTTCTCCCCACGGAACTCGTATACGGATCTCCTCGAGTGCTCGCTTATGATGAGCTCGAGCAAGAGCAACTGCGACAAGATGATGCATTGCTCCTTGAGGAGGAACGTCTCCAGGCTGCTGTACGAGCTGCTCGATACCAGCAAGCCTTGCGTCGCTATCATAGCCGCAAGGTCAAGGCCAGGAGTCTCGAGGAAGGCGACCTTGTTCTTCGGCGTGTTCAGTCCGCCAAGAATTCCAACAAGTTGACGCCGAAGTGGGAAGGCCCTTATCGGGTGAGACAAGTCACAAGGCCCGGCGCTGTCCGCCTTGAGACCGAAGAAGGCTTACCGGTGAGCAATTCCTGGAACATAGAGCATCTTCGCAAGTTTCACCCATAAGGCGCGGTTGCCGTGATCCGCTCCGGCAACCACCTTTTGTACAAGTCTTGCCGCTGTCGCATGTAAACCTTTGTACAAAGCCGGGCGCAGATCCCGTGCATCAGTAAAGCTTTAGTGTTTCGCACTATTTGCCATTTCCATGCTTTTCTTTGTTATTTGCATGCATTGTTTGGCATCTTGTGCAACCCACATCTCCGGTAAGCATTAATGGGCCAAGAAGCCCCGTACTTGTTTTCCCTTCTCTTCTTCTTTCCCTCTTAAGCAGAAGGAACGTTCCTCGCGCACAAGTTTGCCGGGAGGGAAGGAGGTGGAGGACGAACCAAGTGCTGTTCAAGAAAGAGAAGCTTGCCGGAGAACGAACAAATTATGAAAGCTAAGTTACCAGAATTTGAGCAGTTCAAAATTTTAAATTTTATTTATCTTCCTTGAACAACCACACTTTGTATGGAAAACCTGTGCGCGGAGGAACCTACCCGTAGCTAGCCGCACCCTTACTTTGTTTTCGAGTACGCTCAACGACTTAAGTGAGCTGCGACAAGTGTCGCGCCCTTACTTCGTTTTCGAGTTCGCTCAGCAAGCTAAGTGCGCTTCGACTAGCCGCGGCGAGGTTACTTGCCGACGAGGTCCTTTGCCAGCAGGCTGCTCAGAGTCTAACACTCAGCGCTCGCGGCAAGGGCCCCTTGCCGGCAAGTTCCCTAAAAGCGTAGGGTAAAAAGCATACAAAGTAAAGGACCAAAGCAAGGGAGATAACACCGCATTGATTGCTCAGAAATAAGATAATATATTACAGAGATAACTTGTTGCAATAACTAATAGATTCTTGTCCAATAACGTGCCTTGCAGCGGCAAGGGAAACAGAAGGAAAGGGGCCTAATCTACGCGGTCGCCTTCACGCCTTGAGATCTTGTTCACCTTGGCGACGATGTGGGCGACCTGCGCCTTCAACGCCTCCTGATCTGCATCGTCCGGCAAGCTGCAGAGGACGTTCACAAGATTGATGCCAGGGTTGCGGTAGACTATCTTCGTCAAGACGCGCTCCAAGGTGCCCGCGCAGAGCTGACGCGACTCGTCGGCCAGCTGCGCGGGGAGCTTCTCCTGCAGCCGTGCAAGCGCCGGCGCGATTCCCCTGAAGAAGAGACTTAACTTGGCGCTGTGGGGGAGGTTCTCGTCCGGAGAGTACACAAGGTGCTCCACCCTCAGCGCCATCAACTCCTTGTCGATATTGGCAGCAGAAGCGACCAGATCGTCAGTCCATTGCTCCACCGCCCGGCTGAAGTTGTTCGCTGAGGTGGCGGCGCTCTCCACCAGGCCTCGCTCCTTGCGGAGCTCGTCCTTCAGCTTCGTCTCGCGATCCCGGGCGGCGTCCAGCGAATCGGTCAACGTGGAGACCTTCAACTCCAAGTCCGCAATTGAGTCCTTGGCGGATTTGAGCTCGTCGCCTTTCTTGGAGAGGCGTACCTGCAAGTCGGAGTTGGTGTGGGCGTCTTTCTCCCGCTCCACGTTGAGCGCGGTGATTCTGTCCGCACTCGCCTTCAGGTACTGCTCCAGCTGCGCCACCTTGGCTTCGAGGTCCTTCTTGGCGGTCTCCGCGGCGGCTGCTGCGGCTTTCGCCTCCTTCAGGGCCCCGCCAATGGCCTGCTCCCGGGCGGTGAGGTCGTCCTCGTGAGCGTCGAGGTCGACCTTCCGCTGGTTGAGCGCTCCTTCTCGCTGGGACAGCTCCTCGGCGGCCAACCGTTGCTGCTCTATCAGGACCCCGATCCTAAGTCACACCGATCTAGCTGTAACACATCATATCACTTTGCGGCCTCACGCACGGTAACCCCACGGGTGCCACCTTACCTGGCCCGGGACCGTTTGCGCATTTTGGCACACGTATATGACAGTGTCGCTAGCATCCATATGACAGAGAACCCGGGCTGACATGGCTAGTTATAAACCAAAAGTGGCACTAAATTACAGAGACAGGCATCCATGACCCAGCAACGAACGTGTCGGTCATCAACGTATGAACCCAAGTCGTAGCAAGCTACATGGACTTAAAGGAACAACGCGTGACATTTCCCCTAAGGGACAGACACAGGAACGAAGAAGGACACATGCCGGCCAGCCTACGTGTTCCGAGCAGTAGCAAGCTACCAAGGCTCATTGGAATCACTAGGAGGCATTTCCCTGTAAGGTAGGTGAAAGTGCAACTAATCCCCGGGTGGTTTTGGTAACTAATAAAAACATATATATCATTGAACTAATAGTTACTTGAGAATCATTTCAGAGAAGTTCGATGATATGGGTATGGATATGTCTGAAGAAGTGGACCCCTCAAAATGCTAAGGCAAGCATTGGCAAAAGCTCAAGACTCCATTTTTGGTTTAGTGATCAAAGATCACATTGAGTCCATAGGAAAAGCCAATACTATTAAAAGGGGATGAGGTTGTGTTGATGATCTGGTTGCTCAAGTGCTTAGTGATTTAGCTCCTTTAACTATCAGCAACTTTCACTTCTAAACACACTCATAAGTAATCTCGGACAAACCGATTCTTCCAACTCAGTCCCACCGAGATGAACCACCTCAGCTATTTTCCAAACCCTAGAAATTTCGGTCTATCCGATTTTGAGTTCGGTATCACCGAAACTGGACTGCCAACCTTCTGTAACCGTTTGTCATCATTTCGGAATATCCGAGTTGTTGATTTCGGTCCCACCGAAAATGGCAAGCTCCTATCTTTGACTCATATCGGACATACCGAGATGGTATTTTCGGTCCCACCGAAAATCCCAACGTTCACTATATTTGAACTTTCGGTCTGACCGAGTTTTCCCTTCGGTCTCACCGAGATTGTTCAATTATGTGTGTAACGGTTGGATTTTGTGTGGAGGCTATATATACCCCTCCACCCCCTCTTCATTCGTTGAGAGAGCCATCAGAAAGTACTACCACTCCTACCTTACACTTTCTGAGAAGAGAACCACCTACCCTTGTGTTGAGATCAAGTTTCTCCATTCCTACCATATGAAACTTGATTTCTAACCTTCCCAAGTTGCTTTCCACTCAATCCTTTCTTCCACCAAAGCCAAATCAGTGAGGAGAGTTGAGTGTTGGGGAGATTATCACTTGAAGCACAAGAGCAAGGAGTTCATCATCATCTACAACATCTATTACCTTTTGGAGGGTGGTGCCTCCTAGATTGGTTAGGTGTCGCTTGGGAGCCTCCGTCATCGAGATGTGGAGTTGAACCAAGAAGTTTGTAAGGGCAAGGAGATCGCCTACTTCGTGAAGATCTACCCCGAGTAAGGCTAGTCCTCCGTGGGCGTAGGCCATGATGGAATAGACAAGGTTGCTTCTTCGTGGACCCTTCGTGGGTGGAGCCCTCCGTGGACTCGCGCAGCCGTTACCCTCCGTGGGTTGAAGTCTCCATCAACGTGGATGTACGATAGCACCACCTATCGGAACCACGAGAAAAATCTCCGTGTCTCCAAAATTGCGTTTGATCTTCTCCACCTCTCTTTACTACATGTGCAATTTACTTTCCGCTGCTTACACTCTAGAATTGCATGTGTAGGGTGATACTTGAATTGATCATAATTGTGAAACTGCCAAAAACTGTTCATGATCAAAGGCAGAATTTTTATATTGTCAAGTAGTCTGATCACCCCCCCCCCCTCTAGACATACTTTCGATCCTACAAGTGGTATCAGAGCTTTGGTCTCCATTGTTTTGGTTTCCATTGAATTGGACTCCATAAGCTTGGTTTCACAACCTAGGAGAGTATGGCGTCTAGTGAGGGTAATTATCGTAGAGTTCCTTACTTTGATGGTACAAATTTTGCTAGTTGGAAGCATAAAATGAAAATGCATATTCTTGGTCATAACCCAGCCGCATGGGGCATTATTTGTGTTGGTATGCAAGGTGAATTCTTCGAGGAAGGAAAAGTTCCGGATCGCGAAGCTACACCGGAAGAGTTGCGGATGTTGCAAAACAATGCTCAAGCTTGTGACATTCTCTTCAATGCCTTGTGTCCCGAGGAGTTCAACAAAATCAGCCGTCTTGAGAATGCTAAAGAGATTTGGGATACTTTGGTTGAAATGCACGAAGGTACTGAATCTGTGAAGGAATCAAAGCTAGATATTCTTCAAGGTCAACTTGACAAGTTCAAGATGAAGGATGGTGAAGGAGTCGCTGAAATGTACTCTAGGCTTGCTCTCATCACAAATGAGATTGCTGGCTTAGGAAGCGAAGAAATGACCGACTGATTCATCATCAAGAAGATTCTAAGAGCTTTGGATGGAAAATATGACACCGTGTGCACTTTGATCCAAATGATGCCAAACTACAAGACTCTCAAGCCAACTGAAGTCATTGGAAGAATTGTTGCTCATGAGATGACACTTAATGATAAGGAAGAGCTTCACAACAAGTCAAGTGGTGCTTACAAAGCTACAAGTGATGCTCCCACAACCTCAAGTGACAAGTTAATTTCCAATGAAGAGATAAGCCTAATGGTTAAGAACTTCAACAAGTTCTACAAGAATAGAGGCAAAGAAAGAAGCTCAAAGTCTAGATCATATGATGAAAAGAGATCTTCTAGTCGTGATCGAAACTGCTACAATTGTGGAAGACCCGGACACTTCTCAAATGAGTGTACGGCTCCCCACAAAAGAAGAGAAGAATCTCCAAGAAGAAGAGCAAGAGATGAGTCACCTCGGAGAGAGAGAAGGAGTAGAGATGATCGTTATGAACGAAGACCCTCTCGAAGAAGCAAGGATTCCGAGAGGAAAGACAAGTCATCAAGGAGCTACACAAGAAGAAGACATCAAGCTCATGTAGGTGAATGGGTCTCCGGCTCCGACTCCGACAATCAATCCGATGGAAGCTATCACTCCGACTCCGACTACAGTCAAGATGAAGGTGTTGCCGGACTTGCACTCGTATCCTCCAACTCCAACTCCTACGACTTATTTGATTCACCAAATGAGGGAATTGGAAGATGCTTCATGGCTAAAGGCCCCAAGGTAACACACCCTGAATTCATTGACTTTGATAGTGATGAGGATGACTTGCTTGGTGAAGATGAGCTCTTGCATGATAAATCTAGTGAGCTTAGTAATGATGAAAATGCTAGTAGTCTTTATAGTCGAGAAGAGTCGAATGACAATGCTATGAAGGAGATTGAGCGACTAACTAAAGAACTAAACACTCTTAAGTTAGCTCATGAAACAACTCAAGAAGATCATAGAGAGCTCCTAAGATCTCATGAGAAGCTACGCTTCGAGAAGCTCACTCTAGAGCAAGAACATGAGTTTCTAAAAGCGATCAATGACGATCTTCGAAAGAAGAGTTCTTCATATCTTGCCAAACGACTTCTCTTGTCTAATTTCTTGCCAACCATTAAGACTAAGCATGACAAGCATAAGAAAAATTCTTCCTCTAGCAGTAACAATAACCATGTTAAATCTAATATTGTTGCTTCTAGTAGTTCTCTTGATTCCACTAACAATGTTTCAAGCCAAGTTACACTTGAGCAAGAGAATAGTTTATTGAAAGGGATCATAGAGAAAGGTGTCTACAAGAGTCTTGCCGGAAGCAAGAACTTTGAGGAAATTATTCGCAAGCAAGGAAGGCACCGGAAGAATCAAGGAATTGGTTTTGAGCGAAAGTTCAACGCCGAAGGTGTTGAGTGGGAAGAAGGTCAATACCCTACTCCACAGTTTGTTTCTCAAAAGGAGAAGTATGATCCTACTTCTTCCAATGTGGAACAAGCTCAAGATGACCTTCCACCACAAGACCACAAGCTAAAAGCCAAGGACAAGCTTCAAGAGGAGATTGATGCATTCATTGAAGCACCTCAAGCCATGGTCAAGTGGGTTCCTAAGGACACGTCAAGTTCTACTTCGTCAAGCTCAACTACAACCCCAAGGATTCCCATCAAGATGATGTGGATCCCGAAGAAGAAGAACTAGAAGGTTCTTGAGGGTGACTCCGCCAACATACTTCACTCACATTCATTTTGGCAACTTGTGCAATCAACTTCCACATCATGCACTAGTTCATGGAGTCACAAACCCTCTTGTTGGTAAGTCAAGGGACAAGGTAATCATTGCTTTCATGGACATCATCTATTGTGAACTTCAATCTATGTCTATGGATATCTTTGTTTGTTCCTTGTGGGACTAACCCATGTAGGTATTGAAAGTGCCCTAATCCAAAGGATAGCTCCCAACTCTTGATGATCTACATCAACATTGAGCATCCACATCTTCAACATCTACATGAAGTCTTCTACGACAACCCAAGGTTAGTTTGACCCTTTAAAAGGGGTTCTCACATCTAGGGGGAGCTTTACTCTAAAAATTGAGTTAAAGCATCTCCAAATGATGTGAACACATCAATGCTTTATGTAAAAGTGGTAACCCCACTTGTGCTTAAACGATGAGTATGACCTATGATCAAATGTTCTCATTTGGCTCCTAAGTCAAAATACTCATATATAGATGACCTAGTCATCGACAAATTGTGTGCTAGTAGCTAGAGTTTTGGTTGTGCATGTTTGACACATATTTCATCTGCTATCTTATTGTGTGAGCATGTTGAATGCATGATTTTATCCATTCGAGGACATCCATTTGTTGTTTTGGTTGTTTTGATTTTTCTGGCCAAATGGATGGACAAGAATGCCTAAGCACCTTCCCTAGCTATCTATGCTTTCTTGTCTCAAATTCTATTCATGCTCATATCACAACTTTGAACAAGTCATTTTCGGACCCTCCGAGTGAGGAGCACTCGGAGCCACCGATCCGTCTAAGGCTGACTTCTAAAACCTTCTAAGTCATTTTCGGCCTGACCAACTTTTCCCACTCGGTCCAACCGAAACGCTTAGACTGATCTAGGTTTCATCTCAGTGAAACCGAGTTCAAAATCTCGGCGTGACCGATATGCGTAACTGCACAGCAGTTATACATTTCGGTGTCACCGAGTTTTTCAACTCGGTCCCACCGACAGCAAGGGGATATATATACTGAGGGCAGCGCGCGATTATATCTTCAAACCGTTTCGCCCCCAAGTCCCCTGCTGCCGTCGCCCTGGTCTTCGGATCGTCGCCGTCGTCGCCTGTGCGCCCTCGCCGCAGGTCTCCGCCGCCGTCAACGGTTTTCTTCTCCGCGCCGTTGCCGCCGTAGAGGGACTTCGCCAAGTTAGGGTGAGTCTCGATCCCTCTCGTGCTCCCCATCTGATTCTTGCACGATTGGTTTGCCATGTATCTAGCCACGATTGGAAAATTCCTTAACATCAGATCAGATCGTTTTAGTTTCGAGCGAAATTCTTAGGTTTAGGTTTCCACGGAATACATCTCGGTGAAACCGATTTTGAAAACTCGGAATGACCGATTTGGCCTCTGGCCATTGCACTGCACCTTTCGGTCTAACCGAGTCGTGCAAATCGGTGTGACCGATGTAGAGTCTTAGTGAAACCCTAGTGTTTCGGCAGGACCGAAACCCACTTCGGTCTGACCGAAAGTGGTGTGATAAGCCTCTGTATACACTTCGGATTCACCAAAACTGAATATCGGTTTGACCGAAATGCATTCCGTGAAAACTCAAAACTAAGATTTGAACTCTTTTTTTTTTTTGCAAAAACCTCTGCAGTTGTGATAACTCTTCTACTCTGCCTATACCTTATCTTTTCACAGGTTGTCAGCCATGTCAGATGCCAGTGACAGCCAGAACAGGTTTGAGTCACCGTTTGCAGAGATTCCTGAGGCAAATACTAGTCCTGAGGCTAGTAGTCCTAGTGATGATGGTGAGAGGAGTACCCCTAGTGGTTTGCCTCCTGCAGCCACCAGAACCAGAAAGCAGAGAAATTCTGATGATGAGGACTCTGACTTCGTTGCTGAGGAAGTAACCTCCAAGCCCAAGAGAAAAGTTGTTGCCAAAGAGCACGAAGGGCAGCAGTCGAAGAAAGGCACCAGCAAGGTCAAGCAGTCAGCTGTTGCAAAGAAACTAAACTTGGAAGAGCCAGCTCCAAGTAAAGTGAAGAAAACTTCCAAGAGGAAGAGAGTTGTGTATGCTGAACCTCATGTTGATGCAGCAGTGGATGAAGAAGAAGAAGATGCACCCCAGCCTCCTCCTCAGAAGGCTAAGCTCATGGGTGATGCTATTAGGGCTCAAGCCACTTCTAAGCCCAAGAAGCCTGCTCAAGCAAAGGCAGCTCCAGCCAAGCCCAAGAGGACAACCAGGAACATCCCAGCCTCTGAGAAGAACAAAGGTAATTTGCCACCGTCTGAGTCTGATGAAGAACATGTGTTGCTGAAGCTCCGTCCAAAGTTGCCACTCCACAACGATGCTCATCCTCAAGCCGAGGATATGAAGGCAAGGAAGGACAGAGGTCTCAGGCTATGGAGACAGTCTAATCCATATGCCGTGAGGAGAAGGACTGCTGTGGACCCCAGATTCCACACCAGAGAGCAGCAGGACTTCTATGAGACCGTGCTGATGGATAAGAAGCCTATTGTTGCAGACACCATGTATGTTGACTGGGAGTACATTGACAGTGAAGAGCACCGAGACTTCTTTCCCCATGTGCATGAGAGCTTCACTGCATGTGGAGTTGATGAGTTCGTGGGTCAGAAGCTGACAGATTGGAACGACGAGATGATCATGCAGTGCTACGCCACAGCCCACTTTTATCCTGATGGGAAGATCACCTGGATGACTGAAGGTCAAAGGTTTTCTTCGTCTGTTGAAGAATGGGCAGAACTTCTGAATGCTCCAGTGCAGAGGGAGGACGACATTGATGTCTATGGGATTCCTAAGAAGAACCATGATTCCATGAAGAACATGTACAAGGAGATCCCCGCTGCTGATTTGGAAGGATGGAAGCTTGGCTCAGTGTACTATCTCCAGGCAGGTCTGACCACCACAAACACTATTCTGAGGCATACATTGATGCCCAAGTCTGGAGACCACCGCATGATTCGAGGCTATTCTATCAACATGCTGCACATTCTTGATGAGAAGGCACCTTTCAAGGTGATGGACTTAATGGTAGAGACCATTAAGAGGACTGCAGCTGACCAGAAGAGGTCGTGTGGATTTGCCCCGCAGATTCAGATGCTCATCAATGCCAAGTTTGGCACGGGCAAATTCATGTTGGATAGAAAGCACTTGCCACTGCAGCCAGAGCATGAAGATAACGTTGTTGTGATGGATGAGGAGGATCCAACTTCAGTTGAAGGTCAAGCCAAGATTGAAGCTGCGAAGAAAGCCAAAGCTGATAAAGAGGCAGCAGCAGCAGCAGCTAAGCCAAAGAGCTTCGGAGAGCAGATTCCTGAAGCTACCCAGAGGATTGAACAATGCCTGGCCAGCATTGAACAATCTCAGGAGAGCCTTGAGAGGATTGTTGACAACAAGATCCACGCTCTGGACATGAAGCTGACTGAGATTCAGGTGACCGTCAACAAGCTTGAGGCAGATATGGAGGAAGCAAGGCAGGAGAGAGCAGAGCTCATGCAGGATGATCTAGTCCAGGACTCTCATCGCCAGACTGTTCCGATTCCCAGAGGATCCCGATCAGCTGCTATCCCAGTGACTGACTCCAGGGCTACCACTTCAGCACCTCCCACAGCTCCAGCAGTTACTCCAGCCACAGCTCCAGCATCCACTCCTCCAGCGCAGACATCAGCTGAAGTCTTCGCCGATGCCGTCATATCTACTCCGACATCTACCCAGACGGGAGCCGCCAGCAGAGCCCACAGTGACGCTTAGCTCTATGCTTTTTCGAACTTTTTGGTAACTTGTTGCCAAAGGGGGAGAAATTGTATAGATCATAGGGCTTCGAGAGAGAGAGTGCTCTTTCGTTCTTTTGCCTGTTTTCTTTGAGATACACTTGGTTCTTTTGGTTCTTGAAACTTTCAGTGTGCTTGCTACTACGTTTGATGCTACCTTAATGAGTGCTTGGTCGTACTATGCTTTAATGTGTGCTTAATGCTTATCATATGCTATTCCTTCTTGTATGATCATTTACTCATGTCTTGGTGATTGAGTGCATGTTATTCATTCTTATCATTTTGTGCGCTCCACCAAGATGTATGTGACATGGAAGAGTGACCCATAATCCTAATCGATTGTGCATTTGCATTCAAACGCAAATTTTAAATAATGCACAAATTTAGGGGGAGCTCTTGTTTATCACATACTTCTCAAAGCGACGATATTATTCATTGATTATATCTTTTGTCGAAGCTTTGATCTATATGTTGTCATCAATTACCAAAAAGGGGGAGATTGAAAGTGCAACTAATCCCCGGGTGGTTTTGGTAATTAATAACAACATATATATCATTGAACTAATAGTTACTTGAGAATCATTTCAGAGAAGTTCGATGATATGGGTATGGATATGTCTGAAGAAGTGGACCCCTCAAAATGCTAAGGCAAGCATTGGCAAAAGCTCAAGACTCCATTTTTGGTTTAGTGATCAAAGATCACATTGAGTCCATAGGAAAAGCCAATACTATTAAAAGGGGATGAGGTTGTGTTGATGATCTGGTTGCTCAAGTGCTTAGTTATTTAGCTCCTTTAACAATCAGCAACTTTCACTTCTAAACACACTCATAAGTAATCTCGGACAAACCGATTCTTCCAACTCAGTCCCACCGAGATGAACCACCTCAGCTATTTTCCAAACCCTAGAAATTTCGGTCTATCCGATTTTGAGTTCGGTCTCACCGAAACTGGACTGCCAACCTTCTGTAACCGTTTGTCATCATTTCGGAATATCCGAGTTGTTGATTTCGGTCCCACCGAAAATGGCAAGCTCCTATCTTTGACTCATATCGGACATACCGAGATGGTATTTTCGGTCCCACCGAAAATCCCAACGTTCACTATATTTGAACTTTCGGTCTGACCGAGTTTTCCCTTCGGTCTCACCGAGATTGTTCAATTATGTGTGTAACGGTTGGATTTTGTGTGGAGGCTATATATACCCCTCCACCCCCTCTTCATTCGTGGAGAGAGCCATCAGAAAGTACTACCACTCCTACCTTACACTTTCTGAGAAGAGAACCACCTACCCTTGTGTTGAGATCAAGTTGCTCCATTCCTACCATATGAAACTTGATTTCTAACCTTCCCAAGTTGCTTTCCACTCAATCCTTTCTTCCACCAAAGCCAAATCAGTGAGGAGAGTTGAGTGTTGGGGAGATTATCACTTGAAGCACAAGAGCAAGGAGTTCATCATCATCTACAACATCTATTACCTTTTGGAGGGTGGTGCCTCCTAGATTGGTTAGGTGTCGCTTGGGAGCCTCCGTCATCGAGATGTGGAGTTGAACCAAGAAGTTTGTAAGGGAAAGGAGATCGCCTACTTCGTGAAGATCTACCCCGAGTAAGGCTAGTCCTCCGTGGGCGTAGGCCATGATGGAATAGACAAGGTTGCTTCTTCGTGGACCCTTCGTGGGTGGAGCCCTCCGTGGACTCGCGCAGCCGTTACCCTCCGTGGGTTGAAGTCTCCATCAACGTGGATGTACGATAGCACCACCTATCGGAACCACGAGAAAAATCTCCGTGTCTCCAAAATTGCGTTTGATCTTCTCCACCTCTCTTTACTACATGTGCAATTTACTTTTCGCTGCTTACACTCTAGAATTGCATGTGTAGGGTGATACTTGAATTGATCATAATTGTGAAACTGCCAAAAACTGTTCATGATCAAAGGCAGAATTTTTATATTGTCAAGTAGTCTAATCACCCCCCCTCTAGACATACTTTCGATCCTACAGTAGGCTACCAAAGGAAAACAACTAGGTGTCGGATCCCACACATACCAAGCATTTCAATCATACACGCAATATGCTCAATATGTGCAAATACAACATTGCATCACAACAGAACTCTATGACTCAAAGTACTTTATTTAAAAGGCTCCAAGAGCCATACATAACATATCCATACAGATAGGGGTCACATGACCCAACACTCAAGTCATACAGTCATACAAACACAAGCGGAAGCTACATGTCTGAGTACAGACAACTTAGAAAATAAAACAGGCTTGGTGTAGCCTGACTATCTACAAGGCCCTTCACAAGCTCCAGATCACCGTCTGGGTGTCAAGCTACTCGTCGACGTCAACGTCTATGTAGAACCCATCAGCAGGGGCAGGGTTCTCCTCTGCAACAGTTATTAAGCAAACATGAGTACAAAGGTACTCAGCAAGTCTTACCATAGAACCTATCATACATGCAACATTATCAAAGGGGGTAGTGGAGTTTAGCAGAATGCCAGCTTTGACCTTGGCTAACCTATACTACAACTCTCAACGGATTGCAAGATGTTATTACGAACACGAGTCCTCTACTCACCACATCAATACACTACCGAGGATCCTCTTCCGTCATCCTACGGAAGGGCCATCCACGGCACTCACGCTTATCTTGAGGCTTTTAGTAGTATCCATCAACTTATCTATGAACTATAGGAGCAACCAAGTAGTTCGTACCGCGAACAACGGCTATTCGAATAGTTTGATAACCCTGCAGGGGTGTACCTCTTCACACACGCTTCCACCACTTATCGCCGTTTACTCGGCGTGTACTCGGCAACCTTCAAGCGGAAGCCCAGCGGGGGTGTCGGCCACGACCTGACTAACTTCTCAAGTCTCTCGTCCAGGTTTATCGCCTATTTGGGTTCCATCCGTGGGGAGATCCGGCCGGGGTGTCGCTCACGGCCCCAAACGATGTGTACAGGGTTCCCGAGTCACCAAACGGGCAACCGGTACACCGTGCCACGTACCTGTCGCATCACAACCCACCCCGAGGGTCAGCGTTGTGCACGACCTCCAGTAAGCTATAAACACCAGAAACTAGTTGCAACTCCTGGACAGAGATCAAGGGTAATTAATAAGCCGAGAGGGTCAATTAAGGATCCCAATGCGTGGTAGTAGCTGTAACTTGAACCACACATACAGATCTCGGGTCCTATGGACGATTCCAATGAAACAACCCACCATGTACTCCTACATGGCCTTTCATCGATACCTTTACCAAGCGTATTCCACACTTCCTTCTCTTTATCGGTAAGATCATTTCACTCTGATCCATCACCCAGATGAATCAGACCAGACACAACTCTAAGCATAGCAGGCAACATAAACAAATAGCATGGTGGATCACACATCACATGGCTCAATCAACTCCTACACATGCTAGTGGGTTTCAACTATTTACTGTGGCAATGACAGGTCATGCAAGGGAATAGGGTTCAAGTACCGCAGCAAGTAGTAGTTCACGCGATGTTGCCTTAATGCAGTAAAAGAGAGCAGGAGCGAGAAGATTGGGTTTGTATCGGAATGATCAATGATTGCTTGCCTGACAAGGTAGTTGTCGGGTACTGCTCTTCAGCTGGATACGCAGCAGTATCCTCGGGAGCAGGACCTAACACAGGGAATACCGACGATACAATCATTAACAAACAAATGCAACAATATGATGCATGTTTATGACATGGCAAGATGCATGTGTGTTGGCTAATGCAACTAAAACCAGATGGGTTTGAACCTATTTGAATCAAGGATTCAAATTGAAGTTCAAACTATTATTTAAATAAGTGCATTATCATGTTTTTGATATATACAGCAAGTTAACTTGTTCAAACATGCATGAAACCAGTGCCATTAGAAAGATTGGATTTTTCTGATCATTTTTCATATATAAATCTTTTCCATCTGAGCTATGGTTGATTTTATATGATTTCTAGAAGTTTTGGGTATTTTCTGGAATTTCCTGAATTATTATTAAATCTAAAAATCCCTGAAAAACCTTTACTGCGTCAGCATGACATCATGCTGACGTCAGCCAGTCAACAGGGCCAGTCCAGGTCAAACCTGACCAGTGGGTCCCTCATGTCAGTGTCACAGCTAATTAACTGAGTTAATTAGAGTTAAACTAAAACTAATTAGCTGTCAGTGGGGCCAAGGCCCACGTGTCAGTGACTAAACTAATTAACTAATTAAATTAAATTAACACCTAAACTAGGTTTGACTTGCGGGCAGGGCCCACATGTCATTGACCTAGGGGGTCAAACCCGTGGTCAAAACAGGTCCAACTCGCCGGCGTTTAGCCGCCGGCGAGGCCAAACGCGGCGGCGTGCTTCGGAAAACGCCTACGGTGCACGGTTTGAGCTGTGGCTAGGCGCGTTGGAGAGCTCTTGCTCTTGCGCGTCGGATGGTGGTGGTCGCCGGACCTGGGGTGGCCGGAGACGACGGCAACAAGCTCGACGGCGGCGACCGGCGTCGGGCGTGTGTGGAGAGGCGGCTGCAAGGGCCTAGGCGATGCGTGCGTAGCACCGTTCGCATCTACGTGCTGTGGTGAGTACGTTGGACGGGTGCCCATGACCAAATGGTCACCGGAGCATCGTCGGCGGCGAGCACGGCGGCGGTGCGTTTCGGTGATCAACAGAGCGGCGGCTACACGGCGCAAAAGGAACGGAGGAAAGAGGGGTTCGACGTAGAAGCTCACTGCGGTGCTAATGAGCTCGACGGCGGGGTCGGGGACGCGCTGTAGCTTCGTAACGGCGGCAAGGTACTTCGGCGATCCGAGGAAGGGGACGACGGCGTGGGGTCGTTGCAGGGCTTCCGGTGGCTCGTGGCTCAGCGAGGAGGAAGAGGACGACGCGGCGGATCCTCTGGACACACTCACGGGGCGAGGGGGTGGCTCTGAGTGCGGCTACGGCGAGCGGCGGCGACGGCGGCTCGGTGATGGAGGAGAAAGAGCCAGGGGAGGGCGAAGGAGACGAGGGGGAGAAGTGAGAGCGGTCGGGGCAGCTGCGTGTCGACTCGTGGAGTCATCCAGGCCATCGGGGAGGCAGGCAAGCAGCCTGGAGGTGGCCGGGCGCGTGCCGGCGCGCGGCGGCCACGCGCGCGTCCTTCTGGCGCGAGGAGGAAGACGACAGGAGGAGGGCTGGTGGGCTGGGCCGGCTTGCTACAGGGATGGGCCGAGGTAAGTACTTCTTCCTATTTTCCTTTTCCTATTTTCTGTTCTGTTTCATTTCTTTTGCAGCTTTGTTCAATTAATAAAAATGCCTAAACATTTTTATAACTCATGACACTTGTCATACCTACTGTATATAATATGAACAGTAGGAAACATTATAGTTCATGATTATTTGAGCATTTAAAATATTTAAAAGTATTTAAATGCCCAAATTCAAATACCATATGATTTAATCCAAATCCCTAGATTGTCCTAGAAAATTGTGTACCATTTTTGGCAAAGGTTTAAGACCAAGGCAGAAATGATGAACATTTTTGAAGGGCATTTTGGGTACATTGGAAAATATTTTATCAAACCCTAGTTGTTAGGGGAGGGTGCTGGGGTTTCTGTTAATCCCATTTCAAGTTTCTTTGAAAGTAAACATGATGCACACTCTAGTCAGGTCCTAATGCAAGTGCTAGCTAGGGATGTGACAACTCACCCCCACTTAAAAGAATCGCGTCCCGAGATTCGGGTTCCTCCGGAAAGAGGGTGGGGTACTCAAGTCGAAGACGATCCTCCCTTTCCCAAGTAGCTTCACTCTCGGAATGATGCGACCATTGAACCTTGAGAAACTTGATATTGTGGCGTCGAGTGGTGCGCTCAGTTTGATCAAGAATACGAACGGGGTATTCTCGATATGTGAGATTGTCTTGGAGATCAAGCGTTTCGTGGTCCACTCCGCGGATAGGATCCGAGAAGCAACGCCTGAGTTGAGAAACGTGGAAAACATCATGAACTCTGGAGAGGTGCGGAGGTAGTTCCAATTGGTAGGCAACTTCTCCTCGTTTGGCAAGAATGCGAAAAGGACCGATATAACGAGGGGCCAATTTGCCTTTGATACCGAATCGATGGGTTCCCTTAAGAGGAGTAACCCGAAGGTAAGCCTTATCGCCGACTTCAAAAGTCACAGCCTTATGATGACTATCATATTGGCTCTTTTGGCGAGACTGGGCTGTTTTCAATCTCTCACGAACGATGCGAACTTGTTCCTCTGCTTCCTGGATCATATCCGGGCCAAAGAATTGTCTATCCCCGGTCACTGACCAGTTAAGAGGTGTCCGACACCTTCGTCCATATAGAACTTCGAAGGGAGCTTTGCCCAAGCTGGCTTGATAACTATTGTTATAAGCGAATTCGGCAAATGGAAGACATTTTTCCCATTCCATACCGAAATAAATGACAGAGGCTCGAAGCATGTCTTCCAGAATTTGATTGACTCGTTCCACTTGACCACTTGATTGTGGATGGAAGGCAGTACTGAAAGAGAGATGAGTTCCCATACCATTCTGGAAACTTTCCCAAAATCGGGAGGTAAAAAGACTTCCACGGTGTGAGTTCATCTCCAACGGTACACCATGAAGTGATACTATTCGAGAGATATATAAGTCTGCTAGCTGGCTAGCGGTAATGCTCTCTCAAACAGGAAGGAAATGAGCTACTTTAGAGAGGCGGTCGATAACGACGAAAATAGCATTATTCCCTTTCCTGGACCTGGGAAACCCGGTAATGAAGTCCATACCGACTTTGTCCCATTTCCATTCAGGAATAGCTAAAGGTTGAAGGGTGCCAGCAGGCCGTTGATGCTCTGCTTTGACTCGACGACAAACGTCGCAGTTAGCAATGAATTGAGCGATTTCTCTCTTCATCCTAGTCCACCAGAATCTTTGACGTAGGTCTTGATACATTTTGGTACTACCGGGATGAATCGTGAGAGGAGATTCATGAGCCTCCTTAAGAATCATTTGTCGTAGTTGTGGTTTCTTGGGCACCACCAAGCGGTTCTCGAAGTACACAACACCTCGATCATCCATAGAGAAGCTTCTAGCAACTCCGCTAGCAATGTTCTCCTTGATCCGAGATATGCCTTTATCATACCGCTGGGCAACTATGATTTGATCCATAAGGGTAGGTTTCGCCACCAAGGTAGAAAGGAATCCTTGAGGAACAATGTGAAGGTTAAGCTTACGAAATTCCTCGTGGAGAAGTGGTTGACTTTGTTGTAACATTAAATTGTTACAATATGACTTACGACTTAGTGCATCAGCCATGACATTGGCCTTTCCAGGAGTGTAAGTGATTCCTAAGTCGTAGTCGGTGAGCAACTCAACCCAACGTCTTTGCCTGAGATTCAGATCCGGTTGGGTGAAGATATACTTCAAACTTTGATGATCGGTGAAGATTTCACAGCGATTACCAAGGAGGTAATGTCGCCATGTTTTGAGTGCATGGACTACAGCTGCAAGCTCTAAATCATGAGTAGGATAGTTATCCTCATGTGGACGCAACTGTCGAGATGCGTATGCAATCACTTGACGATCTTGCATGAGAATGCAACCTAGTCCTTGTCGCGAGGCGTCGCAATAGATTATAAAATCCTTGGAAAAGTCTGGTGGTACCAGTACAGGTGCAGATGTCAGGCGTCTTTTCAGTTCCTGAAAACTGGACTCGCACTGTGGGGTCCACTCAAACTTTTTATCTTTCTTGAGGAGTTCGGTTAGAGGTTTAGCAACTTTGGAGAAGTTCTCGACGAAACGTCGGCAATAGCTCGCTAGGCCAAGAAAACTCCTAACTTGCTTGACCGATTCAGGGGGAGTCCAATCAAGGACGGCTTGAACTCGCTCGGGATTGACAGCAATACCCTTGCCAGAGATCACATGACCTAGATAGGTTACTTCTGGCAACCAAAATTCACATTTAGAGAATTTGGCATAAAGGCGGTGCTCTCGAAGCTTCGTCAATACCAGCCTTAAATGCTCGGCATGATCTTCCTTATTCTTGGAGAAAATGAGTATATCATCGAGGTATACCACGACGAATTTATCCAAATACTCCATGAATATAGAATTCATTAACCGAGAAAAGGTAGCTGGGGCATTGGTTAATCCGAAGGACATGACGGTGTACTCATATTGGCCATAACGAGTAACGAAAGCCGTTTTAGGAATGTCCCCGTTCTTGATTTTGATTTGATGGTAGCCCAACCTCAAATCCATCTTAGAGAAGACTGAGGATCCAGCGAGCTGATCATACAGGTCGTTGATCCTGGGGAGCGGATACTTATTCTTTATGGTGACCAGATTGACAGGTCGGTAATCTACAACCATCCGCTCCGTTCCATCCTTCTTCTTGACGAAGAGGACGGGGCACGCCCAAGGGGAAGAACTAGGACGGATGAAACCCTTTTGCAAGGACTCATCGAGTTGTTTCTTTAGCTCAGCTAATTCTAGTGGTGCCATCTTATAAGGTCTCCTAGAGATTGGGACAGTTCCAGAAATAAGATCTATCACGAACTCGACATCTCTATCAGGTGGAACTCCTGGCAGTTCTTCTGGAAAAACATCCGGAAAGTCACGGACTACCGGGATATCTTCGAGTTCTGGTAGAGGGCTGGCATTAAGAGAGTAGAGCTGACGTTCAGCCATTCGAGTCAAGACATTGACTATCTTGCCGGATGGATGTGTAAGTTGAACGGTCCTAGTAAAGCAATCAATCTTGGCATAATGAGTTGTCATCCAATCCATACCCAAGATGATGTTTATGTCCGAGGACTTGAGAGCGATTAAAGATGCAAGGAAAACAAGTCTATCGACAAGGATTTCATTTCCATGGCTTACCCTAGAGGTTTGCCACTTTGAACCAGGAGTTTGAATAACCATGGAAGTAGGCATGTCACAAAAAGTCATGTTGTGCAATCGAGCATAGCTCTCATATATGAACGAATGGGATGCTCCAGTATCGAAAAGAACAGATGCCGGATGGTAGTTTACGAGAAGCGTACCAAGGACGACGTTAGGATCCTCATAAGCTTCTTCGGCAGAAACATAGTTGACATGACCACGTGCAGTGGGGCTTGGCTTGACATAGTTCACCTTGCCGGTTGGCTTGCCACGGCCAACGGGTTTTCCTGGCTGATTCTGGGGACAATCACGCATGTAGTGTCCCGGTTCTCCACACTTGAAACATGTCACAGTGGTGGTGCGTGGAGCAAAGTTGGAGGGTGGACCTCCATAGGTCTTAGCAGGTGCAAACTGTTGAGTTGGACGAGGCGCCTCATAGGATGGCCTCGGTGTATACTTGGGTGGCAGAGCAGTGTTAGGAACCCACACACAGCGCTTGTGAGAGCCAGAGCCGGATGAGGAACCAAAGTCTCGAGTATGCTTGCGGGTGGCCTCGAAGTCGGTCTGGCCTGTCTCAGCACTGATAGCCTTGTTAACCAACTTCTGGAAGGAAGTGCACTCTTGCAGACGTAGATCTCGACGAAGTTCAGGGCTGAGTCCCTTGCGGAACCTCGCCTGTTTCTTGGCATCGGTGGATACTTCCTCAGGTGCATAGCGTGCCAGATTACCAAACTCGCGACTGTAGCCATCCACAGTTAAACGGCCCTGGGTGAAATTGCAGAATTCCTCCCTCTTGCGATCCATGAGACCTTCCGGAATGTGATGTTCACGGAATGCCTCACTGAACTCAACCCAGGTAGTGACTTGGCCAGCAGGACGCATAGCTTCAAAGTTTTCCCACCAAAGACTGGCAGGGCCCTCAAGATGGTAGGCGGCGTAGATAACCTTGTCAGCTTGGGCCACACGGGCAGAGTGTAGCTTGTGGGTGATACTACGTAGCCAGTCATCAGCATCCAGAGGTTCAGTGGAGTGATGGAACTTCGGTGGACACATCTTGATAAAATCGTGGATTGACACCACGTCATTCCTCTGACGGAACCCAGTGTTCTGCTCTATGCGTTCCAGCAGACGGTTGGTCTCTCTCTTGTTCCGTTCTGCTTCAAGCATAACTTCCGCCAAAGAGGGTGGCTGGGGCAGATTTCCATCTCTAGCCCCACTAGCCTCACCCTGCTCCTGAGCAGCAGGAGTGTTGCGAGTGTTGACCATCCTAGGAAAACAAAACAACGGTTTAGACAAGGATGGCAAAAATTTGACATAGAAGTGCAGAATGTAATGGATGACACAGAATGCAGAGATGTTCATCCGTACGACATGGTAATATAGGAACTGCTATATATACACCAGTGGTCATACACACCATACAAAGTTTAGTACAAGCCAAGGCTAAAGTACAACTGCGGTGAAAGACGATACATCCCATCAGAGACATTCCAAGCTCCTATACATTATTTAACTACACCTCCGGAATTCAATACACACTAAGTCATATTCCACAAGACGCGCAGGACTGTGGAAATACAACTACTACAATACTACTACTACCACGGACTAGCTCAGACATTCGCGTAGTAATCCTCGTAAAGATTACCACCGTAGCCTGGAAGTGGTACAGACGGATCTTGGAAATCGCGAGCACTCGAAGGCTGTGGACCATAGGGGCATGGGTGTGGTCTCGGTCCCGATGCTGGTGGTAACCGACGCCCACGTGGAGGTGCAATACCCCCAACATCACGCCAATCCATGCGATTAGGCAGACGAGTCCGCACAGGATACAAATCCCGCATGTCTAGATATCCGGCGTGCACAGTAGGTGCAAGCCGTGTCAAAGTAGTCCAGTGAGCGGCTCGGGTGTTATACAGCTCCATTCGGAGGGCACGGACCTCACGTTCCCTATCCTCCAACATCTGAACAGTAGTCTGAAGCAGTGGCTCTTCATGAGCAGCATCAGTATACAGACCAGTGTAGTAGCCTTCCTCTCCGGGGAGTGAAGCTGGCATGTAACAGAACTCAGTGTTCAGCAACAGGGCATGCCTAGCACGGAGAATGGTCATCATCGAATAAGCGGCATCCTGCACTGCCATCTCGATGGTAATCCCGAGTCCATAAGACCAATGGATGGGATCATTAGCTCCGGGATATGAGGGGTATATCCGGACTGTGCAGAAATACTGACTTTGATTGAAATCCCGATACTGTTCCTCCACAGTGTATTCAGGATACCAGCGATAACCGGTCTCAGTCATCACACGGACTAGCATGGTCGTGTGACCGGGCACATTAATGCACCGAGTCAAACGAACCACTTGGTGAGGGATGCGGCCAGACATCTGAAACACGAAATAATGCAAAGGCATTAGTGTTTCTGGAAGAAATCGGGCAGCATAACAACTGTAAATGCTCAAACAAAGATTTGAGACATCATACAAATTATAGCATAGCCACTCAACAATTCCATATCAAGGTTCCGGGTTCAACAATCATCATACTCAAAGGATAGAAACTGAACTGAGGCTTGAAACCAACAATCCTAAGAGTCTACGGATTAGTAACACGTGAACCTAGTAAGGATAAGAGGCCTAGTACTAAATCCCCGTAGAAAGAATAGACTGACTCAGATCAGAAGGGCATAAGGTAAAGGAGTAAAAAGAGCTTTACGTTCCCTTCCACAATCAATTCCCCTACATATAACTAAGAATTTTTCTAGACTCAACATCGACCAGTTTGGCTTGAGAAACCTACAGGCAGTCCAGCTCTGATGCCAACGCTGTCAGGACCCCGATCCTAAGTCACACCGATCTAGCTGTAACACGTCATATCACTTTGCGGCCTCACGCACTGTAACCCCACGGGTGCCACCTTACCTCGCCCGGGATCGTTTGCGCATTTTGGCACACGTATATGACAGTGTCGCTAGCATCCATATGACAGAGAACCCGGGCCGACATGGCTAGTTATAAACCAAAAGTGGCACTAAATTATAGAGACAGGCATCCATGACCCAGCAACGAACGTGTCGGTCATCAACGTATGAACCCAAGTCGTAGCAAGCTACATGGACTTAAAGGAACAACGCGTGACATTTCCCCTAAGGGACAGACACAGGAACAAAGAAGGACACATGCCGGCCAGCCTACGTGTTCCGAGCAGTAGCAAGCTACCAAGGCTCATTGGAATCACTAGGAGGCATTTCCCTGTAAGGTAGGCTACCAAAGGAAACCAACTAGGTGTCGGATCCCACACATACCAAGCATTTCAATCATACACGCAATATGCTCAATATGTGCAAATACAACATTGCATCACAACAGAACTCTATGACTCAAAGTACTTTATTTAAAAGGCTCCAAGAGCCATACATAACATATCCATACAGATAGGGGTCACATGACCCAACACTCAAGTCATACAGTCATACAAACACAAGCGGAAGCTACATGTCTGAGTACAGACAACTTAGAAAATAAAACAGGCTTGGTGTAGCCTGACTATCTACAAGGCCCTTCACAAGCTCCAGATCACCGTCTGGGTGTCAAGCTACTCGTCGACGTCAACGTCTATGTAGAACCCATCAGCAGGGGCAGGGTTCTCCTCTGCAACAGTTATTAAGCAAACATGAGTACAAAGGTACTCAGCAAGTCTTACCACAGAACCTATCATACATGCAACATTATCAAAAGGGGTAGTGGAGTTTAGCAGAATGCCAGCTTTGACCTTGGCTAACCTATACTACAACTCTCAACGGATTGCAAGATGTTATTACGAACATGAGTCCTCTACTCACCACGTCAATACACTACCGAGGATCCTCTTCCGTCATCCTATGAAAGGGCCATCCACGACACTCACGCTTATCTTGAGGCTTTTAGTAGTATCCATCAACTTATCTATGAACTGTAGGAGCAACCAAGTAGTTCGTACCGCGAACAACGGCTATTCGAATAGTTTGATAACCCTGTAGGGGTGTACCTCTTCACACACGCTTCCACCACTTATCGCCGTTTACTCGGCGTGTACTCGGCAACCTTCAAGCGGAAGCCCAGCGGGGGTGTCGACCACGACCTGACTAACTACTCAAGTCTCTCGTCCAGGTTTATCGCCTATTTGGGTTCCATCCGTGGGGAGATCCGGCCGGGGTGTCGCCCACGGCCCCAAACGATGTGTACAGGGTTCCCGAGTCACCAAACGGGCAACCGGTACACCGTGCTACGTACCTGTCGCATCACAACCCACCCCGAGGGTCAGCGTTGTGCACGACCTCCAGTAAGCTATAAACACCAGAAACTAGTTGCAACTCCTGGACAAATATCAAGGGTAATTAATAAGCCGAGAGGGTCAATTAAGGATCCCAATGCGTGGTAGTAGCTGTAACTTGAACCACACATACAGATCTCGGGTCCTATGGACGATTCCAATGAAACAACCCACCATGTACTCCTACATGGCCTTTCATCGATACCTTTACCAAGCGTATTCCACACTTCCTTCTCTTTATCGGTAAGATCATTTCACTCTGATCCATCACCCAGATGAATCAGACCAGACACAACTCTAAGCATAGCAGGCAACATAAACAAATAGCATGGTGGATCACACATCACATGGCTCAATCAACTCCTACACATGCTAGTGGGTTTCAACTATTTACTGTGGCAATGACAGGTCATGCAAGGGAATAGGGTTCAACTACCGCAGCAAGTAGCAGTTCACGCGATGTTGCCTTAATGCAGTAAAAGAGAGCAGGAGCGAGAAGATTGGGTTTGTATCGGAATGATCAATGATTGCTTGCCTGACAAGGTAGTTGTCGGGTACTGCTCTTCAGCTGGATACGCAGCAGTATCCTCGGGACCAGGACCTAACACAGGGAATACCGACGATACAATCATTAACAAACAAATGCAACAATATGATGCATGTTTATGACATGGCAAGATGCATGTGTGTTGGCTAATGCAACTAAAACCAGAAGGGTTTGAACCTATTTGAATCAAGGATTCAAATTGAAGTTCAAACTATTATTTAAATAAGTGCATTATCATGTTTTTGATATATACAGCAAGTTAACTTGTTCAAACATGCATGACACCGGTGCCATTAGAAAGATTGGATTTTTTTGATCATTTTTCATATATAAATCTTTTCCATCTGAGCTATGGTTGATTTTATATGATTTTTAGAAGTTTTGGGTATTTTCTGGAATTTCCTGAATTATTATTAAATCTAAAAATCCCAGAAAAACCTTTACTGCGTCAGCATGACATCATGCTGACGTCAGCCAGTCAACAGGGCCAGTCCAGGTCAAACCTGACCAGTGGGTCCCTCATGTCAGTGTCACAGCTAATTAACTGAGTTAATTAGAGTTAAACTAAAACTAATTAGCTGTCAGTGGGGCCAGGGCCCACGTGTCAGTGACTAAACTAATTAACTAATTAAATTAAATTAACACCTAAACTAGGTTTGACTTGCGGGCAGGGCCCACATGTCATTGACCTAGGGGGTCAAACTCGTGGTCAAAACAGGTCCAACTCGCCGGCGTTTAGCCGCCGGCGAGGCCAAACGCGGCGGCGTGCTTCGGAAAACGCCTACGGTGCACGGTTCGAGCTGTGGCTAGGCGCGTTGGAGAGCTCTTGCTCTTGCGCGTCGGATGGTGGTGGTCGCCGGACCTGGGGTGGCCGGAGACGACGGCAACAAGCTCGACGGCGGCGACCGGCGTCGGGCGTGTGTGGAGAGGCGGCTGCAAGGGCCTAGGCGATGCGTGCGTAGCACCGTTCGCATCTACGTGCTGTGGTGGGTACGTTGGACGGGTGCCCGTGACCAAATGGTCACCGGAGCATCGTCGGCGGCGAGCACGGCGGCGGTGCGTTTCGGTGATCAACAGAGCGGAGAGCGGCGGCTACACGGCGCAAAAGGAACGGAGGAAAGAGGGGTTCGACGTAGAAGCTCACTGCGGTGCTAATGAGCTCGACGGCGGGGTCGGGGACGCGTTGTAGCTTCGTAACGGCAGCGAGGTACTCCGGCGATTCGAGGAAGGGGACGACGGCGTGGGGTCGTTGCAGGGCTTCCGGTGACTCGTGGCTCAGCGAGGAGGAAGAGGACGACGTGGCGGATCCTCTGGACACACTCACGGGGCGAGGGGGTGGCTCTGAGTGCGGCTACGGCGAGCGGCGGCGACGGCGGCTCGGTGATGGAGGAGAAAGAGCCAGGGGATGGCGAAGGAGACGAGGGGGAGAAGTGAGAGCGGTCGGGGCAGCTGCGTGTCGACTCGTGGAGTCATCCAGGCCATCGGGGAGGCAGGCAAGCAGCCTGGAGGTGGCCGGGCGCGTGCCGGTGCGCGGCGGCCACGCGCGCGTCCTTCTGGCGCGAGGAGGAAGACGACAGGAGGAGGGCTGGTGGGCTGGGCCGGCTTGCTACAGGGCTGGGCCGAGGTAAGTACTTCTTCCTATTTTCCTTTTCCTATTTTCAGTTCTGTTTCATTTCTTTTGCAGCTTTGTTCAATTAATAAAAATGCCTAAAGATTTTTATAACTCATGACACTTGTCATACCTACTGTATATAATATGAACAGTAGGAAACATTATAGTTCCTGATTATTTGAGCATTTAAAATATTTAAAAGTATTTAAATGCCCAAATTCAAATACCATATGATTTAATCCAAAGCCCTAGATTGTCCTAGAAAATTGTGCACCATTTTTGGAAAAGGTTTAAGACCAAGGCAGAAATGATGAACATTTTTGAAGGGCATTTTGGGTACATTGGAAAATATTTTATCAAACCCTAGTTGTTAGGGGAGGGTGTTGGGGTTTCTGTTAATCCCATTTCAAGTTTCTTTGAAAGTAAACATGATGCACACTCTAGTCAGGTTCTAATGCAAGTGCTAGCTAGGGATGTGACATGCTCCTCGGCTTCAGCCTTCTCCAAGAGGAAGGCTTGCTGCGCTCCGGCAAGCTCTTCGCGCTCCTCAGCCAGATGGCGGAGGGCTGCTTGGTTGTCGGCGCGAAGCTCCGCGGCGCGCTTCTCCAAATCAGCTCCAGCCTTGGCGGTGAGAGCTTCTCGGGACTCCAGTTTCGCCTGCCTGGCCCGGTACAGGGCCAGGAGCTGGCGAAGGAGCTTCTCCTCTTCGGGCTCGTCGCTCCCGCCAAGCGCTTCAACGACCTTCAACCCCGCGGAGGCGAGGACCTCTCAATCATAGGTCTCTCCCTCCACGGGGGCTCGCGACGAAGACCCCCACGGGACTTGTATAAAGACCCCGTTGGGGGCCTCAAGATAGACGCCCGACCGCTCCGTGGAGGCGGAGGGGTCGGCGGCCGGCGCAGCGCTTGACGCTCCTGCTGCCTCTGGGCCAGCAGTGCGGTCGCCGGTCCCTTCTCCCGCCGCGGCGTCTGCGGTCGGGGCGGTCTCCTCAGCGGCAGGCTCGTCGGCTCCAGCCATGCCCTCCGCGGCATCTGCGTTGCCGCCGTCTCCGTGCGCGCCCTCCTCCCGGGCGGTCTCCCTCTCCATCCGCTCCGGTGCAGGAGGATCTAGCAAAGGAAAAAGAAAAGAAAAGATCAAGCAAATATCCAAAAAGACAAGTCCAAGAAGAAGAAGCTACAAGACTTACCTTCGCGGACTTCTTCGACGACAGGCTCCCTCGCCGGGGGATCCACCCTTGGCGGGGGAGTGGTGGCCCCTGCTGGCGGAGGGCCGCCCGCGCCCTCCCTTGGCGGAGTGCTCACCCTTGTCGGGCTGCCCGCCCTTGGCGGGGTGCCCGTCCTTGGCGGAGCGTCCTCCCTTGTCGGGGAGTTCGCCCTTGGCGGGGAGGGTGGAACATGCAACTCCTCGGGGGTGACCTCCGGTTGCTCCTGCGGCTGCGGCTCCACTTCTGCACAAGACGAACAAGACAGCAAGATATCAACATAAGCAACAACCTCAAGCGCGCCCGACGAACAGAAAGCTCAGGACCAGACTTACGCTGGGGGCTGCGCTGGGGGCTGCTCCTCGGAGCAGCGGGTTGATCCGGCAAGTCCGTCGCCGGCGCGTCCCCTGTCGCCGCGACGGGCGAGTCGTCTTCGACCTCAACCACGGGGATCTTGGCCCTCTTCGCCATCCGCTGGGCCAGGGTCCTGAAAGCGAAGCAAGAACAAGATCAGAATCATCAAGAAAGACCAAGACAAAATCGAAGAAGTTACAAGCAGCAAGTACTTACTCCTCTTCCTCGTCGTCGTCGGAGCTAAGGGCGGAGAAGTCAAACTCCACCTGAGATGCTCCCGCGCGAGGAGCAGGAGGAGAAGGCTCCCTCGGGCGCTTGGCGGTCTCCGGGGCTGGGGGCTGCGAAGACCCAGCCTCCGTTGACGTCGAGGCCCGAGGAGCAGGCGGAGCGGCCGCTTCGCTCTGGGAGGATCCCCCTCCGCTTGGCGCTGGTGCACGGGGTGCCTCCGTCGCGGCTTGGCTCGCCCTGGTGGCGCGCGTCGCCCGGCGAGCAGGCTGCTGTCGAGGCGCCTGCATCCTCGTCGCTGTAGCCGCCTTGCGGAGGCGCTTCCTCGGTGTTTGCGCAGGACTTGCCGGAGGCGGGGAGTTATCTGAGGACGAGGAGGCATCGTCGTCAAGTCCCAGAGAACCGCCGGTGTCTTCATCGGCCTCGACGTCCTCCTCCTCCTCCCCAGCAGGCCCGCTGGGTCCAGCATCATGCCCTGCGGCCTCGCTCCTTCCGGCGGCTCCGCTCCCTCCAGCACCTCTGCTCCCTCCGGCAACCTCGCTCCCTGCGGCGGCCTCGCTCACAACCCCGGGAATCCCGGAAAGTCTCAGGGAAGGAACCCCGGCAAACTCGTCGGGCGGAAGCTTAAGCAGCCTGCGGATTTCTGCCTCCTCTGCTTGGCACGACGCGTCCGCAGCCTCTGCGTCGTCCAAGGTGTATCCAAAATCTCCCGCCGCCGCAGCTGCGGCGGCCTCCTCCATCCTGGAAGCGATATAGGCAATATCCCGAGCTGTAGTGGCCCGGGTGAGGCCCTTGTTCTCCTCGGTGTTCTTGGGCGTCTCGACCAAGTTGTCGAAGAAGCTCAGTATTGCATCTGGCGGAAGCTCTATCCAGGTGGGGTCGACGCCGTGGGAATCGCACGCGGGCATCATCGCGCGCAAGGAATCCCGGGCAGTGCTGTTGCACAGCGGCACCACTCCCCGGGGAGATCTAAACCACTCCGGATGGGCCGGGTCATGCTTGAAGAGCTCCCGGACCATCCCCTTTAGCTCCAAAGCAGTGAAGTTGAAGTTCAATCCCGGGCGCAACCTCATGATATCCGCCGCATTGCCAAATTCCCATGCTGGCCTTTTCCTTTCTTGTAAAGGGTCAATGCGGCGGCGGAGGAAATCTGCCCCTACCTCTCCAATGGTCAATTTGGCTACCCGGAGGCGAATTATCCTGATGAGGGCAATATTGAGCTTGCTGTCCTCCGGGGCCAATTCGCTCCAGTCTCTGCCGCGCAATATGGCTATGGTGCGCGGCGCAGTGAAAGGCTCCGGCTTATCCTCCACTACCCAACACCAATCTGTGCGCCATTCTTCCCACTTGCCGCGGAGTTCTCCCTTCAGGTATGAATCCTTCTTGTTCAACCGGAAGATCCAGGAGATGCCGCCGGAGAGGGGAGCGCCAGCCTCTACTCTAGGCATAAAGAAATGGCGAAAGAGTGCTACGTTGGGATGGATCCCAACATAGTTTTCGCACAGATGTGCGAAAACAGCCATCGTAAGGATGGCGTTGGGGGTAAAGTCTAGGAGGTGGAGGCCATATGTGTTCATAATGTCACAGAAAAACTCCGAGTACGGAGGGCACAATCCACAGTGAAAGAAAGCAGCAAAGAAGAAATACCCGCCGGGAAACAAATCTCTGGCGACGGCGGGGAAGGCTCTGGTGCGGGGGTGAGCTTTGGTCTCCCCGGACCAGAAGAGATAGTACTTGTTCCACAGCTCCTTCGCGCTGAGCCTCGGCGCGAAGACCACGTTCCTCTTCCGCAGGGCGGCAAGCTTCGCCCCCTGCTCGGACTTCTCCTTCTTGGTCTTCTCCGCTTTCGCCTTCTCGCTCTTCGGAGCCATGGCGGAGGCGGCGAGGGAAGGGACGAGGAGCTCGACGGCGCCGCGGATGCGGAAGACGGCGGAGGAGGGGTGGAGGCAAAGAGCAGCGGAGGTTTTCTGGAGGATGAAAACGCAATGAAGACGAAGGAGGGAAACTGCCCCTGCTTCCTCTGCTTTTAAGGGGGGAGTGGGGGACGTTCCGCATTTCCCATTAAAGAATGAGGCCACGATCTCCCCCACGACTCCGCAATCGACGCGTGCCGTTAGGGTGGGATGCGGCGGATACGGAAGGAGATTCGGCGTGCCGTGGGCCGCGTGTGCCCGTGCACTGTTTTGGGCCTGGCCCAACAGCGCTCGGCACCGTGTGTGGCCCAGGCCCGGGGGCTCCTGTCGGTGTACTAAGGTAGGGGTACCTTAGTACCCCAACTTGTGCAGGGCAGTAGCAGCTTCCCGCGACAGGGTTCACGACGTGCTCGCCGGAGACCTTTTCTGGTCCTCAAGAAGCCATTCAAAAACAAAGTATACAAGTCAGAAGATCAAGGCCCCGGCAAGTGGAGCTTGCCGGGAAGGCCGCACCAGGTTCAAGATTGTCATCTAAACACAAGACCCTCGCAAGAGGAGCTTGCCGGGAAAGCCAAGGAATACTTACCTCAAGAGATGCCTCGGCGCACCCTGCGCCCCGGCAGGACCCGGGGAGCGACAAGCTTCCGGGTCCGGCAAGATCAAGACCCCGGCAAGGTACTTGTCGGGGAAGCCTGCACTTTGTGCCTACGCTCCAGCTCATCGGCCCACGCGTCGCTTTCGAGCCCTTCCAGGGACGCGTGGCGGATGGCTGTGCAGCCTGGGGGACACGATGGCGAGCCACGGTGACGAGGCTACCATCGTGGCGAACGGAGGAGCGTGGACAGGCGCTTTTGGGGTCGACGGTGACGGGCATTTAATGCCCTTGTCCCCCACTATCAAAGTTAGGTGAAGACCACTGTTCACGCACTGTTCACGCACTGTTCCCGCACTGTTACAACCACCACCAAAGTTACATTTTTACCCTCCTCTACGTTGACACCTGTCGGTGACCCCTTGAGCTATAAAAGGAGGCTCATGCACAACGTAGAAAGGGTTCGGAACCTAGACAACACTTCCGCTCGGTGTAGCTAGCTCTTCAAGCTCCCGAGCCCAAGAACTCAATACAATCTAAGCAGGAGTAGGGTTTTACGCGTCCGCGCGGCCCGAACCTGGGTAAACTGCCCGCGTGTGCCCCTCGATCCGCTCTTCGTGCTCCCTCCGCTCCCTTACCGCAATGTAGAAAGGGGCTCCGGTCCCATAGGTGCTGCGCGCCAAAGATGTCGGGGGAAATTGTCCTCCCACGAGCACCTATGGGACCGGAGCCCCTTTCTACGTTGCGGTAAGGGAGCGGAGGGAGCACGAAGAGCGGATCGAGGGGCACACGCGGGCAGTTTACCCAGGTTCGGGCCGCGCAGATGCGTAAAACCCTACTCCTGCTTAGATTGTATTGAGTTCTTGGGCTCGGGAGCTTGAAGAGCTAGCTACACCGAGCGGAAGTGTTGTCTAGGTTCCGAACCCTTTCTACGTTGTGCATGGGCCTCCTTTTATAGCTCAAGGGGTCACCGACAGGTGTCAACGTAGAGGAGGGTAAAAATGTAACTTTGGTGGTGGTTGTAACAGTGCGGGAACAGTGCGTGAACAGTGCGTGAACAGTGGTCTTCACCTATCTTTGACAGTGGGGGACAAGGGCATTAAATGCCCGTCACCGTCGACCCCAAAAGCGTCTGTCCACGCTCCTCCATTCGCCACGACGGTAGCCTCGTCACCGTGGCTCGCCACCGTGTCCCCCAGGCTGCACAACCATCCGCCACGCGTCCCTGGAAGGGCTCCAAAGCGACGCGTGGGCCGATGAGCTGGAGCGTAGGCACATAGTGCAGGCTTCCCCGGCAAGTACCTTGCCGGGGTCTTGATCTTGCCGGACCCGGAAGCTTGTCGCTCCCTGGGTCCTGCCGGGGCGCAGGGTGCGCCGAGGCATCTCTTGAGGTAAGTATTCCTCGGCTTTCCTGGCAAGCTCCTCTTGCCAGGGTCTTGTGTTTAGATGACAATCTTGAACCTGGTGCGGCCTTCCCGATCTTCTGACTTGTATACTTTGTTTTTGAATGGCTTCTTGAGGACCAGAAAAGGTCTCCGGCGAGCACGTGGTGAACCCTGCCGCGGGAAGCTGCTACTGCCCGTGCACAAGTTGGGGTACTAAGGTACCCCTATCTTAGTACACCGACAAATTGACAAAGTTCTCTAGTCACTATCACCAAGTTAGTAGAACTTCGTGATGAACTATAATATGCAAGGGATGACGAAGGTAATTCCCGAGCTCTTCGCGATGCTGAAATCGGCAAAGGTAGAAATCAAGAAAGAGCATCAAGTGTTGATGGTTAACAAGACCACTTGTTTCAAGTAAAGGGCAAAGGGATAGAAGGGGAACTTCAAGAAGAATGACAAGCAAGTTGTCACTCCCGTGAAGAAACCCAAAGCTAAACTCAAGCCTGAAACAAGTGCTTCTACTGCAAAGGAAATGGTCACTGGAAGTGGAATTGCCCTAGATACTTGGCGGATAAAAAGGATGGCAAAGTGAACAAAGGTATATTTGATATACAGATTATTGATGTGTATTTTACTAGTGTTCATAGCAACCCCTCGGTATTTGATACTGGTTTAGTTGCTAAAGAGTAGTAACTGGAAATGGGAGTTGTATAATGAACAGAAACTAGTTAAAGGATGAAGTGACGATGTGTATTGGAAGTAGTTCCAAAATTGATATGATCATCATCGCACACTCCCTATACTTTCGGGATAAGTGTTGAACATAAATAAGTGTTATTTGGTGTTTGTGTTGAGCATGAATATGATTTTATCATGTTTATTGCAATACAATTATTCATGTAAGTTAGAGAATAATTGTTGTTCTGTTTACATGAATAAAACCTTCTATGGTCATACACCCAATGAAAATGGTTTGTTGGATCTCGATCGTGGTGATACACATATTCATAATATTGAAGCCAAAAGATGCAAGGTTAATAATGATAGTGCAACTTATTTGTGGCACTGCCGTTTAGGTCATATTGGTGTAAAGCGCATAAAGAAACTCCATAGTGATGGACTTTTGGAATCAGTTGATTATGAATCACTTGGTGCTTGCGAACCATGCCTCATGGGCAAGATGACTAAAACTCCGTTCTCCGGAACAATGGAGCGAGCAACAGATTTGTTGGAAATCATACATACTGATGTATGCGGACCAATGAGTGTTGAAGCTCGAGGCAGGTATCGTTATTTTCTGACCTTCACTGATGATTTGAGCAGATATGGGTATATCTACTTAATGAAGCACAAGTCTGAAACATTTGAAAAGTTCAAAGAATTTCAAAGTGAAGTGGAGAATCATCGTAACAAGAAAATAAGAGTTTGTACGATATGATCGTAGAGGTAAAATATTTGAGTTAGCGAGTTTGGCCTTCAGTAAAAAACAATGTGAAATAGTTTCACTACTCACGCCACCTGGAACACCACAGTGTAATGGTGTGTCCGAACGTCATAACCGTACTTTATTAGATATGGTGCGGTCGATGATGTCTCTTATCGATCTATCACTATTGCTTTTGGGGTTATGCATTAGAGACAGCTACATTCACGTTAAATAGGGCACCATCTAAATCCGTGGAGATGACACCGTATGAACTGTGGTTTGACGAGAAACCTAAGCTGTCATTTCTTTAAGTTTGGGACTGCGATGCTTATGTGGAAAAGTTTCAACATGATAAGCTCGAACCCAAATCGGAGAAGTAAATCTTCATAGGATACCCAAAAGAAACTGTTGGGTACACCTTCTATCACAGATCCGAAGGCAAGGTCTTTGTTGCTAAGAGTGGATCCTTTCTAGAGAAGGAGTTTCTCTCGAAAGAAGTGAGTGGGAGGAAAGTAGAACTTGATGAGGTAATTGTACCTTCTCCCGAATTGGAAAGTGGAACATCACAGAAACTAGTTCCAGTGATTCCTACACCAATTAGTGAGGAAGCTAATGATGATGATCATGAAACTTCAGATCAAGTTTCTGCTGAACTTCGTAGATCAACCAGAGTTCATTCTGCACCAGAGTGGTACGGCAACCCGGTTCTGGAAGTCATGTTACTGGACCATGATGAACCTACGAACTATGAGGAAGCGATGATGAGCCCAGATTCCGCAAAATGGCTTGAGGCCATGAAATCTGAGATGGGATCCATGTATGAGAACAAAGTATGGACTTTGGTTGACTTGCCCGATGATCGGCAAACCATCAAAAATAAATGGATCTTCAAGAGGAAGACTGACGCTGACGGTAATGTTACTGTTTACAAAGCTCGACTTGTTGCGAAAGGTTTTCGACAAGTTCAAGGAGTTGACTACGATGAGACTTTCTCACCCGTAGCGATGCTTAAGTTTGTCCGAATCATGTTAGCAATTGCCGCATTTTATGAAATCTGGCAAATGGATAACAAAACTGCATTCTTTAATGGATTTATTAAAGAAGAATTGTATATGATGCAACCAGAAGGTTTTGTCAATCCTAAAGGTGCTAACAAAATGTGCAATCTCCAGCAATCCATCTATGGACTGGTGCAAGCATATCGGAGTTGGAATATACGCTTTGATAAGTTGATCAAAGCATATAGATTTATACAGACTTGCGGTGAAGCCTGTATTTACAAGAAGTGAGTGGGAGCACTACAACCTTTCTGATAAGTATATGTGAATAACATATTGTCGATCGGAAATTATGTAGAATATTCTGGAAGGCATAAAGGAGTGTTTGAAAGGAGTTTTTCAAAGAAAGACCTTGGTGAAGCTGCTTACATATTGGGCATCAAGATCTATAGAGATAGATCAAGACGCTTGATAAGACTTTCGATGAGTACATACCTTGATAAGATTTTGAAGTAGTTCAAAATGGATTAGTCAAAGAAGGAGTTCTTGCCTGACTTGTAAGGTGTGAAGTTGAGTAATACTCAAAGCCAGACCACGGCAGAAAAATATAGAGAGAATGAAAGTCATTCCCTATGCCTCAGCCATAGGTTCTATAAAGTATGCCATCTTGTGTACCAAACATGTTGTGTACCTTGCCATGAGTTTGTCAAGGGGGTACAATAGTGATCCAGGAGTAGATCACTGTACAGCGGTCAACATCATCCTTAGTAACTGGATGACTAAGGAAATGTTTCTCGATTATGGAGATGATAAAGAGTTCGTCGTAAAGGGTTACGCCGATGCAAGCTTTGACACTAAATCCAGATGACTCTAAGTATCAATCTGGATGCGTATTGAAAGTGGGAGCAATTAGCTAGAGTAGCTCCGTGCGGAGCATTGTAGACATAGAAATTTGCGAAATACATACGGATCTGAATGTGACAGACCCGTTGACTAAACTTCTCTCACAAGCAAAACATGATCACACCTTATTACTCTTGGGTATTAATCACATAGCGATGTGAACTAGATTATTGACTCTAGTAAACCCTTTGGGTGTTGGTCACATGGTGATGTGAACTATGGGTGTTATTCACATAACGATGTGAACTATCGGTATTAAATCACATGGCGATGTGAGCTAGATTATTGACTCTAGTGCAAGTGGGAGACTAAAGGAAATATGCCCTAGAGGCAATAATAAAGTTGTTATTTATATTTCCTTATATCATGATAAATGTTTATTATTCATGCTAGAATTGTATTAACCGGAAACTTAGTACATGTGTGAATACATAGACAAAATAGTATGTCCCTAGTATGCCTCTACTAGACTAGCTCATTGATCAAAGATGGTTATGTTTCCTAGCCATAGACATGAGTTGTCATTTGATCAATGGGATCACATCATTAGGAGAATGATGTGATGGACTAGACCCATCCGTTAGCATAGCACTATGATCGTTTAGTTTTACTGCTATTGCTTTCTTCATGACTTATACATGTTCCTATGACTATGAGATTATGCAACTCCCGAATACCGTAGGAACACCTTGTGTGCTATCAAACGTCACAACGTAACTGGGTGATCATAAAGATGCTCTACAGGTGTCTCCGAAAGTATTCGTGGTGTTGGCATAGATCAAGATTAGGATTTGTCACTCCGAGTGTCGGAGAGGTATCTCTGGGCCCTCTCGGTAACACACATCAGAATAAGCCTTGCAAGCAAAAGACTAATGAGTTAATCACAAGATGATGTGTTACGGAACGAGTAAAGAGACTTGTCGGTAACGAGATTGAACTAGGTATGGAGATACCCGACGATCGAATCTCGGGCAAGTAACATACCGATGACAAAAGGAACAACGTATGTTGTTATGCGGTTTTGAACGATAAAAGATCTTCATAGAATATGTAGGAGCCAATATGAACATCCAGGTTCCGCTATTGGTTATTGACCGGAGATGAGTCTCGGACATGTCTACATAGTTCTCGAACCCGTAGGGTCCGCACGCTTAACGTTTGATGACGATCGGTATTATGAGTTTATGAGTTTTTATGTACCGAAGGTAGTTCGGAGTCCCGGATAAGATCACGGACATGACGAGGAGTCTCGGAATGTCCGAGACATAAAGATTGATATATTGGACGACTATATTCGGACACCGGAAGTGTTCCGGAAAAGTTTCGGATTTAACTGGATTGCCGGAGGGGGTTACCGGAACCCCCTACGAGGGGGGATGGTCCATAGTGGGTCTTGAGGAAAGGAGAGAGGCAGCCCATAGAGGCTGGCCGGCGCCCCACCTAGGGATCCTAGTTGGACTAGGATTGGGGGGGCGCCACCTCTCCCTCTTTTCCTTTCCCTCTCTTCCTTCTTGGTGGACTCCTACTAGGAATAGGATTGCAATCCTATTCCTAGTAGGATTGCCCTAGCCGCACCATAGGAGGCCGGCCGGCCCTACCCTCTTGCTCCTTTATATACAGGGGCAGGGGGCACCCAAAGACACACAAGTTGAATTGTTCCAGCCGTGTGCGGTGCCCCCCTCCACAGAAACACACCTCGGTCATACCGTTGCAGTGCTTAGGCGAAGCCCTGCGCCGGTAAATACATCATATCCGTCACCACGCAGTCGTGCTGACGAAACTCTCCCGTGAAGCTCAACTGGATCAAGAGCTCGTGGGACGTCATCAAGCTGAACGTGTGCTGAACGCGGAGGTGCCGTACGTTCGGTGCTTGATCGGTTGAATCGCGAAGAAGTTCGACTACATCAACCGTGTCACTTGACGCTTCCGCTTCCGGTCTACGAGGGTATGTAGACACACTCTTCCCTCTCGTTGCTATGCATCTGGTAGATAGATCTTGCGTGATCGTAGGAAAATTTTAAAATACTACGTTCCCCAACAATATTGCCATGCAACTTTCCACCGTCCGTTCATATGACACACATCATATTGTCATATTGCCATGCATGATCATGTAGTTGACATCGTATTTGTGGCTAGGCCACCATGCATAATTCTTTCATACATGTCACTCTTGTTTCATTGCACATACCGGTACACCGCCGGAGGCATTCATATAGAGTCATACTTTGTTGTTGTAGTATCGAGTTGTAATTTCGTGTTGTAATGAAAGTGTGATGATCATCATTATTAGAGCATTGTCCCATGGGAGGAAAGGCTGAATCTATAAAGCCCCTCCGAAAAAAGAAAAAATGGAAAGGCCAAAGAAAATAAAAAAGGAAGGCCCAAAAAAAAGAAAAAAAGAAAAAAAAAAGGACAATTGCTACTATTGTTTTCCACACTTGTGCTTCAAAGTAGCACCATGTTCTTCATTGTAGAGAGTCTCATGTTTAGTCACTTTCATATACTAGTGGGAATTTTCATTATAGAACTTGGCTTTGTATATTCCAACGATGGGTTTCCTCAAATGCCCTAGGTCTTCGTGAGCAAGAAAGTTGGATGCACACCCACTAGTTTCTTTTGTTGAGCTTTCATTCATATTTAGCTCTAGTGCATCCGTTGCATGGCAATCCCTACTCACTCACATTGATATCTATGGATGGGCATCTCCATAGCCCATTGATACGCCTAGTCGATGTGAGACTATCTTCCTTTTTTTGAATTCTCCACAACCACCTCTATTCCACCCATAGTGCTATGTCCATGGCTCACGCTCATGTATTGCGTGAAAGTTGAAAGGTTTGAAAAGATAGAGTATGAAAACAAATGCTTGGCTCAAATCGGGGTTGTGCATAATATGAATATTTAGTGATAACGAGGGAGCATAGCCAACACTATATGATTTTGTAGGGATACCTTTCTTTAGCCATAGTATTTTGAGAAGACATGATTGCTTTGTTAGTATTGCTTGAAGTATTGTTATTTCTTGTGTCAATATAGACTTTTATCTTGAATATTTCAGATCTGAACATTCATGCCACAATTAAGAGAATTACATTGAAAAACTATATTGGTTAGCATTCCACATCAAAATTCTTTCTTTATCATTTACCTACTCGAGGACGAGCAGGAATTAAGCTTGGGGATGCTTGATACGTCTCCAACGTATCTATAATTTTTTATTGTTCCGTGCTATTATTTATGAAGTCTTGGATGTTTAATGGGCTTTATCATTCACTTTTATATCATTTTTGGGACTAACCTACTAACCCAAAGGCCCAGTCCAGATTGCTTTTTTTTGCCTATTTCAGGGTTTTACACAAAAGGAATATCAAACAGAGTCCAAACAGAACGAAACCTTCACGAGAGATAGTTTTGGAGGAAATCACGCTTGAGAAACGCCGGGACCAAGTCAGGGGGCAAGGGGCCTGCCCTCGAGGGTGGGGGCACGCCCCCCTGCCTTGAGGCTGGCCCACACGGCCCCAGGTGCCCTCCTTCTTCCTATATATACCTATGTACCCCAGAAACTCCATACATAGAGAGAAAACCCTAATTCCACCGCCATAGCTGTTGTTCCCATGGAGATCCCATCTTGGAGCCTGTTCCGGGAGGGGGATCCATCACGGAGGCCTTCATCATCATCATCATCACCCTCACCATGAGTTGTGAGTAGTTTACCACATACCTTCAGGTCCATAGCTAGTATCTAGATGGCTTATTCTCTCTATCTGGATCTCAATACAAAGTTCTCCTCGGTCTTCGAGGAGATCTATTCGATGTAATCTCTTTTTGCGGTGTGTTTGTCGAGATCCGATGAATTGTGAGTTTGTGATCAAGGTTATCTATGAAAGATATTTGGTTCTTCTCTGAACTTTTTATGTGTGCTCATAATATCCTTGCAAGTCTCTTCGAATTATTGGTTTGGTTTGGCCTACTAGATCTATAGTTCTTGCAATGGGAGAAGTGCTTGGCTTTGGGTTCAATCTTGCGGTGTACTTTCCCAGTGACAGTAGGGGCAGCAAGGCACGTATTGTATTGTTGCCATCGAGGATAAAAAGATGGGTTTTTTTATCATATTGCTTGAGTTTATCCCTCTACATCATGTCATCTTGCTTAAGGCGTTACTCTGTTCGTATGAACTCAATACACTAGATGCATGCTGGATAGCGGTCGATGTGTGGAGTAATAGTAGTAGATGCAAAATCGTTTCGGTCTACTTGTCTCGAACGTGATGCCTATATACAATGATCATGCCTAGATAGTCTCATAATTATTCGCTTTTCTATCAATTGCTCGACAGTAATTTGTTTACCCGCCGTAGAATACCGCTATCATGAGAGAAGCCACTAGAGAAAACTATGGCCCCCGGGTCTATTCTCAACATATCAATCTACAGCTACTTTACTTTTCTTGCTTTTATTTGCTATTTTATTAAACCAAAAATATAATTATTATCTCTATCAGATCTCACTCTCGTAAGTGACTGTAAAGGGATTGACAACCCCTTATCGCATTGGCTGCGAAGTTCTTATTTGTTTGTGCAGGTGCGAGGGACTGGCGCGTGGTCTCCTACTGGATTGATACCTTGGTTCTCAAAAACTAAGGGAAATACATATGCTACTGTGCTGCATCTCCCTTTCCTCTTCGAGGAAATACAACGCAAGCTCAAGAGGTAGCAAGGAGTAGATGGTATTATTAGACGTTGTGTACCTGAGCATGAACAGGAACAAATCCTATGTAAGTGCCACTCCGAAGCTTATGGAGGACACCATGCGGGAGACAGAACTGCACACAAGGTATTGCAATTCGGTTTTTATTGGCCTACTCTCTTCAAGGATGCCCGTAAGTTTGTCTTATCTTGTGATGAATGTCAAAGAATTGGTAATATTAGTAGACGTCAAGAAATTCCTATGAATTATTCACTTGTTATTGAACCATTTGATGTTTGGGGCTTTGATTATATGGGACCTTTTCCTGCCTCTAATGGGTACACACATATTTTAGTTGCTGTTGATTACGTTACTAAGTGGGTAGAAGCTATTCCAACTAGTAGTGCTGATCATAACACCTCTATTAAGATGCTTAAGGAAGTTATTTTCCCGAGGTTTGGAGTCCCTAGATATCTAATGACTGATGGTGGTTCACACTTTATTCATGGTGCTTTCCGTAAGATGCTTGCAAAATATGATGTCAACAATAGAATTGCATCGCCTTATCACCCACAGACTAGTGGTCAAGTAGAACTAAGTAATAGGGAGTTGAAATTAATCTTGCAAAAGACGGTTAATAGGTCTAGAAAGAATTGGTCCAAGAAACTAGATGATGCATTATGGGCCTATAGAACTGCATACAAAAATCCTATGGGTATGTCTCCATATAAGATGGTATATGGAAAAGCTTGTCACTTACCTCTTGAGCTAGAACATAAGGCATATTGGGATATTAAAGAGCTCAACTATGATTTCAAACTTGCCGGTGAGAAGAGGTTATTTGACATTAGCTGTCTCGATGAGTGGAGAACCCATGCTTATGAGAATGCCAAGTTATTTAAAGAAAAAGTTAAAAGATGGCATGACAAAAGAATACAAAAGCGTGAGTTTAACGTAGGTGATTATGTCTTGCTATTCAACTCTCATTTATGATTTTTTGCAGGAAAACTTCTCTCCAAGTGGGAAGGTCCTTACGTTATCGAGGAGGTCTATCGTTCTGGTGCCATAAAAATCAATAACTTCGAAGGCACAAATCCGAAGGTGGTGAATGGTCAAAGAATCAAACATTATATCTCAGGTAATCCTATAAATGTTGAAACTAATGTTATTGAAACCATAAGCCCGGAGGAATACATAAGGGACACTTTCCAGAATGATTTAGCGTCCAAAAAGGAAGAGGTACGTGATACGGTAAGTATACCAACTCCAAAACAGTTCTAAAGGTAATTTTCTCTGTTTTAGAATATTTAGAAAAATAGAAAAATAAACCGCAATCCGGAAGAGACACGAGGCGTCCTCGAGGTTGGAGGGTGCGCCCCCCTGCCTCGAGGGCACCTCGTGTGTCCCCGGACTCCGTTTTCTTGTGGCTTACTCCTTCTGGTCGGTAAAAATTCATTATATATACTCCCGAAGGTTTTGACCTCTGTATTACGCAAAAATCCTCTGTTTTTGTTTCGAGCTATTTCTGTTGCAGATAAGATCAAGATGTCTTCTCATGAGTCTGATGGAGAGAGTCGGGTGTCTCATCTGACACTTGACCCAAGAGCAAACAGCGATGATAACCACTTTGGTCCATCAACGGAAGAAGAGATGGAGGCTGACTTGAAGAGGATAGATGCCATGGAGGAAGATCAAGAAGTTACTTCCCGATTTCAAGCTAGATTCACAATGGGGGAATTACAGAGCTCAGCTATTCCAAACTCAGTCCTCCCTACCAATGTCAGGTTTCTTTCTTACGAAAATATGAAAAAGAGTGTTACTTGTTCTCCCGCAGCTATGCAACATCCTTGGGTGAAAGGAGCTTTAGCCGTCACGGGCAAGCTCCGCAAGTAAATTATGGACCTTAAGCAGCAAGTTAACAAGCTCGAGGAGGAGAATCGTATCCCGAGGGGCATCATCGCCAAGAATATTACATCACCACCCCCGAAGAAGGAGACATAATCATATGGGTATGGGCACTCCCCTTGGCAACTGCCAAGCTTAAGGGAGTGACCCCGGTATCGTATCACCATCACTCCTATCTTTACCATTTTACTCAGTTCGATCCTTTTGGTAGTATCTTGATCTATTAGAATAAAGTTAGCATGATCTAGTTGTGAGCTTTATCCTTTGTAATCGAGTCCGTAAGCTATATAATAAAGATTAGTGTTGAGTCAAGGGCTTGATTTCCTCACTTGGGTCATGATAAAAAGAAAGAAAACTTAAGGAGTATCAAAGAGATCATATCGATCTTATGGGAAGTAATGACTTCACATACAAGAGTATGATAAATAAAAGTTGTTGGGAGGTGACAAACATAGTTTTGGTCATCGTTGCAATTAATAGGAAGTAATAAAAGAAGAGAGGCTTCACATACAAATATACTATCTTGGACATCTTTTATGATTGTGAGCACTCATTAAAGTATGACATGCTATAGAGTTGATGTTGGACAAGGAAGACAACATAATGGGTTATGCCTTCTTATATCCAAAATAAAGTATATTGTCATGGATCATCCAACATGTTGAGCTTGCCTTTCCCCCTCATGCTAGCCAAAACTCCTCACACTAAGTACAGATACTACGTGTGCTTCCATATATCCTTAAACCCAGTTTTGCCATGAGAGTCCACCATACCTACCTATGGTTTGAGGATCCTTCCAAGTAAGTTGTCATGTTGCAAACTCGCTAAAAAATGTAAAGCGAAGTTCTTCTATGCTAAGACTTTGTGCATCCAACCATAAAAACACATGACAACCTCTGCTTCCCTCTATGAAGGGCCTATCTATTATTCCTGTCTTATAAGTGTCAAGGTGAAATCCACCTTTTATTTTTACATTTTATCTTTTGGCAAGCACATTGTGTTGGAAAGATCCAGACATATATACCCACTTGGATGTAAGTTCTCATGATCTATTACCGTTGACATTACCCTTGAGGTAAAAGGTTGGGAGGCAACACCATAAGCCCCTGTCTTTCTCTGTGTCCGGTTTAAAACTCCATAAACATCAGTATTGCGTGAGTGTGAACAATTGTGAAAGACTATATGATAGTTGAGTATGTAGGCTTGCTGAAAAGCTCTTATATTGACTCTTTCTGATGTTACGATAAATTGCAATTGCTTCAATGACCGAGACCAAAGTTTATTAGTTTCCAATGAAGTTTATGATGCATACTTGATATTGTAGATGAATTGTTACTTTAGCATAAGAATCATATGGCTATATTTATATAAGTTGTTGTTATAAGAATGATCATGATGCCCTCATGTCCGTATTTTGTTTTTATCGACAACTCTATCTCTAAACATGTGGACATATTTTTCGATATCGGCTTTTGCTTGAGGACAAGCGAGGTCTAAGCTTGGGGGAGTTGATACGTCCATTTTGCATCATGCTTATAAGTTGATATTTATTGCATTATGGGCTGTTCATACATGTTTTGTCACAATACTTATGCCTTTTCTCTCTTATTTTACAAGGTTTACATGAAGAGGGAGAATGCCGACAGCTGGAATTCTGGGCTGGAAAAGGAGCAAACTCTAGAAACCTATTCTGCACAACTCCAAAAGCCCTGAAACTCAACAGAACATCGTTTCGGAAAATATAAAAAATATCTGGCGAAAGAAACCCACGAGAGGGGCCACCGGCTGGCCTCGAGGGTGGGGGGCGCGCCCCCCTACCTCGAGGGCCAGCCGGCAGGCCCTCGGGGCCCATCTTCTCCTATATGAGGTGTTTTGACCTGGAAAAAAATCCAGAGGAGGCTTTCGGGACCAGACGCCGCCGTCTCAAGGCGGAACCGAGGTGGAAACCAATCTAGGGCTCCGGCAGAGTTGTTCTACCGGGGATACTTCCCTCCGGGAGGGGGAAATCGTCACCGCCGTCATCACCAACAATTCTCCCATCTTGGGGAGGGATATCTTCATCAACATCTTCACTAGCACCATCTCCTCTCAAACCCTAGTTCATCTCTTGTATCCAATCTTTGTATCCAAACCTCAGATTGGTACCTGTGGGTTGCTAGTAGTGTTGATTACTCCTTGTAGTTGATGGTAGTTGGTTTATTTGGTGGAAGATCATATGTTCAGATCCATTATGCATATTAATACCCCTCTGATCATGAACAATATTATGTCTTGTGAGTAGTTACTTTTGTTCCTGAGGACATGGGAGAAGTCTTGCTATTAGTAGTCATGTGAGTTTGGTCTTCGTTTGATATTTTGATGAGATGTATGTTGTCTCTCCTCTAGTGGTGTCATGTGAACGTCGACTACATGACACTTCACCATTATTTGGGCCTAGAGGAAGGCACTAGGAAGTAATAAGTAGATGATGGGTTGCTAGAGTGACAGAAGCTTAAACCCTAGTTTATGCGTTGCTTCGTAAGGGGGCTGATTTGGATCCATATGTTTCAGGCTATGGTTAGGTTTACCTTAATACTTCTTTTGTAGTTGCGGATGCTTGCATTAGAGGTTAATCATAAGTGGGAGGCTTGTCCAAGTAAGGGCAGCACCCAAGCACCGGTCCACCCACATACCAAATTATCAAAGTACCAAACGCGAATCAGACAATCGTGATGAAAACTAGTTTGACGATATTCCCATGTGTCCTCGGGAGCGCTTTACTTTATATAAGAGTTTGTCCAGGCTTGTCCTTTGCTACAAAAAGGATTGGGCCACCTTGTTGCACCTTATTTACTTTTTACCTTTTGTCACTTGCTACCAGTTACCTTATCACAAAACTATTTGTTACCTATAATTTCAGTGCTTGCAGAAAATACCTTACCGAAAATTGCCTATCATTTCCTTCTGCTCCTCGTTGGGTTCAGCACTCTTACTTATCAAAAGGACTACGATAGATCTCCTACACTTGTGGGTCATCACTTCTTCAACTTGGCATTCTCTTCAAGAAGATGCACATGCTCGCAACATGGGTTAGTAGCATTTGCATTATCAATCAACACCATGCGAGGAAAGATAGCTTTCTCCTTGGTTAGCGAAACTTGAAGTTGATCATGAGACTCCTTGAGAGAAGTATGTACACCTTTCAAGACCTTGTGAGCCATGTCAAGTGTAACAAACTCCTCCTTGAGTCGAGCATGGTCAACCACAAGTTTTGCCTTCTCGGAATTAATCACACGAGAGACAACTAAAGCATGATCAAGATCTTTCCTTAATTTAGCATAATCATCGTTGTGTGACTCCTCAAGAGCCAAACGAAGACCACGCTCTTCCTTAAGAGCATTAGAGAGATCCGATATCTCATCGGCATAGTCTTGACTATGACCTTCCATTTTAGAGATGGTCTCCTCGTGAGCCTCAATCATGTCATTGGCCTCACCGAGTTGTTCCAAGAGAGCAACGCAATGCTTCTTGGGTTTTCCCTTGATTTTACTCATAAACAACTCAAATTCATTTTCTTCCTCCTCTGCCCCCTCACTCTCATCAATACAATCCGTCAATGAAGGATTAGAGGTGATGGTAGTGTTGATGTTGGGAGTTACCTTGTTGGTGGCCTTAGCCATGAGGCACTTGGCGGTGATGTTCTCATTTGGTGAGTCAAAGAGAGATGAACGTGGAGCGGTTGCAATATCAATGGTGGCCATAGTGACCATCTCATCATCTTCATCATCATCATCATCCTCAACATATTCTTCTTGGGCCACCAACCCTTTGGGAGGGGTCTTCTTGTTGAGGTTGTTCTTGTTGGGATAAGACTTGGCCGTGTCCTTTCGGATAAGCTTGCCTCCATTGTCTTCTCTTTTCTCATATGGGCAATCTACAACAAAGTGGCTCACATTCCCACGGTTGTAGCACGTCCTCACTCGTTGCTTGCCCTTGTTGCAACTTGAGTTGTTCTTGTTGAAGTTGGGCCTTGAGTTCTTCTTGTTGCCCCAAAATTGTCATGATGCAAGAGCCATGTGCTCATGATTGGCATATTTGGTATCCTCGGGGCAACTCTCATCGTCATCCTCTTCCTCCTCTTCTTCCACACAAGACTTGGCCTTCAAGGCAAGGTTAGGCTTCTTTGATCGTTGAGCTCTTAAAACCGCATTGTCGGCGGTCTTGTCCAAGATCCTCATGGCAACGAACTCATCCAACACTTCACTTGATGACAAAGTGTGGAAGTCCGGTCTTTGGCGAATAACGGAGGACATGGCCTTGTGATAAGGCATCATGGCCTTGAGAAACTTGCGCTTGATCCAATTGTCATCCGTGTCCTTGCTCCCATGATCTCGAAGTGAAACCGCAAGAGTGGTTAATCTCCGATAAAGTTCACGGGGATCTTCATCTTCGATCATAGCAAACTCATCGGCTTCATCTTGCACAACTTCATAGTTTGAGCGTTGAATGCTTGCGCTTCCCTTGTACATGTAACCAACATGCTCCCATGTTTCCTTGGCCACGGTGAATGGTCGAAGATGGGCAATGTCTTCGGGAGAGATAACATCTTGAAGTATGCAAAGAACGGACTCGTTGAATTGATGATCCGCAGCTTCTCTCGGAGTTAAGTTGTCGGGATCATGTGGGTAGAAACCTTGCTCAATGATTCTCCAAATATTAGTAGAACAATGATTTAAATGACATCTAAAGTGAAACATCCAAGTAACAAAATCAGAATTTTTCACAAAATTAGGAGGAGGATCAACGGAATTTAAATGCGGAGTAGTGATACGTCCAAAACGTATCTATAATTTCTGCTTGCTCCATGCCTCTTTTGGGTGATATTGCTATGATATTTATACACTTCCATACACTTTTGATCATATCTGGACTAACCTATTAACTCAGTGCACCCCAGTGCCAGTTTATGTTTTCTGCTGTTTTTGTATTTCAGGTTTTCCCATTACGAAAACTACCAGAAAAATCCTGGAAAAATTATATAAAAAATCAGCGTTCCAGAAGCTTCCCGGTAGCCAAAGTAGAGCCGGAGGGGGGCCACCAGGGCTCCAGGCGCCCTGGTGGCGTGGCCCCCCTCCTGGCCGCGCCGGGGGGGGCGCCTGGGCCCCCCAGGCCTCCGCTGATTCCCCTCTTTGGCATACATTTATATCGTGTCCCGAAACCCTCGAGACGGGAACCCTTTTTCGCGATCTCATCTCTGTTCCGCCGCCGCACTTCCAAGATCCGGAGCACCAGGAGAACTCTTCCCGGCACCCTGCCGGAGGGGAGGATCACCACCGGGAGCTTCTCCACCACCATGGACGCCTCCTGGATGAGTTGTGAGTAGTCTCCCTTGGACCATGGGTCCATGACCAGTAGCTATGTGATGTTCTCCTCCCGTTCTTGTGCTTCACTAATTAGTCCTCGTGAGCTGCCCTACATGATCGAGGCACATATGTAATCCTTATGCTGTTGCTATGTTGAGTTTGCTGGGATCCGATGGATTGTGAGATTATGTTCAGATTGTGTTTGAGTAATATATTTGATCTACCTCTTTTATATTTATGTTCGTAAGTAATTCTTGCATGTTCTCCGTTGTTATTTATTGCTTTGGCCAAGTAGTAGGTAGTGACTCCAAGAGGGAACGTTATGCTTGATTGTGGGTTCATGCCCCTCCATGACTAGCTTGAGTGACAGAAACATGAGTCTAGGGGATGTGTTGTTGCCACAAGGGGGAAAACAACGGTGCTTGTGCCCGCGGGTGCATGGATTGTTTACTTTACGCAAAGTTCTTTTAATGCAGTTGTCTGTTGCTTTGAGTTTACACTATGGGTGGGACTCGCAACTTAATACCAGCGAGATGTTCTGGATAGATATCTCAAGGTGGATGATTAGTAGTAGATGCAGATGGATTTCGGTCTACTTGCCTTGGCGTACCGCCCATGCTTTGAACCTCTACCTTTCTTGCAACATAGTTAGCATTGGTTTGCGCACATAATCCTGTCAATTGCCCAGCTGTAATTCGTTTACCTCACATAGCTGTTTTATCGTCTTTTGGGAGAGAGACATCACTAGTGAACATCATGGGACCCCGGTCCATATTACCATCATTGATCACATCCGCTATTTACTTTCCGCTTTTACTTACTATTTGCAGCATTACCTATCACTATTATCACTTGCGTTTGATCCTTTGTAAACGACAAGGCCGGAGGGATTGACAACCTCTCTGTACTCGTTGGTAGCAAAGTTATTTGTATCTGTGTGCAGGTCCACGTTGATTGCTAATATCTGGCGCCGTTAGCAGTTGACACCTTCTTGTTGAAACTGGGAGTCTCAAGGGAAATCGATCCTTGGTATCTTTGCCAAGGGAAAACTTCCGCTACACTGCATCTCAAACCTTCCACTTGGGGTAACCAACGAGGGGCGAGAAGCCATCAAGCAAAGTTTTCTGGCGCCATTGCCGGGGACTCCACTCTTCAAGATAGGGGAGTTGCACGCTATCTTTTATCTTTGCTTTTTAGTCTTGTTAGTTTACCTTTCAGTTTTCTTTATGTCTTTTCACTAGTTTTGCTTAATGGAAAAAAAACAAAAATATGAGAGAGCTTTATAAGCTCTACCTTGCTTTGAGACATGATGTGTTTGAAGAGAAAATTAAAAAACCTTTGGAACTTTATTATTTGCATAACAATCATGATGGTGGTGATGTTATTAGTATGCTTTCTTTGAATATCAATATTGCTAATGACATGAAAAGCTCTAAGCTTGGGGATGACACGTTTGATGAACATGATATTTTTAGTCCCCCAACTTTTGAGGAGAAAATTTACTTTGATGATACTATGCCTCCTAAATACGATGATTACCATGATGGTTATGATAGTCTTACTCTCACTATTCCTAATAGGAAAGATTTTGCTTATATGAAGAGTAATGACACTTTTATGCTTTTGGATCTTGGAAATAATGCCTTATGTGATAGTTATATTTTTGAGTTCCTCCATGATGCCACTGAAATTTATAATGAGAGAGGGAGACTTGGTTCTAAATATCTTAATAATAAGAAGTTTCCTCTCTTTATGGTGAATATTTTGAAGTTATGTTTCTTTTGCCTTCCTATGCTAGTTGCTTTGTGCTTCAATGAATTATTCTATTGCAATATTCCTATGCATAGGAAGCATGTTAGGCTTAAATGTGTTTGGTATTTGCTCCTTGATTCTCTCTTTTGTTCTTCAACTCTTATTCCTACGAGAGCATCATTAAAGTCTTGAGCCTATCTTTATGGCTATAAAGAAAGAGCTCTAGGGAGACAACCCTTGTTATCTTTGCTTTCAGTTTTTAGTGGTCTTGATGTTTGTTACTACTGTAGCAACATCATTGTATCTTTTCTTTTCAGCTTTGTGCCAAGTTTAGCCTCCGATTGCAACAAAGTTCAAAAGTTATGACGTGTAGTCCAGAAAACAGATTCTGTCCTTGGACAGAAAAATTTGTATAAAAGCACCAGATCATCTTTTTGATCTGAATTTTTTTGACAGCGTGCTCTATACAATTGTCTTTCGGGCTTCTGTTCTGAGTTTTTTTATTAGAGTTGCAGAAGTGCCCCGTAAAAATCATTTACTACCTGCTGTTCTGTTTTTCACAGATTCTGTCCTGTTTTGCCTTTCCTTCATTTTGCAAACCTTGAGCTTGCTTTTTCTTTGCAAAAACCTTTTGGCAATCTTGAGAAACAGTAGACCTTCAAGAATATCTTTATTTCCAGCAAGGAACAATTATTTTATTATGGGTACTAACCTCGCTAATCAGATTATGATGAGTTATGTATGAAGGGAGTTTTCAAGTGTGCGAGGGAAGATGATAAAAAGATTCAGGAGTGTCAAATGCTCAAGCTTGGGGATGCCCCCATGCACCCCCAAGAAATATTCAAGAAGACTCAAGCGTCTAAGCTTGGGGATGCCCCCGTGCATCCCCTTCTCCATCAACATTATCACTTCATCTTTCGTTCCACTATATTTTTATCACTTCATGTGTTATGTGCTATGCTTGGAGCGTCTTGCTTTTAGTTTTCCTTTTTAGTTTTCTTTAGCTTTTCATAACGAGTCGGAACTCAGCTTTCTTTGTGTGGGAGAGAAACACGCTCCACTTCTACCTAGAACATTAGAATTTTCATGTCTATCTTTGTTGTGTGTGTTCTTTGTCTTTCAATAGCTACTATCATGTTCAGCTCTTAGTTTTCATGCTTATCTTTTTAAAGAGCTTTTGTTTAGTTGGTTGCTTGAACTCTCTTTAGTTATCACGCTTATCTGATTAAGAGAGTTTGCTTCTGTTGCATTGGTTGATATGTCTATGATAAAAATGCTACATGCATAATGGTGCTTAGTAGTTCATGTTTTCTTATGGTTAGTCTCAAATAGCTGGGGGGTTCCCAGTGTGTTATTGGAGTACCAACATGATTTGTTTGCCTATGATGTGGTATGGTTTAGTAATATCTTCCTTCAAGAATTTATTTTGATTGACTTGGCGTATGCTCACGCATATTTAAGACTGTAAAGAAAGTCTGTCAAGCCTTGATGATCTTTTATTTCTGAGTAGCGATATAACTTCCATGCCTGATTCAATGTTGCTTTGTCGCTCTGCATGATTATGACTGTCATTGCTCTCTTAGTTGATCGCTCCCAGTCTTTTGCTAACCTTCGCATGTACTAAGCGGACTGACTGCTTGTGCATCCAAAATCCTTTAAACCAGTTATGCCATATGAGTCCACCATACCTTCCTACATGGTATTTACCTGCCATTCCTAACGGAGACTTTAATGTACCATCTCGAAATTATTAAAAAAAATGCATTCCTATTTTGTGCCTCTGTTTTAAGTTTATGAGGAAGTTGTAGTTAATTCATGATCTTTTTAAGTTGGACAAGCTTCACCCCGGGATTGCATGTCTAATGTGCAAACCCATAACACGAGAAGGAACTGGCATTGAGTGCGCCCGGCTCAAAATTAATATAACAAACAAACCCTCATTCACGCTTTGTTCATGAGAAATCAGAAAACTTTGGCAGTGATAAACAAAGGAGATTAAGAGGATGTGATCATCCTCATTCGGGAGCCGTTCCTCGAAACTTGTCCATCTCAAGAAGTGATTGAGTTATCTGCTAGCATTCGTTGATGGAACATGCATAATCAAAAAAATTAAAAAAATTATTACCTCTGTTTTTAAAACCAAGAGCTCTGGTACATGCTTTGTCTTTGTTTCCGACTACGGGTTTTCAACCTTGCCAACAAAAGCCACGGTTCGAGAGTCTCCACCTTCTTTTAAAGCACCAACTACTGAGAGCATGATTGTCATTCTGAGTGTAATGTGCATTGTCCCAAAGTAGCATTGTCTTTTGCATGATTGTGATATCGTTTATTCTGAAATCATTGTATCTAGTCATCACTTAAACCTTGGAGGTGCCCCTGCATTTATGTTTTGCATCACTAAAGGGGGCAAGCGAGATATCACTTTATCATATTTGCACACCATGCTCATTACAAATCTATTTGATGTTTCAGTATCATGTTGTAAAACTTTCAGTTCTTTGTGATTTTCTCATGAGGCAACTTAATTACTACAGATTCATTGTCTCAGTAAGCTTTTGTCATATGCTATGAAAAATCCTTATATGGTTAATAGCATGTCACCACAGAAATTATTCTTGTCATCATTTACCTACTCGAGGACGAGCAGGAATTAAGCTTGGGGATGTTGATACGTCCAAAACGTATCTATAATTTCTGCTTGCTCCATGCCTCTTTTGGGTGATATTGCTATGATATTTATACACTTCCATACACTTTTGATCATATTTGGACTAACCTATTAACTCAGTGCACCCCAGTGCCAGTTTCTGTTTTCTGCTGTTTTTGTATTTTAGGTTTTCCCATTACGAAAACTGCCAGAAAAATCCCGGAAAAATTATATAAAAAATCAGCGTTCCAGAAGCTTCCCGGTAGCCAAAGTAGAGCCGGAGGGGGGCCACCAGGGCTCCAGGCGCCCTGGTGGCGCGGCCCCCCTCCTGGCCGCGCCGGGGGGGCGCCTGGGCCCCCCAGGCCTCCGCTGATGCCCCCTTTGGCATATATTTATATCGTGTCCCGAAACCCTCGAGACGGGAACCCTTTTTCGCGATCTCATCTCTGTTCCGCCGTCGCGCTTCCAAGATCGGGAGCACCAAGAGAACTCTTCCCGGCACCCTGCCGGAGGGGAGGATCACCACCGGGAGCTTCTCCACCACCATGGACGCCTCTCGGATGAGTTGTGAGTAGTCTCCCTTGGACCATGGGTCCATGACCAGTAGCTATGTGATGTTCTCCTCCCGTTCTTGTGCTTCACTAATTAGTCCTCGTGAGCTGCCCTACATGATCGAGGCACATATGTAATCCTTATGCTGTTGCTATGTTGAGTTTGCTGGGATCCGATGGATTGTGAGATTATGTTCAGATTGTGTTTGAGTAATATACTTGATCTACCTCTTTTATATTTATGTTCGTAAGTAATTCTTGCATGTTCTCCGTTGTTATTTATTGTTTTGGCCAAGTAGTAGGTAGTGACTCCAAGAGGGAACGTTATGCTTGATTGTGGGTTCATGCCCCTCGATGACTAGCTTGAGTGACAGAAACATGAGTCTAGGGGATGTGCTATTGCCACAAGGGGGAAAACAACGGTGCTTGTGCCCGCGGGTGCAAGGATTGTTTACTTTACGCAAAGTTCTTTTAATGCAGTTGTCTGTTGCTTTGAGTTTACACTATGGGTGGGACTCGCAACTTAATACCAGCGAGATGTTCTGGATAGATATCTCAAGGTGGATGATTAGTAGTAGATGCAGATGGATTTTGGTCTACTTGCCTTGGCGTACCGCCCATGCTTTGAACCTCTACCTTTATTGCAACATAGTTAGCATTAGTTTGCGCACATAATCCTGTCAATCGCCCTGCTGTAATTCGTTTACCTCACATAGTTGTTTTATCGTCTTTTGGGAGAGCGGCAACACTAGTGAATATGATGGGACCCCGGTCCATATTACCATCATTGATCACATCCGCTATTTACTTTCCGCTTTTACTTACTATTTGCAGCATTACCTATCACTATTATCACTTGCGTTTGATCCTTTGTAAACGACAAGGCCGGAGGGATTGACAACCTCTCTGTACTCGTTGGGAGCAAAGTTATTTGTATGTGTGTGCAGGTCCACGTTGATTGCTAATATCTGGCGCCGTTAGCAGTTGACACCTTCTTGTTGAAACTGGGAGTCTCAGGGGAAATCGATCATTGGTATCTTTGCCAAGGGAAAACTTCCGCTACACTGCATCTCAAACCTTCCACTTGGGGTAACCAACGAGGCGCGAGAAGCCATCAAGTAGGAACGGGTCCTCCATAGTGGGTAGGAGGAGCAGAGTGGGCAAAAATCCCACTCCCAATCTTAGTAACCGGGACTTGCTCACTACTAGCTTCTCCCTTGTCGGGAATAGCCTCCGACACGTTGGTAGTGGGACGAAACACTTCCAAAGGTGTGGTGGATAATTTGAGTCCCTCAAGTAATTCCTTAAACATGCCTTTGACCTTGGTCGCTAGTGATTCTTTCAATGTGTCCATCGCCACATTGAACTCCTCACGAGAGACCGCGGTTCCCCCATCGGACATAGGCAAGGACGGAGTTCCACCGAACTGTCCCTCCGTCTCGACTACGTTGCCACCCATACTCTTCGGACGGTAAAGTCCTTATAAAGAGATGAGGCTCTGATACCAATTGAAAGGATCGATATGGTTGACTAGAGGGGGGTGAATAGGCAACTAACAATTTTTAGCTTTTTTAGCCAAATTAAACTTAGCAACAAAGTAAGTTGTCTATATATGCAACAAGGTGGACAACTTATAGGAAGCAACAATAACAACCACACAAGCAAGCAAGCAAGGTAAGGTAAACAAAGAAAGCTTGCACAAGTAAAGGAAAGAAATAACCACAAGTGGAGCCGGTGAAGACGAGGATGTGTTACCGAAGTTCCTTCCCTTTGAGAGGAAGTACGTCCCCGTTGGAGCGGTGTGGAGGCACAATGCTCCCCAAGAAGCCACTAGGGCCACCATATTCTCCTCACGCCCTCACACAATGCGAGGTGCCGTGATTCCACTAGTGGTGCCCTTGAAGGCGGCGACCGAACCTTTACAAACAAGGTTGGGGCAATCTCCACAACCGAATTGGAGGCTCCCAACGACACCACAAAGCTTCACCATAATGGAATATGGCTCCGAGGTGACTTCAACCGTCTAGGGTGCTCAAACACCCAAGAGTAACAAGATCCTCAAGGGATTAGTGGGGGGAATCAAATTTCTCTTGGTGGAAGTGTAGATCGATGCCTTCTCAAGCAATCCCTAGGAAATCAACAAGTTTGATTGGCTAGGGAGAGAGATCGAGCGGAAATGGAGCTTTGAGCAACAATGGAGCTTGGGGAGGAAGAGGTGAGTCTTCTTGGGGAAGAACACTCCCTATATATAGTGGGAGGACAAATCCAACCGTCATCCCTCAATTCTGCCTACAGAGCATGGTACTACCGCACATAACGTGTGGTACTACCGCACGTCCCAGCGGTACTACCGCACAGGGTGCGGTACTACCGCTGGCACGGTACGAGCCAGAACTAGCCCATGTTGCGTTAAAACATCGGGCGGTAGTACTGCCGAAGCGGTACTACCGCACGTCCTTGCGGTACTACCGCAAGTCAGGGTCAGACTGGCCGAGGAGGAGTGCAGACTAAATAAAATACGTCTGCAGCTACTTCCGCAGAGTTATGGTCGTTGCAAAAACCCGACACGGTACTACCGCTTGCACGAAGCGGTACTACCGCGTAGGACGCAGAAGTAAAAAATTACTTCCGCGCCTACTACCGTACTAGTTACGACGTTGGGGCCGGTCACACGGTACTACCGTGTCCATGGTACGGTACTACCGCATGGTGCGGTACTACCATAACCCTGGAGCGGTACTACCGTGGGGCCGTGCGATACTACCGCATACTTTGAGCGGTACTACCTCATGTCAAGCCGTGGTAGTAGTAGGACGCCACTGTTTTTGAACGACAAGGAAAAACAGCTGGAGCTCCAGATAAGCGAAGGAAAGGTGGTGCGAATTAATGGATGTGTACGTGTTGATTCCACCCAAACCTTTCCGAAGTGGACCCCCTCTTAATAGTATGGCTTTCCTATGACTCAAGTCCACCGAAAAGAACCAAAAGGAAACACTGTCTTCCATAGGTACCGAGGGGCACTAAATCGTCTTGTGCCTAGGTGTGATATTTCTGAAAAGCTCAGTGCACACGATTAGTCCGCAAAAGCATTGTCATCAATCACCAAAACTACTTAGGGAGAAATATGCCCTTACAGCCAATTACACTTTTAAGGGTGGAATACCTAAGAAACTAGGAGATCCAGGAGTACCAACTATACCTTGCTCTATTAAAAGAAACTATGTTAAAACTGCCTTATGTGATATTGGAGCCGGTGTTAGTGTTATGCCTCTCTCTTTATATCGTAGACTTGACTTGAGTAAGTTGACACCTACTTAATTATCTTTGCGAATGGCCGATAAATCAACTGATATACCTGTCGGTATTTGTGAGGATGTGCCTGTTGTGGTTGCAAATGTTACTATTCTAACGGACTTTGTTATCCTTGATATTCCCGAGGACGATAGTATGTCTATTATCCTTGGTAGACCCTTTTTTAATACTGCAGGAGCTGTTATTGATTGCAACAAAGGCAATGTCACTTTTCATGTCAATGGTAATGAGCATACGGTACACTTTCCGAGGAAACAACCTCAGGCCCACAGTACCAATTCTATTGGAAAAATTTCAACTATTACTATTGGAGGTTTTGAATTTCCTCTTCCTACCGTCAAGAAGACATATGATATTCTTATTGTTGGGGACATACATATCCCCATTGAGTTAACCTAGTGTTATTCGAAAATTCTCCGGTTTCATGTTATTCGGAAAGAGTTTATTAACAAGACTTGATCAACCTTGTTAATGGATTCCTGTCGATGAGCATGAGATGGGTGAATCTAGATAGCACAACCTTCTGTATCCTCCTTTTACTTTCTGTTAATTAGATTAAATAAAGAAAAAACAATATTTTATGTCTGTTTCCAGACTTATCCGTGCAATAAAAAAATACCCCGAAAATAAAAGTTCTCCAAATGCCCTGAAAATGAAATATGATTTTTTTTCTAGAATATTTGAGAATATTTGGCACAGAGAACACAACAGGGGGAGCCAGCACCTGGCCACGAGGGTCCAGGGCGCGCCCACCCTCACTGGGTGCGCCCCCCTGCGTCGTGGGCCCCACGTGGCCCCCCTCCACTTATTCCTGCACCCACACACTCCTTCTTCCTCCCAAAAAATCACTATCCAGCTCAAGCATGAGTTCTAGCTCATCTTGCTGCCATTTTCGATCTCCTTGCTTAAAGCTCCATTCACAAAACTGTTTGGGGAGATTGTTCCTTGGTATCTGACTCCTCCATGTTTATGTTCTAGTGCTTTATTTATTGCAAATTTTTGCTGCTGTGGTGACCTTGTTCTTGAGCTTGCATGATAAATTTCTTTGGTCCCAAGTAGTTCTAATGCATTATATAGTCTCTAGGCAGTTGTAGGAGTTGTTGCTATCAATCTTGTTGAGTTTGGTTCACTTTTATTTTGAGTTACTAAAAATTTCAGAAAAAAGCATAGGAAAATCTTCCAAGGTGGTTCCTCAAGGAAGCAAGGTCCAAGGCTCGCGATACGTGAGCTGGACGATGAATTACCAAGGGAAGCTCAAGTGCGGCCCTGTGAATGGCCTTCAGAGGAATTTATGGTTCAGGCAGGCATTAAGGAGGAGTTTGACGCATATGCAAAAGGGAGATATACTATAACCAGGGAGGAGGCAAATGAGTATCAGGAGACGATGAGAGTAGCTCGTCTCCAGGATGCAGCTCGCCAGGCAGTAGCCGCTGCATCTCAGTACAACCCCAACTACGACTTTGGATATCCGTCAGGCCAATATTGGCCATAGACCAACTTAGGCCAGAAGCCTAAGCTTGGGGGAGTACGTATTTCTCACCGACACTACATTCATGTTCACACACTTATTTCAGTAGTCGGTGCTCACACTCTTTCATTGTATTATCCATGCTAGTTTCAATTCTTTTCTTAGTCTTTTTCTTGTGTGTTAGAAAAAAACTTAATTAGTTGTAGCTTTTAGCTAGTTTACTTTCCATGCCTATAGTAGTAGTAATTAAAAGAAAACCCAAAAAGATTTCTCGTTCTTCTTTTGTTTGTTGGGAGCTTTCCTGTGTAACTAGTTTCTTTTCTTTTCTTTGGGGGTCAAGAGAAGACCATGATGAAAATGTTTAGTGGCTCTCATATGCTTTATTGTTAATTTAACCTTGAGCCATATTACTTTGTCTTCTCTCTTGTATTGAATGCTTGCAGATTCCTGTTGGGTAACGTAGCAGAAATCAAAAAAATTCTACGCATCACCAAGATCAATCTATGGAGTCATCTAGCAACGAGTGAGAGGGGAGTGCATCTACATACCCTTGTAGATCGCGAGCGGAAGCATTCAAGAGAACGGGGATGATGGAGTCGTACTCGTCGTGATCCAAATCACCGATGATCCTAGCGCCGAACGGACGGCACCTCCGCGTTCAACACACGTACGGAGCAGCGACATCTCCTCCTTCTTGATCCAGCAAGGGGGGAGACGTTGATGGATCCAGCAGCACGACGGCGTGGTGGTGGAAGTACCGGGATTCCGGCAGGGCTTCGCCAAGCGCAACCGGAGGAGGAAGGTGTGTCACGGGAGGGAGAGGGAGGCGCCAGGGCATAGGGTGCGGCAGCCCTCCCTCTCCCCACTATATATAGGGGGCCTAGGGGGGCGCGTCGGCCCTAGAGATCCCATCTCTAGGGGGCGGCGGCCTAGGGGGGGGGACTTGCCCCCCAAGTCATGTGGGGCGCCCCCCCACCCCTAGGGTTTCCAACCCTAGGCGCAAGGGAGGCCAATGGGGGGCGCACCAGCCCACTATGGGCTGGTTCCCCTCCCACTTCAGCCCATGGGGCCCTCTGGGATAGGTGGCCCCACCCGGTGGACCCCCGGGACCCTTCCGGTGGTCCCGGTACAATACCGGTGACCCCCGAAACTCTCCCGGTGGCCGAAACTGGACTTCCTATATATAATTCTTTACCTCCGGACCATTTCGGAACTCCTCGTGACGTCCGGGATCTCATCCGGGACTCCAAACAACCTTCGCGTTTCCTCATACTTATATCTCTACAACCCTAGCGTCACCGAACCTTAAGTGTGTAGACCCTACGGGTTCGGGAGACACGTAGACATGACCGAGACGACTCTCCGGTCAATAACCAACAGCGGGGTCTGGATACCCATGTTGACTCCCACATGGTCCTCATTGATCTCACAATGTCAAGGATTCAATCAATCCCGTATACGATTCCCTTTGTCTATCGGTATAGTACTTGCCCGAGATTCGATCGTCGATATACCGATACCTTGTTCAATCTCATCATGGCAAGTCTCTTTACTTGTTCTGTAAGGGCATCCCCAGCCATTGGCCCCCCAGGAGGGGCTAAAAATCGCCCCCTGGGGGCGCACCGGCGCTAAACCGCGCACTGGGGGTGTGATGCCCCCCAGTCGCGGCCCCCGCAGTTTTTTGAAAAGTTAAAATCCGGCGCAAACACGGCTCAAATTTACGCAAACATCGGCGACTTCGTTCAAACTTAAACATATTTTACAAAAAAAAAGAAAAAAACTAGCGCGGGCTACCCCCACCGTCTCCCTCGCCGCCCGCCTCGCCGCCTGCCGTCCGCCCACACGGCTCTACATGCCGAGGAGGCTGTTGAACCGCGTGTAGTCGCCGCCGCCGTCGTCGTCGTCGCCATCCCCGCCCCCGCCTCCGCCATCCCTGCTGCATCCCTCCCCCAGTTGGTGCGGCGGGTTGGACGGTCTGGGGGCGTCGTCGTCGTCGCTGTCGAGGACCATGACGCCGTTCTCGTCCTCGCACCCACGTTTGCGGGCGGCGATCTCCTCCAGGGCCCGGCACTCCCGGACCATCTCCTCCCGTAGGTAGTCGTCGCGTGACCACCGCATGGCGTCCTCGTCGGAGAAGCCTCGCCGGGCTATCTCCTCGTACTCCGGGGGGAGGCCAGGCTCCGCCTTGGGCTCGATGAGGGCGCCGGAGCGGCGGGTACGCGCGCTGACAGGCGTGTAATGGGGCTCCGGCTTGACGGGGCAGAGGTGGAGGCAGGGAGAGCCACCGGACGAGGAGGAGGACGACCGGGCTCCATGCGCCTCGGCTTCCAGGAGCTCACACGGCGGCGTGAGAAGAACGGGGGAGCGGGGTACTCGAGGCGCGGCGTGTTGCCGCCCTCGATGTACTCAAGGACGGACTCCAACGAGCGGTCGGGCACGCCCCACCACCGGCGCCGTCGTCGGTGTTGAACCTGCCGGAGGGCACGACATCGTTGGTGGCCTCGAGCAGCTCGGCGTGCCGGCGGCGGAATAGGGCTCCCAGATCGGGCTGTCGGGGACGTACCGGGGCCCCTCCCTCCCCGCACGCGGCAGGGACGAGCGGATGCGCGCGATCTCCGCACGCCGCGCCACACCGGTGGGTGCGAGGGCACCGGCACGCCGCCGGCGCTGATCCTCCATGCTCCGGGCACCCGCATGTCCGGTGGGACCGGGTACTCGGCCTCGAAAAGGAGGCGAGCCTCGTCCTCGTGAAGATGACGGCGCCCGAATCCATTCTCCGCCGCACCATCGCCTGGAAAGCGCTCGGACATTCTTCTCAACTGGGGACGGCGAGAGGAGGAAAGGGGGAGAAATGGGCGCGTCGGCGGTGGATGATCTGTGCGAGTCTCCGGTGCGCTGGCGGTCGGCTTATATAGGCGGAGGCGCTGCGTGGTAGGCTTGGCCAGCGCGTTACGCGTGGCGTGATTGCGTGGCGGCCGAGGGACGCGTCGCCCAGCCTTCACTGCGCCGCCCGTGAGGCAACAATGGAGGCTGACCGGCGCGGCAACACGCGCAGCTTTGGCATTGATTTGCCACGGGAAACGAGGCGATGAGGACGATGAAGCGGCTAGAAAAGAGTCGAGTCGCTGACGCGGCGGGCCCGCGGCTCTTCGAGCCAAAAACGATTCGCCCGGTGCCCCCGAGCGACCCCCAGCGCGCCGGGTTCGGGCTGGGTCCGCCGGCGCCAATTTCGGCCCGAGCCGGCGAAAACTGGGCTCTTGGGGGCGCGACTGGGCCTTTTTTTGGCGCCGGCGGACGAAAAAACGCTTGGGGGGCCTTCTTGGGGGCGCGGCTAGAGATGCTCTAATACATCATCCCGTGACCAACCCCTTTAGTCACACTGAGCTCATTATAATGATGACTTACCGAGTGGGCCCAGAGATACCTCTCCGTCATACGGAGTTGTTGGGGAACGTAGTATTTTAAAAAAAATTCCTACGATCACGCAAGATCTATCTACTAGATGCATAGCAACGAGAGGGGAGAGTGTGTCTACGTACCCTCGTAGACCGGGAGCGGAAGCGTCAAGTGATGCGATTGATGTAGTCGAACTTCTTCGCGATCCAACCGATCAAGCACCGAACGTACGGCACCTCCGCGTTCAGCACACGTTCAGCTTGATGACGTCCCAGGAGCTCTTGATCCAGTTGAGCTTCACGGGAGAGTTTCGTCAACACGACGGCGTGGTGACGGATATGATGTATCTACCGGCGCAGGGCTTCGCCTAAGCACTGCAACGGTATGACCGAGGTGTGTTTCTGTGGAGAGGGGCACCGCACACGGCTAAAACAATTCAACTTGTGTGTCCTAGGGTGCACCCCTGCCCCCGTATATAAAGGAGCAAGGGAGAGGCCGGCCCTAGAGGGGGCGCGCCAAGTGTGGGGAGTCCTACTAGGACTCCCAAGTCCTAGTAGGATTCCCCTTTCCTTTCCGGAGTAGGAGAGAAGGAAAGAGGGGGAGAGGGAGAAGGAAAAGGGGGCTGCACCCCTTGTCCAATTCGGACCAGAAGGGGGGCACGCGCCTCCTTCCTTTTGGCCTCTCTCTTCTATTTCCGTAACTCCCCGGTACTCCGAAAATACCCGAATCACTCGGAACCTTTCCGACGTCCGAATATAGTCGTCCAGTATATCGATTTTTACGTCTCGACCATTTCGAGACTCCTCGTCATGTCCCCGGTCTCATCCGGGACTCCGAACTCCTTCGGTACATCAAAACTCATAAACACATAATACCGATCGTCATCAAACGTTAAGCGTGCGGACCCTACGGGTTCGAGAACTATGTAGACATGACCGAGACTCATCTCCGGTCAATAACCAATAGCGGAACCTGGATGCTCATATTGGCTCCTACATATTCTACGAAGATCTTTATCGGTCAAACCACATAACAACATACGTTGTTCCCTTTGTCATCGGTATGTTACTTGCCCGAGATTCGATCGTCGGTATCTCAATACCTAGTTCAATCTCGTTACCAGCAAGTCTCTTTACTCGTTCCGTAATACATCATCCTGCAACTAACTCATTAGCTGCAATGCTTGCAAGGCTTATAGTGATGTGCATTACCGAGTGGGCCCAAAGATCCCTCTCCGACAATCGGAGTGACAAATCCTAATCTCGAAATACGCCAACCCAACAAGTACCTTCGGAGACACCTGTAGAGTACCTTTATAATCACCCAGTTACGTTGTGACGTTTGGTAGCACACAAAGTGTTCCTCCGGTATTCGGGAGTTGCATAATCTCATAGTCATAGGAACATGTATAAGTCATGAAGAAAGCAATAGCAGTAAAACTTAAACGATCATAGTGCTAAGCTAACGAATGGGTCTTGTCCATCACATCATTCTCCTAATGATGTGATCCCGTTGATCAAATGACAACTCATGTCTATGGCTAGGAAACATAACCATCTTTGATCAATGAGCTAGTCTAGTAGAGGCATACTAGGGACACTCTGTTTTGTCTATGTATTCACACATGTACTAAGTTTCCGGTTAATACAATTCTAGCATGAATAATAAACATTTATCATGATATAAGGAAATAAATAATAA
>LR738711.1:841452965-841645981 GCA_902687465.1 Secale cereale
TTGCACTAGAGTCAATAATCTAGCTCACATCGCCATGTGATTTAATACCGATAGTTCACATCGTTATGTGAATAACACCCATAGTTCACATCACCATGTGACCAACACCCAAAGGGTTTACTAGAGTCAATAATCTAGTTCACATCGCTATGTGATTAATACCCAAGAGTAATAAGGTGTGATCATGTTTTGCTTGTGAGAGAAGTTTAGTCAACGGGTCTGTCACATTCAGATCTGTATGTATTTCGCAAATTTCTATGTCTACAATGCTCTGCATAGAGCTACTCTAGCTAATTGCTCCCACTTTCAATACGCATCCAGATTGATACTTAGAGTCATCTGGATTTAGTGTCAAAGCTTGCATCGGCGTAACCCTTTACGACGAACTCTTTATCACCTCCATAATCGAGAAACATTTCCTTAGTCATCCAGTTACTAAGGATAATTTTGACCGCTGTACAGTGATCTACTCCTGGATCACTATTGTACCCCCTTGACAAACTCATGGCAAGGTACACAGCATGTTTGGTACATAGCATGGCATACTTTATAGAACCTATGGCTGAGGCATAGGGAATGACTTTCATTCTCTCTATATTTTTCTGCTATGGTCTGGCTTTGAGTCTTACTCAACTTCACACCTTACAAGTCAGGCAAGAACTCCTTCTTTGACTGATCCATTTTGAACTACTTCAAAATCTTATCAAGGTATGTACTCATCGAAAGTCTTATCAAGCGTCTTGATCTATCTCTATAGATATTGATGCCCAATATGTAAGCAGCTTCACCAAGGTCTTTCTTTGAAAAACTCCTTTCAAACACTCCTTTATGCTTTCCAGAAAATTCTACATCATTTCTGATCGACAATATGTCATTCACATATACTTATCAGAAAGGTTGTAGCGCTCCCACTCACTTCTTGTAAATACAGGCTTCACCGCAAGTCTGTATAAATCTATATGCTTTGATCAACTTATCAAAGCGTATATTCCAACTCCGAGATGCTTGCACCAGTCCATAGATGGATCGTTGGAGCTTGCACATTTTGTTAGCACCTTTAGGATTGACAAAACCTTCTGGTTGCATCATATACAAGTCTTCTTTAATAAATCCATTAAATAATGCAGTTTTGTTATCCATTTGCCAGATTTCATAAAATGCGGCAATTGCTAACATGATTCGGACAGACTTAAGCATCGCAACGGGTGAGAAAGTCTCATCATAGTCAACTCCTTGAACTTGTTGAAAAACTTTCGCAACAAGTCGAGCTTTGTAAACAGTAACATTACCGTCAGCGTCAGTCTTCCTCTTGAAGATCCATTTATTTTTGATGGCTTGCCGATCATCGGGCAAATCAACCAAAGTCCACACTTTGTTCTCATACATGGATCCCATCTCAGATTTCATGGCCTCAAGCCATTTTGCGGAATCTGGGCTCATCATCGCTTCCTCATAGTTCCTAGGTTCATCATGGTCCAGTAACATGACTTCCAGAACCGGGTTGCCGTACCACTCTGATGCAGAACGAACTCTGGTTGATCTACGAAGTCCAGCAGAAACTTGATCTGAAGTTTCATGATCATCATCATTAGCTTCCTCACTAATTGGTGTAGGAATCACTGGAACTTGTATCTGTGATGTTCCACTTTCCAATGCGGGAGAAGGTACAATTACCTCATCAAGTTCTACTTTCCTCCCACTCACTTCTTTCGAGAGAAACTCCTTCTCTAGAAAGGATCCACTCTTAGCAACAAAGACCTTGCCTTCGGATCTGTGATAGAAGGTGTACCCAACAGTTTCTTTTGGGTATCCTATGAAGATTTACTTCTCCGATTTGGGTTCGAGCTTATCATGTTGAAACTTTTTCACATAAGCATCGCAGTCCCAAACTTAAAGAAATGACAGCTTAGGTTTCTCGTCAAACCACAGTTCATACGGTGTCATCTCCACGGATTTAGATGGTGCCCTATTTAACGTGAATGTAGCTGTCTCTAATGCATAACCCCAAAAGTGATAGTGGTAGATCGGTAAGAGACATCATCGATCGCACCATATCTAATAAAGTACGGTTATGACGTTCGGACACACCATTACACTGTGGTGTTCCAGGTGGCGTGAGTAGTGAAACTATTTCACATTGTTTTTACTGAAGGCCAAACTCTCTAACTCAAATATTTTATCTCTACGATCATATCGTAGAAACTCTTATTTTCTTGTTACGATGATTCTCCACTTCACTCTGAAATTCTTTGAACTTTTCAAATGTTTCAGACTTGTGCTTCATTAAGTAGATATACCCATATCTGCTCAAATCATCAGTGAAGGTCAGAAAATAACGATACCCGCCGCGAGCTTCAACACTCATTGGTCCACATACATCTGTATGTATGATCTCCAACAAATCTGTTGCTCGCTCCATTGTTCGGGAGAATGGAGTTTTAGTCATCTTGCCCATGAGGCATGGTTCACAAGCACCAAGTGATTTATAATCAAGTGATTCCAAAAGTCCATCACTATGGAGTTTCTTCATGCGCTTTACACCATTATGACCTAAACGGCAGTGCCACAAATAAGTTGCACTATCATTATTAACCTTGCATCTTTTGGCTTCAATATTATGAATATGTGTATCACCACGATCGAGATCCAACAAACTATTTTCATTGGGTGTATGACCATCGAAGGTTTTATTCATGTAAACAGAATAACAATTATTCTACGACTTTAAATGAATAACCGTATTGCAACAAATATGATCAAATCATATTCATGCTCAACGTAAATGCCAAATAACATTTATTTAGGTTTTACACTAATCCCGAAAGTATAGGGAGTGTGCGATGATGATCATATCAATCTTGGAACCACTTCCAACACACATCGTCACTTCACCTTTAACTAGTCTCTGTTCATTCTGCAATTCTCGTTTCGAGTTACTAATTTTAGCAACTGAACCGGTATCAAATACCCAGGGGTTGCTATGAACACTAGTAAAGTACACATCAATAATCTGTATATCAAAATACAACTTTGTTCACTTTGCCATCCTTCTTATCCGCCAAGTATCTAGGGCAGTTCCACTTCCGGTGACCATTTCCTTTGCAGTAGAAGCACTTAGTTTCAGGTTTGAGTTTTAGCTTTGGGTTTCTTCACGGGAGTGACATCTTGCTTGTCATTCTTCTTGAAGTTCCCCTTCTATCCCTTTGCCCTTTACTTGAAACAAGTGGTCTTGTTAACCATCAACTCTTGATGCTTTTTCATGATTTCTACCTTCGCCGACTTCAGCATCGCGAAGAGCTCGGGAATTCCTTTCGTCATCCCTTGCATATTATAGTTCATCACGAAGTTCTACTAACTTGGTGATAGTGACTAGAGAACTTTGTCACTTACTATCTTATCTGGAAAATTAACTCCCACTTGATTCAAGTAATTGTAGTACCCAGACAATCTGAGCACATGCTCACTGGTTGAGCTATTCTCCTCCATCTTGTAGGCAAAGTACTGTCAGAAGTCTTATACCTCTCGACACGGGCATGAGTATGAAATACTAATTTCAACTCTTGGAACATCTTATATGCTCCGTGGCGTTCCAAACATTTTTGAAGTCCCGGTTCTAAGCCGTAAAGCATGGTGCACTTAAACTATCAAGTAGTCATCATACCGAGCTTTTGTCAAAACGTTCATAACATCTACATCTGCTCCTGCAATAGGTCTGTCACCTAGCGGTGCATCAAGGACATAATTCTCTGTGCAGCAATGAGGATAATCCTCAGATCACGGAACAATTCCGCATCATTGCTACTAACATCTTTCAACTTAGTTTTCTCTTGGAACATATAAAAAATAAACGGGGAGCAACATCGTGAGCTATTGATCTACAACATAGATATGCAAAAACTATCAGGACTAAGTTCATGATAAATTAAAGTTCAATTAATCATATTACATAAAGAACTCCCACTTAGATAGACATCCCTCCGGTCATCTAAATGATCACGTGATCCAAATCAACTAAACCATGTCCGATCATCACGTGAGATGGAGTAGTTTCAATGGTGAACATCTTATGTTGATCATATCTACTATATGGTTCACGCTCAACCTTTCGGTTTCCAGTGTTCCGAGGCCATATCTGCATATGCTAGGCTCGTCAAGTTTAACCCGAGTATTCTGCGTGTGCAAAACTGGCTTACACCCGTTGTATTTGAACGTAGAGCTTATTACACCCGATCGTCACGTGGTGTCTCGGCACGACGAACTTTCGCAACGGTGCATACTCAGGGAGAACACTTATACCTTGAAATTTAGTAAAGGATCATCTTATAATGCTACCGTCGAACTAAGCAAAATAAGAAGCATAATAAGATAAACATCACATGCAATCAAAATATGTGACATGATATGGTCATCATCATCTTGTGCTTTTGATCTCCATCTCCAAAGCACCATCATGATCACCTTCGTCACCGGCGCGACACCTTGATCTCCATCGTAGCAGCGTTGTCGTCTCGCCAACTATTGCTTCTACGACTATCGCTACCGCTTAGTGATAAAGTAAAGCAATTACATGGCGATTGCATTTCATACAATAAAGCGACAACCATATGGCTCCTGCCAGTTGCCGATAACCTTACAAAACATGATCATCTCATACAAAACCGTATATCTCATCATGTCTTGACCATATCACATCACAACATGCCCTGCAAAAACAAGTTAGACGTCCTCTACTTTGTTGTTGCAAGTTTTACGTGGCTGCTACGGGCTTAGCAAGAACCGTTCTTACCTACGCATACAAAAACCACAACGATGTTTCGTCAAGTATGTGTTGTTTTAACCTTCACAAGGACCGGGCGTAGCCACACTTGATTCAGCTAAAGTGAGAGAGACAGACACCCTCCAGTCACCTTTAAGCAATGAGTGCTCATAACGGTGAAACCAGTCTCGCGTAAGCGTACGCGTAATGTCGGTCCGGGCCGCTTCATCTCACAATACCGCCGAAGCAAAGTATGACATGCTGGTAAGCAGTATGACTAGTATCGCCCACAACTCATTGTGTTCTACTCGTGTATATCATCTACGCATAGACCTGGCTCTGATACCACTGTTGGGGAACGTAGTATTTTAAAAAAATTCCTACGATCACGCAAGATCTATCTACTAGATGCATAGCAACGAGAGGGGAGAGTGTGTCTACGTACCCTCGTAGACCGGGAGCGAAAGCGTCAAGTGACGCGGTTGATGTAGTCGAACTTCTTCGTGATCCAACCGATCAAGCACCGAACGTACGGCACCTCCGCGTTCAGCACACGTTCAGCTTGATGACGTCCCACGAGCTCTTGATCCAGTTGAGCTTCACGGGAGAGTTTCGTCAACACGACAGCATGGTGACGGATATGATGTATCTACCGGCGCAGGGCTTCGCCTAAGCACTGCAACGGTATGACCGAGGTGTGTTTCTGTGGAGAGGGGCACCGCACACGGCTAAAACAATTCAACTTGTGTGTCCTAGGGTGCCCCCTGCCCCCGTATATAAAGGAGCAAGGGAGAGGCCGGCCCTAGAGGGGGCGCGCCAAGTGTGGGGAGTCCTACTAGGACTCCCAAGTCCTAGTAGGATTCCTCTTTCCTTTCCGGAGTAGGAGAGAAGGAAAGAGGGGAGAGGGAGAAGGAAAAGGGGGATGCACCCCTTGTCCAATTCGGACCAGAAGGGGGGCACGCGCCTCCCTTCCTTTTGGCCTCTCTCTTCTATTTCCGTAACTCCCCGGTACTCCGAAAATACCCGAATCACTCGGAACCTTTCCGATGTCCGAATATAGCCGTCCAATATATCGATTTTTACGCCTCGACCATTTCGAGACTCCTCGTCATGTCCCCGGTCTCATCCGGGACTCCGAACTCCTTCGGTACATCAAAACTCATAAACTCATAATATCGATCGTCATCAAACGTTAAGCGTGCGGACCCTACGGGTTCGAGAACTATGTAGACATGACCGAGACTCATCTCCGGTCAATAACCAATAGCGGAACCTGGATGCTCATATTGGCTCCTACATATTCTACGAAAATCTTTATCGGTCAAACCGCATAACAACATACGTTGTTCCCTTTGTCATCGGTATGTTACTTGCCCGAGATTCGATCGTCGGTATCTCAATACCTAGTTCAATCTGGTTACCGGCAAGTCTCTTTACTTGTTCCGTAATACATCATCCTGCAACTAACTCATTAGCTGCAATGCTTGCCAGGCTTATAGTGATGTGCATTACCGAGTGGGCCCAGAGATACCTCTCCGACAATCGGAGTGACAAATCCTAATCTCGAAATATGCCAACCCAACAAGTACCTTCGGAGACACCTGTAGAGTACCTTTATAATCACCCAGTTACGTTGTGACGTTTGGTAGCACACAAAGTGTTCCTCCGGTATTCGGGAGTTGCATAATCTCATAGTCATAGGAACATGTATAAGTCATGAAGAAAGCAATAGCAGTAAAACTTAAACGATCATAGTGCTAAGCTAACGGATGGGTCTTGTCCATCACATCATTCTCCTAATGATGTGATCCCGTTGATCAAATGACAACTCATGTCTATGGCTAGGAAACATAACCATCTTTGATCAATGAGCTAGTCTAGTAGAGGCATACTAGGGACACTCTGTTTTGTCTATGTATTCACACATGTACTAAGTTTCCGGTTAATACAATTCTAGCATGAATAGTAAACATTTATCATGATATAAGGAAATAAATAATAAAGTTATTATTGCCTCTAGGGCATATTTCCTTCAGGAGTGACAAATCCCAGTCTCGGTTCGTGCCAACCCAACAGATGCTTTCGGAGATACCCATAATGTACCTTTATAGCCACCCAGTTACGTTGTGACGTTTGGCACACCCAAAGTATTCCTACGGTATCCGGGAGTTGCACAACCTCATGGTCTAAGGAAAGGATACTTTACATTAGAAAATCTTTAGCATACGAACTACACGATCTTGTGCTAGGCTTAGGATTGGGTCTTTTCCATCACATCATTCTCCTAATGATGTGATCCCGTTATCAATGACATCCAATGTCCATGGTCAGGAAGCCGTGACCATCTGTTGATCAACGAGCTAGTTAACTAGAGGCTTTACTAGGGACACGTTGCTGTCTATGTATTCACACATGTATCACTGTTTCCGGATAATAAAATTAAAGCATGAATAACAGACAATTATCATGAACAAGGAAATATAATAATAACCATTTTATTATTGCCTCTAGGGCATATTTCCAACAGTCTCCCACTTGCACTAGAGTCAATAATCTAGTTACATTGTGATGAATCGAACACCCATAGAGTTCTGGTGTTGATCATGTTTTGCTCGTGGAAGAGGTTTAGTCAATGGATCTACGACATTCAGATCTGTATGCACTAAAATATCTATGTCTCCATCTTGAATATAATTCCGGATGGAGTTGAAACGGCGCTTGATGTGCTTGGTCTTCTTGTGAAACCTGGGCTCCTTGGCAATGGCAATAGCTCCAGTGTTGTCACAGAAGAGAGTCATCGGGCCCGACGCACTTGGAATAACTCCTAGGTCGGTGATGAACTCCTTCATCCAGACTCCTTCCTGCGCTGCTTCGGAAGCAGCTATGTACTCCGCTTCACATGTAGATGCCGCCACGACACTTTGCTTGCAATTGCACCAGCTGACCGCCCCTCCATTCAAAATATACATGTATCCGGTTTGTGACTTGGAGTCATCCAGATCTGTGTCGAAGCAAGCATCAATGTAACCCTTTACGACGAGCTCTTCGTCACCTCATAAACGAGAAACATATCCTTAGTACTTTTCAGGTACTTTAGGATGTTCTTGACCGCTGTCAAGTGTTCCATACCAGGATCACTTTGGTACCTCGCCACCAAACTTATGGCAAGGTTCACATCAGGTCTGGTACACAGAATGGCATACATAATAGAACCTATGGCTGAGGCATAGGGGATGACACTCATCTTTTCTCTATCTTCTGCCATGGTCAGGGATTGAGCCGTGCTCAATCTCATACCTTGCAAGACAGGCAAGAACCCTTTCTTGGACTGATCCATATTGAACTTCTTCAATATCTTGCCAAGGTATGTGCTTTGTGAATGACCAATGAGGCGTCTCAATCTATCTCTATAGATCTTGATGCCTAATATGTGAGCAGCTTCTCCAAGGTACTTCATTGAAAAACTCTTATTCAAGTAGGCCTTTATGCTTTCCAAGAATTCTACATCATTTCCCATCAGCAATATATCATCTACATATAATATGAGAAATGCTACAGAGCTCCCACTCACTTTCTTGTAAATACAGGCTTCTCCCCAAGTCTGTATAAACCCAAACGCTTTGATCACCTCATTAAAGCGAATGTTCCAACTCCGAGATGCTTGCACCAGCCCATAGATTGAGCGTTGGAGCTTGCATACCTTGTTAGCATTCACAGGATCGACAAAACCTTCCGGTTGCATCATATACAGTTCTTCCTTGAGGAAGCCATTAAGGAATGCCGTTTTGACGTCCATTTGCCATATCTCATAATCATAGAATGTGGTAATTGCTAACATGATTCAGACAGACTTCAGCATCACTACGGGAGAGAAAGTCTCGTCGTAGTCAATCCCTTGAACTTGTCGATAACCTTTAGCGACAAGCCGAGCCTTATAGATGGTCACATTACCATCCGCGTTAGTCTTCTTCTTAAAGATCCATTTATTTTCTATGGCGTGCCGATCATCGGGCAAGTCCACCAAAGTTCATACTTTGTTTCATACATGGATCCTATCTCGGATTTCATGGTTTCAAGCCATTTGTTGGAATTCGGGCCCGCCATCGCTTCTTCATAGTTCGAAGGTTCACCGTTGTCTAACAACATGATTTCCATGACAGGGTTGTCGTACCACTCTGGTGCGGAACGTGTCCTTGTGGACCTACGAAGTTCAGTAGTAACTTGATCTGAAGCTTCATGATCATTATCATTAACTTCCTCCCTAGTCGGTGCAGGCACCACAGGAACAACTTCCAGCGCCGCGCTACTTTCCTATTCGGAAGGGGTGACTGTCACCTCATCAAGTTTCACTTTCCTCCCACTCACTTCTTTCGAGAGAAACTCTTTCTCCAGAAAGGATCCATTCTTGGCAACGAATACCTTGCCTTCGGATCGGAGGTACAAGGTGTACCCAATAGTTTCCTTAGGGTATCCTATGAAGACGGATTTTTCCGATTTGGGTTCAAGCTTTTCAGGTTGATGTTTCTTGATATAAGCATCGCAACCCCAAACTTTCAGAAACGACAACTTAGGTTTCTTGCCAAACCAAAGTTCATACGGTGTCGTCTCAACGGATTTAGACGGTGCCCTATTTAAAGTGAATGCGGCAGTCTCTAAAGCATAACCCCAAAATGATAGCGGTAAGTCGGTAAGAGACATCATAGATCACACCATGTCCAACAGAGTACGATTACGACGTTCGAACACACCATTACGCTGAGGTGTTCCAGGCGATGTCAATTGCGAAACAATTCCACAGTTCCATAGGTGCATGCCAAATTCGTGACTTAAATATTCTCCTCCACGATCCGATCGCAAGAACTTTATTTTTCTGTCACGTTGATTCTCAACCTCATTCTGAAATTCCATGAACTTTTCAAAGGTCTCAGACTTGTGTTTCATCAAGTAGACATACCCATATCTACTTAAGTCGTCTGTGAGGGTGAGAACATAACGATAGCCTCCGCGAGCTTCAACACTCATTGGACCACACACATCGGGATGTATGATTTCCAATAAGTTGGTTGCTCGCTCCATTGTTCCGGAGAACGGAGTCTTGGTCATCTTGCCCAAGAGGCATGGTTCACACATGTCAAATGATTCATAATCAAGAGACTCCAAAAGTCCATCTGCATGGAGCTTCTTCATACGTTTGACACCAATATGACCAAGGCGGCAATGCCACAAGTATGTGGGACTATGATTATCAACCTTACATCTTTTGGCATTCACACTATGAATATGTGTAACAACACGTTCGAGATTCATTAAGAATAAACCATTGACCAGCGGAGCATGACCATAAAACATTTCTCTCATATAAATAGAACAACCATTATTCTCGGATTTAAATGAGTAGCCATCTCGCATTAAACAAGATCCGGATACAATGTTCATGCTCAAAGTTGGTACTAAATAACAATTATTAAGGTTTAAAACTAATCCCGGAGGTAGATGCAGAGGTAGCGTGCCGACGGCGATCACATCGTCCTTGGAACCATTCCTCACGCGCATCGTCACCTCGTCCTTCGCCAGTCTCCGCTTATTCCGCAGCTCCTGCTTTGAGTTACAAATGTGAGCAACTGCACCGGTATCAAATAACCAGGAGCTACTACGAGCGCTGGTAAGGTACACATCAATAACATGTATATCACATATACCTTTGACATTGTCGGCCTTCTTATCTGCTAAGTATTTGGGGCAGTTCAGCTTCCAGTGACCCGTTCCCTTGCAATAAAAGCACTCAGTCTCAAGCTTGGGTCCATTCTTTGGCTTCTTCCCGACAACTGGCTTACCGGGCGCGACAACTCCTTTGTCGTCCTTCTTGAAGTTCTTCTTACCCTTGCCTTTCTTGAACTTAGTGGTTTTATTCACCATCAACACTTGATGTTCTTTCTTGATCTCCACCTCCGCTGATTTCAGCATTGAATACACCTCGGGAATGGACTTCTCCATCCCTAGCATATTGAAGTTCATCACGAAGCTCTTGTAGCTAGGTGGGAGCGACTGAAGGATTCTGTCAACGACTGCTTCGTCTGGGAGATTAATTCCCAACTGAGACAAGCGATTGTGCAACCCAGAAAATTTGAGTATATGCTCGCTGACAGAACTATTCTCCTCCATCTTACAACTGTAGAATGTGTCGGAGACGTCGTATCTCTCGACTCGGGCATGAGCTTGGAAAACCATTTTCAGCTCTTGGAACATCTCATATGCTCCATGGTGCTCAAAACACTTTTGGAGCCCCGATTCTAAGCTGTAAAGCATGCCGCACTGAACCAGGGAGTAATCATCACAACGCGACTGCCAAGCGTTCATAACATCTTGGTTCGCAGGGGCGGGAGCGTCACCTAGCGGTGCTTCAAGGACATATGTTTTCTTGGCAGCTATGAGGATGATCCTCAAGTTACGGACCCAATCCGTATAGTTGCTACCATCGTCTTTTAGCTTGGTTTTCTCTAGGAACGCGTTGAATGTGAGGGTAACATGAGCGTGGGCCATTGGATCTACAAGACATATTGTAAAGATTTTAGACTAAGTTCATGAAAATTAAGTTCATCTAAATAATTTAATGAACTCCCACTCAGATAAACATCTCTCTAGTCATCTAAGTGATACATGATCCGAATCGACTAGGTCGTGTCCGATCATCACGTGAGACGGACTAATCATCAACGGTGAACATCTTTATGTTGATTGCATCTTCTATACGACTCATGTTTGACCTTTCAGTCTTCCGTGTTCCGAGGCCATGTATGTACATGCTAGGCTCGTCAAGTGAACCCTAAGTGTATTGCGTGTGTAAATCTGGCTTACACCCGTTGTATGCGAACGTTAGAGCCTATCACACCTGATCATCACGTGGTGCTTCGGAACAACGAACCTTAGCAACGGTGCACAGTTAGGGGGAACACAATTCTTGAAATTTTAGTGAGAGATCATCTTATTTACTACCGTCGTTCTAAGCAAATAAGATGTAAAAACATGATAAACATCACATGCAATTAAATAGTGACATGATATGGCCAATGTCATTTTGCTCCTTTTGATCTTCATCTCTGGGGCTCCATGATCATCAGTGTCACCGGCATGACATCATGATCTCCATCATCGTGTCTTCATGAAGTTGTCTCGTCAAACATTATTTCTACTACTATGGCTAACGGTTAGCAATAAAGTAAAGTAATTACATGGCGTTTTCAATGACAATCAGGTCATACAATAAAATAAAACAACTCCTATGGCTCCTGCCGGTTGTCATACTCATCGACATGCAAGTCGTGATTCCTATTACAAGAACATGATCAATATCATACATCACATATATATCATTCATCACATCCTTTTTGGCCATATCACATCACACGACACACGCTGCAAGAACAAGTTAGACGTCCTCTAATTGTTGTTGCAAGTTTTTACGTGGCTACTATAGGTTTCTAGCAAGAACGTTTCTTACCTACGCCAAAACCACAACGTGATATGCCAATTTATATTTACCCTTCATAAGGACCCTTTTCATCGAATCCGATCCGACTAAAGTGGGAGAGACAGACACCCGCTAGCCACCTTATGCAACTAGTGCATGTCAGTCGGTGGAACCTGTCTCACGTAAGCGCACGTGTAATGTCGGTCCGTGCCGCTTCATCCCATGATGCCGCCGAATCAAGATAAGACTAGTAGCGGCAAGAGAATTGAACAAATCTACGCCCACAACTACTTTGTGTTCTACTCGTGCAAGATACAACGCATAGACCTAGCTCATGATGCCACTGTTGGGTAACGTAGTAGAAATCAAAAAAATTATACGCATCACCAAGATCAATCTATGGAGTCATCAAGCAACGAGTGAGAGGGGAGTGCATCTACATACCCTTGTAGATCGCGAGCGGAAGCGTTCAAGAGAACGGGGATGATGGAGTCGTACTCGCCGTGATCCAAATCACCGATGACCCTAGCGCCGAACGGACGGTGCCTCCGCGTTCAACACACGTACGGAGCAGCGACGTCTCCTACTTCTTGATCCAGCAAGGGGGGAGGCGAGGTTGATGGAGATCCAGCAGCATGACGGCGTGGTGGTGGAAGTAGCGGGATTCCGGCAGGGCTTCGCCAAGCGCAACCGGAGGAGGAAGGTGTGTCACGGGAGGGAGAGGGAGGCGCCAGGGCATAGGGTGCGGCTGCCCTCCCTCCCCCCCCCCACTATATATAGGGAGCCTAGGGGGTGCGCCGGCCCTAGAGATCCCATCTCTAGGGGGCGGCGGCCTAGGGGGGGACTTGCCCCCCAAGTCATGTGGGGCGCCCCCCACCCCTTGGGTTTCCAACCCTAGGCGCAGGGGAGGCCCATGGGGGCGCACCAGCCCACTATGGGCTGGTTACCCTCCCACTTCAGCCCATGGGGCCCTTCGCGATAGGTGGCCCCACCCGGTGGACCCCCGGGACCCTTCCGGTGGTCCCGGTACAATACCGGTGACCCCTGAAACTCTCCCGGTGGCCGAAACTGGACTTCCTATATATAATTCTTTACCTCCGGACCATTCCGGAACTCCTCGTGACGTCCGGGATCTCATCCGGGACTCCGAACAACCTTCGGGTTTCCGCATACTTATATCTCTACAACCCTAGCGTCACCAAACCTTAAGTGTGTAGACCCTACGGGTTCGGGAGACACGTAGACATGACCGAGACGACTCTCCGGTCAATAACCAACAGAGGGATCTGGATACCCATGTTGGCTGCCACATGCTCCTTGATGATCTCATCAGATGAACCACGATGTCAAGGATTCAATCAATCCCGTATATGATTCCCTTTGTTTATCGGCATAGTACTTGCCCGAGATTCGATCGTCGGCATACCGATACCTTGTTAAATCTCGTCATGGCAAGTCTCTTTACTCGTTCTGTAATACATCATCCCGTGACCAACCCCTTAGTCACATTGAGCTCATTATGATGATGTCTACCGAGTGGGCCCAGAGATACCTCTCCGTCATACGGAGTGACAAATCCCAGTCTCGGTTCGTGCCAACCCAACAGATGCTTTCGGAGATACCCGTAATGTACCTTTATAGCCACCCAGTTACATTGTGACGTTTGGCACACCCAAAGTATTCCTATGGTATCCAGGAGTTGCACAACCTCATGGTCTAAGGAAAGGATACTTGACATTAGAAAAGCTTTAGCATACGAACTACACGATCTTGTGCTAGGCTTAGGATTGGGTCTTGTCCATCACATCATTCTCCTAATGATGTGATCCCGTTATCAATGACATCCAATGTCCACGGTCAGGAAACCGTGACCATCTGTTGATCAACGAGCTAGTTAACTAGAGGCTTTACTAGGAACACGTTGTTGTCTATGTATTCACACATGTATCACTGTTTCCGGATAATACAATTAAAGCATGAATAATAGACAATTATCATGAACAAGGAAATATAATAATAACCATTTTATTATTGCCTCTAGGGCATATTTCCAACAATTCTAGGGCATATTTCCAACAATTCCAGCTTAGCCCAATGCATGTGCACTATTATTATTATCCACGCCATTCAGTCGTGCGAGTGAAAGGCAATAATGACGATATATGATGAACTAATTGAGATGAGAAAAGCTGGTATGAACTCGACCTCTCTTGTTTTTGTAAATATGATAGTTCATTGTTCCTGATTCAGCCTATTATGAATGAAACATGCTTGCAATGACAATTAGAGATCATAGTTGCTCATGCCATGCTTAATTAGCTAGGAGTTTATAATGGTCTATCTTGCGTGCCAACATGATATTAAAATGGTTGCGATGTGGTATGATAGGGTGGTATCCTCCTTTGAACGATTCAAGTGATTTGACTTGGCACATATTCACACATGTAGTTGAAACAAAATCAACATAGTCTCCACGATATTTATGTTCATGGTAATTTATATCCTACTCATGCTTGCATTCATTGTTGATTAATTTCAATGCATGTTCATGACTGTTGTCACTCTCTAGATGGTCGCTTCCCAGTCTCTTTCTAGCCTTCACCTGTACTAAGCGGAAATACTGCTTGTGCATCCACTTCCATAAACCCCAAAAGTTATTCCACATGAGTCCACCATACCTTCCTATATGCGGTATCTACCTGCCGTTCCAAGTAAATTTGTATGTGCCAAACTATAAACCTTCAAATGAAATTCTATTTTGTATGCTCGAACAGCTAATGTATCAACTAGGGCTGTCTATATCTTCCATGCTAGGTGGGTTATTCTCACGATGAGTGGACTCCGCTCATCATTCATGAGAAAATGGCTGGTAACCGGGATGCCCAGTCCCATGCTCAAATCATAATAATTAAACAAAACTCCCCCAGGGCTGTTGCTGGTTTGGACAGTACCCGTTGTTTCGGGCTAGCCATGGAGTGTGCTTGTTGGTGGTTGGGGGAGTATAAACTTTACCATTCTGTTTGGGAACCACCTATAAAGTGTGTAGCATGGAAGATATCGAGATTCTTGGTTGTTATGTTGACAATGAGAGTATGCCGCTCAAAATATTATTCATATCTATTTAAAAATCGAGCCTTGGCACCTCTACAAATCCCTGCTTCCCTCTGCGAAGGGCCTATCTATTTACTTTTATGTTGAGTCATCATCCTCTTATAAAAGAGCACCAGTTGGAGAGCATCGCTGTCATTTGCATGTATTGCTATTAATTTGCACTGAGTATAATTGTGACTAGATCTCTTTTACCATGAATTACAATGTCTAGTCAGTCCTTGATCTTTAAAGGTGCTTTGCATTTATGTTTTGCGTCTCAAAAAGGGCTAGCGAGATACCATCTTGCTATATCATATTATGATTGTTTTGAGAAAGTGTTGGCATCCGAGGTTTATTATTATTGCTCGCTAGTTGATTATGCCATTGATATGAGTAGACATGAGACCTAAAAGTTATTGTGAATGTGGTTAGTTCACGATCTTTGCTGAAAACTTGAATGATGGCTTTACATATTTACAACAACAAGAGCAAACAGAGTTTGTCAAAGTTTTTCTTTCTCACTTTCAGTTTATCAACTGAATTGCTTGAGGACAAGCAAATGTTTAAGCTTGGGGGAGTTGATACATCTCCAACGTATCTACTTTTCCAACCACTTTTGCCCTTGTTTTGGACTCTAACTTGCATGATTTGAATGGAACTAACCCGGAATGACGTTGTTTTCAACAGAACTGCCATGGTGTTATTTTTGTGCAGAAACAAAAGTTCTCGGAATGACCTGAAATTCAACGGAGAATTATTTTGGAATATGTAAAAAATATCCGCGGAAAGAACCAAGCCAGGGGGGCACACCCTATCCACGAGGGTGGGGGCGACCCCCTTGGGCATGCCCCCTGCCTCGTGGGCCTCCTATTGCTCCACCGACGTATCCCCTGACTCCATATATTCACTTTCAGGGAGAAAAAAAATCAGAGAGGAAGAATTATCGTGTTTTACGATACGGAGCTACCACTAAGCCCTAATCTCTCTCGTGAGGGCTGATCTGGAGTCCGTTCGGGGCTCCGGAGAGTGGAGATCGTCGCCATCATCATCATCAACCTTCCTCCATCACCAATTACATGATGCTCACCATCGTGCATGAGTAATCCCATCGTAGGCTCGCTGGACGGTGATGGGTTGGATGAGATTTACCATGTAATTGAGTTAGTTTTGTTAGGGTATGATCCCTAGTATCCACTATGTTCTAAGATTGATGTTGCTATGACTTTGCCATGCTTAATGCTTGTCACTAGGGCCCGAGTGCCATGATTTCAGATCTGAACCTATTATGTTTTCATGAATATATGTGTGTTCTTGATCCTATCTTCCAAGTCAATAGTCACCTACTATGTGTTATGATCCGACAACCCCGAAGTGACAACAATCGGGACCACTCCCGGTGATTACCATAGTTTGAGGAGTTCATGTATTCACTATGTGTTAATGCTTTGGTCCGATACTCTATTAAAAGGAGGCCTTAATATCCCTTAGTTTCCATTAGGACCCCGCTGCCACGGGAGAGTAGGACAAAAGATGTCATGCAAGTTCTTTTCCATAAGCACGTATGACTATATTCAGAATACATGCCTACATTACATTGATGAACTGGAGCTAGTTCTGTGTCACCCTAGGTTATAACTATTACATGAGGAATCGCATCCGACATAATTATCCATCACCGATCCAATGCCTACGAGCTTTTCACATATTGCTTGTTGCTTATTTACTTTTCCGCTGCTACTGTTACAATCACTACAAAAACACTATCGCTACTTTTATTGCTGTTACTGTTACTTCCATATTACCTTGCTACTAAATTACCTTGCTGCAGATACTAAGTTTCCAGGTGTGGTTGAATTGACAACTCAGCTGCAAATACTTAAGAGTATTCTTTGGCTCCCATTATGTCGAATAAATAAATTTGGGTTGAATACTTTACCCTCGAAAACTGTTGTGATCCCCTACACTTGTGGGTTATCATTCTCCCTCTGGTTCTTGGCCTCCATGGCATGGGAGGGGCTAGAGCCCCTCCGAGATTGGATCTGTCTCTCTGTCTCTCTCTGTTTCTGCGTTCCCAGATTCCGGCCTTTCACCGTTTCTTATATTCCTGGAGATTCGTAACTCTGATTGGGCTGAATTTTTTACACAATTTGTATCTGGATATTGGCTTTCTTGCGGTGAAAGAAGGGCATCAACCTCCTTACGGGGTGGCCACGAGGGCCCAGGGCGTGCCTGACCCTTTGGGGCGCACCCCCTGCCTCGTGGCCCACTCGGGCATCGTCTCGCGTTGATTCTTCTTCCCAAAAATCACATATATTACAAAAAAATCTCCGTCCATTTTTATCCCGTTTGGACTCTGTATGATATGGATATTCTGCAAAACAAAAAAACATGCAACAAACAAGAACTGGCACTGGGCACTGGATCAATATGTTAGTCCCAAAAATAGTATAAAAATTTGCCACAAGTATATGAAAGTTGTATAATATTTGCATGGAACAATAAAAAATTATAGATACGATAGAGATGTAACAGTAACATGCTAAACTACTCTAATACAACTAGTAGAGAGAAGGAATAGGTGATACCAGGTTGATCTAGGGGGGGCTTGCCTGGAAGCTCGGCAACGAAGGAGGGGTCGTCAACACCGTAGTCGATCGGGGCAGCAACAGCGTCGGTCTCGTAGTCTACCAGAGAGAAGAGGGGGAGAAACAATGAATACAATGCAAACATATACATGACGATGCATGACATGACATTAAGCGGTGCCAGGTGTGCCCTAACGCAGTACTAGGTGCTACTAGTGAAGGGGGGAAACATCCGGGAAAGTATTACCGGTGTTTGATGTTTTCGGGCAGATGAAATGGAGGTGGATTGTTGCATGTTCGCTTGTGGTGCACAAACGGACTGCGTATTCGGATTCGTCTTGTCGTTCTGAGCAACTTTCATGTATAAAGTATTTTCACTAAGTTATGGATTATTTTATATTAATTTTTAAAGTTTTAAATCATTTTCTAGAATTAACAGATTGTTTTAATTCGGAAATGCATTTATGACATCTGCATGATGTTAGCAGTCAACCAATCAGTTGACTGAGTCAAACTGATGTGTGGGTCCTACTGTCATTGACTATGACTAACTACAGAGATTTAATTAGTTTAACTAGTGATTAGGTTAATCTAATCAGGATTAATTAAGTTAATTAAATCTTTAATTTATTTATTGATTAATATTTTTATTATATATATTAAATCCTTTTTTATTTCTTTTTTATTACGTTCTCTGGGCGGGGCCCATACGTCATAGGCCCAGGGGGGCCTTTAGCGGGCGTCGCCCTTAGCGGGCAGCGGGCGCTGGGTGCCAGGCGCGGTTCTGGCGCTACGGCCCAGCGCCGGCGGCCACGGTGGGGCAGCAGGTGGCGGACAAGGGGCGTGAGGCAACGACGGGCGGCGGAGCGCGGTCCGACGCGGAGCTGCAACAGCGGCAGCTGCGGCGGTGCCGGTAGCAGCTGTAGCGCAGGGCGGGGAACAGCGCAGCACTGGGCGGCGAGCACGGGTGGCCGCGGGGAGGAGCAGCGGCGCTGGGGAAGCGGGGCACGAGCGGGTGGAGGTGGCCAGCATGGCGACAGAGCGAGTAGAAGCAGCAGCAGGGCGGGCACGACCGGGACGGAGGGGATGCAGCCGCGGCGGAGTGGCACGGCGGTGCGGGGTAAAGGAGCGGGACGGACGGGGCGCGCGGCCCAGGCGCGATGCGGGGAAGGAGGCCGCGACCCCGGGGTAGCAGCGGGCGCGGGGTGTGAGAGCGCACGCGCTGAGGCGGAGGCGATGCCAGGAGGGCGCAGGGTAGTGGGCGCGTGCCGGCGAGCCAGGGCGCGGCCACGACGGGCGATGCGGGCGAGCGCGCGGACTCTTGGGGGGCGCGGGCGGCGGCGAGCCGCAGCTATAGAGGGAGGCGAGCTGCGGTGGCTAGGCGGCAGAGCACGGCGGGGCTCGGCGGCACACAGCGAGAATGACTCGGGCGCGGGACGACGACATGCAACAGAGAGGAAGAGAGGCTCGGGGCCTCACCGGTGTTCGTGGGAAGAGGGCGGCAAGGCTCAGTGGAGCCTTTGGGGAGGAGGACGGGGACGACGTAGAGGAGGAGATCCGGGCGGCGACGGTGGTCGGCGATGGTGACGGCCATGTCGGGTGGCGCGGTGGTGTTGAGCCCCCGATCCGGATTTGGATCGAGAGGGGGAGAGGAAGCGAGTGGGGGGAGTGGGGCGATGGGGAAAATTAGGGTTACGGGTCCAAGGGTTATGGGGAGTGCCGGGTGGCCTGGTTGCCCAACTGGGCCAGTGTTGGCCTAGTGGGGGGGTTCCTTTTCCTTTTGTTTTCTCTTTTGTATTTTTTTTCTTTTTCTTTTTCTGTTTTATTTATTTTAGAGCATTTAAGCCTTTTCTAAACATGTGTTTTCTTCAACATAATTACCAATGCATCATTTGTTTAACTCCGAACTTTTTAGTTTTAATATGTTGAAAACTTTTATTGTTTGCTGGATTTTTAATTTGAATTTGAATCAGTTTCGATCTAATGCGAGATTAGCAACAGTAATTTTGGTGACATGGCATCATTAGCAGAGGTTTACTGTAGCTTAATTATACGGGCGTTACATGCATGGTATATGCTATGCGATGATATTGGATCTTGGAATTGGAATCGATTGAAATTGAAGTTTTACCAAAAAAATATACTATGCATCTAGTTCATCGTGATCGGAATTACATATATAATTTTTTGCCTCGTGAAGGAGAAAGTATCGCTCTAGCTTGGGGGAGGCTTAAGTCAATGTTATATTCATGCCCCAATCATAAGCTATCAAGAGAAATTATTATCCACAATTTTTATGCTCGGCTTTCTCATAATGATCGATACATGCTTGATACTTCTTGTGATGGTTCTTTTGCGAAGAAGACTATTGAATTCCGATGGGATCTTTTGGAAATAATTAAACGCAACTTTGAGGATTGGGAACTCGGCAAAGGTAAAGAGTCAGGTATTAAGCTTAAGTTTGATTGTGTTAAATCTTTTATGAATACCGATGCTTTTCAAAAGTTTAGCACTAAATATGGACTTGACTCTGAGATAGTAGCCTCCTTTTGTGAATCATTTGATACTCATGTTGATCTCCCTAAGGAGAAGTGGTTTAAATATCACCCACCTATTAAAGAAGAAATTAAATAACTGGTAGTAACTAAAGAGGAAACTATTATTTATAATGTTGATCCAGGTGTTCATACTGCTTATATTGAGAAACCACCTTTCCCTGTTAGGATTAAGGAACATGCTAAAGTATCAAATGTGGTCAACAAAAGTTATATTAGAACACCTAAACCTGATGAACAAATCAAGGTAGAACCTAGTGTTGCTATGGTTAAGGATCTCTTGGAAGAAAATATAGATGGGCATGTTATTTACTTCTGTGAAGAAGCTGCTAGAATTTCCAAACCCGATAAAAATGATAAACATAGACCTTTTGTTGGCATGCCTGTTGTCTTAGTTAAAATAGAACATCATTCTTATCATGGTTTACGCGACATAGGTGCTAGCGTGAGTGCTTTTCCCTTTACCTTATACCAAGAAATTATGAATGACATAGCACCCGCAGAGATAGAAGACATAGATGTTACTATTAAACTTGCTAATAGGGACACTATTTCACCAATTGATATTGTTAGAGATGTTGAAGTCTTGTGTGAGAAAATAAAATACCCTACTGATTTCTTGTTCTTGGTTCCTCACAAGATGATTTTGTCCCATTGTCTTTGGTAGACCTTTCTTGAACACCGTTTATGCTAAAATAGATTGTGAGAAACAAACTATCGGTGTTAGCTTTGGTGATGAGTCTCATGAGTTTAATTATTCCAAGTTTAGTATAAAACCTCATAAAAAAGAATTTCATGGTAAGGATGAAATAATTGGTCTTGCTTCTATTGTTGTGCCTCCTACTGATCCACTAGAACAATATCTGCTAGACCATGAAAATGATCTACATATGCATGAAAGAAATGAAATAGATAATATTTTCTTTGAACAACGTCCTCTCCTTAAACACAATTTGCCTATTGAAACTCTAGGAGGTCCTCCTCCGCCTAAAAGTGATCCTGTGTTTGAATTAAAACAATTGTCAGACACTTTGAAATATGCTTATCTTGATGAGAAGAAGATATATACTGTTTTTATTAGTGCTAACCTTTCAGAACATGAAGAAGAAAGATTATTGAAAGTTCTAAGGAAGCACCGAGCTGCTATTGCTTATACTCTTGAAGAGTTAAAGGGCATTAGTCCCACTCTACGTCAGCACAAGATTAATATGGAACCTGATGCTAAAACCATTGTTGATCACCAACGTCGGTTGAATCCGAAGATGAAAGAAGTGGTAATAACGGAAATATTAAAACTTCTGGAAGCAGGTATAATCTATCCTATAGTTGATAGTAGATGGGTAAGTCATGTTCAGTGTGTCCCTAAGAAAGGAGGTATTACTATTGTTCCCAATGATAAGAATGAACTTATTCCACAAATAATTGTTACAGGCTATAGAATGGTAATTGATTTTAGAAAATTAAACAAAGCTACTAGGAAAGATCATTACCCTCTACCTTTTATTGATCAAATGCTAGAAAAATTATCTAAGCACACACATTTTTTCTTCCTTGATGGATATTCTGGTTTTCACAAATACCTGTTTCTCAACCTGATAAAAAAAAGACCACTTTTACTTGTCCTTTTGGAACTTATGCTTATAGACGTATGCCTTTTGCATTATGCAAGGCACTTGCTACCTTTCAAAGATGTGTGACTACTATATTTTTTTATTTTTGTGAAAAGATTGTTGAGGTTTTCATGGATGACTTTTCCGTTTATGGGAAGTCTTTTGATGATTATTTAAGCAATCTTGATCAAGTTTTGCAGAGATGCGAGCAAACAATTCTTGTCTTGAATTGGGCGAAGTGCCACTTTATGGTTAAAAAATGTATTGTTTTGGGCCATAAAATTTCTGAAAGAGGTATTGAAGTGGACAAAGCTAAGGTTGATACAATTGAGAAAATGCCATGTCCTAAAGATATCAAAGGTATTCGTAGTTTCCTAGGTCAGGCTGATTCTATAGGAGATTTATCAAAGACTTTTCTAAAATTTCCAGGCTCCTTACAAATCTTTTGCAAAAGGATATTCCTTTTGTTTTTGATGATGATTGTTTAGAAGCCTTTGAAACACTCAAGAAAGCCTTAATTTCTGCACCTATTGTTCAACCACCTGATTGGAACTTTCCTTTTGAAATTATGTGTGATGCTAGTGATTATGCTGTTGTTGGTGCTGTCCTAGGACAAAGAGTTGACAAGAAACTAAATGTTATTCATTATGCTAGTAAAACTCTAGACAATGCTCAAAGGAATTATGCTACTTGAAAAAGAATTTCTAGCGGTGGTGTTTGCTTGTGGTAAATTTAGATCTTACATTGTTGATTCAAAAGTAATTGTTCACACCGATCATGCTGCTATAAAATATCTTATGGAAAAGAAAGATGCTAAACCTAGACTTATTCAATGGGTTCTCTAGAAAAGGAGCAGAGAACCCCGTAGCTGATAACTTGTCTAGGCTTGAAAATGTGCTTGATGACCCACTACCTATTGATGATAGTTTTCCTGATGAACAGTTAGCTGCAATAAATGTTTCTCATAACACTCCTTGGTACGCTAACTATGCTAATTATATTGTTGCTAAATTTACCACCTAGCTTTACTTACCAACAGAAGAAAAAAATCTTCTATGATTTAAGACATTACTTTTGGTCTGACCCACATATTTATAAAGGAGTAGATGGTATTATTAGACGTTGTGTACCTGAGCATGAACAGGAACAAATCCTACAGAAATGTCAATTCGAAGCTTATGAAAGACATCATGCGGGAGACATAACTGCTCATAAGGTATTGCAATCTGGTTTTTACTAGCCTCCTCTCTTCAAGGATGCTCATAAGTTCGTCTTATCTTGTGATGATTGCCAAAGAATAGGTAATATCGATAAGCGTCAAGAAATGCCTATGAATTATTCTCTTGATGTCGAACCATTTTATGTTTGGGGTTTTGATTACATGGGACCTTTTCCTTCCTCTAATGGGTATACACATATTTTGGTTGCCGTTGATTATGTTACTAAGTGGGTAGAAGCTATTCCAAGTAGTAGTGCTGATCACAACACCTCTATTAAAATTCTTAACGAAGTTATTTTCCCAAGGTTTGGAGTCCCTAGATATTTAATGAATGATGGTGGTTCACACTTTATTCATGGCGCTTTCCGTAAAATGCTTGCCAAGTATGATGTTAACCATAAAATTGCATCACGCTGTCATCCTCAGTCTAGTGGTCAAGTTGAACTTAGTAATAGGGAAATAAAATTAATATTGCAAAAGACTGTCAATATGTCTCGAAGGAATTGGTCCAAGAAATTGGATGATGCACTTTGGGCTTATAGAACAACCTACAAAAATCCTATGGGTATGTCTCCTTATAAAATGGTTTAACATAAAGCATATTGGGCAATTAAAGAACTCAACTATGATTTCAAACTTGCCGGTGAAAAGATGTTATTTGATATTAGCTCGCTAGAAGAATGGAGAACCCAAGCTTATGAAAATGCCAAGTTATTCAAAGAAAAAGTTAAAATATGGCATGATAAAAGAATCCAAAAGCGTGAGTTCAAAGTTGGAGAATATGCTTTATTATACAACTCTCGTTTTAGATTCTTTGCAGGAAAACTCCTCTCCAAATGGGAAGGACCCTATGTTATCGAGGAGGTTTACCGGTCTGGAGCTGTCAAGATAAATAATGCCGAAGGTACTAACCCGAAGGTTGTTAATGGGCAGTGAATAAAACATTATATCTCACGTACGCCCATTAATGTTGAAAGTAATATTATCCAAACTATGACACCGGAAGAACTCATAAATAAGACCTTCCAGAACACTCAAGAATCATGAAAAGGAGGAGGTACGTGATACGGTAAGTAAACGGACTCCGAAAAATGTGCAAAAAAAATTTTTGTCCGTTTTGGAATATAGCAAAAATTAGGAAAATAAGAAACTACCGGGAAGGTCACCCTGGTGGGCACAAGACACCAGGGCGCGCCTGGCTCCTCAGGCACGCGTGGGTGGGTTGTGCCCACCCCGGTTACCCTTCGGACTCCGTTTGCTTGTTTCCCAAGATAAAAAAATTATATACCCCCGAACCTATTGACCACCATATCACGGAGAAATCTTCTGTTTTCTTTTCTTGCTATTTTCGGTCAGATATGTTGAGCCATGCATCATGTCTTCTTCTTCTTCTTCCAACAACGTGGAAGAGGATGCTTGGGTGATGAAGATCGAGCTGAAGGGAGAAGAGCCCGTAGAAGCCATCAAAGGGGACAAGAGCAAGGAGGCTACCGGTGATCAAGCAACGGTGGTTGGGCAGGCATGTCCCACTCAGGAAGAAGAAGAAGATTTCCTTAAACCTTACTATGCTCATCTTACCCCGACTGAGATTGAAGCCTTTCGAATCATTGAAACGGTTCGTGTGCAAAATAAATATCTCACTCGTGAAAATATTCTGTATCAAGAGCACATCATCTTCCTCCAGAGTGTCATCCGTAGTTTGGAGAATCTCTTAATCATGAAGGACAGGCTCGCTACTGCTTCACCACCACCAACATCTTCTTCACCACCAAAGGAAAATTGAGTATTGGGTATGGGCACTCCCCTTGGGTTTCACCAAGCTTGGGGGAGGTGCCCCGGTATCATATCACCTCCACTATCTTTTGCCTTTACTTATCTTAGTTCGATCATTAGTTATCTTTTGCTTTAGATGAATAAAAGTTTAGTTGGATCCTTTCTTCTTGAGAGTTTGCTTAGTGATCTATCCTTATAATTGTGTGCAAGATATATAATAAAGTTTAATAGGAAATAAATGGTAGGTGATGACATCACATGAAAGAGTTAATAAGGGAAGAAAAGAAATAAATGAAAAAGATCATATGGTAATCTTATGGTAGGTGATGACATCACATGAGGAAAAGTATAAGTAGGAAATTTTATTAGAGATTGACAAACATAGCATTGGTTATTGATGCAACTCATGAAAGAGTTAATAAGGGAGGAGAAGATTCAAATATAAATACATTATCCTGGAAATCTTTTGTGATTGTGAGCCCCCATCAAAATATTATATGTCAAAATTGTTGATGTTGGACAAGGAAGACAACGTAATGATTGATGTTTGTTCATATTCACATAGAACATCTGGTGCTTGCCCCCCATCTTTGCTAGCCAAAATTCCGCACCAAGTAGAGATACTACTGGTGCATCCAAAAACCCTTAAACCCATATTTTACCTTCAGGAGTCCACCATACCTACCTATGGATTGAGCAAGATCCCTCAAGTAAGTTGTCAGCGGTGCAACAAGGCAATAAAAATTGCTTCTAAAAGTGTAAGATCATTTAGTGTAAGAGAAAATTGAGTGTTGTACGAACTTGTGATAGCAAACAATAAAAGCGATAAACTGCATAATAAAGGTTGATATCATAAGGGGTAATATAACATGATGCTCTTTTGCACTAAGGGATTGAGCATACAAAAACATAAGTGCATGGCAACCTCTGCTTTCCTCTACGAGGAGCCTATCTTTTACTTTTATGTTTTTACTTTTATGCAAGACTCAAAGTTTTTCTCTCTATTCCTTTTTATTTTTCTCCTTTGGCAAGCATCATGTGGTGAGCAAAGATCTAGGCACATATGTACAGATGAATATGGATAGCATGAGTTATTATTGTTTACATCACCTTAAGGTGAATACGTTGGGAGGCGAAACTATAAGCCCCTATCTTTATATGTGTCCGGTTGAAACATTTTGCTCATATGTGTGTGGTGAGTGTTAACAATCATAGAAGACTGTAGGATGGTTGAGTATGTGGACTTGCCTAAAGGCTCCGATACGTGACCCTTCCTGAGAAGATGATGAATTGTAGTTGCAAAGTTGACTGAGAACATAGTTTGTTGGTTTCCAATAGAGTTTATGCTTCATACTTCGATGTTGTGATGAATTGTTACTTATTCATGAGAAGTATATGATAAAAGCCCTATGATAAAAGTTTTATTGTTTAAAGTTTGTTGCTGTTATAATAATTCACATGATGCTTCTATGTCCGTATTTCGTTTTTATCGACACCTCTCTCTCTAACGCATGTGGACATGTTTTTCGATTTTGGTTTTCACTTGAGGACAAGCGAGGTCTAAGCTTGGGGAAGTTGATACGTCCATTTTGCATCATGTTTACCTACTGTTATTTATGATGTTTTTATGCATAATAATGTTTTTTGGAGTAATTCTAATGCCTTTTCTCCCATAATATGCAAGGTTCACACAAAGAGGGAGAATTCCGGCAGCTGGAAATCTGAACCTGGAAAAGCTACGTCAGGCCACCAATTCTGCACAACTCCAAACAAGCTGAAACTTCATGAGGATTTTTTATGGAATAAATAAGAAATACTGGAGCAAATAACCATCGGAGGGGGGCCACCTGGTGAGCACAAGACACCAGGGCGCGCCTGGCCTCCCAGGCGCGCCCTGGTGGGTTGTGCTCAGCCCGGCCCACCTTCGGTGCCCATCTTCTGGTATATTAGTCACTTTGACCTAGAAAAATAAATAAGGAGAGGACTTTTCGGACGGAGCACCGTCGTCTCGAGGTGGAACTTGGGCAGGAGCACTTTTGCCCTCCTGTAGAGCGGTTCCGTCGGGGGGACTTCCCTCCCGGAGGGGGAAATCATCATCATCATCATCACGAACAACTCTCCCATCTTGGGGAGGGCAATCTCCATCAACATCTTCATCAGCACCATCTCCTCTCAAACAAGTTTATCTCTTGTGTTCAATCTTTGTACCGGAACCTCAGATTGGTACCTGTGGGTGACTAGTAGTGTTGACATATTGTAGTTGATTACTATATGGTTTATTTGGTGGAAGATTATACGTTCACATCCATTATGCTATTTAATACCCCTCTGATCTTGAGCATGATTATTATTTGTGAGTAGTTACTTTTGTTCTTGAGGTCACGGGAGAAATCATGTTGCAAGTAATCATGTAAATTTGATATGTGTTCGATATTTTGATAGTATGTATGTTGTGATTCCCTTAGTGGTGTCATGTGAACGACGTCTACATATGACACTTCACCATATTTTGGCCTAAGAGAATGCATTGTGGAGTATTTATTAGATGATGGGTTGTGAGAGTGACAAAAGCTTAAACGCTAGCTTATGCGCTATTCCGTATGAAACCGATTAGATCCAAAAGTTTAATGCTATGGTTAGAATTTATTCTTAATACTTTTCTCGTAGTTGCGGATACTTGCGAGGGGGGGTGGGTAATCATAAGTAAGAGGTTTGTTCAAGTAAGAACAACACCTAAGCACCGGTCCACCCACATACCAAATTATCAAATTAGCGAACACGAATCGAATCAACATGTTGAAAGTGGCTAGATGAAATTCCCGTGTACCCACAATAACGCTTTGCTTAATATAAGAAACTGTTTTGGCATGTCCTTTGCCTCAAAAGGATTGGGCTACCTTGCTGCACTTTTGTTACTACTATCGTTACTTGCTCGTTACAAATTATCTTGCTGTGAAACTACTCTGTTACTTACAATTTCAGCACTTGCAGACATTACCTTGCTGAAAACCACTTATCATTTTCTTCTGCTCCTCGTTGGGTTCGACACTCTTACTTATCGAAAGGGCTACAATTGATCCCATATACTTGTGGGTTATCAATTTCTTAACAAAAAATAGATTAAAAATATTCACAAAAGTTTTATAAAACATTCATGTTTAAAATATTCTCAATTTTTCAGAAAATCTTCACAAAATTTGAAAAGTTTCTACTTTCATTTATTTTATTTTATTTTATCTTTAAAATATTTCCTAAAGTTTAAGTAACATGTATTTATTTTTGACGAGTTTATAAAAGTTTTCTTCTACATTTTTTTATGAAAAACCATATTGAAAATTACTACAGTATGGAATGAAATAAGGTCGGCTTTTGTTGGCGTCAACAGTCATGCTGTTAAATGGGTCTGACCGGCTTTTCATGGACATTTTGATGCACAATGTGTCAAAACACACGAAGACCTGAATTTGGGGTACGAGGTGTAGAATAGGCCTTCGTCAGCTTTGAGCCGGCCATGCTGACAATGAGATATGTATCGCTTGTAGTGCGTGATACGACCACATCCGGCACGTCGCTTCTTTGGCAGGCTTGCCAGCCTGAAAAATCATCACGAGTTTATTCCTTCTTACAAAATCTAAAAATTGCCCGATTTTGAAAAATGTTCACAAATCTGAAAAAAAATCCTGAATTAAAAAATATTGACAAATTAGAAAATCTTCAGGAGTTTGGAAAACATCCGTAAACTCAAAAAATGTTTGCAAACTTGGAAAAAAGTTCATGTATATGAAAAACAATAGCAATCTTAAATTTTTGTTACTTTCATTAGTTTTTATTTGTTTTCCTTTTTTATTTTATAGTAGTTCATTATAATTTTTAAAATGTTCATATACATTTTTAAAAATATTCACAAAAGTTTCATAAAATATTCATTATTAAGGAAAGTCTTTGTTTATATTTATTTTAAACATTCTTTAGTTTTCAAATAATGTTTAGAAATTTTATATTTCCCCTCTTTCTTTAAATTTTCTTTTGCTTGTTTTGTAATGGTTGCAAAAGTTTTAAAATCATGTTTTTATTTTTGATGATTGTTTAATTTTTATTTGCTACGTCCAGTTTTGTTTTTTTAGAAAACCATATTAAAAACGCCTACCGTATGAAAAGAAAATCAGCCAGTTTTTTTAAACACCTGTGACTTTATTCATACGCACAACAATTACAGGTACACAGATTTTGAAGTAAAATCCAAGAAAATACAATGTAACCACTGTGACTAAGAATTATAATGGTATCTCTTAAAAACACCTTCTTCGCGATATTAATCTCAGCAAAAATCCAAAGACTTCGGTAAAGTGGCTGGAATTGGACTGGAGCAACGATGTAGTAACTCTTTCCCCCGCATGAACATTACTGATAATTGTTTTTGAAACCGCCTTGAGTCGTCCATCCAAAAAGATGGGAAGCCTTCATCAATGAAAGTACTTGGGCCAGGGATGATCTTCTAGATGCACATGTCGTCGAATCATTATATCTTCATCATGATGTCGATGAAAGATTTCACCTCCGCAAAGAATCAAACCAACAAATAAATCTTGACACAACAACATAAACTCATCAGATCTGAATATTCAGATTTGGGAGGACAAAAAACTCTTTAATCCCATGGCACCGCCAAAAGAACGAGAGGAAATTTATTCTCACAAACTATGATGATTACTAGATGTTGACGAAGAACATAGAGATCTTGAAGATCTGAGGCCCCCCAACCTCTCAGCGCCAAGATCGCCAACTCAAAAATGGGCCTGGTTAGCGTCAAGCTTAGGCTCTGAAATGGGCCTACCCTCCCATGCGATGATTGTGCTTTGGTTGACATTTTGATGCACAATGTGTCAAATAGGCGGACCCAAAATTTGTGGCACAAGGTGTAGAATAGGCTTTCCTGAGCTTTGCGCCGACCATCTTGGCAATGAAGATATATTTTGCTCGTAGTGAGCGATACAACCGCATCCCTCACGTCGCTCCTTTGGTGGGCTGGCCAGCCTGAAAAAATATTCACGAGTTTATTTTTCCTTACAAATTCTAAAAAATATGCATGATTTTGAAATTTTCTCACATATCAGAAAAAGTTCAGGAATTAAAAAATATTCTGAAATCTGGAAAATATTCGGGAGTTTGGAAAAATATTTGCAAAGTCAAAAAATGTTTGCAAATTGTAAAAACATTCATGAATTCGTGAAAGTTCATGAACCTAAAAAAATATTTGTTAAGTTAATATTTTTTCATGATTTTTTAAAAGATTGCCAACTAAAAAATGGAAAAAATATACCACACATTCAAAAAATGTTGGCGGATTTTAAAAGTATTCATGTGTTTGTTTGTTTTTTGCATAGTTGAAAAAATGTCCACGAACTTGATTTTCCTTATGAATCGGAAAAAATGTTCGTTAATATAAAATATATTCACAAGTATTAATGATATTCATGAACATAAAAAATGTTTACGAAGTTGAAAAATGTTCAACATCTATTTGAAAGAATTGACCCTATATTTCAAAACGTTCATTGTGCACTAAAAATATAGATCAAAGTAGATTGAAAATGCTCACGTATTTTGAAAATTAAACAGAAAAATGAAAAAGAGAAAAGGAAAACAGGAAAATAGTGAAAGAAGACAATAAAAAGAAAGAAAATAAATAAGTTAATGAACAAAAAAACTAAAAATTAAAATAAATAAAAGGGGATAGAAAGGGATAATAGAAACAATGGAAACAAAATATGAAAAAGATAGATCTAGACACTAAACCATTTCAGGAACGACATTGTCAAAAAACTAGCTTAAGGGTCGTTCTTTGAGGGCTTATGGTTGGCTGGTGGAAATAAGTTGGCCCCTCCCTAGCATACTCTAGAAGCCAGCCTAAAAATATATTTAGTAAGCTTCTGAAATAAAGTTTTAAGCTGGGTTTTTAGAATAAGTTGGGGAAGTGGCAACTTATTATTATCATTATTTTTGCGAGAAGTGGCAACTTATTTTCACAGCAAGCCATAAGCTTCAAAAGAACCAACTCTAAGTTTGCTATGCCACAGGGCACGAATATGGGAAAAAAATCATTTACTGGGCGGACCACTTAGAAATCACCTGTAGACAAGCAATATTTATGGCTCAGTACGAGCGATACATATGATTTGTGATCCTGGCATCCTTACAAAAATCTCTCTCATATGGTTGTAATAACGGGCCCATTTAGAATAGTATCCTTAGCCTATGTTTTCCCCTAAAAGAAAAGAATTGTACTCCAGTACTGTACTCTCTTGACTCTGAAGGTAGACTGTATTATATTCACGTCGTTTCAGGGCAGGATAGAAGCTTATTCGTCGCAAGAAAGTAATGACAGTATGGCATATACTACTGACTGCATTGAGGAGAGAGCATTACTCTAGGAAGATGCTCATATATACTCATCTAGAAAGCCAGATGTTCCCTCCACGTTAGCTGAACAGCGTAGCAATAGCAGGAAACATCGGCGGTAAAGAGAGAGAAGATAAGGGGAATGAAAGGCAGGGGGATCAATTAGAAGTAGCCACTGCTACTGCTTAGGTTAGGTGTGGATGGACGGGAATAGATGCCGGGCTGGGCGTCGACGTCAGGACGCAGTGCCTATCGCAAGTTCCAATCCAATCCAAGGAGACCCACCGGCGGATTGGATTGGCCGAGGCCATCATCACGGCCATGATCACAGCTCAGATTCACTCGCTTGATGCCCCCTAGAAGCATAGTAGCCGGGACGGATCGACGCCTTCAATTGGAAATGACGGCCACTGTTATCCCGATCATATTCCTCGGCACTCCTACTATACCTTGCCTCTTCCACTACCACCACCTGAATCTGGAACCCCACTCGCAACTCCACAGCTGCAGATCAGAAAGCAAGAGGCGCAACTGCAGGCATAGAAACGCAGCGCTTTTCCAAAAGGACAAAGGCGTGCTTTCTAGCTCCCCCAACCTTTTCCAGGTTTCCAAATCCAAAACGTTAGAAAATGGAGCAAAGGGACCCGGTTCTACCCTCTTTTTCGTCCGAAAGCCCGGTGAAAACCCCCCTGGAAACCCAAAGGTCAAAGCGCTGCATTTGTTTACTCATCGCAGGCAGGCCGTGCTCCACACCAGCCTGTTCCTTGGTGAGCCGCATCGGCATGCATCGTCAGACAGAGTCTTGAGAGATGGGAGGGGAGGAGAACAGCTTAGCAGAGAGAGTGGGATGTGGATGGTTCAGCGGCAGAATCCACCGATGCCCGTCCAAGCCCCCGTTAATAATGAGCGCCATGATTGCCTTGCCCCGATCCGTCGTTGCTGCTGCTTCTGCTGCTCGTGCGCCTTGCTTTCACAAGCCAACAGTGGGCCTCAGGTTCCCCATGCCCGGGTCGTACTGTGCCGCTGCTGCCGTCGTACTCTACTCGCTGCCTGGCGAGACAGCGTCTGGGCCGGGGATCCCGTCGCCCATGCGGCCAGCGATTGTTGGGCCCGACGCGGCGAGGCTGGCACTGGCAGGCAGTCCGGTTCGTTCCGGGGAGCCATCCACCGCGGAACAGCGAGAGATGGACGCCGGGTCGCCGGTTCCACGATAACGTCCATCCCATTGTTGATCCGTAGCAGAAGCGCAACAGTGACGTCGCCGGCGGGACGATGATGGGCTGGTGCCAGCACGAGGGAGGGAAGATAACCGGCGCCCACCACACGAATGTTCGTCCACACGCGCAATGCTCTGTCACGGTCCAACGGAGGGAGGGGCCCCGGTATCTCGAGACGTACAGGATCCCATCCCGTGCGTCTGTAGCGCACCGCACGAGTCGCGCATCCTGGCCGTTTGATCCCAGACCGCGACGGTCGACAGAGACCGATCACATCCCGGCCGAGCGGCGCATGTGCACGCTCGGGTCGACCGAGCCATTTGGCGCGGGGACTCCCATCACGGTGCACGCCAAGGCCGCCCCCATCAGTGGTCTGCTTGGTGCGTTGCCCGTTGGAGCCGTGTGCTCGAGCGACCCCCGGTTGTTTCTCTTCTCCGCCGGCACCATCATTGGGCATCAAGGAAAAAATGGACGCTCAGACCCGGGAGTCCAAGCACTCGAAACCACATCGATTTTCCGCTGCTTGCTTCCGTCGCACTGCTAGCGGTACAAGTCCTCTACCACCTGCAAGTCTCGTGTAATTATGCCCGCCCCGACACACATGGCAGTCGGTTGGTCATTGCGGCCCGCAGAAGCGTCTGAGATAGCGTTCAAAACCTCAATTGAATATGCGCTGATTTGGGAATAGTTTGTCAAAAGATTCGCGGTGTGGTTGCCGGTCGCTGTTGAGAGGGCAGGCAGTGACGTGGGTCGACTGTAATTAGAGGCCAAGGTGATTGGTTTTTAAGGCCAACTCCACCGCGTGACCCAAATCGACCCCAAATCGTCCGTTCGTGTCCGTTTGGTGCTAAAAGGGACAAATCGAACGACCCAACGCATGGTAGCATACAGACGTTTCGTCCGGTCTGTGTCCGCTTTTGCTCCATTTTCAGATCAAAGTTGCTCTCGGTTTGGGGCCAAAGCGGACATCTTCGCATCCTCGTCGTCCGTCTGTGTCCGCCCCGACCCCATCTGTCACTCTCTCCTTTTCTATACTGGCCCACCACGTGCATCCACCACCACTAGGCATGGGTGAAAATGGGGTGGCAGCGTTAGGTGCATCGAGTTTATCCGGCCTCTGTCCGGTGTTTGTTCTCCCTATTTCTATCCCATACGGACAAAATTCAGACAAAATGGATATAGATTTTGGGTCACACGGTGGAGTTGGCCTAATAGTGGCCGTAGGGCAATCTAGCTTACTATTAATTCTTTTGGCTGAGAACAAGCTCAACTTTGTTCTGTAGCTAGCTGTTAATTTTTTTTTGAGCATCAGTACAGACACAAGCGCTCATATACACGCGCATACACTCACCCTATGAACGCACACACGCACACCTTATCCCTATAAGCACCTCCGAGAAACTGAGCCGGCATATCATCTTGAGATTTACGAAGTCACCGTAGACGCCTCGTCGTCGACAGGAACGTCTCCTCCCACTGAAAGCGCATCGCCGGAAATCCTGAAATAAATCCAGGAATAATGCGAGCACCATGATTTGAACCTTGATGGGTTGGGATACCAGGGTCCACCTAACCATCTCAACCACAGGTTGGTTCGCTAGCTAGCTGTTAAATTAGTCGTCCTATCTTGATCGGTGCAAGACTATTAATCACTGCATCATGGGCAATTGAACAACTTAGCAAGCGGCATGGACTCGACTCATTTCTCAAGTCGGACGACCATGCCACGGGTGCTCCTCTCCCATGCCCTTTCGTTTTTAGCAATGTCCACACACTTTCAGACCGGAGAATGCGACTAGCTCTAAAAGGATAACATTTTTTTGCGTGAGTATAGAGAACACAGAAATAATAAAAATTACTACCAGATCTGGTGATCACTTAGAGCAACTTCAAAGGAGCGACCCATTTCGTCCGACCGCGTCCGTTTGGGTCGGCGCGGACAGAAAAGTCGGCCCAACGCGCCAACCCAAACGGACGCGCGTCCGCTTGCGTCCGCGTGCCGACCCATTCCCAGCCCATTTTAGAGCCGGATTTGCGTCGGTGCGGACACACGACGAACAGGCGCGCGCTCGCCCTCTCTCCTCCCCGGGCCCGCTGGTCGGTGGCACATTGGCCTCTCCACATGCAACAGCACGCCCTCGCCTGCCTGCTTCGTCGCCGACGCCGCCGGCCATTTTTTCGATAAAAAAGATACATAGATTTCTAAAAGTACACAGCTAATAAAAAATCAACTGCTCGTCGCTATCCGACTCCGACTCAGCAAGGTCCTCCTCCGACGTCTGAATATAGGCATCAGCCTGATTCTAGTCCACGAAGTCGTCCCATCCTAACGATTCTCGTAGCCTCAGTTTCATTTGAGCCCTCAGCTTCCGCGAACGCTTGTCCTCCCGATAGGCGGCTCGCTCCGTCCTCCTAGCGTCCCTCTCCGCCCTTCTTTGCCTGTAGAACGCGCGCTCGTCGACGATGTCCTGCGGGAAGCGTGCGTGCCACATCACCATGGCCTCAACGTCGTTCTCGGCGATGGCGAGGCGACGCTGCCGCCCATGGTGGACACGGCGATCCTCGTCGGTGACAAGTCGCGGGAGAGGCGCGAGATCATGCGCCCGCTGCCTCGACACGTCGGGATAATTCATCTCCTGACGAGGCTTTAGGAGGCGCCACGCCGTCGAGTCGTGCGCGTGGGCCGCCTCCTCTGCGGTGTCAAAGGTGCCAAGGGTGAGGCGTTTCTCGCCAAACATGATCTCGGAGTAGAAGCCGCCGGAGCGGCGCTCGCGGACTCCGCGAAAATCCGAAGCTCCCAGGCGTCGCATCGACATGGTGGCGCACATGCGGCGATGCTAGTGAGAGAGGGGGCGAGAGGAGTACGCGATGGACGGAGTGAGAGGTGGCGAGACGAGCGCACCTTCTTATAGCGAGCGTCGGCCGCGGCGGCGCGCCAAAACAAGCGCAGGAACCTTTCCCGCGCTAGGCCGATTTCCCCCGCGCACGAATCTTTCCCGCGTGCTGGAGCGCGCGCGGTCATGAAATGGGTCGGCGCGTTGGGCGCGCTGCCGACCCAAATCGAAAAGAGGGCGGACGCCGGGCGGGCGGCCGACCCAAACGGACAAAAAACGGACAAAAGCGCCGTCCGTTTGGGTCGGCCCGTTGGAGTTGCTCTTAACGACGACTACGAGCACTGGAGCGAGCCGAAAGCACAATCCTGTCATCACCCCTCACTCGCCGGAACCGGACACAACCTGTTGTAGTCAGTGGCGGCGCTGGGGTCTTCCTGGGAATTCCCTGGAATACCCAAGATTTTGGCCCCCAAATAAATTAGGGACAATTACACGTTTGCCCTTAGTTGTGCCAGCCCGTGGGGTTTGGCTTTACTTTTCGGCTCTGCTCAGTTTTGCCCTTCGATTTTTCTAGAAGGTCGTCTAAATGCCTTTTGACCGTTTGATCAATAATTTGAAAATTCATAAAAAAATCATATGAACTCATAAAAATGCAAATAAGGTATCAAAATATTCAAAAAATCATTATCTTTATGTGCATGTCATTTGCATTCAGGAAAAAAATATAGTTTAAACAACCTAATGTTATTAACATTATTAAAAACAAAAAAGATATAAACAATCTGATATATCTTATTTGCTATTCATATGAACTTGTTATGAAGTTTCACAATAATGATCAAACTTGTTTGAAAATTTGTAACAAGGTTATGTTAACTCAGAAAAAGGCAAATAGGATATCAAGATGTTCAGAAAACATGACCTACTCCCTCTGGTCCTTTTTACTCTGCATATTAGGTTTGTCTGGAGTCAATCTCATACAACTTTGACCAAGTTTATATAAAAAAATATTGACATTCACATAACAACACCAATATCATTAGATTCATCTTGGAATATATTTTCGTATTATATTTATTAGATATTGTAGATGCTAATAATTTATAAATAAATTTGGTCAAACTTAGTAAAGTTTGACTTTCGGCAAATCCAATGTGCAGAGTAAAAATGACCGGAGGGAGTACATTAGCATGTAATTTTTATTCACGGAAAAGTACTTTTTATACATTTTTATTTTTAATAATGTTAATAACATTAATAACCTCGGGTAGTTGAAACATTACATTTTTCCTTAATGCAAATGGCATGTGCATAAAGGTAATGTCTTTCTAAACATTTTGATATCTTATTTTCATTTTTATGGGTTCAAATGAATTTCTACTAAAATTTCAAAGTATTGGTCATACGGTCAAAGGGCACTCAGACGACCTCAGGGTTAAATCTAAGGGAAAAATTGAGCAGAGCCGAAAAGTAAGGTCAAAACCCGTGGGGTGGTTCTGACTTAGGGCAAAAATGCATTTATCCCAATAAATTACTACCTAAGTTTTATTTCCCCGGGAATTAATCTAGCTCGAACTAACACCCACCGAGCCACGCACCAAACCAGACAGAAGGACCGGGCAGTTGGACCTAGCGGCGACTGTGGTGATTCCAAGTCCGGCGGCCAGCCCCTTCCTCCGTTGTCCCCTCCTCCCCCGTTCTCTGGTGTGGGCGTCCATCCCTCTCCTCGGCCAGGAGCCAGTTCGCCTCCGGGCTCTGGCCTCCCGGACCCCGGCCCTCCACCACTGACCACTCCACGACACAGCTCCACCTCCGGCAGTCCATGCTCCACTAAGGTTTTCTTTTGCCCTTTGTTTTAAAGAAATCTGAAGATTTGTTGTAAATGTCACTACCTATGACTGCTTAGGAGTAGATGCATTGTTTGTCAACTGAAATTGAACTACTTACTATGTGATTCATTTGCTGCTTATGATCACAATTGATTGCTAGATGGACACTGAAGAAGAAGGATGTTCATGTGATGGCACATTGCCACCGCCATTGGTTTCTACTTTGTTTATATGATATAAAAGGTTCAACAATTTGGAATATATATGTGAGCTTCCAGTTCTGATGGTTGAGTCAAGAAAAATTGAATAGTATTATACTATTTACAAACTTCTTAAGTTGGTGCTCATTCTTCCAGTAGCCACTGCTAGTGTCGAGAGGTTATTTTCCTCGATGAATATGTGAAGAATCCTCTAAGAAACCAAATGGGTGATGAACATTTGAACAATTGCTTGGTTACATTCGTTGAGAGAGAATTCTTCAAGCAAGTGAAAGATGAGGATGTTATCAATCTGTTTCAAAAAGGGGATCTAAAGTTATATTGTAATTTCCTTTGCTATTTGTAATATTTTTTAATTATTGGAGATATTGCCACCATGATATTTTGCTACTATCATCAATGTATATGGTCATTGAGTCATTTATATTGCCATCTTGATGTACATTTGTTGTTCTATTATATGGATTTGGCCAAAAAACAAATTGACAAGAATACCAGGAACAAATTCCTTGCTCCGCAACTTGTAGCAGACAACCATAAAGTCGTCGTGCTAAGACCCGTAGGACCAGCGCACCCGAGCAACTACCATCGCTGATGAAGAAAGTCGTCGATCAGAAGGATAAAAAGTATAAACACCAAACGAAGATGAACGAATGCCGGTCCAAACAGATCCACCAAAGACCAACACCGACCAAATCACGCGAGATCCGACGGAGACACACCTCCACACGTGCTGCAATGATGCTAGTGTTGGAAATATGCCCTAGAGGCAATAATATTGTATTATATATCTCCATATTCACAGTTAAGAGTTTATATTCGATGCTATAACTGCTATGATCCTGGAATATGCGATTCAGTGGAAAACTGATATGCACGTGTGGAATAATAAACGATAAACAACAGGTTTGTAAGGGCATATTTCTCCCTAAGTAGTTTTGGTGATTGATGACAATGCTTTTGCGGACTAATTGTGTGCTCTAAGCTCCTACAAGTATATCTCACTTAGGCACAAGACGATTGATTGCCCCTCGGATTCGATGGAAGACGGTGTTTCCTTTTTGCTCCCTGTCGGTGGCTTTGAGTAATAGGAAAGCCGTACTATGAAGAGGGGGTCCGCTTCGGAAAGGTTTGGGTGGAATCAACACGTACACATCGTTCTCTCACACCGCCTTTCCCTCGCTTCTCTGGAGTTCCAACCGCTTTATGACGTTTATGCAAAACCTGACTTCTTAACTAAATCATCTACCTGGCAAGCTGTAGTACCGCTCCTCAAAGCGGTAGTACCGCACAGCCACGCGGTAGTACCGCCTGAAGACACGGTAGTACCGCGGCTCCAGAGCGGTAGTACCGCGTATCTGGCCCGACACTGATTCTAAGTGCAGAAGTAGGTGCGGAAGTAAACTTTTACTTCCGCATGCTATGCGGTAGTACCGCTTACTCCAAGCGGTAGTACCGTGTCGCGTTTTGCTACTACCGTTTTCTCTGCGGATGTAGCCGCGGATGTAATTTATTTCATCCGCGGTCATCAATCATGTCACAAGTTTTTGCCTAGCGGTAGTACCGCTCCCAGAGCGGTAGTACCGCTCAGCCAGCGGTAGTACCACAACTTACGAGCGGTACTACCGCTCTCTGCGGGCTGAAAACGCACATAATGGTTGGATTAGCTCTCCCACTATATATAGGGGGTCTTCTTCTCCAAGAATACTTACCTCTTCCCCCACTACTCCATTGTTGCTCCAAAAGCTCCATTTCCGCCCGATCTCTCTCCCTAGCCAATCAAACTTGTTGATTTACTCGGGATTGCTTGAGGAGGCATCGATCTACACTTCCACCAAGAGATATTTGATTCTCCCCACTAATCCCTTGCGGATCTTGTTACTCTTGGGTGTTTGAGCACCCTAGACGGTTGAGGTCACCTCGAAGCCATATTCCATTGTGGTGAAGCTTCGTGGTTTTGTTGGGAGCCTCCAAGTTGTGGAGATAGCCCCAACCTTGTTTGTAAAGGTTCGGTTGCCGCCTTCAAGGGCACCACTAGTGGAATCACGGCACCTTGCATCGTGTGAGGGCGTGAGGAGAATACGGTGGCCCTAGTGGCTTCTTGGGGAGCATTGTGCCTCCACACCGCTCCAACGGAGACGTACTTCCCCTCAAAGGGAAGGAACTTCGGCAATACATCCTCGTCTCCTCCGGTTCCACTTGTGGTTATTTCTTACCTTTACTTGTGCATGCTTTACTTGTTCAACTCCTATAGCATGCTTGTGTAGTTGTTATCCTTCTTTCCTTTAGTTGTCATCTTAGTAGAATATCTAGACAACTTACTTTGTCGTTTAATTTAAAGTGGTTAAGAAAAGTTAGAAATTGTTGTTGCCTATTCACCCCCCCCTAGTCAACCATATCGATCCTTTCAATTGGTATCAGAGCCTCATCTATTTTTAAGGACTTTACCGTCCAAAGAGTATGGGTGACAACGTAGTCGAGACGGAGGACCATTCCGGTGGAACTCCGTCCTTGCCTACGTCAGATGGGGGAGCCTCGGTCTCTCATGAGGAGTTCAACGTGGCCTTGACCACATTGAAAGAATCACTCGCGAGCGAGGTCAAAGGCATGTTTAAAGATGTGCATGAGGGGCTTAAATTATCCACCACACCGTTGGAAGTGGCTCGTCCCGCTACCAACGTGTCGGAGGCTAATCCCGACAAGGGAGAAGCTAGTAGTGAACAATCCCCGGTTACTAAGAATGGGAGTGGGAAATTTGCCCAATCCGCTCCTCCTACTCACTATGGAGGACCCGTTCCCACACCGCATTTAAATTCCGTTGGGCCCCCTCCCAAGTTTATCAAAAATACTGATTTTGCTACTTGGGTGTTTCGTTTCAAACGTCATATTAATCATTGTTCCACTAACCTTTGGAGAATCATTGAGCAAGGTTTTTATCCGTATGATCCCGACAACATGACTCCAAGAGAAACTGCAGATCATCAGTTCAACGAGTCCGCTCTTTGCATTCTTCAAGATTCCATCCCTCCTGAAGACATTGCACACCTTCGACCCTTCACTGTGGCCAAGGAAGCTTGGGAGCATGTTGGCACGATGTACAAGGGAAGCACCAGTATTCAACGCTCCAACTATGAAGTGGTGCAAGATGAAGCTGATGAGTTTGCTATGATCGAAGATGAAGATCCTCGTGAACTTTATCGAAGATTAACTATCCTTGCGGTTTCTCTTTGAGATCATGGCAGTAAGGATACAGATGACAATTGGATCAAGCGCAAGTTCCTCAAGGCCATGATGCCCTATCATAAGGCCATGTCCTCTGTCATACGTCAGAGACCGGACTTCCACACTTTATCCTCAAATGAAGTGTTGGATGAATTTGTTGCCATGAGGATTTTGGATGTGACCGCCGACAATGCGGTCTTAAGAGCTCAACGATCAAAGAAGCCTAATCTTGCTCTGAAGGCCAAGGCTTGTGTGGAAGAGGAGGAAGTGGAAGATGATGATGAGTGTTGCCCCGAGGACACCAAATATGCCTATCATGATCACATGGCTCTTGCTTCAAGGCAATTCTGGGGCAAGAAGAACACAAGATCCAACTTCAACAGGAACAACTCTAGTGGGAACAAGGGGAAGCAACGAGTAAGGATATGCTTCAACTTTGGAAATGTAAGTCACTTCGTTGTGGATTGCCCATATGAGAAGAGAGAAGACTTTGGAGGCAAGCTTATTCGGAAGGACAAGTCAAAGTCCTATCCCAACAAGGACAACTTCATCAAGAAGACTCCTCCGAAAGTGTTGGTGGCCCAAGAAGAATATGTGGAGGATGATGATAATGATGAAGACGATGAGGTGACCACTATGGCCACAATTGCAATTGCAACTACTCCGCACTCATCTCTCTTCGACTCACCAAACGAGAACATCACCGCCAAGTGTCTCATGGCCAAGGCCACCAACAAGGTAACCCCAAACATCAATACTACTATCTCTTCTAATCCTTCATTGACCAATTGTATTGATGAGGGTGAGGGTGTTAAGGAGGGAGAAAATGAATTTGAGTTGTTCATGAAAAATCTCAAGGGCAAACCCAAGAAGCATTTTGTTGCTCTCTTGGAACAACTCGGTGAGGCCAATGACATGATCGAGGCTCACGAGGAAACCATTACTAAAATGGAAGGACATAGTCGAGACTATGCCGATGAGATATCAGATCTCTCTAACGCCCTAGAGGAAGAGCGTGGTCTTCGTTTGGCTCTTGAGGAGTCACACAACGATGGTCATGCTAAATTAAAGAAAGATCTTGATCATGCTTTAGTTGTCTCTCGCGTCCTTAACTCCGAGAAGGCAAAACTTGAGGTTGACCATGCTAAACTCAAAGAGGAGTTTGACATACTTGACAAGGCTCACAAGGCCTTGAAAAGTATGCATACTACTCTCAAGGAGTCTCATGACCAACTCCAAGTTTCGCTAACCAAGGAAAAGTCTATCTTTCCTTGCATGGTTTCAATTGATAATGCAAATGCTACTAACCCATGTTGCGAGCATGTGCATCTTGTTGAAGAGAATTCCGAGTTGAAGAAGCAACTTGAGAAAGGCCTTGTGACTTGCATACAAGGTGAGAAGAACCTCAACACCCTTTTGAGCAATCAAAAGGAAGTTGTGGCAAAGGAAGGAATTGGGTTTGTTCCTAAGCCCAAGAAGAAGAAGAATGACAAGACCAAGCAACCACCCCCTCTCCGACAATCTTTTGTGAAAGAAGGAGAGGGCACGTCCACGAAGAAGAAAAGTGGTGGTGTCAAGAAAAACTCCACCATACCATCAAACGTGGCCGGCGATTTTAATCCCTCATATGTTTTATGCCGTGCTAGTGATGGTCATGTGTTTGCTAAATTTGTTGGTTCTTCTTATGAGTACATTGAATGGTCCATTTGGGTTCCTAAGACCCTTGTTACTAACCTTAAAGGACCCATTACCAAATGGGTACCTAAATCCAAGCATTGATCTATTGTAGGAGTTTTCTTCCGGTGGGGGATCATGGTTGCTCGATAGCGGAGCCACAAATCATATGACCGGAAGCAAAGACTTGGTGGTGGACGTGCATCTCGGCTCATCTATGGCCACCAACGTCAAATGGGGTGATGCTTCATCTTCTAAGGTATTGGGACTTGGCAAGGTTGTTGTCTCTCATGATCTCACGATCGAGAAAGTCATGCTTGTTGAGTCCCTTGCATACAATTTACTTTCTGTTCGCCAACTTGCACTCATGGGCTTTGCTACATTCTTTGATATTGATATTGTGGCCCTCTTGTGGAGCAAGACTCTTAAAGTAGCCTATGTTGGGCATGTTGAGAACGGCCTTTATGTGGTTAACTTCTCGAAGCAACCCACTAAGGTCGCGACATGCCTAATGGCTAAAGTTGATGTGGGATGGCTTTGGCATCGCCGTTTGGCCCACGTCAATATGAGATCTTTGCAAAGTCTTCTCAAGGGATACCATGTACGAGGACTAACAAATGTTAGCTTTGCCAAAGATCGTGCTTGCAGGGCGTGCATTGAAGGAAAATTACATGAGAAGGCTCACCCTCCCACGACTATCATCTATTCAAAGAGACCCCTAGAGCTCCTCCACATGGACCTCTTTGGGCCTCCATCTTTTGATAGTCTTGGGGGTAGGAAGTATTGCTTGGTGATTGTGGATGATTACTCAAGATACACCTGGGTATACTTCTTCAAGAAGAAGAGTGAGACCCAACAAACCATCATCAACTTTGCAAATGAAGCTCAACGACAACATGAAGCAAAGATTTTGATGATCAGAAGTGACAACCGCACCGAGTTCAAGAACTACACCTTGGATGAGTTTCTTGGTGATGAGGGGATCAAACATCAATATTCAGCCCCTTATACCCCTCAACAAAATGGTGTAGCGGAGAGAAAGAACCGAACTCTAATGGATGCTGCAAGAACCATGATGGCTGAATTCAAATCTCCATACAACTTTTGGGCCGAAGCCATCAACACCGCTTGCCATGCATCAAATCGTCTCTATCTCCGCAAAGGCTTGAACAAAACTCCGTATGAGATTCTTACCGGTAACAAGCCCAATCTCAAGTACTTCCGGGTATTCGGGTGTAAGTGTTTCATTCTCAAGAAAGGTGTTCGTTTGTCTAAATTTGAATCTAGAGCTCATGAGGGCATATTTGTTGGTTATGCTACAAACTCTCATGCTTACCGTGTCCTCAACAAGTCCAATGGACTCATTGAGGAGACGAGTAACATAGAGTTTGATGAAAATAACGGCTCCCAAGTGGAGCAAAGTGGTACTTGTGATGCAGGTGATGAAATTCCTCCTCAAGCTATAAGAAGAATGGGTGTTGGATATATCCTACCCATTGAGGAACCCCTTGTGGCCGAAGGAGAAGGACAATGTTCCACTCAAGTGGAACCATCACCAACCCAAGACCCATACGCTTCCGAAGAACAAAGTGAAGACCCTCAACCTGATGAACAAGGCCAAGTACAAGATCAATCTCAAGTTGGTGGAGAGCCACCAAATGATGCACAAGGCCAAGTTCTGTCCCCCGAGCAAGATCAAGATCAAGATCAAGAGGAAGCTCAAGATCAAGATCCAGCTCCTCACGACGCTCAAGATGATCAACTCAGTGCTCCTCAGTTAACACTTGAAGAGCAATTAGAGCGTCGTGTTGCTAAAGTTGCCTCCAGGCTTGCTTCCAACGAGCATCACATCGAGAACATTCTAGGAAGCATCAAAAGGGGGGTAAGCACTCGTAGACAATTAGCAAACTATTGTGCTCATCAAGCTTTTGTCTCCTGTGTTGAACCTCAGAAGGTTTATGAGGCGCTCGAAGACCCTGATTGGCTCAATGCCATGCATGAAGAACTCCATAACTTCGAGCGCAACAAGGTGTGGCGTCTGGTGCCAAGACAAAAGGAGAACCATAATGTCATTGGAACCAAATGGATCTTTAAGAACAAGCAAGATGCTCATGGCATTGTCATCCGCAACAAGGCGCGCCTGGTGGCTCAAGGCTACTCCCAAGTCGAGGGTATCGACTACGGTGAAACCTTTGCCCCCGTTGCTCGTCTTGAATCCATTCGTTTGTTGCTTGCCTATGCTTCCCATCATAACTTTAAATTACAACAAATGAATGTGAAAAGTACATTTCTTAATGGTCCTATTAATGAGTTGGTGTATGTTAAACAATCCCCGGGGTTCGAGGATCCTAAGGGCCTGTTTGGGACCGCTCCGCTCCACGAAGTTCAGTTTTACTCCATCAAATTCATTTTGGAGCAGTTTCTCACAGGAGTTGCAGCTCCACCGAAGAGAATGTTTGGTTTCCAGTTAACTCCAGCTTCAAGAATGAGAATTTGGTGGAAAGGATCTATTTGATTGGCTGATGAAGGGGTATCCACTTACTAGTGGCAGTGGTGGGTAATTTTCCTCCAACTCCAGCTTCTAGATTTTTTTGAAGCACCCCCTAGAGAGCTTCACAAAAAACAAGGAGTTGGACCCCAGATTCTAGTTTTTTTGTGGAGCAGCATATTGTGGAGCTACCCCGTTTGGATTGTGTTTTCTAGAGCGGAGCTGAATTTTGAGAAGCGGAGTAGTCCCAAACAGCCCCTAAGTTCCCCAATCATGTGTACCAACTCGATAAGGCACTCTATGGCCTTAAACAAGCCCCACGTGCGTGGTATGAGCACCTTACCGAGTTGTTACAAGATCGTGGGTTTGAAATTGGGAAAACCGACCCCACTCTTTTTACTAAGAAGGTCAAAGGGGAGTTGTTTGTATGCCAACTATATGTTGATGATATTATCTTTGGTTCTCCTAACAAATCTTTCAATGATGAGTTCGCCGCACTCATGACCACACATTTTGAGATGTCCATGATGGGAGAGTTGAAGTACTTCCTTGGATTTGAGATCAAACAAAGAAGAGAAGTCATATTCATCAAACAATCCAAGTATACTCAAGACATGCTCAAGAGGTTCAATCTAAGTGATGTCAAGCCGGCTACTACTCCAATGCCAACCAAATGCCAACTTGACATTGATCCCAATGGTAAAGCGGTGGATCAAAAGGTATATCGCTCTATGATCGGATCCTTGCTTTACTTTTGTGCATCTAGACTGAATATTATGTTGAGTGTAGGAATTTGTGCACGGTTTCAAGCCTCACCTAAGGAGAGTCACTTTGTGGCTGTCAAGCGAATCTTTCGATATTTGGCTCATACCCCAAACTTTGGCTTATGGTACCCGAGAGGAGCAAATTTCAACCTTGTAGGTTTCTCTGATTCTGACTGGGTGGGAGACAAAGTGGATAGGAAGTCCACTTCGGGAGGGTGCCAATTTCTTGGTTGCTCTCTTGTTAGTTGGTCTTCCAAAAAGCAAAGTTGTGTATCTCTCTCGTCCACCGAAGCAGAGTATGTGGCTGCTGGCAGTTGTTGTGCTCAACTCTTATGGATGAGGCAAACTTTAAAGGATTACGGTGTCACTTGTGACAAAGTTCCTGTTTGGTGTGACAATAAAAGTGCCATCAAGATTTCTCTCAACCCGGTGCTACACTTCAAGACGAAGCATATTGAGATTCGGTATCACTTCATCCGGGATCATATAAGGCAAGGAGAGATCGAGCTTCACTACGTTAACACTCATGATAACCTTGCAGATATCTTCACGAAGCCATTGGATGAAGCAAGATTTCGCGAGTTAAGGCATGAGCTAAATATCATCGATTTGAGCAATGTGGTTTGAGTCTGTGCACACACCCCTCACACTCAGTATCGCTATCTTGTCTAGATGTAGGCATGGACATAGGGGGAGTATTGTTCTCTCAATGAACTGTTCCTCCCCCCATTATGCATAAACTAATCAAGTCTTTATCATTTGCCATACATAGTTGGTTTAATTGCTTCAAGTCGAGTATTGGTCATGGGCCCAAGGATAATTCTTCGCGGTGCCATATCTATAAACTCAAACATAGGTGGCCTCGGCCACCGCCCTCCTCTGAGGAGTTGTGTTATTTGTTTTGCTTGTGCGTGCGTATGCTTTTCTCTCTTTCTTTGCTTAAAGCCTCTTGTCAAAACGTGCAAGCTCTTGGAGGAGCGGTACTACCGTGCTTGTTTACGGTACTACCGCAAAGGGGTTACGGTACTACCGCACGTCCAGCACGGCAGTATTTATTTACTGCCGCTGGTAGGGTGGTACTACCGCTTGGCGAGCGGTACTACCGCGCGAGCGGTACTACCACGATGACCGCGGTACTACCGCACATATTCGAACGGGTGGGGGTTATAAGCAGGCATGGGGAGTTCCAACTCCCCCATACCCATTCACTCCTAACCCCCACGTCGTCCCTATCTCTCCCTCTCAAGAACGCCGCCGGAGGACCTCGCCGGATCTCCTCCCTCGGCCACTCTCCTCGCATTCCGATCGGTGGGATCGCTCCCCACCGCGCCCTCTTGCCATGGATGAAGGTTTCTCCCCTTTTCCCCTCTTCTTGTTGCCTTGCTGTTTTTTAGGGTTAGGGGAGATACTTAGTGTTCTTGTGTTCTTCGTGTTCTTATCCATGTAAGTTTAGGATGTAGGAGAGTGTTTTTGCACTAAAAATACGAATATGTATGTTGCTACCAAGGTACTATGATCAGCCGTAGTACCGCTAGTCGATCTATATGGCCTTCTCTAGATCTGTTCCTCTCAGATCTGTTTCGTGTGGTACTACCGCTGGAGAACCGCGGTACTACCGCCCGATCTGGTCCAGATCAGATCTGACCAGAGCGGTACTACCGCTGCTCTCAGCGGTACTACCGCTCCGGGGGAAGTAAAATTTTACTACCGCTTGCCGAGCGGTACTACCGCTCCCCAACGCGGTACTACCGCTCCGCAAGCAGCACTAATTTTTTTTACTTCCGCTCCTGTACACGGAAGTACATTTTTACTACCGCAGAGTATGCGGTACTACCACATCCACCATGCGGTACTACCGCTTACTAAGCGGTACTAATTTTTTACTCCCGCGTATGGTCAGCAGTACTACCGCTTGTGTCATATTGTCTTCGTAGCAAGTACACATTCCTCTTTCTACTGGTTTCTTGTGCTTTTTGAGGCTTTGGCATTGATTCTCTTTGTGTTTTTGTCGTGTTCTTGTGGTTGTGTTTTAGGTGGTGGCTCCGGTTTCGATGCTCGTCGTACCAACCCTGTTCGCGACACCGGATCCAAGCGTCTGCGTACCCCCAGTGATGTGCCAGAGGGCTCCAATCCCCAGTGCAGCTTCAAGATTGCCGCCAACAAGCGAAAGGAATCCTCAATGTCTATGGAAGAGATGCCAGCTGCTGAGTTCATGGCACGTAGGAAGCAAAACCCATATGGAGAACCCCGTGCTTCATTTCCTGGTGATGAGCTTTTCTGGACCAGGCAGCAGTATCGCATCTACCAGGAGGTGCTCAAGAGCAAGACCAACATGTACGTGGATGCTCACTGGGTAGATGTGGACCACATGCAGAAGGACACCAACCGGGCCTACTTTACCGAGGCTCTTGATCTGGTCGAGCAGTTGGGACTTGAGCACATCATGACCTTCCAAAATGATTTTGATCCAGAGATTATTGCTCAGTTCTATGCTTCAGTCAATTTCCACACCAAGGATGATCACCCAATGACATGGATGACCAATGGTCACAAGATGACTTCTTCTTGGAAGGAGTTCATGGATCTTCTTCAGATTGCTGACGAGGGACTCCACAACCCAATTGGATTTCGGCCTCACGCCAATCCTGAATCTGCCAACAAAGACAAGCTGCTACCATTCTATGTGGAGAAGACTCTTCCTAGTGGCAAGAAGACATGGGTGTTGAACCCCTTCTTGGACATCATGTATCGGATCTTTCGCAACACTCTGTTTCCTCATGTTGGAGACAAGGACAAGGTCCATGCCTACCTGGTTGACATGCTGCTGATGTGTGAAGAGGCTCCCACCACCCAGACTCCACCACTTGACATCTCCCATATCATGTGGAATGAGCTTCGTTTTGCCATCTACACTCGCAAGGTACCCATCTATGGTCCATTCTTGTTTCTGCTGATCTCCAAGACCTGGGAAAAGCTATACCCTGAGGAGGAGTTTGAGGCCGACTATTTCCGTCATGATCCCATCCGTCTTCACATCAAGACTCGATGGGCCAACACCACCACTCGTGCGCAAGCTGCTGCAGCCCAGATGGGCACTGATGAGGAGCCTGTGGAGGAGGCTGATGATGAAGGCCCTGGAAGATTTGCTCCTTATTCCTCCTCTGCTGTGGAGGAGCCTTCTTGGGCTAAAAAGCTTAAGCAAAAGGATAAGGCCCTCTTCTGCATGCAGGCTAAGGGTCAATACAGGGTTCATGTGACTGACAAGAAGACACGCCAGCGTGACAAGAAGCTTTTGACGGTCTATGGAGAGGACGTGTCAAATGGGTCAGAGGATAACATCACCCCTGAGGCAACTTGGATGGCCCGTCAGGGGTACAAGTGGTCTGAGTCTGACAAGGAGTATCAGGAGGAGCAGCCGGGATCTGATGATGAGTACGATGATTGAGTTTCTCCAGGGATGCCACCCCTCTTAGTGTCCTCTTTCCCCTTTGTGGTGTCTCGATGACAAAGGGGGAGAGTGATTTGCGTCTTGTGCTCTTGTGCCAGTTATTTCTTTTCGTTGGTTGAACTCTCTTTATTTGCGTGCTTTTGTGTCGTGTGCGTGAGCCTATCGTATGGTGTAAGACATATGCTTCTCTATCGTTGAGCTCGTCGTTATGTCTTTAATTTTATATCAAGAGCAGTTAGTTTACTTTCCCCTGTTATGTGCTCTGTGGTATATAAAATGCATGTTATGTGTAGAATATAGGGGGAGCACTGAACCTTGTATGTGTGTTGTGCAGTCCAAAGCATAATCTTGTATAGGCACACATCCAGGGGGAGCTCACCTATATTCTAGTTTTATGATTGCATACTCTCGTATTTTATTCCTGTGCAAATCCCGTATTGTCATCAATCCACCAAAAAGGGGGAGATTGTAAGGGCATATTTCTCCCTAAGTAGTTTTGGTGATTGATGACAATGCTTTTGCGGACTAATCGTGTGCTCTAAGCTCCTACAGGTATATCTCACTTAGGCACAAGACGATTGATTGCCCCTCAGATTCGATGGAAGACGGTGTTTCCTTTTTGCTCCCTGTTGGTGGCTTTGAGTAATAGGAAAGCCGTACTATTAAGAGGGGGTCCACTTCGGAAAGGTTTGGGTGGAATCAACACGTACACATCGTTCTCTCACACCACCTTTCCCTCGCTTCTCTGGAGTTCCAACCGCTTTATGACGTTTATGCAAAACCTGACTTCTTAACTAAATCATCTACCTGGCAAGCGGTAGTACCGCTCCTCAAAGCGGTAGTACCGCACAGCCACGCGGTAGTACCGCCTGAAGACACGGTAGTACCGCACAAGCGGTAGTACCGCGGCTCCAGAGCGGTAGTACCGCGTATCTGGCCCGGCACTGATTCTAAGTGCAGAAGTAGGTGCAGAAGTAAACTTTTACTTCCGCATGCTATGTGGTAGTACCGCTTACTCCAAGCGGTAGTACCGTGTCGCGTTTTGCTACTACCGTTTTCTATGCGGATGTAGCCGCGGATGTAATTTATTTCATCCGCGGTCGTCAATCATGTCGCAAGTTTTTGCCTAGCGGTAGTACCGCTCCCAGAGCGGTAGTACCGCTCAGCCAGCGGTAGTACCGCAACTTACGAGCGGTACTACCGCTCTCTGCGGGCTGAAAACGCACATAACGGTTGGATTAGCTCTCCCACTATATATAGGGGGTCTTCTTCTCCAAGAAGACTTACCTCTTCCCCCACTACTCCATTGTTGCTCCAAAAGCTCCATTTCCGCCCGATCTCTCTCCCTAGCCAATCAAACTTGTTGATTTGCTCGGGATTGCTTGAGGAGGCATCGATCTACACTTCCACCAAGAGATATTTGATTCTCCCCACTAATCCCTTGCAGATCTTGTTACTCTTGGGTGTTTGAGCACCCTAGACGGTTGAGGTCACCGCGAAGCCATATTCCATTGTGGTGAAGCTTCGTGGTTTTGTTGGGAGCCTCCAAGTTGTGGAGATAGCCCCAACCTTGTTTGTAAAGGTTCGATTGCCGCCTTCAAGGGCACCACTAGTGGAATCACGGCACCTTGCATCGTGTGAGGGCGTGAGGAGAATACGGTGGCCCTAGTGGCTTCTTGGGGAGCATTGTGCCTCCACACCGCTCCAACGGAGACGTACTTCCCCTCAAAGGGAAGGAACTTCGGCAATACATCCTCGTCTCCTCCGGTTCCACTTATGGTTATTTCTTACCTTTACTTGTGCATGCTTTACTTGTTCAACTCCTATAGCATGCTTGTGTAGTTGTTATCCTTCTTTCCTTTAGTTGTCATCTTAGTAGAATATCTAGACAACTTACTTTGTTGTTTAATTTAAAGTGGTTAAGAAAAGTTAAAAATTGTTGTTGCCTATTCACCCCCCCTCTAGTCAACCATATCGATCCTTTCAAGGTTCCCGGTATCTCCTTTAAGACTGTCTCAAGTGTTGTTAGGTGATCACGTTTTTCGGATCTCAAGATATCGTTAAGTGTAATGGTAGTCCTAAAACAACATTGAGGGTATGACACTAGAAGAGCAATCATATTGAATCGACACTTGTTTATTATACTATATGATTATATCATCAAAAATCATCTCTTATAACACGGAGTGTTAGCATGTGTTTTACTTCCTCAGACCATGAGAGTGTCTCGGTCACTTCCTGTCGAATGGTGGGCTTTGGGGTTGCTCAAGCATCATCTGTAACAAGGTGATCATAACGACAACTTTCAGGCACACCGGAAAGTTTGACAAGTGACCGGACAGCTCGGGAGTGGGATTTGCTCCTCCGACGATGGAGAGATATTCTTAGGGCCCTCTCAGTGTGACAACATCCATAATATTGTGGCCAGACACAGGTGACTATGTCACGAGGATGCTGGAACACGTCAACAAGAAAGAAGAACAAAACTTGTAACAGGAGCAACGGTATAGTGAGCATGGTGATGAATCAGGAGGATACCGATGCACACTGGGTTCTGTAAAGTATCGCGAAACAAAGGGAACATCACATGATAAACAAAGGTTCACTCGAATATCATTCGTGTAATTATAGGGATCGATATGGATGTCCACGATTCCGCTATTGGTCATTGAACGAAGGGGTTTTGTTCATGTCTATGATTTATCGAACCTACGGGGTCACAAGCTTAAGGTAATCACGATATGATGAGTGTTAGTAGGACGGGAGTGGTGAGAATATATTTGTGGAATTGTTTCATTAATATCCGGAATAGTTCCGAGAGGTTCCAGAAGCATTTTGGGGTCACCGGAAGGGTTTCAGTGAATATCAGGTAATACCGGGTATTACCGATTAATTATATATAGGTGTAAAATGTTTCCGGGGATGTTAAATTATATATATAATGCTCTACAAATGCTTAGAACATTTTATATTTAATTTAAATATCAGTGGGCCTTAAAAGGCAAATAGGTGGAAGGCAACTTGGGCCATAAGGGCACAATTAGGAAGGCGCCCCACTTTCCTTATGTGGGGGCCGAATTGGACTTGGGGAGGGAGTCCAAATCCTTCTCCCTAGGCCGGTCCCAAGGGGACTTTCTCCCCTTGGCGGCTGCCCTCTCCCTTCCCTCTAACCTATATATATATACTAGAGGACTTTGATGTCTACTACACAACTTTCTTCTTGTATACTCGTGTTGGGCCTCCAAGCGCAGAGTTTTGTAGGACAGTAGTAATTTTCCCTCAAGTGGATGACCTAAGGTTTATCAATCCGTGGGATGCGTAGAATGAAGATGGTCTCTCTCAAACAACCCTACAACTGAATAACAAAGAGTCTCTTTTGTCCCCAACAAACCCAATACAATGGTAAATTGTGTAGGTGCACCAGTTCGTCGAAGAGATGGTGATACAAGTGCAATATGGATGGTAGATATAGGTTTTTGTAATCTGAAAATATAAAAACAGCAAGGTAACTAATGATAAAAGTGAGTAAAAACGGTATTGCAATGCTTAGAAACAAGGCCTAGGGTTCATACTTTCACTAGTGTAAGTTCTCTCAACAATGATAACATAATTGGATCATATAGCAATCCCTCAACATGCAACAAAGAGTCACTCCAAAGTCACCAATATCAGAGAATAAATGAAGAGATTATTGTAGGGTACAAAACTTGTAACACCCCATATGTGATACTTTCCAATTATGGAATAAGCATTTATCATTTTGATCCTTGCCCTTTTCCTTGGGGTTCTTGTCATTTGAGCTTTACTTTTGTTTTGCATTGTCATTTTATTTTCTTATGCATCCATGCATTGCTTCTTCATCATCATGACATCATATTCATCTTAGCTTCTTTTACTTGTCTTTGGTTGTGATGTGGGTCACCTTGATCTTTGTGGTGTGATGGTGGTGCCTAGCCATGCCTTGCTTAAACCCTAAGCCCCCTCCTTCTTCTCCACCTCTTCTCTTCCTCCTTTTCCTTCCTTTCTTTAATGATTTTTGCAAGGGACCTAGCCTATTCCATTAATGTTCAACTCCTCCACACTTCCAAGTTACACTGTCATGAGTCACCTTGCAAAGCTACACACATGTTAGAATTATTTTGGTTGGGTTTTAAAATGGTTCAAGTTTGAATTATTTTCAAACTTGAATTATTTTACTTCCTCTAAAAATGCCCGGGGTAATTTTATAAAATAGTGTGCAATTCCAGGAGCGTGAGGATATTTTTATATCCTCCAAACTCCTCACCTAGCCCCGTGTACTTTTCTTTTTATGCAGCTGTTTATTTATTAAACAGAAAATGTATAAAATGGAAAAGCCAGCCAGCAGCAGTAGCTGGGACTTCATCCCTTCCTGCACCAGCCCCAGCAGCCAGCCAGCAGCCCCTTCGCAGCAGGCCGCGGCCCAACCAGCGCCCACGCAAGCAGCCATCGCGCGCAGTCGCGCCGTTCCTTTTCCTCACGCTGGGTCCACCTGCCAGCCTCTCCCCCCCTCTGCTCCGTCTTCCTCCGTCGCTCGTGTCCAGAGACAGAGCACGCGCACGCCGTCGCGCCGTGATCACGGACGTCGAGGCCACGCGATCGGCCGCTCCTTTTAAACCCAAGCAGATGCAGCCCCTAGGGTTCCTCCTCCCCCCTCCTTTCCCCTCGTGCCGCCCCCTAGGGTAAGCAGGAACCCACGCGCACGAGCACCCGCACGCAATGGCCAGCTCGGGCGTGAGCTCGCCACTGGCCTAGACCTGGCCGGCGACCACTCCAATGACCAAGCGCTCGGGAACGAGCTTGAGGGTCCATCTCGAAGCAGATCCGTGGCCAGGATTGCCGAGTCCGACTCCCTCCACGACGTCCTCTGCTCCTCTTCCTCCTAGACAGTGCCCTCGCCAAGTTCAGAGCTCGTCTGCATCCTCTCCCGCGCGTCTCCATCATCCTCTCCCTGTCCTAGGGTAATGAGGTACTCCCTACTCCTCCCTGCATCTTCTTCGCCGCCTGTGGATCTCTGTACACCTCGCCGGAGCAGTGTCTTCTCCTTGCTCTCGGTGCCCCGATGCTTTTTGAATTTTGTTGCTGTCACGCACGTCAGTAGTTGCCGTAGGCCTCGCGCTTCGTCCGCTCTGGATCTGCCAGTTCGCGCACATCGCCAGCGCCCAAGCGCAAGCTCGTGCACCACCTGCGCTGGCCTCCGTCTCCACCTACACGTCTGCACGCTTCCGGCCACCTGCCTCGCCATGGCCGAGCCGAGCGCAAGCTTATGCTCGAGTCTCTGCCCACGCAAGCACCGCAACAGCATCCGCCGCTCGATCCTGCACGCACGCAGCCAGTCGCTGCACTGCCTCGCCCTGTCTTGCTCCCACCGGCGCCGCCGCTGTCGTTGCCATCTCTGTGCTCGCAGAGAAGCCAGATCCTCTCCGGGTCAGCTCTTAAGGAGCCATGCCCCGTCTCTGTCAGAATCGATCGCTTAGCTCAGTGGCTTGGTTCTCCGTCAGTTATGCAGGGGGTCGTGGGTTCGAAACTCACCGGGGCTGTGGTTTCTCCCCCCATTTTTTGTTTTCTTTGTGAGGCTGACAGGCAGGCCCAACCTGCCAGCCTCACCACACTGTGGACCCTCACGCGCACACAACAACCGCCACCTCAGCGCCCCTGACCCCACATGTCAGTGGCTGTGGCTAGGATGGCCTGGGTCATTTTAACCTTGGCGTCTGTTTTCTTTTTCTGTTTTTCTTTTTCTTTTTCTTTTCTGCTTTTACTTTGCATATTTAATATCTTTTAAATTATGCATGTGATGAAAAAGAGTTATATATGAAAACTGCTTAGTTTTTCATGTAGAATATTTATATGTTGTTTGTTGCCATGTTTAAAACATTTAAAATGCTGTTTGAATTATTTTGTGTTTTAAATGTGCTTAAACTTGTAAAAATCATAACTAAATATCTACAGCTCCATATTTAACAAACTTTATATGCATTTGGGGTGAAAAAAATGTGTAGAATAATATGGTGCTGTTGTTTTGCATGTTTAACAACTTTAAAAGACGAGTTTCTCAGATCTGTCCCAAATGCATTTAAATGAATATGGGAGTTTCTGGAAATTGTTGTTTGTTCTTTCCAGCCCATTTAAAAATGCTAGCATGTTGCTGTAGTCCTAGTTGCACCCTTGCCATGTTAATCAACTCTTTTAAACTTGTTGGGTGCTTGTTTGAACAATCTACATAACCATGTGAACATGGTAGTTTTGTTCTTGCTTGTTTTCATACTTGTGTTGCGATCTTGTTTTGCTATGATGCTTGTGCATTCTTTGTGTCCCTAGGAGATGCATCATGTCCTACCATGTCCTTATGAATCATATTCATGCATCATGTGTTTGAGCATTGCATGATGATTGACTGTGTTCCGGTGTTGCATTGTTGTGTTGGTTAAAGCCCGGTGACGATTCGGAGTACGAGGTTCCTACCGAGGCTGAGTTTTAGGAGCAAGGTTACGATCCCTCCGTGGAATCAACAGGCAAGATGACCATTCCCAGATATCACTACTATTTTTTCCTATGCTAGATGTCTCGCTCTTTAGATATTGCCTCGATGCCTATTCCTGTTTGTCAGCCCTCCTATTGTTGCCATGAAACTCTCTAACCACCTTCCTAGCAAAAACCATTGTTTGGCTAAGTACGCATCGCTCAGCCCCTCTTATAGCGTTGTTAGTTGCAGGTGAAGTTTTGAAGATTGCCCCGTGATGAAATTATTGTTGGGATATCACAATATATAATCTGTTAAACTAATTCACCTATATATTGGTAATGGGTGGAAGGCTAAGCCTCTTGCTTGGTGGTTTGTTCCACTCATGCCACCCTAGGAATCGATAAACCGGTGTTATGTTCCTTGATTTTGCATCCCTAACACGGTTGGGGTTTATAGGCCCCCCCTTGATAATTCGCTCTGTGCTAAAGCTTTTCCAGCAAGGCCCAACTTTGGTTTTACATTTTCCTAATAACTAAAACTTGCATAGGGCGTTGCAACCCCGAGTTCTTAATTAACAACCCGGGCGAGTGCTCCTCATGAGTGTTGGTCCAAACTGAGCAGACTGCGGGGCCACCTAGAGGAAACTCAAGGTGTGGTATACACCTGTAGGATGACTCATCCGGTCGTGACCTGAGACGAGATACGCACGGCTACTATCAGGGTGTCGGCACACCAGGAGGTCTTGCTGGATTAGTTTTACCTTTGTCGAAATATCTTGAGCACAGGATTCCGAGAATACTTGGGTCTTCCCACTTTGGAGTTGAGACTCCGCAGATCGTGAGCTTGTGATGGGCTAAGTTGGGACACCCCTGCAGGGTTTTGATCTTTCGAAAGCCGTGCCCGCGGTTATGTGGCAGATGGGAATTTGTTAATATCCGGTTGTAGACAACTTGACACCTTATTCATGAATACACTACCTGTGTGAGTAACCGTGATGGTCTCTTTTCGAAGGGCTTCGGGAAGTGAACACGGTGGGGTTATGTTTGATCATGAGTAGTTAGGATCACTTCTTGATCAACTTGGCGATCGTTGTCACTTGTTCTCTTCTCGCTCTAAACTCGTAAGCTAGTGCTTAGTGCTTGCTGCAACCCATGTTTACAGCCTTTTCCACACCTAAGGTTTTGGTTGTTTTGATACCCGGGAACGGGATTGCTGAGTCCTATGTGGCTCACAGATTCAACACACACCATATGCATGTACCATTGAGAACTATACAGGAGATGGTTCAGAGCTGTACTGGGAGTTCGATGAAGAGCGTGGACGTTACTATGTGTCTTATCCCGACGATCAGTAGTGGTTCTTACTAGGAGGATCCTGGCTTGTGTTATTTATGGTATCTTTTCGTTTGGATTTCGTCCGTAGTCGGACTCTGATGTTATTTGGGTGATGTATGTTATTGTATTTCATTGTGTGACGTGGCGAGTGTAAGCCAACTATCATTTTACACTTTCATCCCTGAATTTTACATGAGTTGTGCAAAGATACCATACTTGAGATCATTCTAGTATGCGTTTATGTCCTTAAGTCGTGCCTCGACACGTGGGGGACATAGCCGCATACTGGGTATTATAAGTTGGTATTCAGAGCCTTCTTCGACCTAGGAGCCCCCTGATTGATCGAATCGTTGACGGTTGAGTCTAGGCACACACAAAAAATGTTTTGAGTCCTATATATATATCGGAGAGTAGGATTTCTTTTTACTCCTCATCCCTTCATCGCTCTGGTGAGGACTCCTGACGTTGTTCTATCTCCTCTACTCTCAAAAATTCACTAATTTTTTTTAGGATCACGCGAGTATTGTTTGGATTGTTCCGATATCTTTGTGATGAGAACATTATTCTCGATGCCTCCTGTCATTTAGGGGTTGTGGCAGTGTCCCGGGGAGCTGAGCTCCGACGTGTTGTCATCACAAGTGTATCACATTAGTTCTAGAATACTTAAGACGACCGACATCGAAAACTCTTCTATGCGGTTAGTGGTGAGATAACCCCGACGTCACCCAGTACTGGTGGGATAGTTCAGGAGTATTGCCACAACTAGTATATCGGATGCGTTTCGAAGGTCCGAGGTAAACAGTTTCCGAGGATGACTGGTTATGTGTTGACGGATGGATACAACTGGATGTAGGTTTAGAGTTGAGTGCGCGGTGCTTCCCCTATATCCCCAACACCAGATTGCATAACCGGAAACCTTTGGGAATTAATAGGTGGGTTCTTCAAGTAGCTCGTAGGCATTCTTCCAACAAGTGCATGGTTTGAGGTTTGGGGTTCAACATCGAGTGAAGAGGTTTCATGGGCGCTATTCCAATTGGGAGTTGCATCTTAAAGGGTCCTTGGCTATGCTGATCCGGGGATTGAAACACCCTTTGTAACACGTTCCATGGGGCATTCAACACGAACATGTGGGACGAAGCTTCTATCATGTATTTGTTCCATCTACACCTTGTTGTTTTTATTTTATCTTTTGTTCTCCCAAGTGGCTTCTCGAGAAGATTGTTGTACCATTATTCTGTGGAATTCATTCGTTCATTTTGTTTGAATGTTCATTGTGAAGACTTATGTTGCAATTTCTAGCTGTTGATTCAGCTTATCTATTTTGCATCAATGGCTAATGGTTGTCATCACATTCAGGATGGCTCCTAAGAAGGTTCCCAACCCTAACCAAGAGGGCGAAGAAGAGCGTGTTCCTGAACGTCCTCCTTCCCCTCCTCCTCCGTCTGAGGCATGGAGAGCAATTATGCAAGTGACCAACCAGAACACCCAGATGCTCATGCAAATGATGCAGAACTTTCAAGCCAACCAAGCAAATCAAGGCAATCATGGGAACCAAGGCCAAGGCAATCTGTTCAATCAACCTCACTTTGCGACACTGAACCAATTCCTGGCAAACTAACCGAAGTCTTTCAGTTACTGTGTGGACCCGCTAGATGCTGAAGACTGGATCATAGACATCAAAAAGCACTTTGAATGCAGTAACGTGAGGCCTGAGGATTATGTCAAGTTTGCCACTTTCCAACTCAAAGATCAAGCTGCTGATTGGTGGCAACAGTACAAAGATTCCAGAGGTGATCGAGAGATCTCATGGACTGACTTCTGCAAAGATTTCCGCTCTCACCACATTCCAACCAGTGTCATTGAAGGCATGCATGAGCAATTCCTCAACCTGAAGCAAGGCACCATGTCCATCTATCAATACAATGTCAAGTTTCAGAATCTTGCCCGTTATGCGAAGCAAGACATCCCCGATGCCAAGAGCAAGATATATCAGTTCCGAGGTGGTCTGAAAGATGAACTCCAACTTGCTCTCACCTTGTTCGAGCCGGATGAATTTGACCAATTCTACAATATGGCTCTCAAGCAAGAGGCAGCTCAGCTCAAGAGTGAATCTTCCAAAAAGAGGATCAAAGATGCTGTTCACTCCTCCTCTTCCTCTCAAGTGGTTGCCAAGTAGCAGAAGTTCTGGCTACCGCATCCTCCAGTGCTCCGTCCTCCAAACAACAACAAGCACTCAGGTGGTCATGGATTCTCCCACCCACCCAACCCAAGCAATCAGTCCAAGCCTCAGTTTCTAGCTTCAAGATCAAGTGGTCCTTATCACCGGCCTCTCTCAGAAGTTACTTGCAACAAGTGTTCTCAGAAAGGTCACAATGCCAACAAGTGTCCTAACCCAAGGCGCCTTCCGCCTCCTCCACCTATCAGCACTGCTATTGTCAAGCACAATCCCAAGGCAGCAAGAGTGAATCTGATGAATGCAGCTCAACCAGAGAATTCTTCAGATGTGATACTTGGTAATCTTCTAGTTAACTCTATTCCTGCAAACGTATTGTTTGATTCTGGTGCATCACTTAGTTTCATATCAAGGCCATTCTTTACCAAGCATAATTTCACTTCGGCATTTCTGGATAAGAAGTTGCAAATTATTTCTTCGGGCAAAAACATGACTTCTAATTTGATGGATCCGGATATATCTATTCACATGGGTGATTACAGTTTTGTAGTTTCTCTGGTTGTTCTCGGTAACTCCGACATTGAGCTTATTCTTGGGATGGATTGGCTCTCCAAGCATGATGCAAACATTGATTGTGCAAATAAGGAAGTCAAGCTTACTCATCCTAACGAAGACGTGATTATCTTCGCCTCTCAAGATAACACAATCAGTCTATTCTCTCTCAATGACAAGGGCGAGATTAATGCCATTTCTCAGATTCCGATGGTTCGCGAATATGAGGATGTATTCCCTGAAGAGCTTCCAGGCATGCCTCCCCATCTTCAAGTTGAATTCGTCATTGAACTTGATCCCGGTACCGAGCCAGCATGTCGGCGTCCGTACAAGCTTTCTCCTGATGAGTTGAAGGAGCTGAAGAAACAACTCGATGAGCAAGAACGTATGGGTCTAATCAGGCCTAGTACTTCTCCTTGGGGCTGTGGTGTTCTATTTGTCAAGAAGAAGGATGGCACGGAACGCCTTTGCGTTGATTACCGGCCATTGAACAAGAAGACAATAAAGAATAAGTACCCGCTCCCCAATATCAATGAATTGTTCGAGTAGCTCAAAGGAGCAAAGGTGTTCTCAAAGCTCGATCTCCGGATGGGTTACCATCAGATTCGTATCCGGGAAGAGGATATTCCTAAGACCGCATTCAGAACGAATTTCGGCTCTTATGAATACATGGTCATGTCTTTCGGCCTTGCAAATGCTCCACCCACTTTCTCTCGGATGATGCACTTCATATTCAACCCCTACACCAATGAATTTGTTCTCGTCTATCTGGATGATATCTTGGTATTCTCCAAGAATGAAGAAGACCATGCCAAGCACCTCCGTTTGGTCCTTAACAGGCTCCGTGAACACAAGTTCTATGCGAAGTTCTCCAAATGTGAATTCTGGCTGGATAAAGTCCTCTATCTTGGCCATATTATCTCTGCCGAGGGCATTTCTGTGAACCCCGAGAAGGTTGAAGCTATTTTCAACTGGGAACCTCCGTAGAATGTCAAGCAACTCCGAAGCTTCCTTGGTCTTGCTAGCTATTGCAGAAGGTTCGTTGAGAACTTCTCCAAGATTGCCAAGCCTCTTTCCAACCTGTTGCAGAAGAATGTCAAGTACTCCCGGACTCCTGATTGTGATGTGGCATTCAAAACACTCAAAGAGAAGCTCATTTATGCTCCGGTTCTTACTCCTCCGGATGAGTCCAAGCCTTATGAAGTCTTTTGTGATGCTTCATTGCAAGGTCTTGGTGGTGTTCTCATGCAAGACAAGAAGATTGTGGCATACACTTCACGTCAGCTGAAACCAAATGAGAAGAATTACCCCACACATGATCTTGAGCTAGCAGCAGTTGTACATGCCTTGATCACGTGGAGACACCTTCTGTTGGGTAGAAAAGTCGACATCTTCACCGATCACAAGAGCTTGAAGTACATCTTCACACAGCCAAACCTTAACCTTCGTCAGACTCGTTGGGTTGAGATGATTCAAGAGTACAATCCAAGCATTGAGTATACTCCTCGCAAGTCCAATGTCATTGCAGATGCCTTGAGCAGAAAGGCGTATTGCAACAGTCTTCTTCTCAAACCGTTCTAGCCTGATCTTTGTGAATCATTCAGGAAGCTCAACCTCCAAGTCGTTCCACAAGGCTTTCTTGCAAACCTTCAAGTTGCTCATACCTTGGAAGATCAAATCCGTGAGGACCAGCTCAATGATGCTATGGTGCAGAAAGTGAAACATGGTATTGCTAAGGGTACTCCCAAGTACAAGTGCTATCGCGTTGATGAGAAAGACAACTTGTTCTTTGAGGACAGGATTGTGGTTCCCAAGGGTGATCTCAGAAAGCTCATAATGAACGAAGCACATGACTCCCTCCTCTCGATTCATCCCGGAAGTTCTAAGATGTACCAAGGCCTCAAGCAATCATATTGGTGGACTCGAATGAGAAGGGAGATTCCCCAATTCGTGAATGAATGTGATGTTTACAGAAGAGTGAAGGCAGAGCATCAACGTCCAGCCAGACTCCTTCAACCTCTACCTATTCCCGAGTGGAAGTTCGATCACATTGAGATGGATTTCGTCACTGGGTTTCCCAAGTCCAAGACGGGAAATGAGGCTATCTTTGTGGTGATTGACAAGCTAACTAAAGTAGCTCATTTTATTCCCGTCAAAGAATCCATCAACGCAGCTCAGCTGGAAGAGCTGTACACCTACATAATTGTTTCTTTGCATGGCATTCCTCAAGTGATCTCCTCAGACCGTGGAAGCTTGTTCACTTCCAAGTTCTGGGATTCTTTTCAGTCAGCCATGGGCACAAAGATTCGCTTCAGCACTGCGTTTCACCCTCAGACTAGTGGTCAAGTCGAAAGAGTGAACCAGATCCTCGAAGATATGCTAAGAGCTTGTGTCATCTCCTTCGGTATGAAACGGGAAGATTGCCTTCCATTTGCCGAATTCTCCTACAACAATAGCTTCCAAGCAAGTGCCGGCAAAGCTCCTTTTGAAATCCTCTATGGCAGAAAGTGCTGTACCCCTCTCAACTGGTCCGAGACTAGTGAACGTCAAATTCTTGGAAATGATTTGATCTCAAAAGCCGAAGAAATGTGCAAAGTCATACCTGAGAATCTCAAAGCCGCGCAATCACGTCAAAAGAGCTACTATGATGGCAAGCATCGTGACTTGGCTTTTGACATTGGAGACCATGTCTATCTCCGTGTTTCTCCCATGAAGGGCACTCAGAGGTTCGGTATCAAGGGCAAGCTTGCTCCAAGATACGTGGGCTCTTTCAAGATTCTTGGCAAGAGAGGCGATCTAGCCTACCAACTCGAGCTTCCCTCCAACTTTGCAAATGTGCATGATGTGTTTCATGTGTCTCAACTCCGCAAGTTCTTCAAGACGCCTGAACGCACCATTCCGTTCGAAGAGATTGATCTTCAACAAGACTTGTATTATCGTGAGCACCCCGTTGCTATTCTTGAAGAAACTGAGCGCAAGACCCGCAACAAGTCCATCAAATTCTTGAAAGTGAAGTGGTCACACCAGACCGACCGAGAAGCTATGTGGGAACGAGAAGATCATCTCCGTTCCGAGTATCCTTCCTCCTTTCAGTCCTAGATATCGGGACGAGATCTTTTTGTAGTGGAGGACAGTTTGTAACACCCCATATGTGATACTTTCCAATTATGGCAATAAGCATTTATCATTTTGATCCTTGTCCTTTTCCTTGGGGGTTCTTGTCATTTGAGCTTTATTTTTGTTTTGCATTGTCATTTTACTTTCTTATGCATCCATGCATTGCTTCACCATCATCATGGCATCATATTTATCTTAGCTTCTTTTACTTGTCTTTGGTTGTGATGTGGGTCACCTTGATCTTTGTGGTGTGATGGTGGTGCCTAGCCATGCCTTGCTTAATTCCTAAGCCCCCTCCTTCTTCTTCACCTCTTCTCTTCCTCCTTTTCTTTCCTTTCTTTAATTATTTTTGCAAGGGACCTAGCCTATTCCATTAATGTTCAACTCCTCCCCACTTCCAAGTTACACTATCACGAGTCACCTTGCAAACTACACACATGTTAGAATTATTTTGGTTGGGTTTTAAAATTGTTCAAGTTTGAATTATTTTCAAACTTGAATTATTTTACTTCCTCTAAAAATGCCCAGGGTAATTTTATAAATACTGTGCAATTCCAGGAGCGTGAGGATATTTTTATATCCTCCAAACTCCTCACCTAGCCCCCTGTACTTTTCTTTTTATGCAACTGTTTATTTATTAAACAGAAAATATATAAAATGGAAAAGCCAGCCAGCAGCTGTAGTTGGGCCTTCATCCCTTCTTGCACCAGGCCCAGCAGCCAGCCAGCAGCCCCTCCGCAGCAGGCCGCGGCCCAACCAGCGCCCACGCGAGCAGCCGTTGCGCGCAGTCGCGCCGTTCCTTTTCCTCGCGCTGGGTCCACCTGCCAGCCTCCCCCTCTGCTCCGTTTTCCTCCGTCGCTCGTGTACAGAGCACGCGCACGCCGTCGCGTCGTGATCACGGACGTCGAGGCCACGCGATCGGCCGCTCCTATTAAACCCAAGCAGCTGCAGCCCCTAGGGTTCCTCCTCCTCCCTTTTTCCCCTCGCGCCGCCGCCTAGGGTAAGCAGGCACCCATGCGCACCCGCACCCGCACGCCATGGCCAGCTCGGGCGTGAGCTCGCCACTAGCCTAGACCTCACCGGCGACCACTCCAACGACCAAGCGCTCGGGAACGAGCTCGAGGGTCCATCCCAAAGCAGATCCGTGGCCAGGATCGCCGAGTCCGACTCCCTCCACGACATTCTCTGCTCCTCTTCCTCCTGGACAGTGCCCTCGCCAAGTTCAGAGCTCGTCTGCATCCTCTCCGGCGCGTCTCCGTCGTGCTCTCCATGTCCTAGGGTAAGGAGGTACTCCCTACTCCTCCCTGCATCTTCTTCGCCGCCTGTGGATCTCTGTATGCGTCGCCGGAGCAGTGTCTTCTCTGTGCTCTCAGTGCCCCGATGCTTTCTGAATTTTGTTGTTGTCGCTCACGTCAGTAGTTGCCGTAGGCCTCGCGCTTCATCCGCTCTGGATCTGCCAGTTCGCGCACGTCGCCAGCGCCTGAGCGCAAGCTAGTGCACCACCTGCGTTGGCCTCCGTCTCCACCTGCACGTCTGCATGCTTCCGGCCACCTACCTCGCCATGGCCGAGCCGAGCGCAAGCTCATGCTCGAGTCTCTGCCCGCGCAAGCACCACAGCAGCATCCGCCGCTCGATCCCGCACGCCCACAGCCAATTGCCGCACCGCCTCGCCCTGTCTTGCTCCCGCCGGCGCCGCTGCTGTCGTCGCCGTCTCTGTGCTCGCAGAGAAGCCAGATCCTCTCCGGGTCAGCTCTTAAGGGGCCATGCCCCCTCTCTGTCAGAATCGATCGCTTAGCTCAGTGGCTTGGTTCTCCATCAGTTATGCAGGGGGTCGTGGGTTCGGAACCCACCGGGGCTGTGGTTTCTCCCCCCATTTTTTGTTTTCTTTGTGAGGCTGACACGCAGGCCCCACCTGCCAGCCTCACCACAATGTGCACCCTCACGCGCACACAGCCGCCGCCACCTCAGCGCCCCTGACACCATAGGTCAGTGGCTGCGGCTAGGATGGCGTGGGTCATTTTGACCTTGGCGTCTGTTTTCTTTTTCTGTTTTTCTTTTTCTTTTTCTTTTCTGCTTTTTCTTTGCATAATCAATATCTTTTAAATTATGTATGTGATGAAAAAGAGTTATATACAAAAACTACTTAGTTTTTCATGTAGAAAATTTATATGCTGTTTGTTGCCATGTTTAAAACATTTAAAATGCTGTTTGAATTATTTTGTGTTTTAAATGTGCTTAAACTTGTAAAAATCATAACTAAATATCTACAACTCCAAATTTAACAAACTTTATATGCATTTGGGGTGAAAAAATGTGTAGAATAATGTGGTGCTGTTATTTTGCATGTTTAACAACTTTAAAAGATGAGTTTCTCAAATATTTCCCAAATGCATTTAAATGAATATGGGTGTTTCTGGAAATTGTTGTTTGTTCTTTCCAGCCCATTTAAAAATGCTAGCATGTTGCTGTAGTCCTAGTTGCACCCTTGCCATGTTAATCAACTCTTTTAAACTTGTTGGGTGCTTGTTTGAACAATCTACATAACCTTGTGAACATGGTAGTTTTTTTCTTGCTTGTTTTCATACTTGTGTTGCGATCTTGTTTTGCTATGATGCTTGTGCATTCTTTGTGTCCCTAGGAGATGCATCATGTCCTACCATGTCCTTATGAATCATATTCATGCATCATGTGTTTGAGAATTGCATGATGATTGACTGTGTTCCGGTGTTGCATTGTTGTGTTGGTTAGAGCCCGGTGACGATTCGGAGTACAAGGTTCCTACCAAGGCTGAGTTTGAGGAGCAAGGTTACGATCCCTCCATGGAATCAACAGGCAAGATGACCATTCCCAGATATCACTACTATCTTTGCCTATGCTAGATGTCTCGCTCTTTAGATATTGCCTCGATGCCTATTCCTGTTTGTCAGCCCTCCTATTGTTGCCATGAAACTCTCTAACCACCTTCCTAGCAAAAACCGTTGTTTGGCTAAGTACGCATCTGTGGGGACCCCGACTTGGAAGTCGAGATCGCCGAATGCACGTGTACAGTGATCCCAGAGATCAATGCTCACTGAACACACAGAAGCTGAGATAACAAGAGTCTTACATCCATACAAATAGTCTTACACGAATTAAGGCCGTTATGGCCAAGTCTTACATAGATAGAGCCTCACGGGCTGAAAAGCAAATACTCAAATAGCGGAAGTCTTCGATAAAACGGGTAGAACCCATGCCATCTGCCTTAACCCTACAGGCATTCTGACTGGGATAGCGTCCTAGTTCGCATGGTCGTCTCCAAAGAACTCTTCCTCATAATCCTGCTCTTCCATGCCTGGCCAATTAAATAACCAGTGGCAAGCCAATGAGTACTTTGAATGTACTCGCAAGCAACCCATTATGTGGTTCAAGTAACAATGCAATTGAATAAGAATGTATGATCTAGCAAGAGGCTAGAACAATATGTTATCATCAAGCTTATGCATCAATAACCTCATGTAACCTTGAGAACAGGTTACCGACATCAACATGAATATGATTCATTCCATCGAGTCAAGTCACCATCTCGACTCATCACACACACACGCATGTTTTCCCAAACATTGGACGTAGCCCAAGAGCGGTTACCCAACTGTCCTTGACCGTGGACACGGCTATTCGAATAGTTTGACACTCTGCAGAGGTTGTACACTTTACCCACAAGATCCGGGGAACTTCCGTGTCATCCACGACCCGCGGTACCTCAAGTACCCGGGGTAAGCACCCGGTCATTACCTTTCCTTAGACGACACTAACATAGAGTCCACTCATTGGCACATGGCCTTTGGGGTACAAACAATAGATCACGGGACTTGCCCTAATTCAATGTTTACGCGTACCCGAAGGGACCAACGGTGTGTTCGGTGCCCTGTAAAAACAGTCATGGCCGTCTATCCAAGCACGACCCCGTCCCGGGAAAGACCTCAAGTCTTCCCGTCACTCGTAATGCGGGCACCATGCTAGTATCGACCTAAGTAATCAATAAAGCCCCGTCCCATAAGGGGTAGTGTGGTTGCACATGTATGGTTGGAATAACGGTCGCAACTTCAACCAATCCGTTTGAAAAACACACACACTTGCCTTGGCACACCACTTCGTCATCAAGTGGTCACCCAACTCATCATTATCATCACCCTCGGGCATAAATGGCACCCGACGGGCTCATGCAAAGTTTTCACTACGGGGGTTCATATTACCCATGCATCATATGAGCATCAAGACCAACTATTTCATGTCATCTAGCATGTAGCAAGATCAACAAATAAAGCATGCATCATGTGGTGGTTCATCTAGGTTACCATCGTAACCCTAATCATCATGTATCGGAAAACAACGGTTTCCGAGGAACAAGTGTATCATGGTCAAAGGGCTGCTTGCCTGGATTGGCTTGGTCTTCAAAGTCTTCAAGTCCTTCTCCTTCTTCTCCCACAGCAACCTCGTCAAATACGGGATCTATACGTCGCATAATAATAACGGAAAAATAAGAATACAAATAGAACAGAAAAACCAAAGTGCTCAGAAAAATGTCAACTCATTTTTGTAAAATACTAGAGGGTTTTCTAAGATGGGGAAAAATCTTAGTTGGAGTTTTGGAGTCACAGAATAGGATATAATGATTTTTGAACAGGAGTTATACTGCTCAAATTTGAATTTAAATTTGAACAGTACAGAAAAGTTTCATGGATTTGAATGAAAGTAGTACCATTAAATAGGTTGGAATATTACAAGATTTTAGGAGTTGGAAATAATTAATTTGGATCAATATTCTTTTCTGCATAAATGTTTGAAACATTAACAGAAAAGAAAAAGAAAAAGGGTTCCTATGCACTGGGCCAGAAGTGGCCATAGTGCACGGCCCAAACGGCTCGGCCTGGCCGCACGGAGCCAGCGCGCGCGCACGTCAGGTTTCAAACCTGACGGGCGGGGCCCGTGGGTCAGTGGCTCAGAGGAGGGGAGAGAGGTGGGAGGATGACAGGCGGGGCCCGCCTGTCATCTCTAACCCCGTGGTCACGGCGGCGGCGAGCTCACCGGCGTCGACTCCAGCCACGGCGACGGCAACGGAGGGCAGGGTCGGGCTCAGCGTCGTGTTGCGGTTGCAGCGGTGGTAGTGCGGCATGGCGGGGAGCCCTGGTTCGCCGGCGACGAGGTGCGACGGCGGAGGCTCGTCGGAGCTCGGTTGCAGCGGCCGTTTCCGACTACGGACAGAGGGGGAAAGAGAGGGGAAAGAGTCAGTGGCGTGCTGCGGTTCCAAAACAGGCGGAGGGAGGAGCAGGGGAGGCCTGTACCTCGAGATCGCCGGCGGCCCGACGCGGCAGAGCTCCGGTCGATCCCGAGCACTGGGGTGCTCCGGGGCTGAACTGAGGGTGCAGGAGGGACTAGAGGAGAGCTGTGGGGCTGGTGGTGGTGTTGGAAGGGCTCGGGGAGGCCTATTTATAGGGCCCCGACGAGGACCCGTGGTCCAGTGCGCCGGCGAGCTCCGGCTTGTCGCTACAGCGCACGGGAGGCTGCGGGAGTGAGTCAGGGGAGTTGCTGGACGAGTCCCACGCCCAGCTGAGGCAAGAGGAGGAGCGGGGGAGCAGCAGGGGTGCGCGCGCGTGTGGAGCAGAAGACTGGCCGAAGCGGGCGGCCGGTGCGCGTGCGGCGACGCTCACTGGAGGGCGCAGGAGGAGGGGGGACAGCGCCGGTGACGTTGCGGACGTCGAGGCGCCTCGACTGGCGCGAGGGGGAGGCTCGAGGTGGTCGGGGACCAACGATTGGCCCGAGCCAGCGTGTGAGCCACACTGTTCACGCGCTCTGGAGCGCGCGTACGGCTGGCATCAGCACGCCCTCGCCGGCTTGGTCCATTCCAGCGTGCCCAACAGTGTCTGGGGTGCTGAGGGAGTAGTAAAGAAATGCCCTAAGGCCTTGGATGCTCTGTGGTGTAGAGAGAGAGGGAGGGTGCTGGTAAAAATGGTGAAAGTGGGATGTCCAGCAGGGTAAAGTGGAGGTTTCACCCCCCAATCATGGAGATGAGGTGCTGGGGGGTTACTGGGGTTTGCTAGTAACCCCATGAGTCTTTGGTAAAGAGCTGAGGCCATGGAGAAAGGTGAAAGTGGTAAAAGTAGAGGTTTTAAGATTTCTGCAGAAGGTGTTTGATCATGGTTTGATCAAGTAAATGAGGTCCAATTGATATGGCACTTGACAGGGTTGAAAGGCATGAGAAAATAGGGTGCTTCACCAAATTTGGCCTCATTTGGAGAAACTAGCCAATGCAACTTTGGTGAACCCTAGAAATCAACAGAAATAGTTTCATCCTGATTGAGTCAAGCTAATCATCTCCCCTTGATGCACCACTTGGTGTAGCATCATCGTTTGGGGTATTGATCATGCTCACAAAGTTTGAGGCTCCAGATAAAAAGTTGGTAATGTAAAGTTGTTCAAATTTGCATTTGAACAGAAAGGGTTTTGAGGTGATCTGATCAAGTTGCTCTATTCCAAATCTTGTGCCATTTGGTCTAGGTGCCTTATTAGGCTATCCTAGCATGTGCACCAAGTTTGAGAGCATTTGGACAAGTTTGGCAATGTAGAGTTGCTCAAACTTCAAATATGGACAGAATGGTTATGAAGGGGTTTAAGGAGGTTTCCTTGATCTCCAATGCATGAGGCTTTGCAAGATCATCAAATATGTCATATGTGACATGGTAGAATTTCCCTGGAATTTTTGGAGAAAAATTCCTTTGTAAATATTTCAAAAGCTTGAAATATCCAGAAAGGGTTTTAGAGGGCTTAGCCCATTATTTTGAACATGACCAAGTGTTGAAACTCTTATATATGGACAATATATGTCCTCTGAGTCTCTCTGAATTTTGGCAAATATTTTCGAAACAGTTAAATAATTTTTCCCTATTAAAGACCATTCCTGGCCTTAAGAAAAGCCTTTTAAATAAAATAGGAAAATAACTTTTAAAATTATACCTTTGTGGTTTCTGAGAGTCCTATGACTACTAGGTCTCAAATAAGCCTTTTGAAAAAGTTTTCACACCCTTAATCAAGTACTTGCAGTGCAAATCTCAATTCAGGGGTTTTTGGAAAACTAAATTTATAAAATACTTTTTGGCCAAGTTAATTTTGTAAGAAAATACTATACTGCTATATATCACTTGGCATGATCATTGGGCAGAAGTTTTGGATAAGGAGATGAAATCTACAAGAGGTCATAGTTGACTTTAATGAGCACAAGAAAAAGCAATTGAAGAAAACTCAATTCCAAATAAAAACCAAATGATGCTAAAAAAATTTGCTGGTCCAAATTTTCATGCTTCAAAGTTACAAATAACATGTTACAAAATGCAGGGTGTGACAGACCTACCCCCCTTACAAGAATCTCGTCCCCGAGATTCCTAAACTAGGGCTTAAAAGAGGTCGGGAAACTCAGATCTAAGATAGTCTTCTCGTTCCCAGGTTGCTTCTGCTTCGGTGTGGTTGCTCCACTGGACCTTGAAGTACTTGATGGTACGGCTCCGCGTTCGTCGTTCTGCTTCGTCCAGAATGCGAATGGGCTTCTCGCGGTAGGTCAAGTCAGGCTGCAGATCAATGGCTTGGTGATCCACATCCTTGTAGAGACTGGGCTTGTCTGGAACCTGGAGACATTTCCGGAGTTGTGACACATGGAACACATTGTGCACATCGGATAGCTCAGGTGGTAGTTCCAACTGATAAGCCACTTCTCCTCGTCGGTCGGTGATCTTGAAAGGGCCAATGAACCTCGGTGCGAGCTTCCCCTTGACGTGGAAACGCTTGGTTCCCTTCAGAGGAGTTACCCGCAGGTACACATGATCTCCGACACGGAAACTCATGTCTCGGCGTCGAGTGTCAGCATAACTCTTCTGCCTTGACTTGGCTGCCTTTAGTCGCTCTCTGACTAGTTGGACTTGCTCTTCTGCTGCGCGGAGAATATCCGGTCCAAAGACTAGTCCTTCTCCAGTCTCTGACCAGTTGAGGGGTGTGCGACATCTGCGTCCGTACAATGCCTCAAATGGTGCCATCTGAAGGCTTGACTGGTAACTGTTGTTATAGGAAAACTCGGCAAAAGGGAGACAGTCTTCCCACTTGGCTCCATATGCCAGGACACAGGCTCGGAGCATGTCTTCGAGAATCTGATTGACTCGCTCAGTTTGACCTCCGGTCTGTGGGTGGAAAGCTGTGCTGAAAGACAACTTGGTTCCCAAGGCTTCTTGGAATCGCTTCCAGAACCTCGAAGTGAACTGGGTGCCTCGATCTGACACAATCTCTTTGGGAACACCGTGAAGACTTACAATTCGGTTGATATAGAGAGTTGCCAACTGGTTGCCTGAGTAGGTAGTCTTGACAGGAATGAAATGAGCCACCTTGGTCAAATGATCGACTATGACCCAGATAGAGTCATGTCCTCTATTCGACCTTGGTAATCCAGTGATGAAGTCCATTCCGACTTTATCCCACTTCCACTCAGGAACCTTGAGTGGTTGAAGCAATCCAGCGGGTCGCTGATATTCAGCCTTGACCTTTTGGCACACATCACACTTTGCAACATAGGTTGCAATTTCTCTCTTCATACCGTGCCACCAGAATCGTGCCTTCAAGTCTTGGTACATCTTGGTTCCTCCGGGGTGGATGGAATACGGGGTGTCGTGGGCTTCTTGCAGAATCAGCGTCTTCAACTCGGGGCTGTTTGGTACGCAGAGACGACCTTTGTACCAAACAATCCCGTGCTCGTCTTTAGAGAATCCTGGGGCCTTGCCCATCTTCATCTTCCTCTTGATACCTTCAATGCTTGCGTGTCCATCTTGAGCCTTCTTGACGTCGTCCATCAGGGTTGGTCTGACTTCCAAATGATCCAGAAATCCGGGGGTGACCACTTCCATACTGAATTGTTCGATCTCCTTAAACAAGGTTGGCTGCCTTTCTTGAATAATGACATTCAAAGTGCAAGCCTTCCTGCTTAAGGCATCGGCCACCACGTTGGCCTTCCCAGGGTGATACTGAACACTGAGGTCATAATCTTTGATGAGTTCCAACCATCTCCGCTGCCTCATGTTCAACTCTTTTTGGGTGAAAATATACTTCAGACTTTTGTGGTCTGTGTAAATCTCACACCGTTTCCCTAGGAGGTAATGCCGCCATGTCTTCAAGGCATGAACTACTGCCGCTAGCTCAAGATCGTGAGTAGCGTAGTTCTCCTCATGAGGTCGTAGCTGCCTGGAGAGGTATGCTATGACGCGGCCTTCTTGCATTAGAACGCTTCCCAATCCGGTTCGAGAGGCGTCACAATATATCACGAACTCCTTGTGAATATCAGGTGTTGCCAGAACTGGGGCGGTGGTCAATCTCTTCTTGAGCTCTTGGAAGCTCTCTTCGCATTTTGGTGTCCACTCGAACTTCTTGTCCTTCTTGAGGAGCTGAGTCATTGGTCGTGCAATGCTAGAGAATCCTTCCACGAACTTGCGGTAATAGCCCGCCAATCCGAGGAAGCTTCTGACTTCCTTGACGGTCGTTGGAGATTGCCATTGGGTCACAGCTTCGATTTTTGTGGGATCAACAGATAATCCTTCCTCGGTCAAGACATGACCTAAGAATCCAACTTTATGTAGCAAGAACTCACACTTGCTGAACTTGGCATACAGTTGGTGCTCATGAAGCTTGTCTAGGACCATCCTCAGATGTTGCTCATGTTCTTCCTCCGACTTCGAGAACACAAGGATGTCATCAATGAAGACAACAACGAACTTGTCCAGATATTCCATGAAGACTTTATTCATGAGATACATGAAGTAAGCTGGGGCATTGGTTAACCCAAAAGACATGACCGTGCACTCGTACAGGCCATATCTGGTTATGAATGCCGTCTTTGGAATATCTTGGGGTCTGATCTTCAGCTGGTAATACCCAGATCTGAGGTCGATCTTGGAGAATACCTTGGCTCCGCTGAGTTGATCAAACAGATCTTCGATCTTGGGAAGTGGGTACTTGTTCTTGATTGTAACTTCATTGAGGGAACGATAGTCAATGCATAAGCGGATGGTACCGTCCCTCTTTGCCACAAACAGAACAGGAGATCCCCAAGGGGAGGCACTCGGGCGGATAAATCCTTTCCTTAGCTGCTCTTCTAACTGCTTCTTCAACTCGGCTAGTTCTTCCGTCCCCATTCTATAAGGCTTCTTATAGATGGGTCCTGCTCCGGGCACGAGCTCGATGATGAACTCAATGTCACGGTCAGGGGGCATTCCCGGTAGTTCATCCGGAAAGACATCAGGATACTCACATACCACCGGTACTTGGTCTAGCCCAACTTCAGACAGACAGTTGATTTTAGCGGCTTGAGCGGAAGAGGAGTTGGGGGCAAACTTGACTTCTACACCTTGGTCATTGGTCACAGTGACTGTCCGATTGGCACAGTCTAACAAGCCTTGGTGCTTGCTGAGCCAATTCATACCTAGGATCACATCCAAGCCTTGCGATCTCAGGACGATAAGGTCTGCTAGGAAGTCTACACCGTTAATGGTAATACTGACTCCTTTACAGCCTATCTTGGCTCTCATCTCGGCTCCGGGGGTTTGTACCACCATAGGGTTATTCAGGGGTGTAGGGGTCATGCCACTTTTTAATGCAAATCTCTGAGTGACAAATGAATGCGTTGCTCCAGAATCAAACAAGACAGTTGCAGGTGCTGAGTTGACAAGGAACGTACCCAGCACGACGTCCGGGTCTTCCTGGGCTTCTTCAGCAGTGACGTGATTCACACGCCCCTTCCCATAGTTTGGCGGATTGCGAGGAGCTGGGTTCCTTGGTGGCATTCCACGGCCTTGTCCCTGGTTCTGCGCATTGGGGCGCGGGGCATCAGTCTTCTTGTTGGGGCACACCCTGGAGATGTGTCCGGGCTGACCACATCCAAAACAAGTGACTTGATTTGGAGGGTTGATCTTGTTGCCACTATTGGTATTGGGGTTGAAAGCTGGCCTGGGGTTGGCATACTGCTGAGGCTGAGGATTGGCACGAGGTGCAGGAGCTCTTGGCTGTTGATAGGTTGGCTTGGCCGGGGCTGACTGCCACGGACGAGGCTTCTGGTTGCTGGAACTTCCCTTACTGATCAACTTACGCTTGCGAGTGTCCTCCAAAGCACGCCGCTTGTCTTCAAGCATAAGTGCCTTGTTTACCAGGTCAGGGAAAGACGGGCAGTCGCACACGACAAGCGAATATTGCAGAGTCTGATTAAGTCCTTCCATGAAGCGCTCCCTTTTGGCAGCATCAGTGCTGACATCGTCAGGGGCATACCTTGACAGAATACTGAACTTCTGCATGTATTCCTTGACAGTGCCACTTCCTTGCTTCAGGGCTCGGAACTCGCGCTTTTTGATAGCCATGACTCCAGAAGGAATGTGGGCCTTGCGGAATTCTGCCTTGAAGTTAACCCAAGTGATGTCTTGTTCAGCATGCATGACCTTGAATCCATCCCACCAAGCTCTTGCGGTTCCCCCGAGGCAGTGGGCTGCATAAGCCACCTTCTCGCGATCTTCGGTGCATCCGACTAGTTCCAGAATCTCCTCAATGGAACGGACCCAGTCATCAGCATCCAGGGGTTCAGCAGTCTCGATGAAGGTAGGTGGTGCATGCTTCTTGAACTCTGCCAACGTGGAACGTCCATTGCCATTCCCCGCCGGCTGGCGGTTGTTGGCAACAGCTTGAGCAATCAGCTGAAGAGCTGCAGTGTTGGCTTGGCGTTCCTCTCGGAAAGCTTGGAGAAGCTGAGCCATGTCCATGCTTGGAGGAGGTGGTGGAGCTTGGTCGTTGGTTTGGTCGTGGTCTGCCTCTGGGTGAGAGGATGCTCCGGCTTCGGGCTGCTGGGTAGAGGTACCAGTACGAGTTACAACAGGCATCCTGTTGGAGCGGTAAAAGGTCTCATGACTCGGAAGAGGAAAAGCAAGATTGATAGGTGCCTAGTAAGGGGGTGGGTGTGACACTAAATCAAATCATGCAAGGGACGAGAGGCCAAAACACATTCATTAAAATCCAAATGGGTGATGTAGTCGTTTACACATTCCCGAAGGAAGATTACGACTTACATCCAGACACGGCAAAAGCTAGCACTAGATGGTTTCATATGAACCATACAAGGACTCGACTGCGCATAGGGGTTACACGACCTATCCTACCATAGGGGTTACAACGGGCATATCCGAGTAGCGAATAATGCCTAAGCGGCGGAATGCTCGGTCGCGTATTCCGGCTCTTCTGGGTCTTCCTCCTTGTCTTCATCTGACTGGGCTCCCTTGTCACTTGAGGGAGTGGGGGAGTGGAGGAGTTGGATACGACGGTGCTTCGACGGTGGTGCAGGGAAAAGCTTGCGATATTCCCTTGCTGTCATCCGACGTCGTCGAGGTGGTTCTTCCCCCTTGGAAGACACATCCTCGGAGGGCCTTCCGCCTCGATATGCGATAGCGGATTGTCCAGAAGGTGCTCCTTCCTTCTTAATCCTGTTTGCCTTCTCTTGAGCTTGACGAAGAAGTGCCTTGGTCTTGTAAAGTTCTTCTCGAAGTTTCATTGATTCCGAGGCCAAGTCTTGTGCCAAGCTGTCGGCACATAGACTGAAGTAGGTCTGGAACCGAAGCGAGAGTCCACCCTTCAGTGGAGGGGCTAGTGCGCTGCTTTCTTCGTCACCTTCCTTCCGGTAGGGTAAGAAGCGAGTTGCCATCTTGGCTGCCATCTCCGGGAGAAGCTCGCGGAGACGGGTTAGTGCCTTGAGTGCAGCAGCCTCGGCAGCGAGTGGTAGTGTTGTCATCTGGGGTCCCTCGAAGAACCAACTTGTGGGAGGATCGTTTGCCTTCACGATCACTTCCACATGGTACTCCACCTCAGTATCGCTCACCCAATGCTCATGATAGGTGAGGATGGGTGCTCGGTGGAACTGACACTCCTGGAGGCTATCCTCGAGAAGCAGGGGAAACCCAGTGGTCAGGTGCTCTTCGGGAACAGCGGCCATCTACAAAGGTGGAATAGGAGGGGTTAATAAGCTAAGGAAATCTCAGGTTTAGAAAAGAAGAGAGGTTCAGAAGGTTTAGAAAAGGGGTCTCAACTAACTAACGCCCATGCTAACTAAGGCTTCCTACAGTCAGGATGGCTCTGATACCAGCTCTGTGGGGACCCCGACTTGGAAGTCGAGATCGCCGAATGCACGTGTACAGTGATCCCAGAGATCAATGCTCACTGAACACACAGAAGCTGAGATAACAAGAGTCTTACATCCATACAAATAGTCTTACACGAATTAAGGCCGTTATGGCCAAGTCTTACATAGATAGAGCCTCACGGGCTGAAAAGCAAATACTCAAATAGCGGAAGTCTTCGATAAAACGGGTAGAACCCATGCCATCTGCCTTAACCCTACAGGCATTCTGACTGGGATAGCGTCCTAGTTCGCATGGTCGTCTCCAAAGAACTCTTCCTCATAATCCTGCTCTTCCATGCCTGGCCAATTAAATAACCAGTGGCAAGCCAATGAGTACTTTGAATGTACTCGCAAGCAACCCATTATGTGGTTCAAGTAACAATGCAATTGAATAAGAATGTATGATCTAGCAAGAGGCTAGAACAATATGTTATCATCAAGCTTATGCATCAATAACCTCATGTAACCTTGAGAACAGGTTACCGACATCAACATGAATATGATTCATTCCATCGAGTCAAGTCACCATCTCGACTCATCACACACACACGCATGTTTTCCCAAACATTGGACGTAGCCCAAGAGCGGTTACCCAACTGTCCTTGACCGTGGACACGGCTATTCGAATAGTTTGACACTCTGCAGAGGTTGTACACTTTACCCACAAGATCCGGGGAACTTCCGTGTCATCCACGACCCGCGGTACCTCAAGTACCCGGGGTAAGCACCCGGTCATTACCTTTCCTTAGACGACACTAACATAGAGTCCACTCGTTGGCACATGGCCTTTGGGGTACAAACAATAGATCACGGGACTTGCCCTAATTCAATGTTTACGCGTACCCGAAGGGACCAACGGTGTGTCCGGTGCCCTGTAAAAACAGTCATGGCCGTCTATCCAAGCACGACCCCGTCCCGGGAAAGACCTCAAGTCTTCCCGTCACTCGTAATGCGGGCACCATGCTAGTATCGACCTAAGTAATCAATAAAGCCCCGTCCCATAAGGGGTAGTGTGGTTGCACATGTATGGTTGGAATAACGGTCGCAACTTCAACCAATCCGTTTGAAAAACACACACACTTGCCTTGGCACACCACTTCGTCATCAAGTGGTCACCCAACTCATCATTATCATCACCCTCGGGCATAAATGGCACCCGACGGGCTCATGCAAAGTTTTCACTATGGGGGTTCATATTACCCATGCATCATATGAGCATCAAGACCAACTATTTCATGTCATCTAGCATGTAGCAAGATCAACAAATAAAGCATGCATCATGTGGTGGTTCATCTAGGTTACCATCGTAACCCTAATCATCATGTATCGGAAAACAACGGTTTCCGAGGAACAAGTGTATCATGGTCAAAGGGCTGCTTGCCTGGATTGGCTTGGTCTTCAAAGTCTTCAAGTCCTTCTCCTTCTTCTTCCACAGCAACCTCGTCAAATACGGGATCTATACGTCGCATAATAATAACGGAAAAATAAGAATACAAATAGAACAGAAAAACCAAAGTGCTCAGAAAAATGTCAACTCATTTTTGTAAAATACTAGAGGGTTTTCTAAGATGGGGAAAAATCTTAGTTGGAGTTTTGGAGTCACAGAATAGGATATATTGATTTTTGAACAGGAGTTATACTGCTCAAATTTGAATTTAAATTTGAACAGTACAGAAAAGTTTCATGGATTTGAATGAAAGTAGTACCATTAAATAGGTTGGAATATTACAAGATTTTAGGAGTTGGAAATAATTAATTTGGATCAATATTCTTTTCTGCATAAATGTTTGAAACATTAACAGAAAAGAAAAAGAAAAAGGGTTCCTATGCACTGGGCCAGAAGTGGCCATAGTGCACGGCCCAAACGGCTCGGCCTGGCCGCACGGAGCCAGCGCGCGCGCACGTCAGGTTTCAAACCTGACGGGCGGGGCCCGTGGGTCAGTGGCTCAGAGGAGGGGAGAGAGGTGGGAGGATGACAGGCGGGGCCCGCCTGTCATCTCTAACCCCGTGGTCACGGCGGCGGCGAGCTCACCGGCGTCGACTCCGGCCACGGCGACGGCAACGGAGGGCAGGGTCGGGCTCAGCGTCGTGTTGCGGTTGCAGCGGTGGTAGTGCGGCACGGCGGGGAGCCCTGGTTCGCCGGCGACGAGGTGCGACGGCGGAGGCTCGTCGGAGCTCGGTTGCAGCGGCCGTTTCCGACTGCGGACAGAGGGGGAAAGAGAGGGGAAAGAGTCAGTGGCGTGCTGCGGTTCCAAAACAGGCGGAGGGAGGAGCAGGGGAGGCCTGTACCTCGAGATCGCCGGCGGCCCGACGCGGCGGAGCTCCGGTCGATCCCGAGCACTGGGGTGCTCCGGGGCTGAACTGAGGGTGCAGGAGGGACTAGAGGAGAGCTGTGGGGCTGGTGGTGGTGTTGGAAGGGCTCGGGGAGGCCTATTTATAGGGCCCCGACGAGGACCCGTGGTCCAGTGCGCCGGCGAGCTCCGGCTTGTCGCTACAGCGCACGGGAGGCTGCGGGAGTGAGTCAGGGGAGTTGCTGGACGAGTCCCACGCCCAGCTGAGGCAAGAGGAGGAGCGGGGGAGCAGCAGGGGTGCGCGCGCGTGTGGAGCAGAAGACTGGCCGAAGCGGGCGGCCGGTGCGCGTGCGGCGACGCTCACTGGAGGGCGCAGGAGGAGGGGGGACAGCGCCGGTGACGTTGCGGACGTCGAGGCGCCTCGACTGGCGCGAGGGGGAGGCTCGAGGTGGTCGGGGACCAACGATTGGCCCGAGCCAGCGTGTGAGCCACACTGTTCACGCGCTCTGGAGCGCGCGTATGGCTGGCATCAGCACGCCCTCGCCGGCTTGGTCCATTCCAGCGTGCCCAACAGTGTCTGGGGTGCTGAGGGAGTAGTAAAGAAATGCCCTAAGGCCTTGGATGCTCTGTGGTGTAGAGAGAGAGGGAGGGTGCTGGTAAAAATGGTGAAAGTGGGATGTCCAGCAGGGTAAAGTGGAGGTTTCACCCCCCAATCATGGAGATGAGGTGCTGGGGGGTTACTGGGGTTTGCTAGTAACCCCATGAGTCTGTGGTAAAGAGCTGAGGCCATGGAGAAAGGTGAAAGTGGTAAAAAGTAGAGGTTTTAAGATTTCTGCAGAAGGTGTTTGATCATGGTTTGATCAAGTAAATGAGGTCCAATTGATATGGCACTTGACAGGGTTGAAAGGCATGAGAAAATAGGGTGCTTCACCAAATTTGGCCTCATTTGGAGAAACTAGCCAATGCAACTTTGGTGAACCCTAGAAATCAACAGAAATAGTTTCATCCTGATTGAGTCAAGCTAATCATCTCCCCTTGATGCACCACTTGGTGTAGCATCATCATTTGGGGTATTGATCATGCTCACAAAGTTTGAGGCTCCAGATAAAAAGTTGGTAATGTAAAGTTGTTCAAATTTGCATTTGAACAGAAAGGGTTTTGAGGTGATCTGATCAAGTTGCTCTATTCCAAATCTTGTGCCATTTGGTCTAGGTGCCTTATTAGGCCATCCTAGCATGTGCACCAAGTTTGAGAGCATTTGGACAAGTTTGGCAATGTAGAGTTGCTCAAACTTCAAATATGGACAGAATGGTTATGAAGGGGTTTAAGGAGGTTTCCTTGATCTCCAATGCATGAGGCTTTGCAAGATCATCAAATATGTCATATGTGACATGGTAGAATTTCCCTGGAATTTTTGGAGAAAAATTCCTTTGTAAATATTTCAAAAGCTTGAAATATCCAGAAAGGGTTTTAGAGGGCTTAGCCCATTATTTTGAACATGACCAAGTGTTGAAACTCTTATATATGGACAATATATGTCCTCTGAGTCTCTCTGAATTTTGGCAAATATTTTTGAAACAGTTAAATAATTTTTCCCTATTAAAGACCATTCCTGGCCTTAAGAAAAGCCTTTTAAATAAAATAGGAAAATAACTTTTAAAATTATACCTTTGTGGTTTCTGGGAGTCCTATGACTACTAGGTCTCAAATAAGCCTTTTGAAAAAGTTTTCACACCCTTAATCAAGTACTTGCAGTGCAAATCTCAATTCAGGGGTTTTTGGAAAACTAAATTTATAAAATACTTTTTGGCCAAGTTAATTTTGTAAGAAAATACTATACTGCTATATATCACTTGGCATGATCATTGGGCAGAAGTTTTGGATAAGGAGATGAAATCTACAAGAGGTCATAGTTGACTTTAATGAGCACAAGAAAAAGCAATTGAAGAAAACTCAATTCCAAATAAAAACCAAATGATGCTAAAAAATTTTGCTGGTCCAAATTTTCATGCTTCAAAGTTACAAATAACATGTTACAAAATGCAGGGTGTGACAGCATCGCTCAGCCCATCTTATAGCGTTGTTAGTTGCAGGTGAAGTTTCGAAGATTGCCTCGTGATGAAGTTATTGTTGGGATATCACAATATATAATCTGTTAAACTAATTCACCAATATATTGGTAATGGGTGGAAGGCTAAGCCTCTTGCTTGGTGTTTTGTTCCACTCAAGCTACCCTAGGAACCAATAAACCGGTGTTATGTTCCTTTATTTTGCGTCCCTAACACGGTTGGGGTTTATGGGCCCCCTTGATAATTCGCTTTGTGCTAAAGCTTTTCCAGCAAGGCCCAACTTTGGTTTACATTTGCCTAATAACTAAAACTTGCATAGGGCGTTGCAAACCCGAGTTCTTAATTAACAACCCGGGCCAGTGCTCCTCATGAGTGTTGGTCCAAACTGAGCAGACTGCGGGGCCACCTAGAGGAAACTCAAGGTCTGGTATACACCTGTAGGATGACTCATCCGGTCGTGGCTTGAGACGAGATACACGCGGCTACTATCAGGGTGTCGGCACGCCGGGGGTCTTGCTGGATTAGTTTTACCTTTGTTGAAATATCTTGAGCATGGGATTCCGAGAATACTCGGGCCTTCCCACTTTGGAGTTGCGACTCCGTAGATCGTGAGCTTGTGATGGGCTAAGTTGGGACACCCCTGCAGGGTTTTGAACTTTCGAAAGCCGTGCCCGTGGTTATGTGGAAGATGGGAATTTGTTAATATCCGGTTGTAGACAACTTGACACCTTATTCATGAATACACTACCTGCGTGAGTAACCGTGATGGTCTCTTTCCGAAGGGCTCCGGGAAGTGAACACGGTGGGGTTATGTTTGATCGTGAGTAGTTAGGATCACTTCTTGATCAACTTGGCGATCGTTGGCACTTGTTCTCTTCTCGCTCTAAACTCGTAAGCTAGTGTTTAGTGCTTGCTGCAACCCATGTTTACAGCCTTTTCCACACCTAAGGTTTTGGTAGTTTTGATACTCGGGAACGGGATTGCTGAGTCCTCTGTGGCTCACAGATTCAACACACACCAGATGCAGGTACCGTTGAGAACTATACAGGAGATGGTTCAGAGATGTACTGGGAGTTCGATGAAGAGCGTGGACGTTACTATGTGTCTTATCCCGACGATCAGTAGTGGTTCTTACTAGGAGGATTCGGGCTTGTGTTATTTATGGTATCTTTTCATTTGGATTTCGTTCGTAGTCGGACTCTGATGTTATTTGGATGATGTATGTTATTGTATTTCATTGTGTGACGTGGCGAGTGTAAGCCAACTACCATTTTACACTTTCATCCCAGAATTTTACATGAGTTGTGCAAAGATACCATACTTGAGATCATTCTAGTATGCGTTTATGTCCTTAAGTCGTGCCTCGACACGTGGGGGACATAGCCGCATACTGGGCAGTACAAAACCACCTCAAAGTTATTCTTTCTGAATGATCTATTGGGCTATTCCTATAAGTGTCACAAACAGCCCTAGAGTTCGTACTAAAATAACATCTTAAGACACACATCAACCAAAACCCTAATGTCACCTAGATAGTCCAATGTCACCACAAGCATCCGCAGGTTTGATTATATGATATGCATCACACAATCTCAGATTCATCTATTCAAACGAACACAAAGAACTTTAAAGAGTGCCCCAAAGTTTCTATTGGAGAGTCCAGACGAAAACGTGTGCCACCCCCTATGCATAAGTTCACAAGGTCACATAACCCGCAAGTTGATCACCAAAACATACATCAAGTGGATCACGTGAATATCCCATTGTCACTACAGATAAGCACATGCAAGACATACATCAAGTGTTCTCAAATCCTTAAATACTCAATTCGATAAGATAACATAAAGGGAAAACTCAATCCATTACAAGAAGTTAGAGGGGGAGAAACATCATAAGATCCAACTATAATAGCAAAGCTCGTGGTACATCAAGATCATGCCAAATCAAGAACACGAGAGAGAGATCAAACACATAGCTACTGGTACATACCCTCAGCCCTGAGGGTGAACTACTCCCTCCTCATTATGGAGACCGCCGGGATGATGAAGATGGCCATCGGTGATGGCTGTTGGTGTCAAAACTGGCAGATCTCGGGTAGGGGGTCCCGAACTATGCGTCTGAGGATTGATGGTAACAGGAGACTAGGACACAATGTTTTTACCTAGGTTCAGGCCCTCTCGATCGAGGTAATACCCTACTTCCTGCTTGATTGATCTTGATGGATATGGGAGAGTTGATCTACCTCGAGATCGTAAGGGCTAAACCCTAAAAGCCTAGCCTACGTGATTGTTATGATTCTTGTTGCTACCGACTAGACCCTCCGGTTTATATATGCACCGGAGGATCCTAGGGTTGTACATGACCATCTTGTAGAGGAAGGAAAGTATTACACCCGGACTCTAAACTTGCTACTTTACACATATGGGTGTCCTATCCGGATACGAGAGATAGTCTCCAGTAATAATCTTCACTGCCCACCAGTCCGGCCCATAACGAACGATCCGGCCACCTGAGGACCCCTTAATCCAGGACTCCCTCAGTAGCCCCTGAACCAGTCTTCGATGACAATGAGTTCGGCTCGGGTACTGTCTTCGGCATTGCAAGGCGGGTTCCTCCTCCCGAACACATTGAAGCAATATTCCCTACACAAAGGTACTATGTCCGGCTCTTCATGTTTAGTACAACCCTTAGCCTCGAAGGAAAGGTATCGAAAAATGGATACTGTGTCTTTACTGACAACTTTTCAGCAAAGCATCACGTCTGTTCCTTTAATGTATCGAACCGTTTTCTTGGCTCTAGTTTCGCGTTTCGAGGTATATCTCCATTGGCACGTCTTGTCAAAACACAGATCATGCCCGCTTATTACGAGATCCTTATCAATGCGACACGAGCATCCAAACCGCGCCTTACACACGACCACGCTAGGAACCGACGAGTTTTACGGCTGGAGTGGGGAGCATTTAGCATTCATCGCTTATAAAAGGATACCAATCCCTTTCATTAACCCCACGCTTTCCTCAAGCCCTAGCTCTCCAATCTCCCCAGCCCAAGCGCCCACAGCTCTTGCGCCCACAACTCTCAACTCCTCCACCACCGCCTCCCTTCCCAGCAATGGCTGGATCTGGTTCTAAGGGCAAGTGGGAGGCTTCCACGATCATTGAGAAAACCGTGAAGAACCTCTGGAGCGCGGGCTATCTCGCTGACGGTATAGCGCACCGGGTCCCTGAAAAGGACCAAGTGATCCCCGTCCCTAAGGCGGGTGAGAGGGTTGTCTTCCTCTCTCACTTTATCTAGGGGCTGGCATTTCCTCTCCACCCCTTTGTACGTGGTCTCTTATATTTCTATGGGCTAGATTTCCACGATCTAGCCCCAAACTCAATTCTCCACATATCCTCTTTCCTAGTGGTATGTGAGGCATTCCTCCACGCCCCCCACACTTCGGCCTATGGCTCAAAACCTTCAATTTGAAGCCGAAGGTGGTCGACGGGCAGCACGCGGAGTGCGGAGGAGCCATGGTGAGTAAGCTCCCCAACGCCACCTGGCCAAAGGGGGCATTTGTGGAGACAAAACAAGGTCTGGCAGCAGGAGTGGTTTTACATCACTGAGCCCTGCGAGGCCAAGTGGGCGGCGGCGCCCGCATTCAGAGTTGGACCCCCAGAGAGGTTGACCTCTTGGACCGACAAGAGTCCGGATTGGGGATCTCAGCCGGAGGTGCTAGCCCTCCAGAATCGCATCTTGGGCATGATTGCCAAGGGCACCCTCGTCCTTCCCTGCCAACCCCGGGACTCCCATTTATGGGATTTTAATCCGGAAGGACCCCGGCCCTTGAAACATCTCTTCGGCACCACGCATGAAGACATCTAGAAGCATATCTTCAAGGCCCAGAAGCGGTGGCCGGCGGAGACCGAGGACAAGGGCTTCAGCAGCGTGCTCACTGCTTCAGAGGTAATCAAAATTTCTGCCGAATACATACTCCATCCATATTTCAATTATAATAGGAGTTAGAGTTTTTGCGTTCTATCCAGGCCTAGACGAAAAAGGCAGAGCGGATCAAGGGTCCGACTCCCTTGCCAGAAGACCCAGAGATGCCTCAGCTGACGGCGATGTTGGTTCCGGCAGCGTACAAGGTGCCGGATAAGAAGGCCAAGAAGAAGGGCAAGGAGGTCAAGAGCGACCCCCTCCCTACAGGCCCCATGGAAACAAGGTCCGGGGAAACTCTCTCCCACCTCTCCTCCGAAGAAGAAGAGGAGGAGGAGGAAGAAGAAGATGACTCCCCCATGCAGGTAAGGGGGAGGAAGAGAGCGGCCCCTGTTGACGCATGCAAGGCGGCGCCCGGAAGAAACTGAACCTTCCGGACATTTCAGACTCAACGTCCGAACACAGCTTCCGATTTCAGCCCAGGATTAAGCCCCTGGCCGAGTCGTAAATACTCAGATGATAGCTGCTTATGTTCGGTTATTTTTTTTATTTTCAGCGTCTAATGTTATTTTGCCTTTATATAGTCCTCCGCATGACATCCCCGCGGCTTCACTGTCATCGGGGATTTCTCTATCGCCGGGGATGGTGGAGAGCGATACGCCTCCGCGGGGCTCATCGCCCATTTTAGGGGACATTGAGGTGTCCTCTCTGCAAACTTCCCCTGTTCGAGCAGGTGGGAGTGGGGTGGACGAGAAGGCGTCCGAGGTTAATCGGCCGCTGTCAACCAAGGGGGAGCGATCCCCATGGTGACCGAAGACGGGGGCAAGCAATCCGAGCCACCGCCGAACAATGTTCTTGAGCCCAGTGCGGCTCGAAGATCAAGAAACCAGCCCCCCGTGATGGGGGAAGGAGCAACTGCTCATACAGCGCCACCGTCAATCCAGAGGCGCTGAACACTCTGGAGGAAGCACTGCGAGGTGCTTCCATTGTAGTGGAACACCGCACTCTGATGAGTGCGGTCATGGAGAAAATTCAGTCTGTCAAAGGCAGACTGAATGAAGCTTTCAACAGCCCACTGACATGCTTCGAGGTATGCGATGTAATGTTCTAAAAAGAACTTTTTCATTATATATATATAGATAGATAGTAGCCCCTACTGCCAGGGGTGGAGAGAGGGGGGGGGGGCGAGCAGGGGCTAGACCCCTGCCAATCGCTCGCCCCCAACGATTTGTAGTAGGTAGTAGTATAGGTAGTTTACTGTATATGTGCTAATTGGCCGGAGATTATGACATCATTAGCCCATATAATATATATTTTTAGGGAAATTAGCCCATATGAGACCAAAAGCCCAATAGACAGCTGCCTTTTGTTGTTTGCTTGCCCCCTGCGATCAATCAATCAATTGATCGTGACCTCTTGCTCTAGGGCATTGTTTGCCGCTGGACGAGCGCCCCAGCCACCAGCTGCCCGGCTGCCGCTCCAGCTCAGGTAAGGCGTTCACCACGCCGCCGCCGGCCGCCCCTACCTATCGGCTGTGTTGATCTGTCGTCTTTATCCGCCATGTGTCCAGTGTCCAAGGACTAAGGAGGGAGTACTGGAGTCTGGAGGAGAGGAGGAGGCTTCATTAGATCAAAGTTTTACAGGGAGAAAGAAAGATCAGATAGAGGAAGGTAACAATACGTACTTGTAGCTATCAATTATTATGAATTAAAATCCTATTATCCTAATCTGGTATGTTAGTGTTGTCTACAAAATAGTTAATTAATATATTAATCATGGTTTTCCTTTATATAGTAGTAAACGAGGAAGCGAAAAGCGCCAACAACTAGGGGAATAAATTCATTTTTCACGCCAGTTGGGTCAACTTCAAGCTCCAACATTACTGGTGTCGAAAATGTGATTACATGTGAGGAGCAACCTGTTGCAGATAACCAAGCAAATGATATTCCTATTGATATGCAAACTGATGAGCAACAGGTTGTGGCAGCGGAAGAAGTTGCAACATGGGAAAGTACAATTGAAAGCACAAAATATGTAAGGGACCCCGGTATGTGCCAACAAATTTGGGATCTTCCTCATGATGAGCGAGAAGAAGCACGCCGCTTCTATATTTTGAAAGGAGCTTATCAACCACATATGAGAGAATATCCATATAATAAAGCAGGAAAATATCATCGTCGATTTCAGTACAGTTATTTCAATTCTTTTCCTTGGCTTGAGTATTCGATGGAAACACATCGTGCGTACTGCCTACCTTGTTTTCTCTTCACAAAAAGGCCAAGTGGAAGGTGTGGCTCCGATGCATTCACAGTCAAGGGATGTAATAATTGGAAGAAGGTGAATGATGGAAGCGAATCTGCTTTCTTAACTCACATGGGCAAAGATTCCAACTCTGCTCATAACTTTTCTCAGCGGTGTCATGATAATCTGAAAAATAGTGTGACTCACATCGACAAGGCAATGGTGAAAGTGTCTGAGAGAAAAGTTGCAGATGCAAGGCTAAGGCTTAAAGTTACAATTGATTGCATCAAGTAAGCAAAATTTTCTGTTTTGAGAATTCAAATATTCTATAATGTACAATAAAGCAAGTTATAACATTTTTTCTTATTGATTTCATCAGGTGGTTAACATTCCAAGCTTGTGCTTATAGAGGCCATGATGAATCTCTGGGATCTAGTAATCAGGGTAATTTTCTTCACCTGGTGAGGTTCTTAGCTTCTTATAGCAAAGAGGTGAATGCGGTTGTCTTGGAAAATGCTCCAAAGAATGCGAAGCACACCTCCCATACAGTGCAACTAGAAATCCTCACATTACTTTCTAGTGGAGTTAAGAGAAAAATTAGAGATGAAATTGGTACTAGCAAGTTCTGCATAATGGTAGACGAAGCACGCGATGAATCTAAAAAAGAGCAAATGGCATTGGTACTTCGATTCCCGAGCACCGAGGGGTTCATACAGGAGCGTTTTCTTGATGTAATTCATGTCACTGACACTACTGCTTTGACTCTCAAGAAGGCGATTTGCAAAGTCCTTTCTGATAATAATTTGAATGTCCAAGACATTAAAGGACAAGGCTATGACGAGCAAGTAATATGAGAGGTGAATGGAATGGATTAAAGGCTCTAATTCTGAATGACTGCCCTTATGCATACTATGTGCATTGCATGGCTCATCAGTTACAGTTGGCGCTTGTTGCGGCGTCAAGGGAGGTACATGATGTGCATAACTATTTCCAAAATGCAAATTTCATTATAAATGTTGTTAGCGCGTCGACTAAACGTAATGATGAGTTGTTAGCAAATAAAGCTGCGGAGATTGCACGTGAAATTGAATTGGGAGAACTCGATACAGGAAAAGGGCAAAATCAGATAGGAACTTTACAGAGACCTGACGACACTAGATGGAGTTCCCACTTCAAGTCAATTCAGAGTTTATAGAAGATGTTTGACGCTATAGTTGAGGTCCTAAGGAGTATAGCAAATGACCGTGCAACCTCAAAGTTTTCTAGAGGAGATGCCGTAGGATCCCTAAAAATAATTATGTCATTTGATTGTGTGTTTATTTTACATCTAATGGAGAAAATCATGAAAATCACTGATGTTTTATGTCAAACACTCCGAAAGAAGTCACTAGACATTCTGAATGCATTAGATTTGGTCTCAAACACAAAGGTGCTACTTGGTAAGCTGAGAGAAGATGGTTGGGATCCCCTTCTAAAGGAGTTTCAATCTTTTTGTTTGAAGCATGAGATTTACATTACTGATCTGAATAGCAGGTAACATATATTTTCTTGTACATACAATTTAGAATATTATTTATCATATTTACTAATATATGATGTGATTTGTAGGTACGTAGATGTTACAAAGTCTCGCAACAAACATGATAACACTACTACATTACATCACCACAAAGCAGATGTGTTCAATGTTGCCATAGATCAGCAACTGGTTGAGCTATATGATCGTTTCGGTGTTCAAAACACAGAGCTTTTGAAACTTTGTGCATCTTTGGATCCACGGGATGGCATGACTCATTTGACATGTCTAATATATGCACATTAGTGGAGAAATTTTATCCTGTCGACTTTTCTAGTCAAGAACGAGCTCAATTGGAGTCTCAACTTCCCCATTTCCAGCTTGATGTTTGCAACCATTCGGAGCTAAAGAGTTCGGCCTCACTTGCTGATTTGACTATTGGATTATTTAAAACATGTAAAGTTGGTACATACTCAATGGTTGAATGATTGATAAATTACCGCAGTTGTTCATAACTCATGCTTATTTGACAGCTTGATTATTAAATACAGGTAAAGCCGCTACATACTCAATGGTTGATAGATTACTACGGTTGGTCATAACTATTCTGGTGTCAACCGCGACAACTGAGTGAGCTTTTTCAGCTATGAAACTAGTCAAGACACGTCTTCGAAACAAAATGGGAGATGACTTTCTTCGGCATTACATGGTCGTCTACATTGGGAAGGAAATATCTGCAACAATCACATGTGATGAGATAATCAATTTGTTCGACACCGGTGGTCGTAGAGCTCATTTTAAGCTAATAGATATGTAACTTTGTTTTGCAGTTCTACGAATATTTCTTATGCTTTGCCCTCAACGTTATTGTGAGACTTAATATGTCATGATATTTCATCTACTCTAAGCATTGGTTTCTCGCCCCCCTCATGTTCAAATCCTGGCTCCGCCCCTGCTTGCTGCTTTGTTTGATTCTGGACAGAATCAGACTAAGGATCCATGTTATAGCATACAATCGGAGCTTAACTGTGAACCATGTTTTTAAACAGGCTTCGCTACTAGTGGCATCTGTCCAAGCCGCAGAGGTTTCCGAGCTAAATCGGAAGCCTAAACTAGCGGTCGAAGAGCTCGATCGCGTCAACAAACGTTTTTATGAAACACAAGGTATGCGGATTTTGAAAGAATTGAGCTTTTAACACACTATATGTGTGAGTGTGAGCTTATTTGTGTTATATGTTTTAAGAAATAGCTGACGCAACTACGGTCGAGGCCCTTAAGGGCGAGCTTGCAAAGGCCAAGGAAGATCTCAGGGCGAGCAAGGCAGTCGCTAACAAAGCGACTTCCGACCTGAAGGCCGAACAGGCCATGCGTCAGCAACATGAGTCTCAGGTGGCCGAAGTTGAGGACGACTGATAACCCACAAGTATAGGGGATCGCAATAGTTTTCGAGGGTAGATTATTCAAACCAAATTTATTGATTCGACACAAGGGGAGCCAAAGGATATTCTCAAGTATTAGCAGTTCAGTTGTCAATTCAACCACACCTGGAAGACTTAATATCTGCAGCAAAGTATTTAGTAGCAAAGTATTATGGAAGTAACGGTAACGGTGGCAAAAGTAACAGTAGCAGTTTTTGTAGCAATTGTAAGAGTGGAAACGGAAAAGTAACTAAGCAAAGATCAAAATGTGAAAAGCTCGTAGGCACTCGATCAGTGATGGATAATTATGTCGGATGCGATTCCTCATGCAACAGTTATAACATAGAGTGACACAGAACTAGCTCGAGTTCATCAATGTAATGTAGGCATGTATTCCGAATATAGTCATACATGCTTATGGAAAAGAACTTCATGACATCTTTTGTCCTACCCTCCCGTGGTAGTGGGGTCCTATTGGAAACTAAGGGATATCAAGGCCTCCTTTTAATAGAGTACCGGACCAGAGCATTAACACTTAGTGAATACATGAACTCCTCAAACTACGGTCATCACCGGGAGTGGTCCCGATTATTGTCACTTCGGGGTTGCCGGATCATAACACATAGTAGGTGACTATTGACTTGCAAGATAGCATCAATAACTCACATATATTCATGAAAACATAATAGGTTCAGATCTGAAAGCATGGCACTCGGGCTCTAGTGACAAGCATTAAGCATGGCAAAGTCATAGCAACATAAATCTTAGAACATAATGGATACTAGGGATCAAACCCTAACAAAACTAACTCGATTACATGGTAAATCTCATCCAACCCATCACCGTCCAACAAGCCTTCAATGGACTCACGCACGGCGGTGAGCATCATGAAATTGGTGATGGAGGAAGGTTGATGATGACGACAGCGACGGATTCCCCTCTTCGGAGCCCCGAACGGGCTCCAGATCAGCCCTCCCAAGAGAGATTAGGGCTTGGCGGCGGCTCCGTATCGTAAAACGCGAGGAATCCTTCTCTCTGTTTTTTTCTCCTCGAAAGTGAATATATGGAGTTGGAGTCGAGGTCGGTGGAGCCTCAGGGGGCCCACGAGACATGGGGGCGCGCCCAGGGGGGCAAGCGCGCCCCCACCCTCGTGGATAGGGTGTGGGCCCCCTGGTCTTGATTCTTTCGCTAGTATTTTTTATATATTACAAAAATATTCTTCGTGGATTTTCAGGTCATTCCGAGAACTTTTATTTCTGCACAAAAATAACACCATGGCGATTCTGCTGAAAACAACGCCATTCCGGGTTGATTCCATTCAAATCATGTAAGTTAGAGTCCAAAACAAGGGCAAAATTGTTTGGAAAAGTAGATATGTTGGAGACGTATCAACTCCCCCAAGCTTAAACCTTTGCTTGTCCTCAAGCAATTCAGTTGACAAACTGAAAGTGATAAAGAAAAACTTTTACGAACTCCGTTTGCTCTTGTTGTTGCTAATATGTAAAGCCAACATTCAAGTTTTCAGCAAAGATTATGAACTAACCACGTTCACAATAACATTTAGGTCTCATGTTTACTCATATCAATGGCATAATCAACTACCGAGCAATAATAATAAACCTCGGATGAAAACACTTTCTCAAAGCAATCATAATGTGATATAACAAGATGGTATCTCGCTAGCCCTTTGTGAGACCGCAAAACATAAATGCAGAGCACCTATGAAGATCAAGGACTGACTAGACATTGTAATTCATGGTAAAAGAGATCCAGTCACAGTCATACTCAATGTAAATTAATAGCAATGGATGCAGATGACAGCGGTGCTCTCCAACTGGTGCTTTTTAATAAGAGGATGATGACTCAACATAAAAGTAAATAGATAGGCCCTTCAAAGAGGGAAGCATGTATTTGCAGAGCTGCCAGAGCTCGAGTTTTGAAATAGAGATAAATAATATTTTGGGTGACATACTTTCATTGTCAACATAACAACCAAGAGTTCTCGATATCTTCCATGCTACACACATTATAGGCAGTTCCCAAACAGAATGGTAAAGTTTATACTCCCCCACCACCAATAAGCACACTCCACGGCTGGCCCGAAACAACGGGTACCGTCCATACCAACAACAGTCCTGGGGGAGTTTTGTTTAATTATTTTGATTTGATTTGAGCATGGGACTGGGCATCCCGGTTACCGGCCATTTTCTCGTGAATGATGAGCGGAGTCCACTCATCATGAGAATAACCCACATAACATGGAAGATATAGATATCCCTAGTTGATACATGAGCTATTTGAGCATACAAAACAGAATTTCATTTGCAGGTTTAGAGTTTGGCACATACAAATTTACTTGGAACGGCAGATAAATACAGCATATATGAAGGTATGGTGGACTCATAAGGAATAACTTCGGGGTTTATGGAAGTGGATGCACAAGCAGTATTCCCACTTAGTACAAGTGAAGGCTAGAAAGAGACTGGGAAGCGACCAGCTAGAGAGCGACAACAGTCATGAACATGCATTAAAATTAATCAACAATGAGTGCAAGCATGAGTAGGATATAAATCACTATGAACATAAATATCATGGAGGCTATGTTGATTTTGTTTCAACTACATGCGTGAACATGTGCCAAGTCAAACCACTTGAATCGTTCAAAGGAGGGTACCACCCCATCATACCACATCACAATCATTTTAATAGCATGTCGACACGCAAGGTAAACCATTATAAACTCCTGGCTAATTAAGCATGGCATGAGCAACTATAATCTCTAATTGTCATTGCAAGCATGTTTCATTCATAATAGGCTGAATCAGGAACGATGAACTAATCATATTTACAAAGATAAGATAGGTCGATTTCATACCAGATCCTCTCATCTAAATTAGTCCATCATATATTGTCACTATTGCCTTTCACTCGCACGACCGAATGGTGTGGATAATAATAATAGTGCACGTGCATTGGACTAAGCTAGAATCTGCAAGCATTTAATACAAGGGAGAAGACAAGGTAATATGGCTCTTGGTTAAATCAACAACAAAGCATATGAGAGCCACTCAATATTTTCATCGCGGTCTTTGCCTCTTGGCCCCCAAAGAAAAGAAAAGAAGTAAAACTATTTACACGAGAAAGCTCCCAACAAGCAAAAGAAGAACAAAAAATCATTTGGGGTTTTCTTTTAATTACTACTACTACAGGCATGGAAAGTAAGCTAGCTAAAAGCTACAACTATTTTTTTAGTTTTTCTTAAGGTTTTTCTGACACACAAGAAGAAGGCTTAGAAGAGAAAATAAACTAGCCTGGATAGTACAATGAAAGAGTATGAGCATCGACAACTAGAATAAGTGTGTGAACATGAATGTGATGTCGGTGAGAAATACGTACTCCCCCAAGCTTAGGCTTTTGGCCTAAGTTGGTCTATGGCCACTAGTGGCCTGACGGATATCCAAAGTCGTAGTTGGGGTTGTACTGCGATGCAGCGGCTATTGCCTGATGAGTTGCAACTTGGAGACGAGCCGCGTGTGTCGTCTCCTCATACTCATTTTCCTCCTCCCTGGTTATAACATATCTCCTTTTTGCTTGAAAGTCAAAGAAAGTAGGAGCAGGGACAGCAATATGGACAGTGCGACGTCTGTCAAAGATTAGTCGGTACTGGAGGAATTGTTCAGTCCCCTCAACAAACTGATGGCGAACCATAGCATTATAATCTAGATAACAGAAGGCAACTTCACATCATTTTAATGTATGGTTACACGAAGATAATTAGCCACACGAGTTGCATAAATTCCACCAAACAAATCTCCACTTAAACCCTTGAGATGTAACCTTCGTGCAACAATATCCCCAAGTTATATTGTTTATCATCTAATATCGCACTCTTGAGGAAACACATGTGGCAAGCCTCATCTTTACCGTTAATGCATCTACCAACGAAGAGAGCAAAATAATGTATGGAAGGGAAATGAATGCTCCCTACGGTAGCTTGTGTGATTTCTCTAGATTCCCCACAATGATACTAGCAAGAAAGTCTTTATATTCAGATTTGTGAGGTTCACTAATATTACCCCACTGCGGGAGCTTACATGCATCATTAAAATCTTCTAAGTCCATGGTATATGATTTATCATAAAGATCAAATAAAACAGTGTGAGAGTTGCGTGAGGATGTAAATTTAAATCTTCTCACAAAGGAATCATTTAGGTAGTGGTACTGGGGGCACTTATCTGACACGAAGTCCTCAAGATCAGCATTACGCACATACGTGTCAAATTCATCCTTGATGCCTGCCTGGACCATAAACTCCTCCGACGGCCATTCACAAGGCCGCACTTGACCTTCCCTCGGTGGTTTATCGCCCGGCTCACGTATCGCGAGCCTTGGTACTTGCTTCCTTGAGGAACCACCTTGGTAGATTTTCCTATGCATTTTTCTCTGAAATTTTTCTAAAATTTTAGTGACTCAAAACAAAAAGTGAACCAAACTCAACAAGATTGATAACAACTACTCCCACAAGTGCCTAGAGGCTATATCATGCATTAGAACTACTTTTGACCACATAAATTTGACATGCAAGCTCAAGAACAGGGTCACCTAAGCAGCAAAAGTTTGCAATTAATAAAACACTAGAACAAAAACTAATTGGACCATTCGAGGAGTCACATACCGAAGAATAATCTCCCCAAACAGTTTTGTGAATGGAGCTTTGAGCAAGGAGATCGAAAATGGCAGCAAGATGAGCTAGAACACGTGTTTGAGCTATGGGAGGATTTTTTTCTAGAGGAAGACGAAGTGAGTGGATGCTGGAATATGTGGAGGGGGGCCACGTGGGGCCCACGAGGCAGGGGGCACGCCCAGGGGGGTGGGCGCGCCCTGGACCCTCGTGGTCAGGTGATGTGGCCCGCTGATGTGTTCTCAGTGCCAAATATTCTTAAAGATTCTAAAAAAAACATATTTCATTTTCGGGACATTTGGAGAACTTTTATTTTGGGGTATTTTTTTATTGCAAGGATAATTCAGAAAACAGACATAAAATACTATTTTTGCTTTATTTAATATAAATAACAGAAAGTAAAAGGAGGGTACAGAGAATTGTGCTTTCTAATTTCATCCATCTCATGCTCATCAAAAGCAATCCACTAACAAGGTTGATCAAGTCTTGTTAACAAACTATTTCCGAATAACATGAAATCGGAGAATTTTTTAATAACACTAGGTTACCTCAACGGGGATATGTATGTCCCCAACAATAAGAATATCATATTTCTTCTTGATAGTAGGAAGGGGGAATTCAAACCCTCCAATAGTGATCGTTGAAATTTTTCCAATAGAATTGATACTGTGGACTTGAGGTTGTTTCCACGGAAAGTGTACAGTATGCTCGTTACCATTAACATGAAAAGTGACATTGCCTTTGTTGCAATCAATAACAGCCCTTGCAGTATTCAAAAAGGGTCTACCAAGGATAATTGACATACTATCGTCCTCGGGAATATCAAGAATAACAAAGTCTGTTAAAATAGTAACGTTTGCAACCACAACAGGCACATCCTCAAAAACACCGAGAGGTATAGCAGTTGATTTATCGGCCATTTGTAAAGATATTTCAGTAGGTGTCAACTTATTCAATTCAAGTCTACGATATAAATAGAGAGGTATAACACTAACACCGACTCCAAGATCACATAAAGCAGTTTTAACATAGTTTCTTTTAATGGAGCATGGTATAGTTGGTACTCCTGGATCTCCTAGTTTCTTTGGTATCCCACCTTTAAAAGTATAATTGGCAAGCATGGTGGAAATTTCAACTTCCGGTATCTTTCTTTTATTTTTCACAATATCTTTCATATACTTAGCATAAGGATTTGCTTTAAGCATATCAGTCAAACGCATGCGCAAAAAGATAGGTCTAATCATTTCAGCAAAGCGCTCAAAATCCTCACCATCCTTTTTCTTGGATGGTCTGGGAGGAAAAGGCATGGGTTTCTGAACCAATGGTTCTCTTTCTTTACCATGCTTCCTAGCAATGAAGTATCTTTTATCATATCGTTGATATTTTGATTCTGGGTTATCAAGATCAACAACAGGTTCAATCTCTACATCATCATTATTGCTAGGTTGAGCATCATCATGGACATCATCATTAATATTCTCACTAGGTTCATGTTCATTACGAGATTGTGTTTCAGCATCAGAAATAGAAATATCATTGGGATTCTCAGGTGTGTCGACAACAGGTTCACTAGAAGCATGCGAAGTCCTATCATTTTTCTTTTTCTTCTTCTTAGAAGGACTAGGTGCATCAACATTAGTTCTCTGAGAATCTTGCTCAGCTCTCTTAGGGTGGCCCTCAGGATACAAAGGTTCCTGAGTCATTCTAACCCCTCTAGTCATAACTCTAACATCATTATCATTTTTCTTATTATTTAATTCATTGAGCAAATCATTTTGTGCCTTAAGCACTTGTTCTACTTGAGTGGTAACCATAGAAGCATTTTTACTAAGGAGTTTAAGTTCACCTTTAACTCTAGACATATAATCGCTCAAGTGTTCAATCATATAAGCATTACGTTTCAATTGTCTACCAACATAAGCATTGAAGTTTTCTTGTTTAACAATATAATTATCAAACTCATCTAAGCATTGGCTAGCAGACTTATTACGAGGAATATCACCTTCATCAAATCTATAGAGAGAATTTACCTTTACTACCTATGTCGGGTTATCAAGACCATGTATTTCTTCAATAGGTGGTAAATTCTTAACATCTTTAGCTTTAATACCTTTTTCTTTCATAGATTTCTTTGCCTCTTGCATATCTTCAGGACTGAGAAATAGAATACCCCTTTTTTTGGAGTTGGCTTAGGAGTTGGTTCAGGAAGTGTCCACTTATTTTCATTACTCAACATATTATTCAATAGCAATTCAGCTTGATCAACCGTTCTTTCCCTGAAAACATAACTAGCACTACTATCCAGGTGGTCTCTGGAAGCATCGGTTAGTCCATTATAAAAGATATCAAGTATTTCGTTTTTCTTGAGAGGATGATCAGGCAAAGCATTAAGTAATTGTAGAAGCCTCCCCTAAGCTTATGGGAGACTCTCTTCTTCTATTTGCACAAAATTATATATTTCCCTTAAGGCAGCTTGTTTCTTATGAGCGGGAAAATATTTAGCAGAGAAGTAATAAATCATATCCCGGGGACTACGCACACAACCAGGATCAAGAGAATTAAACCATGTTTTAGCATCACCCTTTAAGGAGAACGGAAATAGCTTAAGGATATAATAGTAATAGATTTTTTCCTCATTGGTGAATAGGGTGGCTATATCATTTAATTTAGTAAGATGTGCCACAACAATTTCAGATTCATAGCCATGGAAAGGATCAGATTCAACCAAAGTAATTAACTCAGGATCGATAGAGAAATCATAATCCTTATCAGAAATACAGATAGGTGAAGTAGCAAAAGCAGGGTCATATTTCATTCTAGCATTCAAAGACTTTTCTTTCAGCTTAGCTAATAGTTTCTTAAGATCATATCTATGTTTGCAAGCTAAAAGATCTTTAGAAGTTTCTTCATCCATAACATAACCCTCAGGCACAACAGGCAATTCATATCTAGGGGGAGAATCTTCATCATCACTTTCATCAATATTATCAGTTTCAATAATTTCATTCTCTCTAGCCCTAGAAAGTTGTTCATCAATAAATTCACCTAGTGGCACATTATTATCAAACACAGAAGTTGTTTCATCATAAGTATCATGCATAGGAGAAGTGGCATGTGATGGCCTGGCTTATTAGGGATGATAGACTACTCATATCAATAAGGAATTCCTTCTTTTCCGGGAGCCCATTCAGATAGAACTCCAAAGTTAAGCGTGCTCAGCTTGGAGTAGTTTCAGGATGGGTGACCGACCGGGAAGTTGCTCCCGGGTGCGCACGAGTGAGGACAAAGTGCACAGAAAAGACTAGTATTGATATGTGAGGCCAGTCTAGATCCCGCCAGGAGTAACGACCCCCGACGGGTGTGTCCGGGGCGTTACAAGTTGGTATCAGAGCCGACTCTCGCGGTTACACGGATGTTTGCAGACAGTTTGCAGTCATGTTGTGCATGATGTTTGTGACCCGTCGTGGCACACGGTATGGCACATGTGCTGTCTTGGAAGCACAGACGGTTGTGCCAAGAGGGAACGTTCCTGTGGCCCGACGAGGACGTCGGTTCTTCTGAGTGAGGGTGTATGTGATGGCCTGGCTTATTAGGGATGATAGACTACTCATATCAATAAGGAATTACTTCTTTTCCGGGAGCCCATTCAGATAGAACTCCAAAGTTAAGCGTGCTCAGCTTGGAGTAGTTTCAGGATGGGTGACCGACCGGGAAGTTGCTCCCGGGTGCGCACGAGTGAGGACAAAGTGCGCAGAAAAGACTAGTATTGATATGTGAGGCCAGTCTAGATCCCGCCAGGAGTAACGACCCCCGGCGGGTGTGTCCGGGGCGTTACATGGCATCATCAAGAACATGCGACATATCAGATTCAATAGCAGGTGTAGGTGTCGCAACTTTACTCATAACAGAAGGTGAATCAAGTGCAGAGCTAGATGGCAGTTCCTTACCTCCCCTCATAGTTAAGGGAAAGATCTTGGTTTTTTCGTCTCTCAAGTTCTTCATAGTGATCAACAGATATAAATCCCAAGTGACTCAAAGAATATAGCTATGCTCCCCGGCAACGGCGCCAGAAAATAGTCTTGATAACCCACATGTATAGGGGGTCGCAATAGTTTTCGAGGGTAGAGTATTCAACCCAAATTTATTGATTCGACACAAGGGGAGCCAAAGGATATTCTCAAGTATTAGCAGTTGAGTTGTCAATTCAACCACACCTGGAAGACTTAATATCTGCAGCAAAATATTTAGTAGCAAAGTAGTATGGAAGTAACGGTAACGGTGGCAAAAGTAACAGTAGCAGTTTTTGTAGCAATTGTAACAGTGGCAACGGAAAAGTAACTAAGCAAAGATCAAAATGTGAAAAGCTCGTAGGCATTGGATCAGTGATGGATAATTATGTCAGATGCGATTCCTCATGCAACATTTATAACATAGAGTGACACCTACTAGCTCCAGTTCATCAATGTAATGTAGGCATGTATTCCGAATATAGTCATACGTGCTTATGGAAAAGAACTTGCATGACATCTTTTGTCCTACCCTCCCGTGGCAGCGGGATCCTATTGGAAACTAAGGGATATTAAGGCCACCTTTTAATAGAGTACCGGACTAAAGCATTAACACTTAGTGAATACATGAACTCCTCAAACTACGGTCATCACTGGGAGTGGTCCCGATTATTGGCACTTTGGGGTTGCCGAATCATAACACATAGTAGGTGACTATTGACTTGCAAGATAGGATCAAGAAATCACATATATTCATGAAAACATAATAGGTTCAGATCTGAAATCATGGCACTCGGGCCCTAGTGACAAGCATTAAGCATGGCAAAGTCATAGCAACATCAATCTTATAACATAATGGATACTAGGGATCAAACCCTAACAAAACTAACTCGATTACATGGTAAATCTCATCCAACCCATCACCGTCCAGCAAGCATACGATGGAATTACTCATGCACGGCGGTGAGGATCATGAAATTGGTGATGGAGGAAGGTTGATGATGACGACGGCGACGGATTCCCCTCTCCGGAGCCCCAAACGGACTCCAGATCAGCCCTCCCAAGAGAGATTAGGGCTTGGCAGCGGCACCGTATCGTAAAATGCGATGAATCCTTCTCTTTGATTTTTTTCTCCGCGAAAGTGAATATATGGAGTTTGAGTCGAGGTCGATGGAGCCTCAGGGGCCCACGAGACAGGGGGCGCGCCCAGGGGGGCAGGCGCGCCGCCACCCTCGTGGACAGGGTGTGGGCCCCTTGTCTTGATTCTTTCGCCAGTATTTTTTATATATTCCAAAAATATTCTCCGTGGATTTTCAGGTCGTTCCGAGAAATTTTATTTCTGCACAAAAATAACACCATGGCAATTCTGCTGAAAACAGCGTCAGTCCGGGTTAGTTCCATTCAAATCATACAAGTTAGAGTCCAAAGCAAGGGCAAAAGTGTTTGGAAAAGTAGATACGTTGAAGACGTATCAACGACCTGCGAGATGCCATTCGCAAATGCAAGGGATTGGAGCAGACGACTTCGGAAGAAGCATCCGAACTCAGTGTGGCAATTAATGCTGCCAAGGAAGCGTGGAGTGAGTCGCGCAATGCTCATGAGGAGATCAAGCAAGCGCGACAGATAGCATCTTTGGAGGTCAGAGGTACCTTGGGCTGACACGATTATGGAGTTCTTCAGGCATGTTTGCCGATCTTCAGAGGAGCATCGCTGACGCCGCCGAATACTTCCGAGCCCAGGAGGGGAACATCACGGAGAAGATGTTCTGGTCGCAGTTTCTTGCGCCAAATCATCCAGTGCCCCTCAATGACCAAATGAAGCAGCTAGTCGAGCTGCACAATATGGCGGGTACGGCCATGAAGGAATTGATAGTCCGGCTATGGCCCGCTGATCCAATCCCAAGTAGCTACTTCGGGTCGGTGAAGCAACTCGTTGACGCGAGTCCGCAGGTTGACGCTGTATAGCGTTTGGCCTGCACAGAAGGTGCTTGAATGGCCTTCACCCGCGTCAATGTGCATTAGGCAAAGATGAAGGCCACAAAGATAGCAACTATTGGCCCGCCCGAGGGCAAGGATCACCGGAAACCGGAAAGGTATTTTAGTGATGTCCTAGAAGGATCCCACCTTGTAGAGGGCCAATGCTCAAAGGACATAATCTTTGAATAATTGTATTCGTAATGTAAGGACTAAGCCTATGTACCGATATATATATAATTTTTGCGCTCCTGTATTATAAGTGACTTTTTCCTCCTGTGCGACTGTTTATTTAAATTCGAAAGTTTCCACTCGTCGGCTTCAGCCCCCATGTAAATATTACAGGGGTGTTCGGCAATGCGTGTGAACACTCTTTATCCAACGTCTTGGTTCGTAAAGGAGGTGTCTGCAGGGCGACCAGGCAATCAGCTTATGCAGCTTTATTGCTTTCACTTAGCCATTGGAGCTTGACTAGTGGGGCTAAGTGAAGGAAATATGCCCTACAAACAATAATAAAGTTGTTATTTATATTTCCTTATATATCATGATAAATGTCTTTTATTCACGCTAGAACTGTATTAACCGGAAATTTGATACATGTGTGCATACATAGACAAAATAGAGTGTCCCTAGTATGCCTCTACTTGACTAGCTCGTTAATCAAAGATGGTTGAGTTTCCTAAGCCTTAGACATGTGTTGTCATTTGATCAACGGGATCACATCATTAGGAGAATGATGTGATGGACAAGACCCATTCGTTAGCTTAGCATTATGATTGTTTAGTTTTATTGCTATTGCTTTCTTCATGACTTATACACGTTCCTCTTACCATGAGATTATGCAACTCCCGAATATCGGAAGAACAGCTTGTGTGCTATCAAACGTCACAACGTAACTGGGTGATTATAAAGATGCTCTATAGGTGTTTCCGAAGGTGTTTGTGGTGTTGGCATAGATCGAGAATAGGATTTGTCACTGCGAGTGTCGGAGAGGTATCTCTGGGCCCTCTCGGTAATACACATCATAATAAGCCTTGCAAGAAAATGACTAATGAGTTAGTCATGAGATGATGTATTACAGAACAAGTAAAAAGACTTGCCTGTAATGAGATTGAAATAGGTATGATGATACCGACGATCGAATCTCGGTCAAGTAACATACCGATGACAAAGGGAACAACGTAAGTTGTTATGCGGTTTGACCAATAAATATCTTTGTAGAATATGTAGGGGCCAATATGAGCATCCAGGTTCCAATATTGGTTATTGACCGGAGATGTGTCTCGGTCATGTCTACATAGTTCTCGAACCCGTAGGGTCCGCACGCTTAACGTTTGATGACGATTAGTATTATGAGTTATGTGATTTTGATGATTGAAAATTGTTTGGAGTCCCGGATGAGATCACGGACATGACGAGGAGTCTCAAAATGGTCGAGACATAAAGATCGATATATTGGAAGGTTATATTCGGACACCGGAATGGTTCCGAAGTGTTTCGGGTATTTTCCGGAGTATCGGGAGGTTACCGGAACCCCCCCGGGGAGTCAATGGGACTTAATGGGCCTTAGTGGAGAGAGGAGGAAGTAGCCAAGTGGCGGGGCACGCCCCCCTAACCCCAAAACGAATTGGTTTAGGGTTTGGGGGGCCGACCCCCTTTCCTTCTCTTCTCCTCCTCCTTCCTTCCTTCTCCTAGTAGGAATAGGAAGGGGGGGGGGGGGCGAATCCTACTTGGAGTAGTGTCACATCACTAGCTTTACTTTGCCCTAGGATAGTTTTGCCAGTGCATCATGTTTAAAATTTTGTTAAACTTGAAATGGGGATGACTAAACCCTAGCAGCTAATCAAAGCAATTAGGTTTAACCTAAAAATATTTTCATTAAACCCAAAAATTGCCTTCAATAATGTTTGATAATTTTGGCAAGGGTTTTGGTCCAAACCAAAAATATTGAACATTTATGGGGAATTGTTTGGGCTGTGATTAATTCACTAATGTATTTGAGTTGGAGCAAATAAATCCTATAATTATTTTTAATGCTCCAATTATTCTGAAAACATTTTGTGGAGTTTTGGAATAATCCATATTGCATCCACAAATAATTTCAGAAGCAACAAAAATGGTTTAGTTTTAGTACTAAATCAAAAACATACAATAGAAAACAGTAATTAAAATGAGAAAAGCAGAGAGAGAGAGACTCACCTAGGCTTTACCTTTCAGCCCAAGTAGATGGCCCAGCCCACCAAGGGCAGCCTCGTCTTCTACCTCTTGCCAGTAGGCAGAGGAGAAGCTGGGCACGGCGCGCGCCGGCACGCAGCTGCCTGCCTGGCCCTCCCCTAGCCAGCACGACGCCACCGACGACCTGCGGCAGACGTCTGGATCCGCCCGACCTCTCGCACTCTCCTCCTTCGCTCTCCCCTGCTTCTTCTCGCCATGGCCGAAGCCGCCGTGGCCGCGCCGGCGAGCACCACCGTGGCCACAGCCTCCCCCTCGCCCCTCCGACGAGCCCCAGAGCTCCGCCTCGTCGCCCTATACCCCTCCGCCGAGCCACGCGGCACCACACGTCTCCGAACGCTGTTTGCGCCGCCGTTCCCCCCGTCGGCCGCCGACGACATCACCGCCGAATTCGCGGTGGCCGGTGCCTCCCCAAGCCCGCTTCGACGACCACTGCAACCACCGTGAGCCCCTCTTGCTCCTCCCCCTATCTCTTTACTCACGCGCGTGCTGTAGCTTTGACCCCCACCGTGCCCGAGAACCCCTCGCCGCCGGCAATGTCGCCGCCGTGGCTATAGCCACCGGAGCTTCCACCTGAGTGCACCACCGAGATCCTAATGACCTCACGAACACGTAGCGCACCTCACCTTGCTTTCCCGTGCCCCCTAGTGGTCACACGTGTCACCACCGTACTCCGGCCGCCGCTGCTGCAGTCGTTGCCGTCCACTCCGGCCATCCCCGACGAATCCGGCTGCACCCCTAGATGCGCGAGAGTCCTAGGAGCACGTAGATGCTCTCCGCTGCTGTTTTGGTCGCCGGAGGGCATTTTCCGAGCCCTCCACCGCGTCTGTCACCGCCGGCGACGAGCCGCCGGCGCGTTTGACTGGTTTGACCGGTGGGTTGACCCCCCCGGGTCACTGACGTATGGGCCCCATGCCCTTAGTCAACCACTAACTCGCTGACAAGTGGGGCCCACCATGCTAATTAACCTAGTTTAGTTTTAATTAATCGGTTAGTTAGTTAGTCACTGACGTGTGGGCCCTGTCCTGTATAAGATTAGTTTAGAATTTAGTTAGTGCTAATTAACCCTGTTAATTAGCAGAGCCACCGACGTGTGGACCCCACACGTCAGGTTTGACCTGGACCAGCCTCTGTTGACTGCTGACATCACAGTGACGTCATGCTGACGCTATAAGTGTTTTCTGGAATTTTAAATAAATCAGAAATGATTTATTTATTTCAGAAAATATTCAAAACTTCTAAAAATCATATAAAATCAACCGTAGCTCAGATGAAAATAATTTATATATAAAAATGATCAGAAAAATCCAAGGAATCTGTTTATGGCATTTTCATGCATGTTTGAACAAGTTAAACCTGCTGATCAGGTCAAATCAATTAAATGACAATTAAATAATCACATATGAATTTGAATTTGAACCTATGGTTCAAACCAACTTCATTTAACATGGTTGCTAGTTGCATTAGCTCAATCAACAACATATTGCCATATCATGATCATGCATCATATTGTCGCATTGCATTGATTGTGTTATCTCTTGTTTGCCGGTGCTTGTCCCCTTTCAGTAGACGTGTTCCGACGATGTGATTGATGACACCGATGAAGACCCAATGTTATCTTCAGAAGTGCCAAGCAAGCAAAACCCCATTGAGCATTCCGATACAATCCCACTCTCTCGCTCTTGCTCTCTTTTAATGCATTAGGACAACAACGCTTCAACTGTTACCTGCTGCGGTAGTTGAACCCCTCTCCATTGCATGACCTGTCATTGCCGCAGTAAATAGTTGAAACCCACTAGTATGAGTAGGAGTTGTTTGAGCCATGATGTGCCTACTCATTCATGCTTTCTGGTTATGCCTGCTATTGCTTAGAGTTGTGTCAGGTCTGATTCATCGGGAATGAATTGGAAGGGTGATGAACATGTCCTACTGTGTGTGAGCTAAGTATGTGAACACGATTTGGTAAAGGTAGCGATGAGAGGCCATGTAGGAGTACATGGTGGGTTGTCTCATTGCAGCCGTCCTCAGGAACTGAGTTCTGTGTTGGTTGGTCCATGAGACAACTACTACCACACATTGGGATCCTTAATTGACTCTCTCGACTTATTAATCAACATGATCTCTGTCCAGGAGTTGCAACTAGTTTCTGGTGTTTGTAGTTTACTGGAGGTCGTGCGCAGCGCTGACCCTCGGGGTGGGCTGTGACGCGGCAGGTACGTGGCATGGTGTACCGATTGCCCGTTTGGTGATGCGGGAACCCTGTACACATCGTTTGGGGCCGTGAGCGACACCCCGGCCGGATCTCCCCACGGATGGAACCCAAATAGGCGATAAACCTGGACGAGAGACTTGTGTGGTTAGTCAGGTCGTGGCCGAGACCCTCGCTGGGCCTCCGCTTGAAGGTTGCCGAGTACATGTCGTGTAAACGGCTGTAAGTGGTGAGAGCGTGTGTGAAGAAGTACACCCCTGCAGGGTTATATATAATCTATTCGAATAGCCGTGTCCGCGGAAATGGACTTCTGGGTTGCCTATAACAGTTCATAGACAAGTGAAAGTGGATACTCTAAAACACGCAAGATAAGCGTGAGTGCTATGGATGGCCTTCTCGTAGGGAGACGGGAGCGGATCCATAGTGGTGTATTGATTGGTGAATATGTGGACTCGTGTGCGCCACCTCAAAAGAGTTGCTTGCAGTCGTAGTTTAGGATAGCCACTCAGTCAAAGCTGGCTTGCTGCAGTCAAACTCCACCACCCCTTTGTTGATACCGATGCATATGTAGTTAGTTCTGATGTAAGTCTTGCTGAGTACCTTTGTACTCACGTTTGCTTAATTTATGTTTTGCAGAGAGACTTCAGTCTCGCTAGTGGTTCCGCGTGGACTTCGACGTTTAGCTTGTTACCTCAGCTACGATCTTGTACCCTTGGGAGGGTCTTGTAGATAGTCAGCCTTCTCAGCCCTTTTCGTTTGTAGTTGTCTGTACTCAGACATGTTATGCTTCCGTTGCCTGTATGCTCTGTATGTTGGGTCATGTGACCACTGTTTGTAATAAATGCTATGATGGCTCTTCTGGGCCTTTATCTATATGAGTTGTTGAGTTATGTTGTGATGCCATGTTGTACAGCACATACTTGCATGTTATGCATACGTGTAATGTGTATTGCTATGTGTGGGATCCGACACCTAGTTGTTTACCCTTGGTAGCCTATCTTACAGGGAAATGTCTCTTAGTGCTTCCACTGAGCCTTGGTAGCTTGCTACTGCTCCGGAACACTTAGGCTGGCCGGCATGTGTCCTTCTTCGTTCCTGTGTCTGTCCCTTAGGGGAAATGTCACGCGTTGTTCCTTTAAGTCCTTGTAGCTTTCTACGTCTTGGGTTCATACGTTGATGACCGACACGTTCGTTGCTGGGTCATGTATGCCTGTCTCTGTAATTTAGTGCCACTTTTGGTTTAGAACTGGTCATGTCGGCCCGGGTTCTCTGTCATATGGATGCTAGCGGCACTACCATATACGTGTGCCAAAATGCGCAAATGGTCCCGGGCCAGGTAAGGTGGCACCCGTGGGGATACCGTGCGTGAGGCCGCAAAGTGATATGGTGTGTTACAAGCTAGACCTGTGTGACTTAGGATCAGGGTCCCGACAGCTTTGGTATCAGAGCCTGACTGCCTGTAGGATTAGTTAGCCAAACTGGTCGAAGTCGTGTCTGGAAATTCTTTAGTTATGTAAGGGAATTGTTTGTGGAAGGGAACGTAAGGCTCTTTTTACTCCTTTACCCTATGACCTTCTGATCTGAGTCACCTTCTTCTATTCTACGGGGATTAAGAACGAGGATTCTCATTCTATTTATCAGGATCACGTTATTGTGGATTCAACCCTCAGTTCAGTTTCTACTACTTCTGTTTGTTCAACTGTTGGTCTCAGAACCTTGACATTATGATGCTAAGTGGATATGCTACCCTTTTTGCTTGGATCTCAAAAGTATTTTCGAGCATTTGCAGCCGTTATGCTGTCCGAGTCATCCCAGGTCTCTGAACAATCTGATGCATTTGCAGACCTTTCCTCCCTGTTTCCGATGTCCTTTTAGGCCAGATTAATCACATTAGTCGGGGTGTTGAGGTACTCTGTTACCTCGACACATATGTTGGAGTTATTATTATGACCCTAAGTATCTTAGAAGATCACCCAGTAATCCAACAATGTTTTATATTCCAGTGTGATGATTCTGGCCATCATTCTCGAAAGCATCCCGTGATGCTATTTAGTTGGTAGGTATTCTATTCCTGGGTTCTTGAACCCAAGACCCACTCCACTTACCTCCTGTTGGTAGTAATTGCTCATCCCTTTAGGATATTAGTAACCTTGTGATAGCCCTCGAGGTCCGTGGTATATCCTTCTTCCAACACCATGAACCATTATAGCAGAAGTCCTTCTGAACCAAAAGATCACAACCCGAGTGCTCTTGAGTAGCACTCCATTCATATTGTGACTCTGCCAGTCCTACCTTTCTGCATGGATTATCTGGAAGAAATATGTTGAACTAGTTCGACATACTAATCTATGCATCCACAACTCAGAAAGATATATGTTCCTTTGAGTTGTCCCTTTCAGTTGTGTTATGACCTCGTCTATCAGTTGATAGTCAGGAGTAGTTGTGCATTCGTGTTTATCGATGCCTTTTACTCTTGTGATCCGTCAATTCATTCTATCTCGGAATGACTAGGAGAAACAAACTCCAGTACCCTATCCATATCCCGGATTTGGTCAAAGAAGTTGTACTTCGTAGATGAAGAATGCTAATGCAACTTCTAAACTATTCTATCCTGGAGTATTACCATCTTTATGTCCAGAATGTCATGGGAATTGCACATCATCCTATGAACTCTTGATACAGCAATACTTCTCACCATCGTCGTTCATTCCTCGGTCGTCGTGTTATGGTAACCGGAATACCGACAAGTGGATTGTGATGTGTGAAATCAATACTCCTAGCAACTTCGTTGCTTGGTAGTTAAAGGACAACAATTTCATTCTTAGCGTGATGATTACTGAATCACCATTCTAAGATTGATTGTGCTACCTAGTCCACTTCCCTGGTGCACTCCTTGATTGATGAGTTAGGATTTTGTCAAGTCCTTGCTCATTTGATCATATCGTCTTGCCCTGAAAAGCAAGATTGATCTCGAGCTTAGTAACATATCGGTGGTTCGTGATTTCCGAACATCTTCTCGGAAGTATTACCAGGTTGTTCCCTGACCGCTATGTTGAGTTCGTGATCAAGTTGGTTCCTTATAAACCACCACTTCTCCAAGAATCTGTGTTGGATACCCTGAACTGGTTGGTTAAGCTAAAACAATAACTTGGAGAGTTGGAAGATAAAAGCTTAATCCACATAGCTCACCTCAAAGGGATATCTTGTGTGCATATTGAAGATAGATGATATCTTCTTCAATTGATCTCCGTGATCATTTGTGGATCTATTGTCTTGTTCATACTTTGATTTGAGTGTGGGCTATCGTCAAATCAAATCAAAACCAATGGTATTCATAATGTTGTCTTACTCATGGTTGATTCCTCGAGCATACACCGTTATATCTTTTGGTCTGACCAATACTATCACTTGTTCACATAATTATGGAATTCCATCTCCATGGAAACCTGGATGAATTGTTGTTGAGCCCATCAGCAACACTGCTATCTTCTCCATGATTTTGTAGGACATTAAGCTAGTGTTGGAAACTTTGTAAGCATTGCCTTCGTTTCCCGTTCATGAGGTATATGTTGGATGAGAGAAGAGACTTTCCCTAATTCAGGTGTAATTGATGTAAGTTGCCACCGTGAGTTTGAGAAAGCTTGTTTTACCCCCTCTGGAATCATCCCAATTCAGTCATGCATACGTGCGAAGTATACTATGGCTTGAGAGATTAGCTACCTCCATTCCATTGGTATTTCCTAGCACACCAAGCCACTGATTGATTTGTTCAAGAAAAGAAGTTCATGCGCTAATCCCGAAGGGCCCGGATGGACATGCACAAGACTTCGCTATCTTCAATGATGATTCCCAATCTGAACTCGGTAGTAATTTATTATAAGACTACTATGTGGTCACATTTGTCTGGGACAACGTGCTCACAGGTACGTAGCAGAACTAGCTCATGTTTTGGAGCTTGCTATCGTGGTTCACTCCCCGAGAATCTCGCAACGCCGTCTCGTCGAATTGTGTTGCAAACATTCATTCTTTCTAGACTCGATGAGTCTGGAATATCCTGACACCAATCAGAACTGAATCTCAGGCAGATATGATGGTTGGTGTATTTCCCAAGAACTATAATATTGGTCTCTCAATAACCGGTAAAGTGGATATCGTGGCCAACACACCCAGCCGGAAGACCTATTGTTGTAGAATCTTGATTGAAGAAGTTGGCCACCTCCCCATAGGGATTTTGTAGGATTTACTTCCTAATTGTTCCTTATGGACTTTTTGTGCTCCCGAAGTCCGACCTTTACTTGATGGCCATGTTGATGCTTTTAAGCATTGACCGTGGTACCTAGTACATCAAGGAGAACATTAGAAGCGGAGTGCTAAATGTCTCTCGGTCGATCATCCAGATTTTTGCTTCCTTGGCTCCGCTAAGGTAAAATCTGAGACGGTGTTAGCACTGGCACTAACCGGGATTGCTCCCAGTGTTCTTGGTTATATTATACCCTCTCAAAGAGTATATCCACTCTCTACTGTTGGGTTTCTTCCCAGTTACCAGAATCATTCCCAGCATTTGCATTTTGTTCCCAGCTTGCACCACCATGTGCCAATTTTCCATGGGTTACCTTTCTCAGCCACTGCTGTTCAGGATTATCTTCAAAAGTGGTCCTACCATAGGTTCCATCCATTTCCGATGATAAGCAAAATCATCCCTTGTGTTGTCTTATACAAGGTAGTCCACATCATCCATTTTTGGCCCGAGAATGTCATTCCTTCGGACTCCGTCAAACGATCGATTGTGTTTGCCTTAGGCTGGTATAGGGAATTTCAATGATCTTTATATCAAAAGTAATTCTTTTTGCCACTTAAGGGAATAACTCTACGAGTCACCTTCTCCAAGGTGCCCCGTCTGGTGGTATCGATCACCCTCTTCATAGGTGTGGAATTTTGCCTGCCAAGTGAACTTTCATCATTTATTTCACTCCATTCCCCTGGAGGTGTACTCCGTGTCTCAGCTCAAGAGATGTTTCAACGTCTCAATCCATGAGTTGATCTTGAATTGCTCAATCTTCGAGAAGATCAAATCCTGTAGAATTCACGTGCTTTTGTTGTCGTGTTGGATGAAGCTTTAAAATCAAAGATGCCAAGATCTACATGATGCAATGAATCAACAATTTCGAGGAGGAAAATTGGATCGAGAAGATTGTGTTAGTTAGTGTCCCCTCTGATTTCGTATCTCACGTCTTGAATCTCGGGACGAGATTCTTGTTTAGTGGGGGTGAGTTGTCACATCCCTAGCTTTACTTTGCCCTAGGATAGTTTTGCCAGTGCATCATGTTTAAAATTTTGTTAAACTTGAAATGGGGATGACTAAACCCTAGCACCTAATAAAAGCAATTAGGTTTAACCTAAAAATATTTTCATTAAACCCAAAAATTGCCTTCAGTAATGTTTGATAATTTTGGCAAGGGTTTTGGTCCAAACCAAAAATATTGAACATTTATGGGGAATTGTTTGGGCTGTGATGAATTCACTAATGTATTTGAGTAGGAGCAAATAAATCCTATAATTATTTTTAATGCTCCAATTATTCTGAAAACATTTTGTGGAGTTTTGGAATAATCCATATTGCATCCACAAATAATTTCAGAAGCAACAAAAATGGTTTAGTTTTAGTACTAAATAAAAAACATACAAAAAAATAGAAAACAGTAATTAAAATGAGAAAAGCAGAGAGAGAGAGACTCACCTAGGCTTTACCTGGCAGCCCAAGTAGATGGCCCAGCCCACCAGGGGCAGCCTCGTGTTCTACCTCTTGCCAGTAGGCAGAGGAGAAGCTGGGCACGGCGCCCGCCGGCACGCAGCTGCCTGCCTGGCCCTCCCCTAGCCAGCGCGACGCCACCGACGACCTGCGGCAGACGTCTGGAACCGCCCGACCTCTCGCACTCTCCTTCTTCGCTCTCCCCTGCTTCTTCTCGCCATGGCCGAAGCCGCCGCGGCCGCGCCGGCGAGCACCACCGTGGCCACAGCCTCCCCCTCGCCCCTCCGACGAGCCCCAGAGCTCCGCCTCGTCGCCCTATACCCCTCCGCCGAGCCACGCGGCACCACACGTCTCCGAACGCCGTCTGCGCCGCCGTTCCCCTCGTCGGCCGCCGACGACATCACCGCCGAATTCGCGGTGGCCGGTGCCTCCCCGAGCCCGCTTCGACGACCACTGCAACCGCCGTGAGCCCCTCTTGCTCCTCCCCCTATCTCTTTACTCACGCGCGTGCTGTAGCTTCGACCCCCACCGTGCCCGAGAACCCCCCGCCGCCGGCAATGTCGCCGCCGTGGCTATAGCCACCGGAGCTTCCACCTGAGTGCACCACCGAGCTCCTAATGACCTCACGAACACGTAGCGCACCTCACCTTGCTTTCCCGTGCCCCCTAGTGGTCGCACGTGTCACCACCGTACTCCGGCCGCAACTGCTGCAGTCGTTGCCGTCGACTCCGGCCATCCCCGACGAATCCGGCTGCACCCCTAGATGCGCGAGAGTCCTAGGAGCACGTAGATGCTCTCCGCTGCTGTTTTGGTCGCTGGAGGGCATTTTCCGAGCCCTCCACCGCGTCTGTCACCGCCGGCGACGAGCCGCCGACGCGTTTGACTGGTTTCACCGGTGGGTTGACCCCCCCGGGTCACTGACGTATGGGCCCCACGCCCTTAGTCAACCACTAACTCGCTGACAAGTGGGGCCCACCCTGCTAATTAACCTAGTTTAGTTTTAATTAATCGGTTAGTTAGTTAGTCACTGACGTGTGGGCCCTGTCCTGTATAAGATTAGTTTAGAATTTAGTTAGTGCTAATTAACCCTGTTAATTAGCAGAGCCACTAACGTGTGGACCCCACATGTCAGGTTTGACCTGGACCAGCCTCTGTTGACTGCTGACATCACAGTGACGTCATGCTGACGCTATAAGTGTTTTCTGGAATTTTAAATAAATCTGAAATGATTTATTTATTTCAGAAAATATTCAAAACTTCTAAAAATCATATAAAATCAACCGTAGCTCAGATGAAAATAATTTATATATGAAAAATGATCAGAAAAATCCAAGGAATCTGTTTATGGCGTTTCCATGCATGTTTGAACAAGTTAAACCTGCTGATCAGGTCAAATCAATTAAATGACAATTAAATAATCTCATATGAAGTTTGAATTTGAACCTTTGGTTCAAACCAACTTCATTTAACATGGTTGCTAGTTGCATTAGCTCAATCAACAGCATATTGCCATATCATGATCATGCATCATATTGTCGCATTGCATTGATTGTGTTCTCTCTTGTTTGCCGGTGCTTGTCCCCTTTCAGTAGACGTGTTCCGACGATGTGATTGATGACACCGATGAAGACCCAATGTTATCTTCAGAAGTGCCAGGCAAGCGAAACCCCATTGAGCATTCCGATACAATCCCACTCTCTCGCTCTTGCTCTGTTTTAATGCATTAGGACAACAACCCTTCAACTGTTACCTGCTGCGGTAGTTGAACCCCTCTCCATTGCATGACCTGTCATTGCCACAGTAAATAGTTGAAACCCACTAGTATGAGTAGGAGTTGTTTGAGCCATGTTGTGCCTACTCATTCATGCTTTCTGGTTATGCCTGCTATTGCTTAGAGTTGTGTCAGGTCTGATTCATCGGGAATGAATTGGAAGGGTGATGAACATGTCCTACTGTGTGTGAGCTAAGTATGTGAACACGATTTGGTAAAGGTAGCGATGAGAGGCCATGTAGGAGTACATGGTGGGTTGTCTCATTGCAGCCGTCCTCAGGAACTGAGTTCTGTGTTGGTTGGTCCATGAAACAGCTACTACCACACATTGGGATCCTTAATTGACTCTCTCGACTTATTAATCAACATGATCTTTGTCCAGGAGTTGCAACTAGTTTCTGGTGTTTGTAGTTTACTGGAGGTCGTGTGCAGTGCTGACCCTCGGGGTGGGCTGTGACGCGGCAGGTACGTGGCACGGTGTACCGATTGCCCGTTTGGTGATGCGGGAACCCTGTACACATCGTTTGGGGCCGTGAGCGACACCCCGGCCGGATCTCCCCACGGATGGAACCCAAATAGGCGATAAACCTGGACGAGAGACTTGTGTGGTTAGTCAGGTCGTGGCCGACACCCTCGCTGGGCCTCCGCTTGAAGGTTGCCGAGTACATGTCATGTAAATGGCGGTAAGTGGTGAGAGCGTGTGTGAAGAAGTACACCCCTGCAGGGTTATATATAATCTATTCGATTAGCCGTGTCCGCGGAAATGGACTTCTGGGTTGCCTATAACAGTTCATAGACAAGTGAAAGTGGATACTCTAAAACACACAAGATAAGCGTGAGTGCTATGGATGGCCTTCTCGTAGGGAGACGGGAGCGGATCCATAGTGGTGTATTGATTGGTGAATATGTGGACTCGTGTGCGCCACCTCAAAAGAGTTGCTTGTAGTCGTAGTTTAGGATAGCCACTGAGTCATAGCTGGCTTGCTGTAGTCAAACTCTACCACCCCTTTGTTGATACCGATGCATATGTAGTTAGTTCTGATGTAAGTCTTGCTGAGTACCTTTGTACTCACGTTTGCTTAATTTATGTTTTGCAGAGAGACTTCAGTCTCGCTAGTGGTTCCGCGTGGACTTCGACGTTTAGCTTGTTACCTCAGCTACGATCTTGTACCCTTGGGAGGGTCTTGTAGATAGTCAGGCTTCTCAGCCTTTTTCATTTGTAGTTGTCTGTACTCAGACATGTTATGCTTCCGTTGCCTGTATGCTCTGTATGTTGGGTCATGTGACCACTGTTTGTAATAAATGCTATGATGGCTCTTCTGGGCCTTTATCTATATGAGTTGTTGAGTTATGTTGTGATGCCATGTTGTACATCACATACTTGCATGTTATGCGTACGTGTAATGTGTATTGCTATGTGTGGGATCCGACACCTAGTTGTTTACCCTTGGTAGCCTATCTTACAGGGAAATGTCTCCTAGTGCTTCCACTGAGCCTTGGTAGCTTGCTATTGCTCCGGAACACTTAGGCTGGCCGGCATGTGTCCTTCTTCGTTCCTGTGTCTGTCCCTTAGGGGAAATGTCACGCGTTGTTCCTTTAAGTCCTTGTAGCTTGCTATGACTTGGGTTCATACGTTGGTGACCGATACGTTCGTTGCTGGGTCATGTATGCCTATCTCTGTAATTTAGTGCCACTTTTGGTTTACAACTGGTCATGTCGGCCCGGGTCCTCTATCATATGGATGCTAGCGACACTATCATATACGTGTGCCAAAATGCGCAAACGGTCCCGGGCCAGGTAAGGTGGCACCCGTGGGAATACCGTGCATGAGGCCGCAAAGTGATATGGTGTGTTACAAGCTAGACCTGTGTGACTTAGGATCGGGGTCCTGACAAGTAGGACTCCCCCCTTGGCGCGCCACACCTTGTCCGGCCTCCTCCTCCCTCGCTGTCAATGTCAAAACCAGCGGATCTCGGGTAGGGGGTCCCGAACTATGCGTATGAGGATCGGTGGTAACAGAAGGTTGGGGACACGATGTTTACCCAGGTTCAGGCCCTCTCGATCGAGGTAATACCCTACTTCCTGCTATAATAATATGGATGAATATGAATACAAGAGTTGATCTACCTCAAGATCGAATTGGCTAAACCCTAAAGTCTAGCCTATGAGGATTTGAGATTCTCCGTTAGCCTGTACGGACTAAACCCTCCGGTTTATATACACACCGGAGGGGCCTAGGGTTTGTACATACCATCTTGCAGAGGAAGGAAAGATTACACCCGAACCTAAAACCTGCCTTTACACGAATATAGGAGTCCTATACGGATACAAGAGATGATCTTCGACTATGATCTTCACGGCCCATGAGTCTGGCCCACCAAGAGTTATATGGCCTCTCGAGGACCCCTCTATCTAGGACTCCCTCAGTAGCCCCTGAACCTGACTTCAATGACGATGAGTTCGGCTTTCGTATTGTCCTTGGCGTTGCAAGGCGGGTACCTTCTTCCGAATATATCTTCTACAAAAAGTGTATTGTGTTTGGCTCTGCAAAGTTAGTACAACCCTTAGCCTCGAAGGCAAGGCTTTTAAAGGAAAATGAATAGTGTGTCTTTACTGACAACTTTTGGGTGAAGCGTCACGTCCAACCCACTAACATATCGAATTGTTTTATTCGGCCCTGCTTTCGCGTTTCGAGGGAAATCCTCATTTACACATCCCATCAGAATAGAGATCGTGCCCGCTTTTAGAGGGATCCTTATCAATATGACGTGAGCACCCACGCCGCGCATTACGCACGACCGCTTCGGGAACCAGTGAGGTTTATGGCTAAAGTGGGGGGACGCCCTGTATTCATAGCGTTATAAAAGGATATCTATCCATTTCATCAGCCCCACGCCTTCCTCAAGCTCGAGATCTCCAATCTCCCTTGCCCCTGTGTTCTCTTTTCCTGCGCCCACCGCTCCTCGTTCCTCAACCACTACTCCCCTTCCCAGCAATGGCTGGATCCGATGCCAAGGGCAAGTGCGAAGCTTCCACGGTCACAGAAAAGACCATGGAGGATCTACGAAGCGCGGGCTATCTCGCCGCCTCTATCGCGCACCGAGTCCCTGCCAAGGGTCAGGTGATTCCCGTCCCTGAGGTGAGTGAGAGGGTAGTGTTCACTTCCCATTTTGTTAGGGGGCTAGGGTTTCCACTCCACCCCTTTTTTCGGGGTGTTTTGTTCTTCTACGGGCTAGATTTCCATGATCTAGCCCCGAACTCAATCCTTTGCATATCCGCTTTTATAGTGGTGTGTGAAGCTTTCCTCCGCTATAACGCCCCGGACACACCCGCCGGTGGTCGTTACTCCTGGCGGGATCTAGACTAGCCTCACATATCAATACTAGTCTTTTCTGCGTACTTTGTCCTCACTCGTGCGCACCCGGGAGCAACTTCCCGGTCGGAGTTGGTATTCAGAGCCTTCTCCGACCTAGAAGCCCGCACTGATTGACTGAAGCGTTGACGGTTGAGTCTAGGCACACACTTGAAAATGTTTTGAGTCCTATATATATATATCGGAGAGTAGGATTTCTTTTGCTCCTCATCTCTTTTCACTCTGGTGAGGACTCCTGACGATTACTCTTATCTCTTCTACTCTCAAAATTCACCAAATTTTTTTAGGATCACGCGGGTATTGTTTGGATTGTTCCGATGTCTTTGTGACGAGAACATTGTTCTCGATGCCTCCTGTCATTTAGGGGTTGTGGCAGTGTCCTGGGGAGTTGAGCTCCGAGGTGTTGTCGTCACAAATATATCGCAGTATTTCTGGAATACTTAAGACGTCCGACATCGAAAACTCTCCTATGCGGTTAGTGGCAAGATAACCCCGACATCACCCAGTACTGGGGAGGTAGTTCGGGAGTATTGCCATAGCTTGTATAGTAGATGCGTTTCGAAGGTCCGAGGTAGACTGTTTTCGGAAATAACTGGTTATGTGTTGAAGGATGGATACAGCTGGATGTAGGATTAGAGTTGAGTGCGCGATGCTTCCCCTGTATCCCCAACACCTGATTGCATAACTGGAAACTTTCGGAAATTAATAGGTGGGCTCATCTTGTAGTTCGTAGGCATTCTTCCAATGAATGCATGATATGGAGTTCAGGGTTCTACATTGAGTGAAGTAGTTTTATGGGCGTTGTTCCGATCAGGAGTTGCATCTTAAAGGGTCCTTGGCTATGCTGATCCGGGGATTGCAAAACACTTTTGTAACACGTTCCATAAGCTTTCAGCACGAATATGTCGAACGAAGCTTTTATCTTGTATTTGTTCTATCTTCTCCTTGTTGTTTTTATTTACCTTTTGTTCTCCCAAGTGGCTTCTCGTGAAGATTGCTGTTACTATTTAACTGTGGATTACATTCGTTCATCTTGTTCGAATGTTCTTGTGAAGACTTATGTTGCAATTTCTAGCCGTTGATTCAGCTTATATATTCTTTCAATCAATGGCTAATAGTTGTCATCTCATTCAGGATGGCTCCTAAAAGGGTTCCCAATGCTAACCCAGAGGGTGAAGAGGTTCCTGATCGTCCTCCTTCCCCTCCTCCTCCGTCTGAGGCCTGGAGAGCAATTATGCAAGCGACGAACCAGAACACCCAGATGCTTATGCAAATGATGCAGAACATTCAAGCAAATCAGGGTGCTCAGGGAATTAAGGCCAAGGCAATTTGTTCAACCAACCTCACTTTGCTACACTCAACCAGTTCCTGGCAAACCAACCGAAGGCATTCAGTTACTATGTGGACCCTCTAGATACTGAAGACTGGATAACAGATATCAAGAAGCATTTCGAGTGCAGTAACGTGAGGCCCGAGGACTATGTGAAGTTTGCAGCCTTCCAACTCAAGGACCAAGCCGCTGATTGGTGGCAGCAGTACAAAGATTCCAGAGAGGGACGTGTAATCTCATGGGATGACTTCTGCAAGGATTTTCGCTCTCACCACATTCCAACAAGTGCCATCGAGGGTATGCGTGAGCAATTCCGCAACCTGAAGCAAGGCTCAATGAATGTCTACCAATATAATGTCAAGTTCCAGAACCTTGCCCACTATGCCAAGAAAGACATCCCAGATGCCAAGAGCAAGATTTATCAGTTCTGTGGTGGTCTAAAGGATGAACTCCAACTAGCTCTCACCTTGTTTGAGCCTGATGAGTTTGATCAATTCTATAACATGGCACTTCAGCAAGAGGCAGCCCAACTCAAGATGGAAGCTTCCAAAAAGAGGATCAGAAACGCTGTTCACTCCTCCTCTTCTTCCCAAGTGGTCGCAAAGCAACACAAGTTTTGGCTTCCACCTCCTCCAGTGATCCGACCTCCCAACAACAACAACAAGAATTCTGGTGGCCGTGCTTTCTCCCACCCACCCAACCCAAGCAATCAGTCAAAGAATCACTTTCAAGCTTCAAAGTCAAGTGCTCCTTATCACCGTCCTCTCTCAGAAGTGGTTTGCAACAAGTGCACTCAAAAGGGTCATTATGCCAACAAGTGCCCCAACCCAAGGCGCCTTCCGCCTCCTCCACCTGTCAGCACTGCTATTGTCAAGCATAATCCAAAGGCAGCAAGAGTGAATCTGATGAATGCAGCTCAAGCAGAGAATTCTTCGGATGTGATACTTGGTAACCTTCCAGTTAACTCTATTCCTGCAAAAGTGTTGTTTGATTCGGTTGCATAATGTTCCTTCAAGTCATATCCATTTGCATCCAAGCATAATGTTCACTCCGAAGCTTTACCAAGAATTTTGAGTGTTATATCTCCTGGCAAGAGATTGAGTTCTAGTATGGTGGCTCCGAATGTATCTATTCGCATGGGTGATTACCGGTTTCTGGCTTCTCCGGTTATTCTCGACAATTCCGACATTGATCTTATTCTTGGGATGGATTGGCTTTCCCAACATGATTCTCACATTGATTGTGCAAATAAGGAAGTCAAGATTACTCATTCCGACGAAGACGTGATTATCTTCGCCTCTCGAGATAACACAATCAGGCTATTCTCTCTCAATGACAAGGGCGAGATTAATGCCATCTCTCAAATTTTGGTGGTCAATGAATATGAAGATGTTTTCCCTGAAGAGCTTCCAGTCATGCCTCCGCATCGTCAAGTTGAATTCGTCATTGAAATCGAGCCTGGTACTGAGCCAGCATGCCGGCGTCCGTACAATCTTTCCCCTGAAGAGTTGAAGGAGTTGAAGAGACAGCTTGATGAGCAAGAGCGTATGGGTCTAATCAGGCCTAGCACTTCTCCTTGGGGCTGTGGTGTCTTATTTGTCAAGAAGAAGGATGGCACGGAGTGCCTTTGCGTTGATTACCGGCCATTGAACAAGAAGACAATAAAGAACAAGTATCCGCTCCCCAACATCAATGAATTGTTCGAGCAGCTCAAAGGAGCAAAAGTGTTCTCAAAGCTCGATCTCCGGATGGGTTATCACCAGATCCGTATCCGCGAAGAAGATATTCACAAGACTGCATTCAGAACAAGCTACGGCTCCTATGAATACACAGTCATGTCTTTTGGCCTCGCTAATGCTCCACCCACCTTCTCGAGGATGATGCACTACATATTCAACCCCTACACCAACGAATTTGTGCTCGTCTATCTGGATGACATCTTTGTATTCTCCAAGAATGAAGAGGATCATGAAAAGCACCTCCGCCTGGTTCTCGACAGACTCCGTGAACATAAGTTCTATGCCAAGTTCTCCAAGTGCAAATCCTAGCTCGATAAGGTCTTGTATCTGGGCCATATCATCTCTGCTGACGGTATTGCTGTCAACCCCGAGAAAGTTGAAGCGATTGTCAACTGGGAACCCCCTCAGAATGTCAAGCAACTCCGAAGCTTCCTTGGTCTTGCTAGCTATTGCAGAAGGTTCGTTGAGAACTTCTCCAAGATTGCCAAGCCTCTCTCCAACTTGCTGCAGAAGAATGTCAAGTACAACTAGTGTCTGGATTGTGATGTGGCATTCAAAACTCTCAAAGAAAAGCTCATCTCCGCTCCGGTTCTTACCCCTCCAGATGAGTCCAAGCCCTACGAAGTATTCTGTGATGCTTCTCTTCAAGGACTTGGTGGTGTGCTAATGCAGGACAAGAAAATTGTGGCATACACTTCTCGTCAACTGAAGCCAAGTGAGAAGAACTACCCCACACATGATCTCGAGCTAGTAGCTGTGGTACACGCCTTGATCACGTGGAGACACCTTCTGTTGGGCAGAAAAGTCGACATCTTCACCGATCACAAGAGCTTGAAGTACATCTTCACACGGCCGAACCTGAACCTTCGCCAGACTTGTTGGGTTGAGATGATCCAAGAGTATGATCCAAGCGTCGAATACACACCTGGCAAGGCCAATGTCATTGCAGATGCCTTGAGCAGAAAGGCATATTGCAACAGTCTCCTTATCCTGCCGTTTCAGCCTGAGCTTTGTGAAGCATTCAGGAAGCTCAACCTCCAAGTTGTTCTGCAAGGCTTTCTTGCAAATCTTCAAGTTACTCCTACCTTGGAAGATCAGATTCATGAGGCCCAACTCAGTGATGCTATGGTGCAGAAAGTGAAACATGGTATTGCAAAGGGTACTCCCAAATACAAGTGCTATCGCGTTGATGAGAGAGATACCTGTTCTTTGAGGACAGACTTATGGTTCCCATGGGTGATCTCAGGAAGCTCATAATGAACGAGGCACATGACTCCCTCCTCTCGATTCATCCTGGATGTTCCAAGATGTACCAAGACCTCAAGCAATCTTACTGGTGGACTCGCATGAAAAGGGAGATTGCCCAATTCGCGAATGAATGTGATGTCTGCAGAAGAGTGAAGGCAGAGCATCAATGTCCAGCTAGTCTCCTCCAACCTCTTCCTAGTCCCGAGTGGAAATTCGACCACATTGAAATGGATTTCGTCACTGGGTTTCCCAAGTCCAAGAAGGGGAATGATTCTATCTTTGTGGTGATTGACAAGCTAACCAAAGTAGCTCACTTCCTTCCAATCAAAGAATCCATCAATGCAGCTCAGCTAGCAGAGTTGTACACTTCCAGAATTGTGTCCTTACATGGCATTCCTCAAGTTATCTCCTCAGACCGTGGAAGTTTGTTCACATCCAAGTTTTGGGACTCCTTTCAGTCTGCCATGGGCACTAAGATCCGTTTCAGCACTGCGTTTCACCCTCAGACTAGTGGTCAAGTCGAAAGAGTGAACCAGATCCTCGAAGACATGCTCAGAGCTTGTGTCATCTCTTTTGGCATGAAGTGGGAAGATTGCCTTCCATTTGCCGAGTTCTCTTACAACAACAGTTTCCAAGCAAGTGCCGGCAAAGCTCCGTTTGAAATCATCTATGGCAGAAAGTGCCGTACTCCTCTCAACTGGTCCGAGACTGGTGAACGTCAACTTCTTGGCAATGACTTGATCTCAGAAGCCGAAGAAATGTGCAAAGTCATACATGAGAATCTCAAGGCCGCTCAGTCGCGTCAGAAGAGCTACTATGATGGCAAGCATCGTGATTTGGCCTTCAACATTGGGTATCATGCCTATCTCCGTGTTTCTCCTATGAAAGGAACCCAAAGATTTGGTATCAAAGGCAAGCTTGCTCCTCGATACGTGGGGCCTTTCAAGATCCTTGGCAAAAGAGGCGATCTAGCCTATCAACTTGAGCTCCCTTCCAACTTTGCAAATGTTCATGATGTGTTTCACGTGTCTCAACTCCGCAAGTGCTTCAAGACACCTGAACGCACCATTCCGTTTGAGGAGATTGATCTTCAACAAGACTTGTCTTATCGTGAGCACCCCGTTGCTATTCTTGAAGAAACCGAGCGCAAAACCCGCAACAAGTCAATCAAGTTCTTGAAAGTTAAGTGGTCACACCATACCGACCGAGAAGCTACGTGGGAACGAGAAGATCACCTTCGTTCCGAGTATCCTTCCTTCTTCCAGTCCTAGATCTCGGGACGAGATCTTTTCGTAGTAGAGGAGACTTTGCAATGCCCCAGATGTAACACTTTCCCAATATGGCAATATATAACTTTGGCTTCATCAATTCCTTTCCGGGCTCTTCTTTCATTCCGGGTTTCTTCGTTTTGTCGTGTGCGTGTGTGCATTTCATCCATGTCATGTTGTCATGTGCATTGCATTGCATTTGTGTTGTCACTTGCATCCGGTCCCACTCGTCTCTTCCCGTTGTCCGTTTCGAGTTCCGACGCTCACACACGTGCCCGTGGCATCCCCGAGTCCTTTTCTGCAATAATATTTTTGTGCATACTTCTAGTGGCTGTAACTTTGTGCATACTTGTCCGTTTTGGGTGAATGATATGTCAAAATGATCGTGGTGATGTGTACTACGTTTTGTTCCTTTGCGCCATGCTTGTTTGAGATCATCTAGAGGTCTTAATCTTCGTGAAAAGAGTGCTACTTGATATAAACTGCTGCTACTTGTTATTTTGATGCCATGTTTGAGATGTTATAACTTGGTGCATGTTTATCCAAATGAAGCAAATGATATGTCAAAATGTTCATCATGAGATGCTCTACATGTTGGTTGCTATAGCATGCATGTTAGGGTTCATATTGCCATGTTAAAATTGGTTGCAAAAGTGCATGTGGCTGTTAGGTTTTGTAACATGTTATGAGATGCTGATTTGAAGAGCTCGTTGCTATTGTTGTGTTTGTCCCCTTGTCACATGCCTAGATGTTTTAGAATATCCTTAATGTGGTCTTTGCTGTGGTGCAAACCATTTTCCATGATATGCCTTGAGGTGACTTAAACATGCTTGCAAACATGCCATGTCAACATAACTGTTTTATACTTAGTGAAATTTTGGCTAAGTGTGGAATCTGTCATATCCTGATGCTATGTTTGCTTGATGCCCTAGGCAAATCCATGTTAGTTTTGGGGTGGCCATTGATCATTCCTTGTTGTACATGTTGTTGTCTATCCATTCATGTCCTCACTTGCTCATATGGGTTGCTGTAGCTTATTTATTTCTTACTCCGAAGTTGCTATAAAATATAACTGTCAGGTTTTTAACGTCATGATCAAAATGTTGTAGCTTGTTGCTATTGATCCATGCCTCCTATGGAGTTTCTCCAATGGAGTTGTTTGATGTAGGATATGTCTACTTCATGTCCATGCTTCTTATCACCATGTTTGAGTGCTGTAGAGTATATATTTGTTGCTCCAAAGTTGCTATGTTGCTGTTAATTGCAGCTTTGCATTGTTTCTTGTTTCGAGTGTATGTGTTGAACCGTTGCTCCGTTTTGAGCGTGCCCTACATTAAACTTGTGTGATTTTGCATGTAGAATCATAATATCATCTTGTTTACATGTTTGGAGTATGTTTGCTTGATGTTTGGGTGCATCTTGCACCGTTGCCATGCTTAACTTGTTTTGCTCATATCTTCTAGACCGTAGCTCCGTTTTAAACAAACTTTATATGAAACTTGACTAGAGTTTCGTGTAGATCATCATGATGCATGTTAACTTGCTGTTTAACAACTTTAACTTAAGGTTTGTTCAGATCTGGACCAATTTCAACATATGCATATGAGTACTTACCGGATTTGCTTTATGTGGATTCCGGCCTCATCTAAATTTGTTGACTTGTGTTGTTTTGATTGCTTCCTGCCTTGCCATGTTTTGCATCATATATAGACTTGTCTTGCATCATACTTGCTTGAGCATATTGTCATGTTCTTGTGTTGTTTCACTGTGCTTCCTACCTTGCCATGTATTGCATCATATATAGACTTGTCATGCATCATAAGTGCATCATACTTGCATCATGTTGCTTGTGCATTGCACCTTGTTTGATTTCGTGCCTCGTTGTGTTCTTGTGTTGAGTAGAGCCGGAAGCCGAGACCGAGAACGAGAACGAGGTTACTACCGAGGTTGAGTACGAGGAGCCGTCTTACGATCCCATCGACGACTCGACAGTCAAGATGACCTGACCCAGATATCATTACTATCTTTGCCTATTGCTAGAAGTCTCGCTCTTTAGCTTATTGCCTCGATGCCCATGTTTATTTGTCAGCCTCCTATTGTAACCATGAATCTTTCTAACCACCCAACCTAGCAAACCTTTGTTTGGCTACCTAAGCTTTGCTTAGCCCCTCTTATAGCATTGCTAGTTGCAGGAGAAGATTTGAAGATTCTTGCTTCATGTTGAAGCTATTGTTGGGATATCACACTATATAAACTCTTAAACTAAATCATCTATATATTGGTAATGGGTGGAAGGCTAAGCCTTTTGCTTGGTGATTTGTTCCACTCATGCCGCCCTAGGAACCGTATAAACCGGTGTTATGTTCCTTGTTTATGCGTTCCTCATACGGTTGGGGTTATGGGACCCCCTCGATAAACCGCTTAGCGCTAAGTCTTTTCCAGCAAGTCCCAACATTGGTACTACATTTGCCTAAACAACTAAAAACTTGCATAGGGAGTTATAAACCCTCTTCTTAATCAACAACCCGGGCCAGTGCTCCACATGAGTGTTGGTCCAAACTAGGAAACCTGCGGGGCCACCTTGGGGGAACTCGAGGGCTGGTAAAAACCCGTAGCTTGTCCCATCTGGTCGTGGCCTAAGACGAGATACGCGCGGCTACTATCAGGGTGTCGGCACGCCGGGAGGATTTGCTGGATTAGTCTTACCTTAGTCGGAGTATCTTGAGCACGGGATTCCGTGAATACTCGGGCCTTCCCACCTTGGAGTTGCGACTCCGCGGATCGTGAGCTTGTAATGGGCTAAGTTGGGACACCCCTGCAGGGTTTTGAACTTTAGAAAGTCGTGCCCGCGGTTATGTGGCAGATGGGAATTTGTTAATATCCGGTTGTAGAAAACTTGACACCATGTTCAGAACACACTACCAGCGTGAGTAACCGTGACGGTCATTTTCCGAAAGGGGTTCGGGAAGTGAACAGGGTGTGGTTATGATTGACGTGCTTAGATAGGATCACTTTGTGATCACTTTGACGCTCGTGGCACTTCTCTTCTCGCTCTAAACACGTAAGCTAGTGCTAGTGTAGCTGCAACCTTTATTCTTTCTTCAGCCTTGTTCCTCACCCAAGGCTTAGATAGTTTTGCTACCCGGGAACGGGATTGCTGAGTCCTTCGTGGCTCACAGTTTCTACACCACACCAGATGCAGGTACCATGGTGAACTACTCAGGTGACGGCACGGAGCTGTACTGGGAGTTTGATGAAGAACGTAGCCGATACTATGTGCACTACCCCGATGATCAGTAGTGGTTTCTACTAGGGGCGATTCAGACCTTGTGGCTTTATGTATTTGGTATCTTTCTTTTGGATCTTTGCCCGTAGTCGGGTTGTGATGTTTGTGGATGATGATGTGCTTATGTAATGTATTGTGTGACGTGGCGAGTGTAAGCCAACTATCCTTTTGCAATTTCATCCCTATTTTTTACATGAGTCGTGCAAAGATACCGAACTTGAGATCATTCCAGAATGGGCTTATACCTTTAAGTCGTGCCTCGACACGTAGGAGGTATAGTCCCATCCCGGGCATTACATCCGCATCCCTCCACACTTCGGCCTGTGGCTCAAAACCTTTAACGTGAAGCCGAAGGTGGTGGACGGACAGCATGCGGAGTGTGGGGGCGCCATGATTAGCAAGCTCCCGAATGCAACTTGGCCCAAGGGCTCATTCGTGGAGACGAATAAGGTCTGGCAGGAGGAGTGGTTCGACATCACCGAACCCCGCGACGCCAAATGGGCTGCGGAGCCTGCTTTCAGATCCGGACCCCTAGAGAGGCTAACCTCTTGGACCAAAAAGGGTCTTGACTGGGGGTCTACAACTGAAGTGACGACTCTTGTGAGCCGTGTGTCCGGCATGATCTCCAAGGGGAACCTTCTCTCCTCCGTGGTCCAAGTGATGCTGACCCGGCTCGTTCTCCCTTGCCAAAGCCGGGACTCCTCCCTATGGGAGTTCGATCCGGCAGGAGACAAGCCGCTGAAGCATCTCTTTGGCTTTACGCACAAGGAGATCTGGAAGCATCTCTTCAAGAGCCAGAAGGAGTGGCCGACAGAAACTGAAGACGCGGGCTTTAGCACCGCGCTCTTCACCACAGAGGTAACAGAAAATTTTGCCGAACATATGTTTATTCCCTTATTTAATGATAACAGGAATTGGAGTTTTCGCGTGATATACAGGGTTGGACGAAGAAGGCGACCCGGATTAAGAGTCCGACGCCTCTGCCCGAAGACCCAACATTGCCTCTACTGACGGTGATGCTGGTCCCGGCGCCGTACAAGGTGCCGACCAAGAAGCCAAAGAAGACGAAGGGCAAGGGGGCGGAGATAGCCCCCGTCCCGCAGACAGGAAGTCCTAGGAAATCAACATACTCTCCTCCGATGATATGGAGGAAGATGATGAGGAGGAAGAGGAGGAAGAAGAAAAGCTCCCTGCGCAAGGCAGGGGGGAGAAGAGGGGGGCCGTCGCTGACGCGGGCACGGCCGCACCCCGGAGGAAACTGAACCTTGGAGCTAGTTCGGATTCGTCCGAACATAGCTTCGTGGTGAAGCCCAGGGTGAAACCCCTGCCCGAATCATAAGTTTGTCCGGATTGACTGTTGCACCTTTGTTCATTTAGTATTTTTGATGCTTTACTTAGCATTTTTCTCCTGCTGACCTACAGCCCTCCCGGAGGACACCCCGATGCCTCCTTATCGGAGAGGAACTCTCTAGCGCCCGGAGAGACGAAGAGTGACCCGCCAGCCCGGGCTTCACCGCCCGTAATTGGCGGGGACAACGAAGTGTCGTCCCAGAGGGTATCCTCCAACCTTGGAGATGAGGGCGGGGCAGGCGACAAGGCGGCCGGGGATAATACCTCGGTGGCTACTGGCCATGGGGATACCATCCCTGTCAGGGATATGACTAGCAGGCATAAACCGGCTAGGAAGGTCCGGATTACGCTAGTAGAATCATCTTATCGGAAGCCTAGTAGAGTATGTATCAGGAGGTCAGGAGGTTATAACCCACAGAGGTTTAGGGCCCATGTATAAGGCCCATGATATGTAAACCGTCATACCATGTAACTTGGGATGTAAGATAGAAAGAGTAGAGACCGAGGCGGACATGTTTATGAGCTGGCCTCGGGACTCTGTAAACCGAACCGGGCGTCGCCTCCTATATAAAGGGACGACCCGGCGATGGTTCAGGACAGGAAACAACAGCTCGAGACACAGGCAAGCGGATTCGCTCCCTGGTCATCGAAGCCCATGCAATACCACTCCAAACTAGACGTAGGCTTTTACCTTCATCGAAGGGGCCGAACTAGTATAAAACCCCCTGTGTTTTGCGTCCGCTTTAACTCCTTCAAGCTAACCCGAGCGATGGCCTCACACCTAAGTACGTTAACCCGGACATCTACCGTGCTAAATCCACGACAGTTGGCGCCCACCGTGGGGCTATCGCATGATGGTTTCGAGTTCTTCAAGGGCAGCTTTGAAGGGCTCAAGGGTTACGCAGTGGGCCGGATGACCAAGAGTCGTCGCGGCCGGATCTATATCGACGATGCAAGCTGGGGCCCCGAGGCCGATTCAATCGAATACGGGTACCGGGTCCCCTTCGGCGACATCCACGTCTTCATCGGCAAGATCGGGGAACCGGGACCTGAGTCGGACATCTTCCCCAACATCGTCGAGCCAGCTCAGCGTGCGAGATCGGCCCGGATTCAGCCCGCCGTGAAGCATGTTTTCGTTGGAGCAGTGCATGGAGTACAAGACGAGGACCGATCGGATTCTAGTGGCGAGACAGTTGTCTATTCCAACGATGAATCTTCATCCAGAGAGATCGAATCTTTGTGTCTATTGCAGGACGGCCGGTCCGAGGGTGTGTCCGATGGCGGTAGTATTCCGGACCCCTTTGATCCGCCAAACAGGGTTGCTGTCTTCATGGCCGGATCACAACCTATGCAGTAGCCCTCGACGACCGGGGCGATAACCTCAGAGGCAGCGGGAGACAGAATTGAAGACCTTCCCCCGTCGCCCTCTGACGTCCTATCCACCCTAGTCGGCACCTTGACGGCGCTCGCAACAGCAGAAGTAGCCCAGGCCGACAAGGCGCAGCATGATGCGGAGATCGCTCAGCTGAAGAGCCGGATTGAGCAAGCTAAGATGGATTTGGATGCGGAGAAAGCCAGGATGGCTACAAGACAGGCAGAGCTGGATTCCCAAGCCTTCTGGCTCAGGCTGGATCAGAACGCTTCACAGGAGGTAATGTACAGAAGGCAACAATCTCGTTTACCGCCGATTTATGAGGCAAGGAATCTCTTTGGCACACCAGGAGCGGGAACCAGTAACCGCCTAGAGGTAAACTGGGGAGGAGCTCCGGGGACAGGCGCGTCGGTTCAGCCACCAGCCACAGAATGGAACCGCCAAGTTGTGCCGACGCCGCACGTACCCACCCATCCCGGTCATTATTCTAACCCGTTGGACAAAATTGTCGCCGCCACTTCATGGCTGGCCGCTCTTCCCATTGAGGGGACGTCCCCCATAGCAATGGAGGCACGACGGGCTAAGGAGTTGCTGGACACGGCGTTAACATAGCAGCAGGCGTATTCCTATAGCCGGGAGAGGATTCATTCGACCCTCCGTCCGAGCCGGAGTTACACAAGGCACCTGGATGAACCGGCTGTATCTAGCAGCGCACGGAGACGGCACCGACAGAGGCAGGATAATCTGGCGGGAGCAGGAGCACATGCCCAGGAGGCGGTGGACCAGGCTAGACATACTGCTCGCGACGACACCCGTCAAGCAACGCCGGTTCACCCCACCACTACAGAAACGTGAATCATGTCCAGTTCCTTAGGGGTGCAGTGCCCCATCCCCGCTTTACTTAACGTGAAATTACCCAAAGACTTCAAAGGCCCGTGCAAGGTACCCAACTACACGGCGGATCTGGCTCCGGAGGCGTGGGTTGAAAGTTATGAGATGGCTAGGGAGATGTTTGATATGGACGAAGCCGCGTGCGCCAAATACTTCACAATGATGCTTGAGGGCACGACCCGGACATGGCTAAAGGGTTTACCACCTAATTCCATCGGATCATGGGGCGAGTTGCGTCGCCGGTTTATCAATAATTCCAAAGACACATGCAAGCAACCGATGTCCGTGGTTGACTTAGTTGCATGTGTTCAAGGAGAGCAAGAGACCACAAGCAGTTGGGTGCGGCGAGTATCTGAAATTTTGCACTCCTCCAATAGCATCAATCCGAGCACGGCTATAGTGACCTTGGAAGGCAATTGCCGGTTTGAGCCTTTGAGGAGAAGCTGGGACGGCTCAAGCGTGATTGCAATGACATGGGAATGCTCATGGGCGCTTTGGTAAAGTATGGAGACTCTGATAATACCAAGTATCCAGATACAGACGGAGACAAGTCCGGGAAAGCGGGCAAAAACGGTAAACTGGCGCAGGCCAATCCGGCAGGTACATGTTACAATGGCAAGCGTAAAGCGGAAGGCAGCTCGGACTTTGTGGCCAACACCAACGTTCAAGACAACGGGCAGCGCCGCAAGGGTAGACCGCCCCCACGCAATGGGAGGCCGCCTATTAATCTAGATCGCCAGTTGAGCATGCCTTGCCCAAAGCACGGTACAGAGGAAAACCCGGCTACGCATCTCTGGAAAGACTGTTTTATTATGCAGGAGTTTATGAAACAGGCAAAGTATAACCACATGCCCCCCCGGCGGATCAGGTCCTGGTTTTCAGGGTCCGGGTTACCAGGGAGGTGGATCCGGATCAGGATACCACGGCGGTAACAACAACCATAACGGCAACAATCAGCATCAGCAGAACCAACAACATGGTCAGGGTGAATACAACAACCAAGGGAATCAACAGCGTCAGCAGCAGCAGCAATCCGGATATCAGAATAACCTGAAGGAGCTAAGCAGTGGGCAATATCATGTTTTCACCACAAGTTTATGCAAACGGGATCAAAAGGTCCTGAAGAGAGCACTACACTCTGTTGAACCGGCGATACCACGGTTTTTACGTTGGTCTGAGCAACCCATTGTATGGAGCAGAGAGGATCACCCGCCACCGGTTGATAATCCGGGTCAGCTGGCCTTGGTGGTAGCACCACAGGTGGGTGGTTACAAGTTCACAAAGGTGCTTATGGATGGAGGCAGCATCATCAATATCCTATACTATGAGACTTTCTGACGTATGGGGTTGACAGATAAGAAGCTCCGACAGTCCTATACTATGAGACTTTCTGATGTATGGGGTTGACAGATAAGAAGCTCCGACAGTCCAACACAGTGTTCCATGGAGTGGTGCCCGGTAAATCGGCTTACCCAGTTGGGAAAATCGATCTGGAAGTTACCTTTGGGGATGAGCATGACTCTAGATCGGAGACAATAACCTTCGAGGTTGTAAAGATCAGGAGCCCATATCATGCTCTGTTTGGGAGACCGGTTTACGCCAAGTTCATGGCTAGACCGCGTTATGTTTATCTGCAGCTCAAGATGCCGGGTCCCACGGGAACTATCATGGTTCACGGGAGCCGCAAGATCGCGTTGGAGTGCGAGGAAGGAGACGCAGCATACGCTGAGGCAGTTTGTGCTACAGAGGAGCTTAAGTTTTATAAGGACAATGTTGATCCGGCAGATATGTCCCCGTTGAAGAAGCCAACTACAGAGCATGATCCAGCGCTGAAGTTTAAATCAGCAGAGGAAACCAAGCAGGTTGACTTTGTTCCGGGCGATTCGTCCAAGCAATTCACTATCAGCGCTAACCTAGACCCCAAATAGGAAAGCACGCTCATCGAGTTCATCCGTGAGAACCGGGATATCTTTGCATGGAAGCCTTCTGACATGCCAGGTATACCGAGGGAACTCGCTGAGCACAGTCTTAATATTGATCCGAAGTTTAAACCGGTCAAGCAGTATTTGCGCTGATTCAATGATGAGAGGCGCAAGGCTATAGGTGAAGAAGTGGCTAGGCTTTTGGCCGCAGGCTTCATAGTTGAAGTATTTCATCCAGAGTGGTTGGCTAATCCGGTGCTGGTGCTAAAGAAAAACGGAACTTGGAGGATGTTTGTTGATTATACAGAATTGAACAAGGCTTGCCCAACTGATCCTTTTGCTCTCCCCCGTATTGATCAGATTATCGATGCTACGGCGGGATGTGAGCGGCTAAGTTTTTTGGATGCATATTCCGGTTATCATCAGATCAAGATGGCAGTTAAGGACCAGGAGAAGAAAACTTTCATAACTCCCTTTGGAGCCTTCTGCTATGTATCCATGCCTTTCGGGCTCAAGAGCGCCCAAGCAACTTATCAGCGTTGTGTGCAGAACTGCCTACAAGGGCAGATTGGAAGGACTGTCCATGCATATGTGGATGACATTGGGGTAAAATCTAGGATGGAGGAGACGCTGATAGAGGACTTAAAAGAAACCTTTGACAACCTCTGGGTTTATAATATAATGCTTAATCCGGAGAAGTGTGTTTTTGGTGTTCCAGCAGGCAAGCTCCTTGGATTCTTAGTATCAAACAGAGGGATTGAAGCTAATCTGGAGAAGATCAAGGCGATCACATCCTTGGCTAAACTGGCTTGTATCAATGATGTCCTGCGCGTGGCAGGCCGTATTGCAGCATTGAGCCGGTTCATCAGCCGTTTGGGGGAAAAGGCGATCCCGCTTTATCAGATGATGAAGAAGATGGACTGGTTTTTCTGGAGCGATGCTGCAAACACTGCGTTTGAGGATTTGAAGCGGCAAGTGACAGAACCACCAGTCCTTGCTTCCCCGGTTGACAGGGAGCCGCTGCTGTTATACGTGGCTGCCAATGCCCGTGCAGTTAGCGTGGCCATTGTGGTAGAGCGCAACGAAGCAGGCAAAGAATATCCGGTTCAGTGTCCGGTTTATTACATCAGTGAGGTGCTCATTGAGTCGAAACAAAGATATCCACACTGGCAGAAATTGGTATATGGTGTGTTCATGGCAAACCGGAAGTTGAAGCACTACTTCCAGAGCCACCCAATCACTGTTGTCAGTTCAGATCCTTTGGGGGATATAATCCAGAACAGAGAAGCCACTGGCAGAGTGGCGAAGTGGGCCATTGAGCTTAGCCCACACGGATTTAAATATGTGCCCTGTACTGCTATAAAGTCCCAGCACTGGTGGATTTCATCAATGATTGGACAGAGTTGCAAGCACCCGAGGAGAAACCGGATCATACATACTGGACTATTCACTTTGATGGTTCAAGGCAATTAGAGGGCTCGGGGGCTGGGGTTGTGTTAACTTCCCCGCGAGGTGATAAGTTCTGTTATGTCCTTCGTTTAATGTTCCCTTGTACTAACAATGCTGTTGAGTATGAAGCTCTCCTCCATGGTTTACGAATGGCCAAGGAGATGAACTTGAGCCGAGTTAAGTGCTTTGGTGACTCAGATCTGGTGGCACAACAAGTATCTGGTAAGTGGGATTCTAAGGATTCGCTCATGGCAGCTTACCGGCGAGAAGTGGATGCAGTCACGGGATACTTCAAGGGATATCAGGTGGACCACATAGGCCGGTGAAAAAATGAAGCGGCCGATGCATTGAGCCGGCTGGGTTCTCAGCGTAAGCCGGTTCCACCTAATACCTTCCTGGATGAATTGCATAGCCCGTCAGTACAGATACCTTCCGAGGAGGACTTGGCTATTCCTGATCCGGAAGCACAGTTAGTCGCAGCGCTTCATGTCATTCCGGATTGGACACTCCCTTATTTGGCGTATATGAGCCGAGGTGAGTTGCCAGAAGACGAAGTAGAGGCCCGACAGATAATCCGGCGGTCTAAGTCCATGACTATCGTCAATGGAGAACTTCATCATCACAACATTTCTGGAGCGTTTCAGCGGTGTGTATCGTCAGAGGAAGGCTGCGATATTCTTCGAGAGATTCATGAAGGGGATTATGGTCATCACGCCGGTTCAAAGTCCTTGGTAGCTAAAGCTTTTTTTCATGGGTTCTACTGGCTGACGGCTCACGCCGACGCAGAGGACTTGGTCAGAAAATGTGACGCTTGCCAGAAATTTTCGCGGCGTGCTCATGTACCTGCGCAGGAGCTGCGGATGATTCCAATCACTTGGCCGTTTGCGACTTGGGGGCTTGATATGGTTGGGCCCTTTAAAAGATCCCAAGATCAGAAAACCCACCTGTTAGTAGCAGTGGACAAATTTAACAAGTGGGTTGAAGCAGAGCCTGTCAGTAAGTGTGATGCGGCAACAACGGTTAAATTAATCAAAAAGGTAATTTTCCGGTTTGGCTTTCCACACAGCATTATAACTGATAATGGCACCAACCTATCTAAAGGAGAGATGGAAGATTTCTGTCAAAGAGAACATATTCGCCTTGATGTGTCATCAGTAGCTCACCCTCAGTCCAGTGGTCAAGCTGAGAGAGCCAACCAAGAGATCTTGAGAGGCATCAAGCCCCGGCTTATGGTTCCTTTGCAAAGAACACCGGTTTGCTGGGTAGAGGAGTTACCTTCTGTCTTATGGAGCATCAACACTACGCCTAACAGATCTACAGGATACACGCCTTTCTTCATGGTGTACGATGCTGAAGCGGTACTACCTAGTGATATCCGGCATGATTCACCACGCGTGGCGGCCTATGTTGAAGCGGATAATGAAAAAGGAAGGCAAGACAACTTGGACCGGCTAGACGAGGAACGGGACATGGCGGCAGCGCGATCAACGATTTATCAACAAGATCTGCGCCGGTACCACAGCTGCCGGGTTAAGACCAGAACGTTCCAGGAGGGAGATCTGGTGCTCCGGCTCATCCAAGACCAGACGGATATGCATAAATTATCCCCACCTTGGGAAGGACCCTTTGTGGTCAGCAAGAACCTACACAACGGATCATACTACCTTTTCGATGTTTGAGAACATAAGGACTCATGTACGGCAGAGGAGGAGACCAAGCGGCCGTGGAACATCCCTCTTCTTCGGCCTTACTATACTTGAGCCATTGGCTCCGCTTTATGTACAATGTATATATTATACTTAATAAAATAAACTGGCGCCCCCGGAACACCAGGGAATCAGCCATCTTCTTCCCAAAAAGAGTATCACATGGGGGCTTCGAAAGAAACCTTCCATGGCCTCTTAAACCGGCGCCCCTGATAGAATCAGGGAATCGGCCGTGTCTTTTATACACAAGAGTATCACATGGGGGCTTCGAAAGAAACCTTCCATGGCCTCTTAAATCGGCGCCCTTGACAGAATCAAGGAATCAGCCGTGTTCTTCAAAGGAGTATCACATGGGATTTTCTACAGAAGCTTACCATGGCCTCCTAAACTGGCGCCCTTGATACATCAAGGAATCAGCCATCTTATCAAACAAGAATCACATGGGGGCTTCCGCGGGCAAGGGAGTTTCCCATGGCCTCTTGAGCCGGCGGCGGTATGAAGCCCATCATAAGAGCAGTGCTCTGGTTGCTTCGGCAATTTCCATATGATGATGAGGGGTAAAAGAGAGTGTTGGTGCCCAACCTAGCTCAAACATATGCCCCGATGAGCAAAACGGCTCACACACTACCGGGGGGCTCGCAGAGAGTTGAATACCCTTGTAGTGAACATGGCTTGGAAGCCCAGTGCATGCACCTAAAACCCCGTATTAACCTGCCTGCCTCAAGTAAATCACGCCGTCCAGGTAAACCTGGTATGACCCGTCGAACCTGCCACAAGTTACTCCTTTGGGACCCTGAACTTGGCTACGTTAAATTGACGATCATCGAGTTGATTACCTAAAGACAAAATCTTTACCAGATTTTGAAACATTGGGTAGCTTGTCATCGATGATTTGGTTAAGGATTGCGAAGCATCTTGACAGGCTTTGCTAAAATGGTTAATGACAGTATCCTGCAGCTCATGAAAAGCCTCAAATTTGGAGCCAGGCAGCTCGTAAAAAGCCTCGACTACATGGTCTTATTTGCCCAAAAAAACCTTATTTCTATTTTTTATGATTTCATAAATCTTGGTCGTCATGATCATTGGTTTTTAACCAAGTCCATTGATGCGAGACTGAACAACTACAAGGTTGACCATATATCTACAAAGTTAAAGTCTGGGTCATGAACACCAGCGAGAGTTAAACCGGCGTTCATCGTAACCCGGATCGGCCATCAGGCTAAGCTAAACAAGAGGGCCAAAAGCCTTCATCTGCGCATGCGCTTTCACTTATTCCTACCGGGTTAAGGTCGACAAGCACACTTAATTAAAGGTATGGTATATGTTTGTGATTAAAAGCTATTCCTTTGGTATATATATCAGAGCAGCATAATCTGTCCGGTGGTAAACCGCCAGGACATCTTTTAGCTTCGTTCATGCAGGCACGGGTAATATAAGCTGATCAAGCATTGCAAACAGATGATAAATTGGGAGATGCCAATCCAAATAGTACCATAACAGTGGGACAAAGGCAGTGTTTCAACTATTCTATTACAAGGCACTTGCAGGCCCGAATGGATCAAAAGTTTCTAGCAAAGTATTCCGCGTCTAAAATTTAAACCGGGGCGGTTTAGGACTCTTCTTCCGCACGCTGCGAAGGCTGAGGGTCAACTTGATCCGGCTCTTCATCGACTTCAGGCAATTGTTGGAAACCAGGAGCGCTTCAGTCAATCTTGGGGAGGGCACGGAAATACACTTCATCATTGATAAGATCTGAAGGGTCAATATCTGGAGCGAAAGTGTGGTTATGAACTGGTGGGATCAGATTTTCAGTGTCGTAAACTGGCCGCTCCACCCGTGATTTTTTTTAGATCGTAAGCCGGATGATACCTTGTCAAATCTACTTCATCGGCAAGATTACTGGTGAGAGGGCGCATATCCTTGGTCAAAGAACGGAGATCTTCAGCAGAGAAGGCTGACCCGTCCTCTTTCATGCTGGGGTAGCCGTTCATGGCCTCTGCCGGATCAAAATCGGGGACCCATGCTTTGGCCCGAGTTAGTGCCATGAGAGAGCCAGCTCGTGCAGCAGACTTCTTCACCTCAACAAGACGCACAGGTAGGACAGACAGCTTTTCCAGGGTGGCTTGGATGGTGGTCGGCGTCGGTTTATTGTGCGACATGGCACTGATAGCCCTTTGAGCGCCGGAGTAGAGCTGTTCCACCAGGGTATAAGCTGCCTTGAGTTTCTTCCGGACATCGTCTCCAAGATGAGCTATGCGCCTCCCTGTATGCAATTGGCATGTTAAACCGGAGGGGATCAAAGATTGCAAGAATACAAATATACGAAGACAAATACTCACCGAAGATAGCAGAAGTCATGTTTTCTATTTGCTGTTTCAACCCGAATAGTTCCTGCGTAACCGGGTTGAGAGCGGCTTCGGCATCCTTTGCTCTTTTTTCTAGAGCGTCCCTTTGCACCTCCCATGTGGACCGCTCCGCTTCAAAATCTTTCTTTAATTTTTCCATGTTAGTCAAAGCAAGGACAAGTTCTTCCTTAGCTTTGGTTGAAGCAGCCTCATGGAAGGCCAAGCTATTCCGGAGCTCAGTTGCCTCCGAAGCTCTCCGGTTCAAGTCAGCCTGCAAGGAAAGCAAACGTGTTAGAAGGACAGATTATTCAAAGTCTCAAGCACATAACAGGTTATGCACTTGACACTTGGGGGCTAATGTACAATTGAAGTAAGGAAAGCAAATTTTTTCAGAAAAGTCCCAAGCACATAAACAGGTTATTCCCTTGGCACTTGGGGGCTAATGTAAGTTCATTCTCAGACATAATTGAAGTCCCGGTTCACCTACAATGAAGCTAAACCGGCACTTGGGGGCTACTAAGGTCTAAAGGTATGATTGCAAAGTACAAAGCAGAAACAGAAAGCAAAAGGAAAGAAAGTCACCTCATATTTGTCCTTCATCATGTTAACTAAGCTGGCTTCATAGTCACGGCTGGTGAAGAGCCGGTTCAGATACCCAGAATGGAGTTCTTGGGCACTCAGCTGAGCATAACTTGACAAGCCGGTGCTCCACTTGCCTTTATCTTGTTGAAATTTTTCGTCCTTGGCAGTATGCTTAGCTAAGATAACAGGCTCTGTGGGAGCAGTGAAGCCTAACCCGGTTATCTCAATGTCTGCTGTCGAGGCAGCGGTTGGCTGGAGAGGATCAACAGTGTGCACCAGACTAACAGGGGCCGGGCTAGCCCGAGGAGGACTAACCCGGACAGGGCTTGCCGGTTCAGCCGTGTTCTCCATATCATCACCTCCCGGCGCAGCAACATCTTCATGGTCCATAGGAGCGGGATCATCAAGCTGAACTTCAACATTGTCCTCTGGAGGGATGGCCACCTCAGGGTCCTCGGCCGATTCAGTAGTAGTGGTCTCAGCTGCCGTTTATTTGCTTTTGCCTTTTTGCTAGGCTTTGGCATTCTGATAAAGTTCAAAAGAACAATGAGAATCACAAAGTTAAAAAATGGAAGATAAACCGGATGTTTGAAAAAAGGACTTACCCAGGAATGGTTTTGAGCACTGGGACTTGCGTAGCAGTCGACTCGCCGGAAGTAGACAGAGGAGCCTCCTGATAGTTGGGATCAGACGGTTTAAGTGGTTTACATATAAGGCCTGCTTTTGGATGAAGGAGGGTTGCAGTGAGCAAAACCTCGGAGCGGCGTCTGCGAGCCGGCGTAAGGGGTATTCCGGACGATTCAACCACATGGCCGCTATGGCGCGTGATCCGGCGAGCTTCATGCTGCTGTTTCTTCAAAAGAAAGTTGGGATCCAATTGAGCATAAGGGTGAGAAATGGATATTTCCGGGATACCCCACGGATCTTGGGTGGCAACGGTTCTGAATCAGATGAGAGAGAAATTACGTCAACTCCCTCTGCTTTACTTCCCTCCGCCAGGTCCTGAGGAAAGGCATTATTAACATAAATTCAGACAAAGGAAGATCAAAAGACATAAGGGTTAATTAATAACTCAGAAGCCGGATCATCCTCTTTAGGGTTTGAACCGGAAGCGGCAACAACTTTTTTCTTCTTGACAGCAAAGGTTTTCTTGCGTGATTGCTTGGCCGGTTTATCCTGAGATTTCCTCTTCCAGAAAGGATCGTTGGCCTGTGCAAAGGAATAATAACAAGTTGAAGACAACTGATATGAACGGATTAAGATAAAAAGAAAAGGGTCGGAAGAACTTTACCGATGGCGGTTTATTGGTTAAGCGGAATGGAGCTAAGCCGGTCTGGCTGCAATCCTCCAGAGGGATGTTCATCATCTTCTTAGCAGACTCAGTCACTTCATTATCAGGAAGCACTATTTTTGTGTGGCGTTGAGGGTCTTCTAGCTTGCCGGTGTATTTGCACATCAGGCTTGAGCGCCGACTTAGTGGAAGAATGCTCCAAGAGAGACAGAAGCGGACGAAATCAACTCCGGTTAAACCGTTTGCCACGAAGGACCTGAGTTTGGAAAGTTGATGGGCATATCGGGCCCGGTCTTGGGCGCTTAGACGCTGTGGCAAAGGATGGGTTGACGCCAGACGGTAAGCGCGGTAACCCGACAGTGGGTTTTCTCCTTCTGGCGAAGTGTCCTTGCAGTAGAACCATGTCTGGTTCCACTTCTTAGGGTGGCTGTGAAGAGTGGCGTGAGGAAAACTGACGTCCTTCCTTTTCTGGATACTGACACCTCCCAGCTCCTGATGAGGCCCATCAGTAAACTCAGTCTGGCGGTTCAGATGGAAGAAATCCCGGAACAGATCCATTGATGGTTCTTCTTGAAGGTATGCCTCCGAGAAGACTTGGAAGTTACAGATGTTCGATACAGAATTTGGGCCTATATCTTCTGGGTGGAGTTGAAAAGCGGTTAACACATCACAGAAGAACTTTGAACCGGGAGGACTAAAACCCCGGGCCAGATGATCATAGAAGACTATGATTTATCCCTCCTTAGGCTTAGGAGGGCACTCATTCCCAGGGGCCCGCCAGTGCAGAACTTCCTTAGGGCCCAGAACACCAATTGAGGCCGCTTCAACTAAATTGTCTTTCGTAATCCGGGACGGAACCCAGTTGCAAGCAACAAATTGTTTTGCCGTGGAAGCCATTTATCCAAGAAAGGAATACTAGAAATCATAATACAAGACCCGGTTTACCAACTGCTAGATATAAACCGGTGCATTCTATGAAGGTATGGACTTAATTGTCGGTTTAAACAAGGGACTAATGGTATCTACTAATCCGGAGACAGCTATCGGTTCACGACGATAGATGGAGAAAGTTAAAACGTCAATTGTGGAATACGGGCTTAAATCTAAAACCGTCAAGGAAAGCATATGACGCACAGGGTATGGCTAAACCGGAAATGTAAGCAAGCTGCAGATCTAAAAGTGTGAAAAACAGTTTTCACATGAAGCTGAGGTAAATATGGATCTAAGGCGCAAGAAAAAGACAGAATAATACAAGTTATATTCAATGAAGGCCGCAGAGGTTCTCTACAGATCCAATCTAAACTAGTAGTGCTAGAGAAGCTAAAGTATAATGATGGACCGGAAGCGCACAGATGAGGATCAAGCCTAAACGAGTTTATATCTACAGCTAAGACTGACCTACGGCGATGAACTACGAAGAAACGAGGGTTCATGGCGAGCTATAGAAGAAACCCTAGAACTGAGATCTATGGGGAAGAAGATGGCGTACCCGAGGAAACAGAGGACGGCGGCGAGTTCTCTGGACGCGTTCAGGTCGATGCAGCGGCCGGACTTGTGGACGATGGCGAGCTCGAAGAACAGCGGCGGAGGTTGTAAGGGCATATTTAGCCAAAAGGTGTTTTGGTGATTGATGACAATGCGTTTGCGGACTAATCATGTGTTCTAAGCTCTTTCAGATACATCTCACAAAGGCACAAGAAGATTAGAGGCCCCTCCGAATCTATGGAAGACGGTGGTTCCTTTTTGCTTAGATTTCGGTGGTTCTGAGTGATAGGAAAGCCGTACTATTAAGAGGGGATCCGCTTTGGTAAGGTTTGGGTGGAATCAACACGTACACTTCTTTATTGCACCCATCATTCCTTCCCGCCGCAATGGAGCTCTTCTTTCCCATCTTCTCTAGCTTTTTCTGGCTCCAGCGGTAGTACCGCGGATCCCAGCGGTAGTACCGCCCGTGTGTCTCAAGCGGCAGTACCGCCCCACTAAGCGGTAGTATCGCTTAGTACACACTGCAATAGTACCACCGCTGATCTGTGCTACCACCGCCTCGACTCACGAGCGCTTTTTCGTGTCGAGTTTTGCGGTACTAGGTGCGGCAGAAGAGGCGGTAGTACAGCTCCCAGCGGTAGTACCGCCCTGAGACCGCGGTAGTACCGCTCTGGGTCCCTATCCCTATGGCACGGTAGTACCGCTTGTGTGGCAACGGTAGTACCGCTCTATAAGCGGTAGTACCGCTCCCCCAAGCGGTAGTACCGCTCTGTGCGGGGCTGAGTGGGGGATAACGGTTGGATTGTTCCCCCCACTATATAAAGGCTTCTTCTTCCTCCTTTTGACCCACCTCTTCCCCCACACACTCCATTGTTGCTCCAAAGCTCCATTTTCGCCCGATCTCTCTCCCTAGCCAATCAAACTTGTTGATTTGCTCGGGATTGCATGAGAAGGCACCGATCTACACTTCCACCAAGAGATATTTGATTCCCCCCACTAATCCCTAGCGGATCTTGTTACACTTGGGTGTTTGAGCACCCTAGACGGTTGAGGTCACCTCGAAGCCATATTCCATTGTGGTGAAGCTTCGTGGTTTCGTTGGGAGCCTCCAATTTAGTTGTGGAGATAGCCCCAACCTTGTTTGTAAAGGTTCGGTTGCCGCCTTCAAGGGCACCACTAGTGGAATCACGGCACCTTGCATCGTGTGAGGGCGTGAGGAGAATACGGTGGCCCTAGTGGCTTCTTGGGGAGCATTGTGCCTCCACACCGCTCCAACGGAGACGTACTTCCGCTCAAAGGGAAGGAACTTCGGCAACACATCCTCGTCTCCACCGGTTCCTCTTGTGGTTATTTCTTACCTTTACTTCTGCAAGCTTTACTTGTTTATCTCCTATAGCTTGCTAGTGGAGTTGTTATCTTTACTTTCTATTAGTTGTCATCTTAGTAGCATATCTAGACAACATACTTTGACGCTTAATTTAAAGTGGTTAAGAAAAGCTAAAAATTGTTAGTTTCCTATTCACCCCCTCTCTAGTCAACCATATCGATCCTTTCAATTGGTATCAGAGCCTCGTATCTTTTTAAGGACTTTACCGTCCAAAGAGTATGGGTGACAACGTAGTCGAGACGGAGGATCATTCCGGTGGAACTCCGTCCTTGCCTACGTCCGATGGGGGAGCCTCGGTCTCTCGTGAGGAGTTCAATGTGGCCTTGACCACATTGAAAGAGTCACTAGCGACCGAGGTCAAAGGCATGTTTAAAGATTTGCTTGAGAGGCTTAAATTATCCACCGCACCATTGGAAGTGGTTCGTCCTGCTACCAACGTGTCAGAGGCTAATCCCAACAAGGGAGAAGCTAGTAGTGAACAAGACCCTGTTACTAATAATGGGAGTGGCATCTTTGCCCACTCCGCTCCTCCTACTCACTATGGAGGACCCGTTCCCACACCACATTTAAATTCCGTTGGGCCTCCTCCCAAGTTTATCAAAAATTCTGATTTTGCTACTTGGGTGTTTCGTTTCAAACGTCATATAAATCATTGTTCTACTAATCTTTGGAGAATCATTGAGCAAGGTTTTTATCCACGTGATCCCGACAACATGACTCCAAGAGAAACTGCGGATCATCAATTCAACGAGTCCGCTCTTTGCATTCTTCAAGATGCTATCTCTCCAGAAGACATTGCACATCTTCGACCCTTCACTGTGGCCAAGGAAGCTTGGGAGCATGTTGGCACTATGTACAAGGGAAGCACTAGCATTCAACGCTCTAACTACGAAGTTGTGCAAGATGAAGCCGATGAGTTTGCTATGATCGAAGAAGAAGATCCTCGTGAACTTTATCGGAGATTAACTACCCTTGCGGTCTCTTTTCGAGATCATGGCAGTAAGGACACGGATGACAATTGGATCAAGCGCAAGTTCCTCAAGGCCATGATGCCCTATCATAAGGCCATGTCCTCTGTCATTCATCAGAGACCGGACTTCCACCACTTATCCTCAAATGAAGTGTTGGATGAGTTCGTTGCCATGAGGATCTTGGACATGACCGCCGACAATGCGGTCTTAAGAGCTCAACGATCGAAGAAGCCCAACCTTGCCCTGAAGGCCAAGGCTTGTGTGGAAGAAGAGGAGGTGGAGGATGATGATGAGTGTAGCCCCGAGGACACCAAATATGCCTATCATGAGCACATGGCTCTTGCTTCAAGGCAATTTTGGGGCAACAAGAAGAACACAAGGCCCAACTTCAACAGGAACAACTCAAGTGGGAACAAGGGAAAGCAACGAGTGAGGACATGCTTCAACTGTGTAAATGTAAGCCACTTCGTTGCGGATTGCCCATATGAGAAAAGAGAAGACTTTGGAGGCAAGCTTATGCGGAAGGACAAGTCAAAGTCCTATCCCAACAAGAACAACTTCAACAAGAAGACTCCTCCTAAAGGGTTGGTGTCCCAAGAAGAATATGTTGAGGATGATGATAATGATGAAGATGATGAGATGATCACCATGGCCACAATTGCTATTGCTACTACTCCGCACTCATCTCTCTTCGACTCACCAAATGAGAACATCACCGCCAAGTGTCTCATGGCCAAGGCCACCAACAAGGTAACCCCAAACATCAATACCACTATCACTTCTAATCCTTCATTGATGAATTGTATTGATGAGAGTGAGGGAACTAAGGAGGGAGAGAATGAATTTGAGTTGTTCATGAAAAATCTCAAGGGCAAACCCAAGAAGCATTTTGTTGCTCTCTTGGAACAACTCGGTTAAGCCAATGACATGATCGAGGCTCACGAGGAAACCATTACTAAAATGGAAGGACATAGTTGAGACTATGCCGATGAGATATCGGATCTCTCTAACGCCCTAGAGGAAGAGCGTGGTCTTCGTTTGGCTCTTGAGGAGTCACACACCGATGATCATGCTAAATTAAAGAAAGATCTTGATCATGCTTTAGTTGTCTCTCGTGTGCTTAATTCCGAGAAGGCAAAACTTGAGGTTGACCATGCTAAACTCATAGAAGAGTTTGTCATACTCGACAAGGCTCACAAGGCCTTGAAAGGTATGCATGCTACTCTCAAGGAGTCTCATGATCAACTCCAAGTTTCGCTAACCAAGGAAAAAGATATCTTTCCTCGCATGGTATTAATTGATAATGCAAATGCTACTAACCCATGTTGCGAGCATGTGCATCTTGTTGAAGAAAATGTCGAGTTAAAGAAGCAACTTGAGAAAGGCCTTGTGACATGTATACAAGGTGATAAGAACCTCAACAACCTTTTGAGCAATCAAAAGGAGGTTGTGGCAAAGGAAGGAATTGGGTTTGTTCCTAAGCCCAAGAAGAAGAAGAATGACAAGACCAAGCAACCACCCCCTCTCCGACAAACTTTTGTGAAAGAAGGAGAGGGCGCATCATAGAAGAAGAAAATGGTGAAAAGTGGTGGTGTCAAGAAAAACTCCACCATACCATCAAACATGGCCGGCGACTTTAATCCTTCATATGTTTTATGTCGTGCCAGTGATGGTCATGTGTTTGCTAAATTTGTTGGTTCTTCTTATGAGTACATTGAATGGTCCATTTGGGTTCCTAAGACCCTTGTTACTAACCTCAAAGGACCCATTACCAAATGGGAACCTAAATCCAAGCATTGATCTCTTGCAGGAGTTTGCTTCCAGTGGGGGATCATGGTTGCTCGATAGTGGAGCCACAAATCATATGACCGGAAGCAAAGACTTGGTGGTGGACGTGCATCTAGGTTCATCTATGGCCACCAACGTCGAATGGGGTGATGCTTCATCCTCTAAGGTATTGGGGCTTGGCAAGGTTGTTGTCTCTCATGATCTCACGATCGAGAAAGTCATGCTTGTTGAGTCCCTTGCATACAATTTAGTTTCTGTTCGCCAACTTGCACTCATGGGCTTTGCAACATTCTTTGATATTGATACCGTGGCCCTCTTGTGGAGCAAGACTCTTAAAGTAGCCTATGTTGGGCATGTCGAGAACGGTCTTTATGTGGTTAACTTCTCGAAGCAACCCACTAAGGTCGCAACATGCTTAATGGCTAAAGTTGATGTGGGATGGCTTTGGCATCACCGTTTGGCCCACGTCAATATGAGATCTTTGCAAAGTCTTCTCAAGGGGGACCATGTCTGTGGACTAACAAATGTTAGCTTTGCCAAAGATCGTGCTTGCAGGGCTTGCATTGAAGGAAAGTTACATGAGACGGCTCACCCTCCCACGACTATCATCTACTCAAAGAGACCCCTAGAGCTCCTTCACATGGACCTCTTTGGGCCTCCATCTTTTGATAGTCTTGGGGGTAGAAAGTACTGCTTGGTGATTGTGGATGATTACTCAAGATACACCTGGGTATACTTCTTCAAGAAGAAGAGTGAGACCCAACAAACCATCATCAATTTTGCAAATGAAGCTCAACGACAACATGAAGCAAAAATCTTGATGATCAGAAGTGACAACGGCACCGAGTTCAAGAACTACACCCTGGATGAGTTTCTCAGTAATGAGGGGATCAAACATCAATATGCAGCCCCATATACCCCTCAACAAAACGGTGTAGCGGAGAGAAAGAACCGAACTCTGATGGATGTGGCAAGAACCATGATGGCGGAATTCAAATCTCCATACAACTTTTGGGCCGAAGCCATCAACACCGTTTGCCATGCATCAAATCGGCTCTATCTCCGCAAAGGCTTGAACAAAACTCCGTATGAGATACTTACCGGTAACAAGCTCAATCTCAAGTACTTCCGGGTATTCGGGTGTAAGTGTTTCATTCTCAAGAAAGGTGTTCGCTTGTCTAAATTTGAATCTAGAGCTCATGAGGGCATATTTGTTGGTTATGCTACAAACTCTCATGCTTACCGTGTCCTCAACAAGTCCAATGGACTCATTGAGGAGACGAGTAACGTAGAGTTTGATGAAAATAACGGCTCCCAAGTGGAGCAAAGTGGTACTTGTGATGTAGGTGATGAAATTCCTCCTCAAGCTATAAGAAGAATGGGTGTTGGATATATCCTACCCATTGAGGAACCCCTTGTGGCCGAAGGAGAAGGACAATGTTCCACTCAAGTGGAACCATCACCAACCCAAGACCCACACGCTTCCGAAGAACAAAGTGAAGGCCCTCAACCGGACGAACAAGGCCAAGTGCAAGATAATTCACAAGATGGTGGAGAGCCACCAAATGATGCACAAGGCCAAGTTCTGTCCTCTGAGCAAGATCAAGGTCAAGAGGAAGCTCAAGATCAAGATCTAGCTCCTGACGACGCTCAAGATGATCAACTCAATGCTCCTCAGTTATCTCTTGAAGAGCAATTGGAGCGTCGTGCTGCAAAAGTTGCCTCCAGGCTTGCTTCCAGAGAACATCACATGGAGAACATTCTAGGAAGCATCAAAAGGGGGGTAAGCACTCGTAGACAATTAGCAAACTATTGTGCTCATCAAGCTTTTGTCTCCTGTGTTGAACCTCAGAAGGTTTATGAGGCGCTCGAAGACCCTGATTGGCTTAATGCCATGCATGAAGAACTCCATAACTTCGAGCGCAACAAGGTGTGGCGTCTGGTGCCAAGGCCAAAGGAGAACCATAATGTCATTGGAACCAAGTGGATCTTTAAGAACAAGCAAGATGCTCATGGCATTGTCATCCGCAACAAGGCGCGTCTGGTGGCTCAAGGCTACTCCCAAGTCGAGGGTATCGACTACGGTGAAACCTTTGCCCCCGTTGCTCGTCTTGAATCCATTCGTTTGTTGCTTGCCTATGCTTCTCATCATAACTTTAAATTGCAACAAATGGATGTGAAAAGTGCATTTCTTAATGGTCCTATTAATGAGTTGGTGTATGTTAAACAACCCCCGGGGTTTGAGGATCCTGAGCTCCCAAATCACATGTACCAACTCGATAAGGCACTCTATGGCCTTAAACAAGCCCCGCATGCGTGGTATGAGCATCTTACCGAGTTGTTACAAGATCGTGGGTTTGAAATTGGGAAAATCGACCCCACTCGTTTTACTAAGAAGGTCAAAGGGGATTTGTTTGTATGCCAACTATATGTTGATGATATTATCTTTGGTTCTCCTAACAAAGCTTTCAATGATGAGTTCGCCGCACTCATGACCACACATTTTGAGATTTCCATGTTGGGAGAGTTGAAGTACTTCCTTGGGTTTGAGATCAAGCAAAGAAGAGAAGGGATCTTCATCAAACAATCCAAGTATACTCAAGACATGCTCAAGAGGTTCAATGTAAGTGATGTGAAGCCGGCTACTACTCCAATGCCAACCAAGTGCCAACTTGACATTGATCCAAATGGTAAAGCGATGGATCAAAAGGTATATCGCTCTATGATCGGTTCCTTGCTTTACCTTTGTGTATCTAGACCAGATATTATGTTGAGTGTGGGAATCTGTGCACGGTTTCAAGCCTCACCTAAGGAAAGTCACTTCGTGGCTGTCAAGCGAATCTTTCGATATTTGGCTCATACCCCAAACTTTGGCTTATGGTACCCAAGAGGAGCAAACTTCAACCTTGTAGGTTTCTCTGATTCATATTGGGCGGGAGACAAAGTGGATAGGAAGTCCACTTCCGGAGGGTGCCAATTCCTTGGTTGCTCTCTCGTTAGTTGGTCTTCCCGAAAGCAAAGTTGTGTGTCTCTCTCGTCCACCGAAGCAGAGTATGTGGCAGCTGGCAGTTGTTGTGCTCAACTCTTATGGATGAGGCAAACTTTAAAGGATTGCGGTGTCACTTGTGACAAAGTGCCTCTGGTGTGACAATGAAAGTGCCATCAAGATTTCTCTCAACCCGGTGCAACACTTCAAGACGAAGCATATAGAGATCCGGTATCACTTCATCCGGGATCACATAAGGCAAGGAGAGATCGAGCTTCACTATGTCAACACTCGTGATAACCTTGCAGATATCTTCACGAAGCCGTTGGATGAAGCAAGATTTCGCGAGTTAAGGCATGAGCTAAATATCATCGATTTGAGCAATGTGGCTTGAGACTTTGCACACACTCCTCACACTCAATATAATTATCTTGTCTAGATGTAGGCATGGACATAGGGGGAGCATTGTTCTCTCAATGAACTCTCTCTCCCCCCATTTTGCATAAATTGATCTAGTCTTTCACTAACCATCGTTGATGGTACTAGTGCTTCAAGGACGAGTTTTGGTCATGGGCCCAACGTTAAAATCTTCGCGGCACCATACCTCTAGACTCAAACATAGGTGACTTCGGTCACCGCCCTCTCTTGTAGAGGGGTCTCCTGCCTCTTGCTAGTGTGTGTGTGTGAGTGGTGGTTTGTCTTTCCCTCTTTGTGCGTTTCTTTTTGAGCTTTGCCTTGAACCTTTTGTCGCCGTGGCCTGCTGGGCGGTACTACCGCTGGTGGTGCGCGGTACTACCGCTTGTAAGCGGTACTACCGCCCACCAGCGCGGTACTACCACTGCGGGGAGGTATGTGGGGGTTATATCGGGGCAGGGGGAGGTTTCTCTCCCCCATACCCATTCATTCGCTCCCTCGTTCCTCTCTCTCTCTCCAGCAGTTCGTCGCCGCGGGAGGGCTCCGGCGGATCTCCTCCTCCGGGGTGTTCCTTTCCTTTTCCTTCGGTGGAGTCGATCCCCACCACGTCCTCTTGGCATGGATGCCGGTATTGCCCCCGTTCCTCTTCTCCTCGTGTTTCTTTCTCAGATCTTGTGTTTTAGGGGAAATAGTGTTTGCATCTGTAGATTTTTGGCTAAATCTAGGCTTGAGTAGGAAGGAGAAAGCAACTAGACTATCTAGATTAGAGTATGATAGAAATATTTTTGAATTTGACAGGACGGTAGTGCCGGATCTGACCACGGTAGTAGGAAACCGCTGTTTCCCCGCCTCGAGCGGTACTACCGCTCGGGCGGTACTACCGCTTACCAGATCACGGTACTACCGCGGCATGCCTAGTTCACACATATTTCTTCATTCCTTGATCTTCTTTTGTTGAGTTCATTGGCTTATGCTCGTTCTTTTTGGTTGGTTCGTCTGTGTGTGTGTTTGGTTCCAGGTGATGAACACCCCGAGCATCAGGCTCGCCGTATCAACCCCAATCGTGCAACCTCAAAGCGCTACCGCACATCTGAGTCTGCTGGAGGTTCCTCGAGTGCTCCACCTCCACCTCAACAGAAGAAGAAGGCCATGGCAAAGCCAAAGGGCAAAATCGTGACACAAATAAGTGGCAAGGAGTTCTGGGCAAAGCGTCGCCGCAATCCTTATGAGGTTGATCAAGAACCCAATTTGGTCAACCGTCCGTTCTGGAATCGCTTCCAGTTTGCTGTCTACTTTGATGTGCTCAAGGCTAAGAAGAATCTCTTTGTCAGTGTTCGCTCCATCCACACGGAATACCTGGAGAAGGATCCGGTGTATTTTGGCGAGGCTCTTCAGATGTGCACTCAGCTCAACATTCTTCAGATCATTCAGTTCAACAAGGACTTTGATGCAGATCTTGTGGCTCAATTCTATGCCACGGTCCATCTAGGGACGGATGAGGACAAAACTCTGACATGGATGATGTCACACCCTGCATTCTGTAACATGTTATTTGTATCTTTGAAGCATGAAAATTTGGACCAGCAAATTTTTTTAGCATCATTTGGCTTTTATTTGGAATTGAGTTTTCTTCATGTGCTTTTTCATGTGCTCATTAAAGTCAACTATGACCTCTTGTAGAATTCATCTCCATACCCAAAACTTCTGCCCAATGATCATGCCAAGTGTATAACATTATAGTGTTTTCCTACAAAATTAATTTGGCCAAAAAGTATTTTATAAATTTAGTTTTCTAAAAACCCCTGAATTGAGATTTGCACTGCAAGTACTTGATTTAGGGTGAGAAAATTATTTCAAAAGGTTTATTTGAGACCTAGTTGTCATAGGACTCCCAGAAACCACACAGGTATAATTTTAAAAGTTATTTTCCTATTTTATTTAAAAGCTTTTTCTTAAGGCCAGAAATGGTCTTTAATAGGGGAAAATTATTTAACTATTTCAAAAATATTTGCCAAAATTCAGAGAGACTCAGAGGACATATATTGTCCACATATAAGAGTTTCAACACTTGGTCATGTTCAAAATAATGGGCTAAACCCTCTAAAACCCTTTCTGGATATTTCAAGCTTTTGAAATATTTACAAAGGAAACTTTCTCCAAAACTTCCAGGGAAATTCTATCATGTCATATATGAAATATTTGATGATCTTGCCAAGTCACATGCCTTGGGAAGCAAGAAAACATCCTCAAACCCCTCCATAACCATTCTGTCCATATTTGAAGTTTGAGCAACTTTACATTGCCAAACTTGTTCAAATTCTCTCAAACTTGGTGCACATGCTAGAATGACCTAATAAGGCATCTAGACCAAATGGCACAAGATTTGGAATAGAGCAACTTGACCTGATCACCCTAAAACCCTTTCTGTTCAAATGCAAATTTGAACAACTTTACATTACCAACTTTTTATCTGGAGCTTCAAACTTTGTGGGCATGATCAATACCCCAAATGATGATGCTACACCAAGTGGTGCATCAAGGGGAGATGATTAGCTTGACTCAAACAAGATGAAGCTGTTTCTGTTGATTTCTAGGGTTCACCAAAGTTACATTGGCTAGTTTCTTCAAATGAGCCCAAATTTGGTGAAGCACCCTATTTTCTCATGTCTTTCAACCCTGTTAAGTGCCATATTAAGTGGAGGTCATTTACTTGACCAAACACTGATCAAACACCTTTTGCAGATTTACTAAAACCTCCAACTTGATCACTTTTACTCTTCTCCATGGCCTGTACATTTTACCACCTGATCATTGAGTTACCAGCTACCTCCAGTAACTTCCCCAGCACCCCAGCTCCATGATTGAGGGATAAGAACCCTGTTTTACCTTGCTGGACAGCAAGTTTTCACCAATTCACCAGCACCCCCACTCTCTCTCAGCATCTCCAGGGCATCCAAGGCCTGAGGCCATTTCTTTACTTCTCCCTCAACATGCTAGACACTGTTGGACACGCTGGTTTGGACCAAAACGGCGAGAGCGCGATGATGCCAGCAATACGCACGCTCTGGAGCGCGCAACAATGCACCTCCGCACGGTGGCTCCGGCCAATCGCTGACCCCGACAGCCTCGGGCCTCCCCTTCGCGCCAGTCGAGGCCTCTCGACGTCCGCAACCTCCCCGGCGCTGTCCCCCCTCCTCCTGCGCCCTCCAGTGGCCTTCGTCGCACGCGCGCTGGCCACCCGCGACGGCCACTCCTCTGCCCCACACGCGCGCACGCTCCAGACGCTCCTCCACTCCTCCTCTCACTTCTACTGGACGTGGAGCTCGTCCAGGAACACCACTGACTCATTCCCTTGACCTCCCGTGCGCTGTAGCCTCGAGCCGGAGCTCGCCGGCGCACTGGACCACGGGCCTCCTTCGAGCTCCTATAAATAGCCCCTCCCGAGCCTCTCCAACAGCATCAGCAGCTCCACCTCACTCCACTGAGTCCCCCAGCATCATCCACTCCTCCCAGGTTGTCCCAGTGCTCGGGATCGACCGGAGCTCCGCCGCGTCGGGCCGCCGGTGATCCCGCAGTACGGGCCTTCTCTGCTCTTCTTCTCGCCCGATCTAGAACCACCAAGCCACATTGACCATTTCCCCCTTGTTTCCCCTCTCTGTGGCAGTCGGAAACGACCAGAACCACGACCCTCCGACGAGCTTCCGCCGTCCCACCTCGCCGCCGGCGAACCGGACCTCCCCGGCGTGCCGCACCACCCCCCTGCAACCGCGACACGACGCTGGTCACGTTCCTGCCCTCCGTTGCCGTCGCCGTGGCCGAGAACCTCGCCGGTGAGCTCGTCGTCGCCGTGGCCGCAGGGTTGGGGATGACATGCGGGCCCCGCCTGTCATCCCCACACCTCTCTCCCCCTCCTCTGTGCCACTGACCCATGGGCCCCGCCCGTCAGGTTCAAAAACCTGACGTGCGCGCGCAGGCTCCCGTGCGGCTGGGCTGGACCACCTGGGCCGTGCACTGTGGCCTTCTCTGGCCCAGTGCACATGACACTTTTTCTTTTCTTTTCTGTTAATGTTTTAAACATTTCTACAGAAAAGAATAATGATCCAAATAAAATATTTCCAACTCCTAAAATCTTGTAATATTCCAACCTATTTAATGGTACCACTTTCATTCAAATCCATGAAACTTTCCTGTACTGTTCAAATTTAAATTCAAATTTGGGCAGTAATACTCCTGTTCTAAAATCAATAGATTCTATTCTGTAACTCCAAAACTCCAACTAAGATTTTTCCCCACCTTAGAAATTCCTCTAGTATTTTACAAAAATGAGTTGACATTTTTTGAGCACTTTGATTTTTTCTGTTTTGTTTGTATTCTTATTTTCCCGTGGTTATTATGCAACGTATAGATCCCGTATTTGACGAAGTTGCTGTGGAGGGAGAAGGAGAAGGATTTGAAGACTTTGAAGACCAAGCCAATCCAGGCAAGCAGCCCTTTGACCATGATACACTTGTTCCTCGGAACCCGTTTGTTTCCGATGCATGATGTTAGGGTTACGATGGTAACCTAGTTGATTCCACCACATGATGCAAGCTTGATCTTGATCTTGCTAAAGTGCTAGATGACATGCAAATAGTTGGTCATGATGCTTAAATGATGCATGTGTGATTTGATCCTTCGTAGTTGTAATCATTTGCATGAACCCATCGGGTGCCCCTAATGCCCGAGGGTGATGATGTGTTAGGTCATCATTTGAGGAAGAAGTGATGTGCCAGTGAATCATGTGCATGGTGAAACGATGGATTAGATTTATGTGTGACTACCATCCCAACCAAACATGTGCAACCACACTACCCCTTATGGGACGGGGCTTTATTGATTACTTAGGTCGATACTAGCATGGGGCCCGCATTACTAGTGACGGGGAGACTTGAGGTCTTTCCCGGGACGGGGTCGTGCTTGGATATACGACCATGACTGTTTTCACAGGGAACCGGACACACCGTTGGTCCCTTCGGGTACGCGTGACATTGAAATTAGGGCAAGTCCCGTGATCTATTGTTTGTACCCGAGGGCCGTGTATCAACGAGTGGACTCTATGTTAGTGTCGTCTAAGGAAAGGTAATGACCGGGTGCTTACCCCGGGTACTTGAGGTACCGCGGGTCGTGGATGACACGGAAGTTCCCCGGATCTTGTGGGTAAAGTGCGCAACCTCTACAGAGTATGAAACTATTCGAATAGCCGTGTCCACGGTCATGGACAGTTGGGTGGTGCTACTTAAACTATGTCCAGAATTTTACTTCATCGGTGATAGTTGTGTGTGATGGGTCAAGATGGTGACTTGACTCGATGAGTTGGATCTTATTCATGTTGATGTCGGTAACCTGTCTTCGAGGTTACGCGAGTTTATTGATGCATAAGCTTGATGGTAGAATATTTATTCTAGCCTTTTGCTAGATTGTTCATTACTGTTCCATTGCATTGTTACTTTGAACCACATCATGGGTTGCTTGCGAGTACATTCAAAGTACTCATTGGCTTGCCACTGGTTATTTAATTGGCCAGGCATGGAAGAACAGGAATATGAGGAAGAGTTCTTTGGAGACGAACATGCGAACTAGGATGCTATCCCAGTCAGAATGCCTGTAGGGTTAAGGCAGATGGCATGGGTTCTACCCGTTACCGAAGACTTCCGCTATTTGAGTTATTTGCTATTCAGCCCGTGAGGCTCTATCGATGTAAGACTTGTCCATAATGGCCATAATTCGTGTAAGACTATTTGTATGGATGTAAGACTCTTGTTATTTCAGCTTCTGTGTGTTCAGTGAGCATTGATCTCTGGGATCACTGTACACGTGCATTCGGTGATCTCGACTTCTAAGTCGGGGTCCCCACAGATGACCAATGGCAATCTGTTATCTGTCAAGTGGAAGGCATTCATGGAGTTACTTGGGGTGGAAGACCAGGGACTTGAGACACCAGTTGGCTTTCGTCCTCACCAGAACGAAACCTCCACTCACAAGCAAGCTCTCTAGCCTTACTGCACTGTGAAGGTCCACCCTGAGACTAAGAAGGTAACATATGAGTTGTCTACCTATCTGGATATCCTTCACCACATCTTCCGTGAGACTCTTTTCCCTCGGATTGGGAATCATGATATGGTTCACTCCTATATTGTGGACATGCTTCTCTTTTGCCAACATCAGTTAGAGAGGAACACTGGTGAGACCCTGGATATTTCACATGTGATGTGGTCTGAGCTCCTGTCTGCTATTTCTGAACACAAGTGCCTCATCTATGGTCCGTTCATCATGCTGCTGATTAAGAAGGCTTGGGGTCATGTCTATCCCAATGCATTGCTGGAGACTGGAGAGTTGGTGTCTCATGAGATCAAGTGTCTGAGGCGGAAGGACAACTGGGGCACTCATGCATCCAAGACTGGAGGCTCATCCTCCGCTGCTGCTATGGAGACAGAGGAGGCTGAGGTTGAAGCAAATGATGATGATGACTATGAGCCATCTGGTGCAGAGCCCTCGTGGGCAAAGAAGCTCAAGAAGAAGATGAAGAAGCTGTTTTGCATGGAGTCTCATGGTCAGTACATGACTCATGTGGCAGAGAAGAAGGCCAGGGGGCGTCACAAGGAGCTCATGCGTCAGTTGGGTGCAACTGTGGCCAGTGGCTCTGAGGAGCAGGTAACCGAGGAGGAAGAGTGGATCAAGCAACATTGCCCATGGTCTGATTCCGATGCCGAGCAGTTTCCGATCGACGACGACGAAGACGATGACCCTGCTGCAATCTGATGATTCAAGACCTTCTCGTGCTCTTACCTGGAGCCGTAGCTTAGCTCTCTGCCCTTTTGGTGTCTCGATGCCAAAGGTGGAGAGAGTTTAGGGATTTGTGCCTTTGTGTTTCTGTCGCTTGTGTGCTTTTCGTTTCTTGTGGTTTGGTTGGTTTTTCGTGAGACCTAAGTTCCCGTCATATGGTGTGAGACATATGCTACCCTATCTTATTTATGTACCTGGTACTCTCTAGCATGCATGATTATCTTACTATGTACTATGCTCTCATATCTTGCTTAGGTTGTTGGTCTCTAAAATATAGGGGGAGTGCTGATCCTAGCATGTGTGCCGTGCAGTCCAAAGCACTTATCTAGATAGCACACATCTAGGGGGAGCCAGTCTATATTTTAGGGGTGTGGATTTTGCGTTTACATTATGTTATTATTCATTTTGTGCAAATCCCGTGTTGTCATCAATCCACCAAAAAGGGGGAGATTGTAAGGGCATATTTAGCCAAATGGTGTTTTGGTGATTGATGACAATGCTTTTGCGGACTAATCATGTGTTCTAAGCTCTTTCAGATACATCTCACAAAGGCACAAGAAGATTAGAGGGCCCTCGGAATCTATGGAAGACGGTGCTTCCTTTTTGCTTAGTTTTCGGTGGTTCTGAGTGATAGGAAAGCCGTACTATTAAGAGGGGATCCGCTTTGGTAAGGTTTGGGTGGAATCAACACGTACACTTCTTTATTGCACCCATCATTCCTTCCCGCCGCAATGGAGCTCTTCTTTCCCATCTTCTCTAGATTTTTCTGGCTCCAGCGGTAGTACCGCGGATCCCAGCGGTAGTACCGCCCGTGTGTCTCAAGCGGCAGTACCGCCCCACTAAGCGGTAGTACCGCTTAGTACACACTGCGGTAGTACCGCCACTGATCCATGCTACCACCGCCTCGACTCGCGAGCGATTTTTCGTGTCGAGTTTTGCGGTACTAGGTGCGGCAGTAGAGGCGGTAGTACCGCTCCCAGCGGTAGTACCGCCCTGAGACCGCGGTAGTACCGCTCTGGGTCCCTACCCCTATGGATCGGTAGTACCGCTTGTGTGGCAATGGTAGTACCGCTCTATAAGCGGTAGTACCGCTCCCCAAGCGGTTGTACCGCTCTGTGCGGGGCTGAGTGGGGGATAACGGTTGGATTGTTCCCCCCACTATATAAAGGCTTCTTCTTCCTCCTTTTGACCCACCTCTTCCCCCACACACTCCATTGTTGCTCCAAAGCTCCATTTTCGCCCGATCTCTCTCCCTAGCCAATCAAAATTGTTGATTTGCTCGGGATTGCATGAGAAGGCACCGATCTACACTTCCCCCAAGAGATATTTGATTCCCCCCACTAATCCCTAGCGGATCTTATTACTCTAGGGTGTTTGAGCACCCTAGATGGTTGAGGTCACCTCGAAGCCATATTCCATTGTGGTGAAGCTTCGTGGTTTCGTTGGGAGCCTCCAATTTAGTTGTGGAGATAGCCCCAACCTTGTTTGTAAAGGTTGGGTTGCCGCCTTCAAGGGCACCACTAGTGGAATCACGACACCTTGCATCGTGTGAGGGCGTGAGGAGAATACGGTGGCCCTAGTGGCTTCTTGGGGAGCATTATGCCTCCACACCGCTCCAACGGAGACGTACTTCCGCTCAAAGGGAAGGAACTTCGGCAACACATCCTCGTCTCCACCTGTTCCTCTTGTGGTTATTTCTTACCTTTACTTGTGCAAGCATGACTTGTTTATCTCCTATAGCTTCCTAGTGAAGTTGTTATCTTTACTTTCTATTAGTTGTCATCTTAGTAGCATATCTAGACAACATACTTTGACGCTTAATTTAAAGTGGTTAAGAAAAGCTAAAAATTGTTAGTTGCCTATTCACCCCCCCTCTAGTCAACCATATCGATCCTTTCAATATATATCAGAGCCTCGTCTCTTTTTCAGGACTTTACCGTCCAAAGAGTATGGGTGACAAAGTAGTCGAGACGGAGGATCATTCCGGTGGAAATCCGTCCTTGCCTACGTCCGATGGGGGAGCCTCAGTCTCTCGTGAGGAGTTCAATGTGGCCTTGACCACATTGAAAGAGTCACTAGCGACCGAGGTCAAAGGCATGTTTAAAAATTTGCTTGAGGGGCTTAAATTATCCACCGCACCGTTGGAAGTGGTTCGTCCTGCTACAAACGTGTCGGAGGCTAATCCCGACAAGGGAGAAGCTAGTAGTGGACAAGCCCCTGTTACTAATAATGGGAGTGGCATCTTTGCCCACTCCGCTCCTCCTACTCACTATGGAGGACCCGTTCCCACACCGCATTTAAATTCCGTTGGGCCTCCTCCCAAGTTTATCAAAAATTCTGATTTTGCTACTTGGGTGTTTCGTTTCAAACGTCATATAAATCATTGTTCTACTAATCTTTGGAGAATAATTGAGCAAGGTTTTTATCCGCGTGATCCCGACAACATGACTCCAAGAGAAACTGCGGATCATCAATTCAACGAGTCCGCTCTTTGCATCCTTCAAGATGCTATCCCTCCAGAAGACATTGCACATCTTCGACCCTTCACTGTGGCCAAGGAAGCTTGGGAGCATGTTGGCACTACGTACAAGGGAAGCACTAGCATTCAACGCTCTAACTACGAAGTTGTGCAAGATGAAGCCGACGAGTTTGCTATGATCGAAGAAGAAGATCCTCATGAACTTTGTCGGAGATTAACTACCCTTGCGGTCTCTCTTCGAGATCATGGCAGTAAGGACACGGATGACAATTGGATCAAGCGCAAGTTCCTCAAGGCCATGATGCCCTATCATAAGGCCATGTCCTCTGTCATTCGTCAGAGACCGGACTTCCACCACTTATCCTCAAATGAAGTGTTGGATGAGTTCGTTGCCATGAGGATCTTGGACATGACCGCCGACAATGCGGTCTTAAGAGCTCAATGATCGAAGAAGCCCAACCTTGCCCTAAAGGCCAAGGCTTGTGTGGAAGAAGAGGAGGTGGAGGATGATGATGAGTGTAGCCCCGAGGACACCAAATATGCCTATCATGAGCACATGGCTCTTGCTTCAAGGCAATTTTGGGGCAACAAGAAGAACACAAGGCCCAACTTCATCAGGAACAACTCAAGTGGGAACAAGGGCAAGCAACGAGTGAGGACATGCTTCAACTGTGTAAATGTAAGCCACTTCGTTGCGGATTGCCCATATGAGAAAAGAGAAGACTTTGGAGGCAAGCTTATGCGGAAGGACAAGTCAAAGTCCTATCCCAACAAGAACAACTTCAACAAGAAGACTCCTCCTAAAGGGTTGGTGGCCCAAGAAGAATATGTTGAGGATGATGATAATGATGAAGATGATGAGATGATCACCATGGCCACAATTGCTATTGCTACTACTCCGCACTCATCTCTCTTCGACTCACCAAATGAGAACATCACCGCCAAGTGTCTCATGGCCAAGGCCACCAACAAGGTAACCCCAAACATCAATACCACTATCACTTCTAATCCTTCATTGATGAATTGTATTGATGAGAGTGAGGGAACTAAGGAGGGGGAGAATGAATTTGAGTTGTTCATGAAAAATCTCAAGGGCAAACCTAAGAAGCATTTTGTTGCTCTCTTGGAACAACTCGGTGAAGCCGATGACATGATCGAGGCTCACGAGGAAACCATTACTAAAATGGAAGGACATAGTCGAGACTATGCCGATGAGATATCGGATCTCTCTAACGCCCTAGAGGAAGAGCGTGGTCTTCGTTTGGCTCTTGAGGAGTCACACACCGATGATCATGCTAAATTAAAGAAAGATCTTGATCATGCTTTAGTTGTCTCTCGTGTGCTTAATTCCGAGAAGGCAAAACTTGAGGTTGACCATGCCAAACTCAAAGAAGAGTTTGTCATACTCGACAAGGCTCACAAGGCCTTGAAAGGTATGCATGCTACTCTCAAGGAGTCTCATGATCAACTCCAAGTTTCGCTAACCAAGGAAAAATCTATCTTTCCTCGCATGGTATTAATTGATAATGCAAATGCTACTAACCCATGTTGCGAGCATGTGCATCTTGTTGAAGAAAATGCCGAGTTAAAGAAGCAACTTGAGAAAGGCCTTGTGACATGTATACAAGGTGATAAGAACCTCAACAACCTTTTGAGCAATCAAAAGGAGGTTGTGGCAAAGGAAGGAATTGGGTTTGTTCCTAAGCCCAAGAAGAAGAAGAATGACAAGACCAAGCAACCACCCCCTCTCCGACAAACTTTTGTGAAAGAAGGAGAGGGTGCATCAAAGAAGAAGAAAATGGTGAAAAGTGGTGGTGTCAAGAAAAACTCCACCATACCATCAAACATGGCCGGCGACTTTAATCCTTCGTATGTTTTATGTCGTGCTAGTGATGGTCATGTGTTTGCTAAATTTGTTGGTTCTTCTTATGAGTACATTGAATGGTCCATTTGGGTTCCTATGACCCTTGTTACTAACCTCAAAGGACCCATTACCAAATGGGTACCTAAATCCAAGCATTGATCTCTTGCAGGAGTTTGCTTCCGGTGGGGGATCATGGTTGCTCGATAGTGGAGCCACAAATCATATGACCAGAGGCAAATACTTGGTGGTGGACGTGCATCTAGGTTCATCTATGGCCACCAACGTCGAATGGGGTGATGCTTAATCCTCTAAGGTATTGGGGCTTGGCAAGGTTGTTGTCTCTCATGATCTCACGATCGAGAAAGTCATGCTTGTTGAGTCCCTTGCATACAATTTAGTTTCTGTTCGCCAACTTGCACTCATGGGCTTTGCAACATTCTTTGATATTGATATCGTGGTCTCTTGTGGAGCAAGACTCTTAAAGTAGCCTATGTTGGGCATGTCGAGAACGGTCTTTATGTGGTTAACTTTTCGAAGCAACCCACTAAGGTCGCAACATGCTTAATGGCTAAAGTTGATGTGGGATGGATTTGGCATCACCGTTTGGCCCACGTCAATATGAGATCTTTGCAAAGTCTTCTCAAGGGGGACCATGTCCGTGGACTAACAAATGTTAGCTTTGCCAAAGATCGTGCTTGCAGGGCTTGCATTGAAGGAAAGTTACATGAGACGGCTCACCCTCCCACGACTATCATCTACTCAAAGAGACCCCTAGAGCTCCTTCACATGGACCTCTTTGGGCCTCCATCTTTTGATAGTCTTGGGGGTAGAAAGTACTGCTTGGTGATTGTGGATGATTACTCAAGATACAGATGGGTATACTTCTTCAAGAAGAAGAGTGAGACCCAACAAACCGTCATCAATTTTGCAAATGAAGCTCAACAACAACATGAAGCAAAGATCTTGATGATCAGAAGTGACAACGGCACCGAGTTCAAGAACTACACCCTGAATGAGTTTCTCAGTGATGAGGGGATCAAACATCAATATGCAGCCCCATATACCCCTCAACAAAATGGTGTAGCGGAGAGAAAGAACCGAACTCTGATGGATGCGGCAAGAACCATGATGGCGGAATTCAAATCTCCATACAACTTTTGGGCCGAAGCCATCAACACCGCTTGCCATGCATCAAATCGGCTCTATCTCCGCAAAGGCTTGAACAAAACTCCGTATGAGATACTTACCGGTAACAAGCCGGGTATTCGGGTGTAAGTGTTTCATTCTCAAGAAAGGTGTTCGCTTGTCTAAATTTGAATCTAGAGCTCACGAGGGCATATTTGTTGGTTATGCTACAAACTCTCATGCTTACCGTGTCCTCAACAAGTCCAATGGACTCATTGAGGAGACGAGTAACGTAGAGTTTGATGAAAATAATGGCTCCCAAGTGGAGCAAAGTGGTACTTGTGATGTAGGTGATGAAATTCCTCCTCAAGCCATAAGAAGAATGGGTGTTGGATATATCCTACCCATTGAGGAACCCCTTGTGGCCGAAGGAGAAGGACAATGTTCCACTCAAGTGGAACCATCACCAACCCAAGACCCACATGCTTCTGAAGAACAAAGTGAAGGCCCTCAACCGAACGAACAAGGCCAAGTGCAAGATCAATCACAAGATGGTGGAGAGCCACCAAATGATGCACAAGGCCAAGTTTTGTCCTCCGAGCAAGATCAAGGTCAAGAGGAAGCTCAAGATCAAGATCTAGCTCCTAACGACGCTCAAGATGATCAACTCAATGCTCCTCAGTTATCTCTTGAAGAGTAGTTGGAGCGTCGTGCTGCAAAAGTTGCCTCCAGGCTTGCTTCCAGAGAACATCACATCGAGAACATTCTAGGAAGCATCAAAAGGGGGGTAAGCACTCGTAGACAATTAGCAAACTATTGTGCTCATCAAGCTTTTGTCTCCTGTGTTGAACCTCAGAAGGTTTATGAGGCGCTCGAAGACCCTGATTGGCTTAATGCCATGCATGAAGAACTCCATAACTTCGAGCGCAACAAGGTGTGGCGTCTGGTGCCAAGGCCAAAGGAAAACCATAATGTCATTGGAACCAAGTGGATCTTTAAGAACAAGTAAGATGATCATGGCATTGTCATCCGCAACAAGGCGCGTCTGGTGGCTCAAGGCTACTCCCAAGTCGAGGGTATCGACTACGGTGAAACCTTTGCCCCCGTTGCTCGTCTTGAATCCATTCGTTTGTTGCTTGCCTATGCTTCTCATCATAACTTTAAATTGCAACAAATGGATGTGAAAAGTGCATTTCTTAATGGTCCTATTAATGAGTTGGTGTATGTTAAACAACCCCCGGGGTTTGAGGATCCTAAGCTCCCCAATCACGTGTACCAACTCGGTAAGGCACTCTATGGCCTTAAACAAGCCCCACATGCGTGGTATGAGCATCTTACCGAGTTGTTACAAGATCGTGGGTTTGAAATTGGGAAAATCGACCCCACTCTTTTTACTAAGAAGGTCAAAGGGGAGTTGTTTGTATGCCAACTATATGTTGATGATATTATCTTTGGTTCTCCTAACAAAGCTTTCAATGATGAGTTCGCCGCACTCATGACCACACATTTTGAGATGTCCATGATGGGAGAGTTGAAGTACTTCCTTGGGTTTGAGATCAAGCAAAGAAGAGAAGGGATCTTCATCAAACAATCCAAGTATACTCAAGACATGCTCAAGAGGTTCAATCTAAGTGATGTCAAGCCGGCTACTACTCCAATGCCAACCAAGTGCCAACTTGACATTGATCCAAATGGTAAAGCGGTGCGTCAAACGGTATATCGCTCTATGATCGGTTCCTTGCTTTACCTTTGTGTATCTAGACCAGATATTATGTTGAGTGTGGGAATCTGTGCACGGTTTCAAGCCTCACCTAAGGAAAGTCACTTCGTGGCTGTCAAGCGAATCTTTCGATATTTGGCTCATACCCCAAACTTTGGCTTATGGTACCCAAGAGGAGCAAACTTCAACCTTGTAGGTTTCTCTGATTCGGATTGGGCGGGAGACAAAGTGGATAGGAAGTCCACTTCCGGAGGGTGCCAATTCCTTGGTTGCTCTCTCGTTAGTTGGTCTTCCCAAAAGCAAAGTTGTGTGTCTCTCTCGTCCACCGAAGCAGAGTATGTGGCAGCTGGCAGTTGTTGTGCTCAACTCTTATGGATGAGGCAAACTTTAAAGGATTACGGTGTCACTTGTGACAAAGTGCCTCTTTGGTGTGACAATGAAAGTGCCATCAAGATTTCTCTCAACCCGGTGCAACACTTCAAGACGAAGCATATAGAGATCCGGTATCACTTCATCCGGGATCACATAAGGCAAGGAGAGATCGAGCTTCACTATGTCAACACTCATGATAACCTTGCAGATATCTTCACGAAGCCGTTGGATGAAGCAAGATTTCGCAAGTTAAGCCATGAGCTAAATATCATCGATTTGAGCAATGTGGCTTGAGACTTTGCACACACTCCTCACACTCAATATAATTATCTTGTCTAGATGTAGGCATGGACATAGGGGGAGCATTGTTCTCTCAATGAACTCTCTCTCCCCCCATTATGCATAAATTGATCTAGTCTTTCACTAACCATCGTTGATGGTACTAGTGCTTCAAGGACGAGTTTTGGTCATGGGCCCAAGGTTAAAATCTTCGCGGCACCATACCTCTAGACTCAAACATAGGTGACTTCAGTCACCGCCCTCTCTTGTAGAAGGGTTTCCTGCCTCTTGCTAGTGTGTGTGTGTGTGAGTGGTGGTTTGTCTTTCTCTCTTTGTGCGTTTCTTTTTGAGCTTTGCCTTGAACCTTTTGTTGCCGTGGCGTGCTGGGCGGTACTACCACTGGTGGTGCGCGGTACTACCGCTTGTAAGCAGTACTACCGCCCACCAGCGTGGTACTACCGCTGCGGGGAGGTATGTGGGGGTTATATCGGGACAGGGGGAGGTTTCTCTCCCCCATACCCATTCATTCGCCCCCTCGTTCCTCTCTCTCTCTCTCCAGCAGTTCGTCGCTGCGGGAGGGCTCCGGCGGATCTCCTCCTCCGGGGTGCTCCTCTCCTTTTCCTTCGGTGGAGTCGATCCCCACCACGTCCTCTTGCCATGGATGCTGGTATTGCCCCCGTTCCTCTTCTCCTCGTGTTTCTTTCTCAGATCTTGTGTTTTAGGGGAAATAGTGTTTGCATCTGTAGATTTTTTGCTAAATCTAGGCTTGAGTAGGAAGGAGAAAGCAACTAGAGTATCTAGATTAGAGTATGATAGAAATATTTTTGAATTTGACAGGACGGTAGTGCCGGATCTGACCACGGTAGTAGGAAACCGCTGTTTCCCCGCCTCGAGCGGTACTACCGCTCGGGCGGTACTACCGCTTACCAGATCACGGTACTACCGCGGCATGCCTAGTTCACACATATTTCTTCATTCCTTGATCTTCTTTTGTTGAGTTCATTGGCTTAAGCTCGTTCTTTTTGGTTGGTTCGTCTGTGTGTGTGTTTGGTTCCAGGTGATGAACACCCCGAGCATCAGGCTCGCCGTATCAACCCCAATCGTGCAACCTCAAAGCGCTACCGCACATCTGAGTCTGCTGGAGGTTCCTCGAGTGCTCCACCTCCACCTCAACAGAAGAAGAAGGCCATGGCAAAGCCAAAGGGCAAAACTGTGACACAAATGAGTGGCAAGGAGTTCTGGGCAAAGCGTCGCCGCAATCCTTATGAGGTTGATCAAGAACCCAATTTGGTCAACCGTCCGTTCTGGAATCGCTTCCAGTTTGCTGTCTACTTTGATGTGCTCAAGGCTAAGAAGAATCTCTTTGTCAGTGTTCGCTCCATCGACACGGAATACCTGGAGAAGGATCCGGTGTATTTTGGCGAGGCTCTTCAGATGTGCACTCAGCTCAACATTCTTTAGATCATTCAGTTCAACAAGGACTTTGATGCAGATCTTGTGGCTCAATTCTATGCCACGGTCCATCTAGGGACGGATGAGGACAGAACTCTGACATGGATGACCAATGGCAAACTGTTATCTGTCAAGTGGAAGGCGTTCATGGAGTTACTTGGGGTGGAAGACCAGGGACTTGAGACACCAGTTGGCTTTCGTCCTCACCAGAACGAAACCTCCACTCACAAGCAAGCTCTCTGGCCTGACTGCATAGTGAAGGTCCACCCTGAGACTAAAAAGGTAACATATGAGTTGTCTACCTATCTGGATATCCTTCACCACATCTTCCGTGAGACTCTTTTCCCTCGGATTGGGAATCATGATCTGGTTCACTCCTATCTTGTGGACATGCTTCTCTTTTGCCAACATCAGTTAGAGAGGAACACTGATGAGACCCTGGATATTTCACATGTGATGTGGTCTGAGCTCCCATCTACTATTTCTGAACGCAAGTGCCTCATCTATGGTCCGTTCATCATGCTGCTGAATGAGGAGGCTTGGGATCATGTCTATCCCAATGCATTGCTGGAGACTCGAGAGTTGGTGTCTCATGAGATCAAGCGTTGGAGGCGGAAGGACAACTGGGGCACTCATGCATCCAAAACTGGAGGCTCATCCTCCGCTTCTGCTATGGAGACAGAGGAGGCTGAGGTTGAAGCAGATGATGATGATGACTATGAGCCATCTGGTGCAGAGCCCTCGTGGGCAAAGAAGCTCAAGAAGAAGATGAAGAAGCTGTTTTGCATGCAGTCTCATGGTCAGTACATGACTCATGTGGCAAAGAAGAAGGCCAGGGGGCGTCACAAGGAGCTCATGCGTCAGTTGGGTGCAACTGTGGCCAGTGGCTCTGAGGAGCAGGTAACCGAGGAGGAAGAGTGGATCAAGCAGCATTGCCCATGGACTGATTCCGATGCCGAGCAGTTTCCGGTCGACGACGACGAAGACGATGACCCTGCTGCAATCTGATGATTCGAGACCTTCTCGTGCTCTTACCTGGAGCCATAGCTTAGCTCTCTGCCCTTTTGGTGTCTCGATGCCAAAGGGGGAGAGAGTTTAGGGATTTGTGCCTTTGTGTTTCTGTCGCTTGTGTGCTTTTCGTTTCTTGTGGTTTGGTTGGTTTTTCGTGAGACCTAAGTTCCCATCATATGGTGTGAGACATAAGCTACCCTATATTATTTATGTACCTGGTACTCTCTATCATGCATGATTATCTTACTATGTACTATGCTCTCATATCTTGCTTAGGTTGTTGGTCTCTAAAATATAGGGGGAGTGCTGATCCTAGCATGTGTGCCGTGCAGTCCAAAGCACTTATCTAGATAGCACACATCTAGGGGGAGCCAGTCTATATTTTAGGGGTGTGGATTTTGCATTTACATTATGTTATTATTCATATTATGCAAATCCCGTGTTGTCATCAATCCACCAAAAAGGGGGAGATTGTAAGGACATATTTAGCCAAATGGTGTTTTTGTGATTGATGACAATGCTTTTGCGGACTAATCATGTGTTCTAAGCTCTTTCAGATACATCTCACAAAGGCACAAGAAGATTAGAGGCCCCTCGGAATCTATGGAAGACGGTGGTTCCTTTTTGCTTAGTTTTTGGTGGTTCTGAGTGATAGGAAAGCCGTACTATTAAGAGGGGATCCGCTTTGGTAAGGTTTGGGTGAAATCAACACGTATACTTCTTTATTGCACCCATCATTCCTTCCTGCCGCAATGGAGCTCTTCTTTCCCATCTTCTCTAGCTTTTTCTGGCTCCAGCGGTAGCACCGCAGATCCCAGCGGTAGTACCGCCCGTGTGTTTCTCAAGTGGCAGTACCGCCCCACTAAGCGGTAGTACCGCTTAGTACACACTACGGTAGTACCGCCGCTGATCCGTGATACCACCGCCTTGACTCGCGAGCGCTTTTTCGTGTCGAGTTTTGCGGTACTAGGTGCGACAGTAGAGGCGGTAGTACCGATCCCAGCGGTAGTACCGCCCTGAGACCGCGGTAGTACCGCTCTGGGTCCCTACCCCTATGGCACGGTAGTACTACTTGTGTGGCAACGGTAGTACCGCTCTATAAGCGGTAGTACCGCTCACCCAAGTGGTAGTACCGCTCTGTGCGGGGCTGAGTGGGGGATAACGGTTGGATTGTTCCCCCCCACTATATAAAGGCTTCTTCTTCCTCCTTTTGACCCACCTCTTCCCCCACACACTCCATTGTTGCTCCAAAGCTCCATTTTCACCCGATCTCTCTCCCTAGCCAATCGAACTTGTTGATTTTCTTGGGATTGCATGAGAAGGCACCGATCTACACTTCAACCAAGAGATATTTGATTCCCCCCAGTAATCCCTAGCGGATCTTGTTACTCTTGGGTGTTTGAGCACCCTAGACGGTTGAGGTCACCTCGAAGCCATATTCCATTTGTGGTGAAGCTTCGTGGTTTCGTTGGGAGCCTCCAATTTAGTTGTGGAGATAGCCCCAACCTTGTTTGTAAAGGTTCGATTGCCGCCTTCAAGGGCACCACTAGTGGAATCACTGCACCTTGCATCATGTGAGGGCGTGAGGAGAATACGGTGGCCCTAGTGGCTTCTTGGGGAGCATTGTGCCTCCACACCGCTCCAACGGAGACGTACTTCCCCTCAAAGGGAAGGAACTTCGGCAACACATCCTCGTCTCCACCGGTTCCTCTTGTGGTTATTTCTTACCTTTACTTGTGCAAGCATTACTTGTTTATCTCCTATAGCTTGCTAGTGAAGTTGTTATCTTTACTTTCTATTAGTTGTCATCTTAGTAGCATATCTAGACAACTTACTTTGACGCTTAATTTAAAGTGGTTAAGAAAAGCTAAAAATTGTTAGTTGCCTATTCACCCCCCTCTAGTCAACCATATCGATCCTTTCAGAGGTTCGAGCGCTGGAGACGGAGGAAGAAGAAGCATAAGGGGAAAAGAGATGTGCCTCGGCTGTATTTATAGGCCGAGGGGTTAAAACGGCAAGCGCGGGAATCGAGGAGGCCGGAAATCCGATAAAGATTGAGCTGTCGCCTCGATCTTCGGTGCGGTAGTAAAGAAAGGTAACAAACGGGTGCATGCATTAAATGTGCAGATGATGTCACGACAGATTGAGGCAATTTCAGCGGGATGACGTCATGGCCGGTTTATGAAGCATACAAGTTGCAGAAAGGAAATCTATACAAGACTTCGAAGACTGACACGAACAAGTTAAAATCAATCTGGGGCCTAATGTCAGGGATATGACTAGTAGGCATAAACCGACTAGGAAGGTCCGGATTACGCTAGTAGAATTATCTTATCGGAAGCCCAGTAGAGTATGTATCAGGTGGTTATAACCCACAGAGGTTTAGGGCCCATGTATAAGGCCCATGATCTGTAAACCGTCATACCATGTAACTTGGGATGTAAGATAGAAAGAGTAGAGACCGAGGCGGACAGGTTTATGAGCCGGCCTCGGGACTCTGTAAACCAGACCGGGCGTCGCCTCCTATATAAAGGGACGACCCGACGATGGTTCAGGACAGGAAACAACAGCTCGAGACACAGGCAAGCGGATTCGCTCCCTGGTCATCGAAGCCCAACCAATACCACACCAAACTAGACGTAGGCTTTTACCTTCATCGAAGGGGCCGAACTAGTATAAAAATCCCTGTGTTTTTCGTCCGCTTTAACCCATTCAAGCTAACCCGAGTGATGGCCTCACACCTAATTCCGTTAACCCGGACATCTGGTGTGCTAAATCCACGACAATCCCCATGGAGGCCGAAGACGTGGGGCCCAAACAATTCGGGGCCCACCGAATACTATCCCGGAGCCTAGTGCGGCTCCAGGGTCCGAAGACCTGACTCCTCAAGTGGAGGAGGATACGGTGGCGCCCGGAGTTAATCCGGAAGCGCCGGACTACATGGAGGGAGCACTGCAATGTGCTCTCGTCATTGAAGAACACCGCACTATGATGGGTGCGGTGATGCAGAAGATTCAGCCCGTCAAGGGCGGACTGAATAAAGCCTTCAATAGCCTGTTAACAGGCTTTGAGGTAAGCAATGTAATGTTTTTATAGAACTTTATTATGTTTAATGCACATACATAACCAGTAGCCCCTGATGCTTTGTGTGATTCTGAAAAGAATCGGATGAAGTATCCATAGTATAGAATACTTACAAAGCTGAACTGCTGTGCAAGCTTCACTAGTTACGGCAACTGCGCGAGACACAGAGGTTGCCGAACTAAACCGGAAGCTCGTGTTGGCCAACGCGGACCTCGACCGCGTCAATCAACGTTTGGATGAAACAAAAGGTATGCGGATTTTAGGATGTCGATAATACTTAATTAATTGAGTATGTTTATAAACTCTGATGTGATATTCTATGTTACATAGTTGGCACCGCTGAGCTCGAGGCCCTCAAGGGCGAGGTTTCCAAGGCCAAGAAGGAGGCCGAAGCGAACAAGGTAGCCGCTGGCAAGGCGGATGGCGATTTAGAGGCCAAAAAGGCTGAGTGCGAGAAGCACCGGGCTCGGGTGTCCGAAGTCGAGGTCGAGGTCAAAGATGCCATCGTTAAAAGTGAGGCATTAGAGAACAAGACTTCGGAACAAGCGACCGAGCTATCTGCGGCAGTGAAGACTGCCCAGGATGTGCGAGGCGAGTCACACAACGCCCGTCAGGAAATCGAGCAGGCACGACAGATAGCATATGGTAAGACATTTCTCTTACAGGGCATCTTCGGAGGGCAGAAGTACATTGGGCTGACACGGTTATGGAGTTCTCCAGGTGTGTTTGCTGATTTTTCGAGGAGCAGTGCTGACGCTGCCCTGTACTTCCGAACCTTGGAGGGGAACAACACGGAGAAGGTGTTTTGGTCGCAGTTCTATGCGCCAAAACATCCGGTGCCCCTCAGCGACCAGATGAAGCAGCTGGTCGAGTTGCACAACATGGCGGGCTCGGCCATGAAGGACTTAATAGTCCGGCTATGGCCCGCTGAGCCGATCCCAAGTAGCTACTTCGGATTGGTGAAGTGGCTCGTTGAGGCGAGTCCGCGGGTTGACGCATTGACGCGTTCGGCCTGCATAGAAGGTGCTCAGATGGCCTTCGCTCATGTCAAAGTGCACTGGGCGAAGATGAACGCAGGGCATATAGCTACTGCTGGCCCGTCCGCAGGCAAGGAGCACCGCAAGCCGAAGAAGTACTTCGAGGATGTCATCGACGGCACCTGCCTTATAGAAGGTCAATGTTCGAAGGATGTTTTCTTCGAGTGATTGTATCGGATGTAAAGGCTATGCTTATGAATCCGATGAATATAACTTTTGCGCTATGTATGATATCAAAGTTTTTTACCTCCTGTTTGACTGTTTATTTAAATCTGAAAGTTTCCAGTCGTCAGCTTCAGCCCCCATGTACATAGTACTGGGGTGTTCGGTCATATGCATATACACTCTTTATCCAACGTCTTGGTCCGTGTAGGAGGTGTATGCGGAGCGAACCAGGCAATCAGACTATGCGGCGTTATTGCTTTCACTTAGTCGTAGGAGCTTGACATGTGGGGCTAGGTACTAGCCCCTGGTGCAGATATGTTATTCCTTTACTTAAGACATCCAGTTCCACCTGGTTGGGCAAAAAACCAACCCTTCGTATAACATGGGGTGGATCTCTATCGACCGTAGTATAAAACTAAGTCACCAGATTGCGGACCAGGTTCTCGCCTATCAAGACGGTCAGTTTTCGGCTTTCTCTACTGAGGTACTTGACCGGACGAGCCAGGAGTACAATCGCAGTAGTTCTCCCTTTACACCCTAGCCGAACAATCGGGCATGTAGGGGTAAGCATAGGAGCCGGGAAACCCAACTATTGACCCAAGACATGATTCAGAACTGATGCATATAAGTCAAACATCCAGGACGCCAAACATTCCCTATAGGTGTTCGGTCTTTTTAACATATACCGGGCTGAATGCAGCCCTTGGTATTTAGACCCTTATTGACAAGGCACATATGGCAATCTGATGTGGGAAGAGAACATTTATGATGAGTGAATGAAACTCTGAACGTAATGCGAATCAAGCCGCTGTATTAATATCCCTTTATGGTACGGCGAGCCGCAAACTTACAGACAATGCCGAAAACCTTTTTGGACATTTTACATGCCAAAAAGGTATATAACAAGAAATAGAAAAAGGTTTACACAGGGTCATAATCTTAAAATAAACCTTAATGCGGGTCCGTCCTGCACGTCTGCGCCATTTCCTCCTCTGTAATGTGTCCTTTAAGGGGTGAGATTATGATGGCCGCCTGTAAAAAGAAAAAAGAAAAACATGGTAAATAAAAAAAATCCAGTGTGGCCATAACAAGTCTGGTTCATTTAATGAACCTAAAGAATGTAAGTTTAGAGTCCGAATAGGATCCAGCCGAACTATGGACTATATGCAGGCGCCCCCAGTCGCCGCCCAAGGAATTTCTAAGGCATAATTATGTATTCGAGGCACATATGCTATTACCTTGTGGGGCAGTCGACGGGGGCATAGCTGTCAATCCTTCTAAGGTTCATCTGAGCTGCCGCACTGAGGAGTATGTCGGACACGTTTAGTTATGTCCGCTATTGGTAAATTAACCGGCTTGAATAGGCCGTTTTGGACTTCGGCTGCTAAGGCCGCAGTGTCCTCCTCCGTACGGAGGGAGCGCTCCATATTTCCATTGACCGTGATGACGCTATGTGGTCCGGCAATTTTAAGTTTTAAATAAGCATAATGCGGGACTGTATTAAAGCGGGCGAAGGCCGTTCTTCCGAGTAGTGCATGATAGCCACTTCAGAATGGAGCTATGTCGAAGATCAACTCTTCGATTTGAAAGTTATCAGGAGAGTCGAATACGACTTCCAATGTTATAGAGCCCGTGCAGCAGGCTTCTACGCCTGGTATCACTCCTTTAAAGGTCGTGCTGCTTGGCTTGATTCTTGACGGGTCGATCCCCATCTTGCAGACAGTGTCATGATATATCAGATTGGGACTACTGCCGCCGTCCATGAGGACTCGGGTTAGATGGTATCCATCGATTATTGGGTCGAGCACTAGGGAAGCCGAATACCCATGACGAATACTAGTCGGATGATCCCTGTGATCGAAAGTGATCGGACAAGCCGACCATGGGTTCAATTTGGGGGCGACAGGTTCAACGGCGTAGACATCTCGGAGTGCGCGCTTGCGCTCCCTCTTTGGGATATGAGTGGCATATATGATGTTCACTGTTTTAACCCCCGGTGGAAATTTCTTCTGTCCCCCTATATTCGGCTGGCGAGGCTCATCCTCATATTCGCTCTGAGACTCCTTCCCCTTATGTTCGACATTGAGCTTGCCGGCCTGCTTGAAGACCCAACATTTTTGGTTAGTGTGGTTGGTAGGTTTCTCTGGGGTGCCATGGATTTGGTAGGGCCTATCTAATATTTTATCCAGACTGAATGGACCATATCTGTTGCCTTTAAATGGCTTCTTCCGTTGACCGGGTCTGGAGCCGCTGAATCCGGCATTTACCGCTGTATCATCTGGGCTTCCAGCATTGTTTCGATGTTTGTTTTTGTTACGTCGTGGATTTCCATTGCCGTCCCTGACTTTAGATGTTCCAGGGTCACTGGTACTGCTACGAGCTATCCACCTATCCTCACCCACGCAAAAGCGAGTCATGAGTGTAGTTAGGGCTGCCATTGTCCTCGACTTTTCCTGTCCAAGGTGCCTGGCTAGCCATTCGTCCTGGATACTATGCTTGAATGCCGCTAAGGCTTCAGCGTTCGGACAGTCGACAATTTGGTTCTTCTTAGTAAGAAACCGATTCCAAAGCTTGCGGGCTGACTCCCGGGTTGTTGGATGATGTGACTTAGATCGTCAGCGTCTGGGGGCCGGACATAAGTCCCTTGAAAATTGGCCCGAAAAGCATCCTCAAGTTCTTCCCAACTCCCAATGGAGTTCTCTGGGAGGCTATTTAGCTAGTGCCAAGCTGGTCCTTTCAACTTGAGGGGTAAATATTTAATGGCATGGAGATCATTTCCTCGAGCCATGTGGATGTTAAGAATAAAGTCTTCTATACAGACGGCAGGATCCGTCGTTCCATCGTATGCTTCGATGTTCATGGGTTTAAACCCTTCTGAAAAATCATGACCTAGTACCTCATGGGTGAAGCACAGAGGGTGCGCAGCTCCTCTGTATTTTGCTATATCGTGGCGTATGTCCGATGGTTGTGATGTTCGGTATTGACCCCGAACTGGTATGTCACCGGCGCGATTGGCTTGATAGCCGTCGTCCCGTGCGGGAGCCCGGTCCCTAGGTCCGTAGATGGACCTGGTCTTGCTAGCTTTTTTGTTCAGGTCCTCACGCAGATCGTGTTTTTGGACTTGAGCCGCACCCTCTTTATCTTTACGGGGTGGTGGTGTGGGCTTGTGTACGCCATTGTTAGCAACTCTGTCCCGCCCGCGAGGTGGTCGGTCCGGTTTGTCGGCGGTGTTATTCTTCGGCAGGATGGGCATGACAACCTCGTCGTCGAAATCAGGCAGCAGTTTACGCTTGGGATAGCGTTTGGCTTGGCCGTTATAGCCATTTTTCTGTTCGGCGTCTAGCACCTTGTTCCATCCATCGTTGAGCGTGTCCTGTGCGGCTCAAAGCTGTCTCTGCTGCTTTTCCAGGCTCCTTGCGGTGGCAATAAGCCGCCGATGGAAGCGTTTTTGTTCAGAGGGCTCTTCTGGGATGATATATTCATCGTCATCCAGGCTAACCTCTTCTTCGGAGACCGGTTCGTAGTTACCATCTAAGGCATCGCTGTCATCGGACAGCGGCTTCGGACTCTGTTCGCCGTCCTCTCACTCTTCCTGCTCCATCGCTGGGTATGCGGGGTCTTCGGCTTGTTCCGGAGTGTCACCATCGTTAGTGACAGTGTTTCTATTTCTTCCTTTACGGGATTTAGTTCGGCGTTTTGGACGACGATGTTTGGGAGGTTCTTCGACAGGCTTGTCCTCTACGGGATTTTTTCCACCGTCGCCCTCTGCCTCTTTAGGTGTATCCACCATGTACACGTCATATGAAGACGTAGCTGTCCACCGCCCGGTTACGGGCCGGTTTTGTTCTGGATCCGCTTCGGCTTTGAGGTCCATCCCTTCGAAGTGCTCGGAAGCATAGTCAAGTAGATCGGTTAGATCTTCAACCGTGGCTACCAAGTGGGTGGTGGGTGGTGAGAAAAATTCTCCATCGGCCTCCAGTTCGAACCAGATACAATGCGGCTGTGTGTCCCCATCTAGGGAGAGTGATTTTAACGACCTCAGTATGTCGCCAAAGGGTGAGTGCTAGAGTATATCCGCAACACTGAATTCGGCAATAGACGCCCGATCTGGCTTGAAGGGCACAGATGCGTGTGATTCGGAATCCGAGGCCGGAGTTAGGTCTGGGGTTCCGATGACACAAACCTCGTCTAGAGTTGGGTCTGTGTGCGGCTCCAACGCCATTGAGTCCGCGGCTTTCGTGGCGGGGTTGAGCTCCCCGTCCTCTGGCGGCGCGGTCTATTCCGGATCTAGGGCCAGAACTGTTGCAGGTGCTATTTCCTGATTCGATGACAGAGCTAGGTCATGTTCATCGTGAAGGCAGAGAGAGGTTGCCGCTGGCTCAAATCCGGTGAAGATCAAGTCTCCACGGATATCAGCAACGTAGTTTAAACTTCTGAATCTGACTTGATGGTCAGGGGCATAGCTCTCAATCTACTCAAGATGGCCTTCAGTGTTGGCGCGTAGCGAAGCCGCCGAACACGAAGAGTTGTCGAGGAGGGAAGATTCCCTCGGTGCTGCCGTCGTTGTTGATGACGCAATCCATCGGTCCTTCCATCGACGACATAGTGGAACTCTCAATGAAAGCACCAATGTCGGTGTCAAAACCGGCGGATCTCGGGTAGGGGGTCCCGAACTATGCGTCTGAGGATCGATGGTAATAGGAGGCTGGGGACATGATGTTTACCCCAGTTCAGGCCCTCTCGATCGAGGTAATACCCTACTTCCTGCTATATTAATATGGATGAATATGAATACAAGAGTTGATCTACCTCGAGATCGAATTGGCTAAACCCTAAAGTCTAGCCTATGAGGATTTGAGATTCTCCGTTAGCCTATACGGACTAAACCCTCCAGTTTATATACACATTGGAGGGGCCTAGGGTTTGTACGTACCATCTTGCAGAAGAAGGAAAGATTACACCTGAACCTAAAACCTGCCTTTACACGAATATAGGACTCCTATCCGGATACGAGAGATGATCTTCGACTATGATCTTCACGGCCCACCAGTCCGGCCCACCAAGAGTTATATGGCCTCCCGAGGACCCCTCTATCCAGGACTCCCTCACCCCCTCCTTTATATACGTGGGAGGGGGGCACCCCAAATACACACAAGCCTATCTTTTAGTCGTGTGTGGTGCCCCCTTCCATGGTTACACACCTCGGTCATACCGTTGAAGTGCTTAGGCGTAACCCTGCACTGGTAACTTCAAGATCATCGTCACCACACCGTCGTGCTGATAAAACTCTCCCTCGTCCTCAACTGGATCTAGAGCTCGAGGGACGTCATCATGCTGAACGTGTGCTGAACACGGAGGTGCCTTACGTTTGGTACTTGGATCGGTTGGATCGTGGAGACGTTCGACTACATCAACCGCGTTACTAAACGCTTCCGCTTTCGGTCTACGAGGGTACTTGGACACACTCTCCCGCTCGTTGCTATGCTTCTCCTAGATAGATCTTGCGTGATCGTAGTTCTTTTTTGAAATACTACGTTTCCCAACAGTGGCATCATGAGCCATGTCTATGTGTAGATGATATGTAGGAGTATAACACAAAGAGTTGTGGGTGATAATAGTCATACTGCTTACCACAAATGTCATACTTTGATTCAGTGGTATTGTTGGATGAAGCGGAACGGACTGACATTATATGACTGCGTTCATGAGACTGGTTCTACCGACGTGCTTTGCACATAGGTGGCTGACAGGTGTCAGTTTCTCCAACTTTAGTTGAATGGAGTGTGACTACGGCCGGTCCTTGTAGAAGGTTAGACGAAAAATTGTTGTGGTTTTGATGCGTAGGTAAGAACGTAGCAGCCACGTAAAACTTGCAACAACAAAGTAGAGGACGTCTAACTTGTTTTTGCAGGGCATGTTGTGATGTGATATGGTCAAGACGTGATGAGTTATACGATATTGTATGAGATGATCATGTTTTGTAAAATATCGGCAACCGACAGGATCCTTATAGTTGTCTATTTATTGTATGAATTGCGAATGCCATGTAATTGCTTTACTTTATCACTATGAGTTAGCAATAGTAGTAGAAGCAATAGTTGGCGAGATGACCACAACGCTACGATGAAGATCATGGTGTCAAGCCGGTGACAATGGAGATCATGACGATGCTTTGAAGATGGAGATCAGAAGCACAAGATGATGATGGCCATATCATGTCACATATTTTGATTGCATGTGATGTTTATCTTATCATGCATCTTATTTTGCTTAGTACGTCAGTAGCATTATAAGATGATCCCATACAAAATTTCAAGGTACAAGTGTTCTCCCTGAGTATGCACCATTGCGACAGTTCATCGTGCCGAGACACCACGTGATGATCAGGTGTGATAAGCTCTATGTTCACATATAACGGGTGTAAGACAGTTTTGCACATGCAGAATACTCGGGTTAAACTTGATGAGCCTAGCATGTACAGACATGGCCTAAGAACACTGGAGACCGAAAGGTCGAGCGTGAATCATATAGTAGATATGATCAACATAAGATGTTCACCATTGAAAACTACTCCATCTCATGTGATGATCGGACATGGTTTAGTTGATTTGGATCACATGATCATTTAGATGACTTGAGGGATGTCTATCTAAGTGGGAGTTCTTTAGTAATATTATTAATTGAACTTTAATTTATGATGAACTTAGTCCTGATAGTTTTTGCATATCTATGTTGTTGTAGATCAATGGCCCATGCTACCGTTCCCTTGAATTTTAATGCGTTCCTAGAGAAAGCTAAGTTGAAAGATGATGGTAGAAACTACACAGACTGGGTCTGTAACTTGAGGTTTATCCTCATCGCTGCACAGAATAATTATGTCCTTGAAGCACCGCTAGGTGGCAAGCCCCCTCCCGCTAATGTAGACACTTTGAACGTCTGGCAGACGCGGTCTGATGACTACTCGATAGTTCAATGTGCCATGCTTTACGGCTTAGAATCGGCACTTCAAAGACGTTTTGAATGTCATGGAGCATATGAGATGTTCCAAGAGCTGAAGTTAATATTTCAAGCAAATGCCCGAGTTGAGAGATATGAAATCTCCAACAAGTTCTATAGCTGCAAGATGGAGGAGAACAGTTCTGTGAGTGAACACATACTCAGAATGTCTGGGTACCACAACCACATGACTCAACTTAGAGCCATAGTTAATGATGACAGTGTTATTGACAGAGTTCTTCAATCAGTGCCACCAAGCTATAAAGGCTTCGTGATGAACTATAATATGCAAGGGATGCAGAAGACAATTCCCGAGCTCTTCGCTATGCTCAAAGCCGCGGAGGTAGAAATGAAAAAGGAGCATCAAGTGTTGATGGTTAACAAGACCACTAGTTTCAAGAAAAAGGGCAAGGGAAAGAAAAGGGAACTTCAAGAAGAATAGCAAGCCAGTTGCTACTCCCGTGAAGAAACCCAAGTCTGGAGCCAAGCCTAAAACTGAGTGCTTCTACTGCAAAGGGACTGGTCACAGGAGCGGAACTGCCCCAAGTATTTGGTGGATAAGAAGGATGGCAAAGTGAACAAAGGTATATTTGATACGCACATTATTGATGTGTACCTTACTAATTCTCATAGCAGCGCTTGGGTATTTGATACTGGTTCGGTTGCTCATATTTGTAACTCGAAATAGGAGCTATAGATTAAACGAAGATTGGCTAATTAAGGACGAGGTGATGATGCGCGTGGGAAATGGTTCCAAAGTCGATGTGATTGCCGTCGGCATGCTACCTCTACATCTACCTTCGGGATTAGTCTTAGACCTAAATAATTGTTATTTGGTGAGAGCGTTGAGCATGAACATTATATCTGGACCTTGTTTGCTGCGAGACGCTTATTCATTTAAATAAGAGAATAATGGTTGCTCTATTTATGTGAGTAATATCTTTTATGGTCATCCACCCTTGATGAGTGGTATATTTTTGTTGAATCCCGATCGCAGTGATACACATATTCATAACATTGAAGCCAAAAGATGCAAAGTTGATAATGATAGTGCAATTTATTTCTGGCACTGCCATTTAGGTCATATTGGTGTAAAGCGCATGAAGAAACTCCATGTTGATGGGCTTTTGGAATCACTTGATTATGAATCACTTGGTGCTTGCGAACCATGCCTCATGGGCAAGATGACTAAAACTTTGTTCTTCGGAACAGTGGAGCGAGTAACTAACTTATTGGAAATTATACAAACTGATGTATGTGGTCTAATGAGTGTTGATGCTCACGGCGGGTATCGTTATTTTCTGACCTTAACAAATGATTTGAGCAGATATGGGTATATCTACTTGATGAAACACAAGTCTGAAACATTTGAAAAGTTCAAAGAATTTCAGAGTGAAGTAGAGAATCATCATAACAAGAAAATAAAGTTTTTACGATCTGATCGCGGAGGCGAATATCTGAGTTACGAGTTTGGTCTTCATTTGAAACAATGTGCAATAGTTTCGCAACTCACGACACCTGGAACACCACAGCGTAATGGTGTGTCCGAACGTCGTAACCGTACTTTATTAGATATGGTGTGATCTATGATGTCTCTTACCGATTTACCACTATCGTTTTGGGGTTATGCTTTAGAGACTACTACATTCACGTTAAATAGGGCACCATCTAAATCCGTTGATACGACACCTTATGAACTGTGTTTTGGCAAGAAACCCAAGTCGTTGTTTATTAAAGTTTGGGGCTGCGATGCTTATGTGAAAAAGCTTCAACCTGATAAGCTCGAAACCAAGTCGAAGAAATGTGTCTTCATAGGATACCCAAAGGAAACTGTTGGGTACACCTTCTATCACAGATCCGAAGGTAAGATATTCGTTGCTAAGAATGGATCCTTTCTAGAGAAGGAGTTTCCCTCGAAAGAAGTGAGTGAGAGGAAAGTATAACTTGATGAGGTAATTGTACCTTCTCCCGAATTGGAAAGTAGTTCATCACAGAAATTAGTTCCAGTGATTCCTACACCAATTAGTGAGGAAGTTAATGATGATGATCACGAAACTTCAGATCAAGTTACTACTGAACCTCGTAGGTCAACTAGAGTACGTTTCGCACCAGAGTGGTACGGTAATCCGATTCTGGAAGTCATGTTACTAGACCATGACGAACCTACGAACTATGAGGAAGCAATGATGAGCCCAGATTCCGCAAAATGGCTTGAGGCCATGAAATCTGAGATGGGATCCATGTATGAGAACAAAGTGTGGACTTTGGTTGACTTGCCCGATGATCGGCAAGCCATTGAAAATAAATGGATCTTTAAGAGGAAGACAGACGCCGATGGTAATGTTACTGTCTACTGTAAGTCCATCTAGTGCCCCTTAGTGATTTTGGTGTATTGAAGACTTATATGTTAAGGGACTAATGTGTTTTTGAGTGTACACATGTCTTATAAGTCTATGAGGAGTTTGATATTTACGATGAAAGTCGACCCCTAAAAATGTATGTCTTCAGTTGAAGACTTTTGTTTTCTTGAAGACTTTGAAAGTGAGGAAATTGGTGTGACCTTGAAGACTTGGATATTCATGCGAGGATTATGAAGCGTGAAGACTTCTGTTTTCGTAGTTTCATTTTCCCTTTCTTGAGTCATAGGAAAAATCGTATTGTTAAAGGGGGTCGAGTTAAAACTAAGGAAACATATTTCCAAGTGATGCTCAACTCAAAGCCTACACTACCGAATCCTTTCAAGTGAAGCCACTGGAAATCTCATACGGTTCAGTCAATTTCTTTAGTGACAGAGATGAAGTTCTTCTAGTCTCTCAGGAATTTGCTCTGACTGAGGAGTTAGGAATTCGCCAGTGTGGATTGCCTACAAGTGAGGAACATGATAGCCCTTAGGAATTTGAGAGCTCAAATTTGTGACCGTTGCTGCGCTATGCGCCCGCTTCCCACAATATCTTATCTACCTAACGATCATATCATTTAAGGGCATTTATGTCTTATCATGTCCGGATGCTCCCTAGGCTATAAATAGCTGCCCCCTACAACCACTAGTTGGTTGGCTGCTCCGAGAGAAACTGATACTTGTCATTAGAGCAACCCATCCTTCAAGGACTTTGAGCGAAAATCATCAAGTGAGGAAAAACCCCAAACCCAAACACCTAAAACCCAAAAGTGATTGAGCATCAGTGAAGAGAGTGTTCCTGTGTGGAGCTAACGCTTGTTACCTTTGAAGACTGTGATCTTCCAGAAGGTTAGACGTCAAAGGTCTAGAGCATCCAAGAGGAATTGTGGATCGCCGAGTGACCAAGTGTGTGAAGGTTTGGAAGTCATTTGTGAAGACTTACCACGAGTGATTGGGCGAGGTTTGTGTGACCTTAGCTCAAGGGGAATACAGTGAGGACTTGGTGTCTTGGACTGTGTGTCCAGGACTGGGTGTCCGGGACTGTGTGTCCTTAGGTTTAAATACCTAGCCGCCCTAACTAGACGTACAACTGTCACAACAGTTGGAACTGGTCTAACAAATCATTGTCTTCATCAAGCCTACTGGTTCTATTTCCTCAAACCCTTCCATTTACTCATTCATGTGTTGATGAACTTGATCTGTACTGTTTGAAGACTTTGACTGAAGACTTTCTCAATTTGCTCAACCCAATTTTTTCAGTCCTCAGTCCTCAGCCTGCTTATCCTGTTTACACGCTACTTGTACTATGTGCTTGTTTTCATTTCATCATGATAACCATGCTACTAAGTAGTTTGTTGCTTAGTAAATTCCTCAGCTAGAATTTCCTCAGTGATGAATTTGAAAAAATCGCCTATTCACCCCCCTTCTAGTCGATATAATGCACTTTCATCTACAAAGCTCGACTTGTTGGGAAAGGTTTTTGACAAGTTCAAGGGGTTGACTATGATGAGACTTTATCACCAGTAGTGATGCTTAAGTCTGTCCGAATCATGTTAGCAGTTGCCGCATTTTATGATTATGAAATCTGGCAAATGGATGTCAAGACTGCATTCCTTAATGGATATCTCAAATAAGAGTTGTATATGATGCAACCAGAAGGTTTTGTCGATCCTAAAGGTGCTAACAAAGTGTGCAAGCTCCAACGATCCATCTATGGACTGGTGCAAGCATCTCGGAGTTGGAATATACGCTTTGATGAGGTGATCAAAGCATATGGTTTTATATAGACTTTTGGAGAAGCCTTTATTTACAAGAAAGTGAGTGGGAGCTCTATAGCATTTCTGATATTATTTGTGGATGACATATTATTGATTGGAAATGATGTAGATTTTCTGGAGAGCATAAAAGGATACTTGAATAAGAATTTTTCAATGAAAGACCTCGGTGAAGCTGCTTATATATTGGGCATCAAGATCTATAGAGATAGATCAAGACGCTTAATTGGACTTTCACTAAGCATATACCTTGATAAAGTTTTGAAGAAGTTCAAAATGGATCAGTTAAAGAAATGGTTCTTGCGTGTGTTGCAAGGTGTGAAGTTGAGTCAGACTCAATGCCCGACCACTTCAGAAGATAGAGAGAAAATGAAAGTCATTCCCTATGCTTCAGCCATAGGTTCTATCAGGTATGCAATGGTGTGTACCAGACCTGATGTGTGCCTTGCTATAAGTCCAGCAGGGAGGTACCAAAGTAATCCAGGAGTGGATCACTGGACAGCGGTCAAGAACATCCTGAAGTACTTGAAACGGACGAAGGATATGTTTCTCATTTATGGAGGTGACAAAGAGCTCGTTGTAAATGGTTATGTCAATGCAAGCTTTGACACTGATCCAGATGACTCTAAGTCACAAACCAGATACGTATTTTTTCAACGGTGGAGCTATCAGTTGGTGCAGTTCCAAGCAGAGCGTCATGGCGGGATCTACGTGTGAAGCAGAGTACATAGTTTCTTCGGAAGCAGCAAATGAAGGAGTCTGGATGAACGGGTTCATATCCGATCTAGGTGTAATACCTAGTGCATAGGGTCCAAAGAAAATCTTTTGTGACAACACTGGAGCAATAGTCTTGGCGAAGGAATCCAGGTTTCACAAGAGAACCAAGCACATTAAGAGACGCTTCAACTCCATTCGCGATCAAGTTAGGGAGGGAGACATACATATTTGTAAAATACATACGGATCTGAATGTCGCAGACCTGTTGACTAAGCATCTTCCACGAGCAAAACATGATCAGCACCAAAACACCATGGGTGTTAGAATCATTACTATGTAATCTAGATTATTGACTCTAGTGCAAGTGGGAGACTGAAGGAAATATGCCCTAGAGGCAATAATAAAGTTGTTGTTTATATTTCCTTATATATCATGATAAATGTCTTTTATTCATGCTAGAATTGTATTAACCGGAAACTTGATACATGTGTGAATACATAGACAAAACAGAGTGTCCCTAGTATGCCTCTACTTGACTAGCTCGTTAATCAAAGATGGTTGAGTTTCCTAAACCATAAACATGTGTTGTCATTTGATTAACGGGGTCACATCATTAGGAGAATGATGTGATGGACAAGACCCATCCGTTAGCTCAACATTATGATCATTTAGTTTTATTGCTATTGCTTTCTTCATGACTTATACATGTTCCTCTAACTATGAGATTATGCAACTCCCGAATACCGGAAGAACACCTTGTGTGCTATCAAACGTCACAACGTAACATGGTGATTATAAAGATACTCTACAGGTGTTTCCGAAGGTGTTTGTGGTGTTGTCATAGATCGAGAATAGGATTTGTCACTCCGAGTGTTGGAGAGGTATCTCTGGGCCCTCTCGGTAATACACATCATAATAAGCCTTGCAAGAAAATGACTAATGAATTAGTCATGAGATGATGTATTACGGAATGAGTAAAGAGACTTGCCTATAACGATATTGAACTAGGTATGATGATACCGACGATCGAATCTCGGGCAAGTAACATTCCGATGACAAAGGGAACAACGTATGTTGTTATGCGGTTTGACCGATAAAGATCTTCATAGAATATGTAGGAGCCAATATGAGCATCCAGGTTCCGCTATTGGTTATTGACCAGAGATGTGTCTCGGTCATGTCTACATAGTTCTCGAACTCGTAGGGTCTGCACGCTTAACGGTCGATGACGATTAGTATTATGAGTTATGTGATTTTGATGACCGAAGATTGTTCGAAGTCCCGGATGAGATCACAGACGTGACGAGGAGTCTCGAAATGGTCGAGACATAAGTATCGATATATTGGAAGGTCATATTCGGACACCGGAATGGTTCCGAAGTGTTTCGGGTATTTTCCGGAGTACGGGGAGGTTACCGGAGCCCCTCCTGGGAGTCAATGGGCCTTAATGGGCCTTAATGGAGAGAGGAGGCATCAACCAAGTGGTGGGGCGCGCCCCCTAGGCCCAAACCTAATTGGTTTAGGGTTTGGGGGCCCGGCCCCCCTTTCCTTATCTTCTGCTCCTCATTCCCTCCTTCTCCTACTAGGAATAGGAAAGGGGGGAGGCGAATCCTACTTGGAGTAGGACTCCCCTCCTTGGCGCGCCACACCTTGGCCGGCCTCCTCCTCCCTCCCTCCTTTATATACGTGGGAGGGGCACCCCAAAGACACATAAGCCAATCTTTTAGCTGTGTGCGGTGCCCCCCTCCACGGTTACACACCTCGCTCATATCGTTTCAGTGCTTAGGCGAAGCCCTGCATCAGTGACTTCATCATCATCGTCACCACGCCGTCGTGCCGATGAAACTCTCCCTCGCCATCAACTGGATCAAGAGCTCTAGGGATATCATCGTGCTGAATGTGTGCTGAACATGGAGGTGCCGTACGTTCGGTACTTGGATCGGTTGGATCGTGAAGACGTTCGACTACATCAACCTCGTTACTAAACACTCTCCTGCTCATTGATGTGCTTCTCATATATAGTACGTTTCCCAACACTAAGTACTAGGCCCTGGTGCGTGTAGGGCTTTTCGAACTATGGTGCCCGTTTTACGCGGCTGGACGAAGACCGGCCCCTCGTATAACACGGAGTGGATCGCTATCGATCGTAGTATAACACTAAGTCACCGAATCGCTTGACCAGCTCTCGCTTCATCATGACAGTCAGTTTTCGGCTTTCTCTACTGAGGTACTTAACTGGAATAGCCAAAAGTACAATTGCAGTAGTTATCCCTTTACTACCTTAGCCAAACAATGCGGAACGTAAGGTGGTAAGCACAGGAGCCGAGCAACCAAACGATAAACCCAAGACATGATTCGGAGCCAATGCATATAATGCAATATCCGGGATGCCGAACAGTTCCCTATAGGTGTACGAACTTTGGAGGTGTGCCAGGCCGAATACAACCCTTGGTATTAAGTCCGGGTATTTAAGGCATACTTGGCAATCTGATGTGGGGAGAGAACACATGTGGTAATAAGATGAACTCCAAGCGAAATTGGAACCAAACTGCTTCTTTTATATCTCATTTAATACGGCGATTCATGTGGTTACAAATAATACCGATAACATCTTTGGGCATTATACATGCCAACAGAAGAAAAGATTAAAAATAAAAAAGTAGAGAAAAGGTTTACACAAAGCCTGAGTCTAAAAGGAAATCTCAGTACGGGGCCCTGCTGCACGTCTGCGCCACTTTCTCCTTTGCAATACGTCCTTGAGGAGAGGAATTATGATGGCCGCCTGTGAAAATGGAGAAAGGATTCTGGAAAAAAATGTTCTTCACAGCCGTAAACAATGTAGGTTCTTTTAAATGAGCCTTAAAAATAAAATGTATTTTAGAGTCCGAATAGGGTCAAGCCGGACTATGGACAATTTGTATGCGGTGCGCCCAAGGTATTTTAAGGGCATAATTGTGTACGCGAGGTACGTATGCTACCACCTTATGGGGCAGTCGATAGGGGTGCAACTACTAATCAAGCTCAGGTTCCTCTGAGCTGCCGCATTGTAGTGCGGACCAGACACATTTAGCTGTGTGTGTGGTCTTGACGACCGATGAACTACTCGGCTTGAAGAAGTCGCTTTGGACCTCGGCTGCTAGGGCCGCAGTGTCTTCCTCCGTACGGGGGGAGCGCTCCATGTTTCCATTGACCGTGATGGCGCCACGTGGTCCGGGCATTTTGAGCTTTGAGTAGGCATAATGCAGGACCTCATTAAAGCGAGAAAAGGCTGTTCTTCCGAGTAGTGCGTGATAGCCACTTCGGAAAGGAGCAATGTCGAAGATTAACTCTTTGCTTTGAAAGTTATCAGGAGAGCCGAATACGGGCTCCAATGTTAATGAGCCTGTGTAGCGGGCCTCTACGCCTGGTATGACTCCTTTAAAGGTAGTGCTACTGGGCTTGATTCTTGACGGGTCTATCCCCATCTTATGGACAATGACTTGGTATATCAGATTGAGACTGTTGCCGCCGTGCATAAGGATTCGAGTAAGATGATATCTGTCAATTATAGGATCAAGCACTAGGGCCACCGAACCTCCGTGATGGATACTGGTTGGGTGATCCCTGCGATCAAATGCGATCAGACAAGCCGACCATGAGGTTAACTTGGGGGTAACATGCTCTACAGCGTAAACGTCCCTGAGTGCGCGCTTGCGTTCCCTCTTGGGGATATAGGTGACATAGATCATATTCACGGGTTTTACCTCCGGCGGGAATTTCTTCTGTCCCCTAGTGTTCGGTTGGCGAGGTTCATCCTCGGCTTCACTTTGAGGTCCTTTCCCCTTTTGTTCGGCATTTAACTTTCCGGCTTGCTTGAAGACCCAACAATTACGGTTGGTATGATTTGCGGGTTTGTCAGGGGTGCTATGAATCCGACAAGGCCTTTGTAGTATTTTGTCCAAGCTAGATGGATTGTCTCTGTTGCCTTTGTATGGTTTCTTCCGTTGATCGGGACTGGAGCCACTGAATCTGGCGTTCACTGTCGTGTCGTCTGTGCTTCCAGTATTGTTTCGACGCTTGTTCTTATTGCGTTGTGGCTTGCCATTGCCATCCCTGACTTCGGAGGTGCCAATGTCGCTGGTGCTATTACTGCTACGAGCTAGCCAGTTGTCCTCACCCGTGCAAAAGCGGGTCATGAGTGTAGCTAGGGCTGCCATTGTTCTCGGCTTCTATTGGCTGAGGTGTCTAGCCAGCCACTCGTCCCGGAGACTGTGTTTGAATGCCGCTAAGGCCTCGGCGTCCGAACAGTCAACAATTTGGTTCTTTTTAGTTTAGAACCGATTCGAAAGCTTGCGGGCTGACTCCCCGGGTTGCTGGATTATGTGACTTAAATCGTCAGCATCCGGCGGCCGGACATAAGTCCCCTGAAATTTATCCCAAAGAGCATCCTCAAGTTCTTCCCAGCTTCCAATGGAGTTTCTGGGATGTTGTTTAACCAGTGCCGAGCTGGCACTTTTAGTTTGAGAGGTAAGTATTTGATAGCGTGGAGGTCATCTCCGCGAGCCATGTGGATGTGAAGAATAAAGTCTTCTATCCATACAGCGGGGTCCGTTGTTCCATCATATGTCTCGATGTTTACGGGTTTAAACCCTTCTGGAAATTTGTGATCCATCACCTCATCGGTGAAGCACAGAGGGTGTGCGGCACCCCTGTATTTTGCGATATCGTGGCGTAGTTCGAACGGTGTTTGTGTTCGGTGTTGGTTCCGAACTGGATTGTGACCGGCTTGTTTGGCTTGATAGCCGCCATCTCGTGTGTGAGCACGTTCCCTTGATCCGTAAATTGATCTGGCCTCGCCAGCCTTTCTATTCAGGTCCTAACATAGATCGTACTTATGGCCCTGAGTCGATGTATCCTTTCCTTTACGGTGAGGAGGTGCGGGCTTGTGTACGGCATTGCTGGTCGCTTTGTCTCGTCCATGGGGTGGTCGGTCCGGTTGATTGGACAGATCATACTTCGGCAGAATTGGTGCGAGGGCCTTGTCGTGGAATTGGGGCAGCATCTTGTGCTTGGGATAGCTCTTTATCTGGCGCTCACGACAGTATCTTTCTTCAGCTTCTAGCACTTCATTCCATCTGTCGTTGAGCGTATCCTGTTTGGCTTGAAGCCGCAGCTACTGCTTCTTCAGGCTCCTTGCCGTGGTAATGAGCTATTGTTGAATACATTTCTGTTTGAGCTGTTCTTCTAGGACGATGAATTCTTCATCTCCCAGGCTGATGTCCTCTTCGGAGACAGGTTGATAATTGCTGTCATCCGCATCGCTATGATCAGCCAGCAGTTCTAGACTGTGTTCGCCATCCTCCCGTTATTCCTGCTCCACGGCTGGCTCCACGGGATCATCGGCTTGTTCTATATCATCATCGTCTTTACTGATAGTGTTAATCTCTTTCCCTTTACGGGATCAAGATTGACGTTTCTGACACCGGCGTTTAGGAGGTTCATCGATGGGCTTATCCTGCTCTGGATTTGCATCGCCATCATCTTCCTCCCCATTGGGTGTATCCACCATATACACATCATATGTAGAGGTAGCCATCCATCGCCCTGTTGCGGGAAGGTTTGTACTTAGATCGGCTTCGGCGTCGTGGTCCATCCCATCGATGTCTTCGGTAGTGTACTCTAGTAGATCGGTTAAATCTTCGACCGTGGCTATCAAGTGGGTGGTGGGTGGGAAGCAAAATTCCCTGTCCTCAGCCCCCAGTTAAAACTAGGCATAGTTCGCCTTGGAGTCCTCCATTAGGGAGAGAGATTTTAGTAAGTCTAGCGCTTCGTCTAAGGGCGAGTGCTGGACATGTGTTTGGACATCTGCGGGGCTGAGTTTAGTGATAACTGCTTGATCGAGCCCAAAAAGCGCAGATCCCGAAAGTTTGGAACTCGTGATTGGGGCCGAGTCTGGTGCTCCAGCGACGGGGTGAGTCCCGCTCAATGCTGGATCCGTGAGCGGCCCGAGCGCTGCGAAGTCTACGATTTTCGTGGCGGGGTTGATCTTCCCGTCCTCGGAGGAGGCGATCTGCTCCAGATCTAGGGCTAGAGTTGTTACAGGTGTTGACCCCTAGATAGGGTCCGATGACAGATCTAAGTCGTGTTCTTCATGGAGACAGGGGGCAGCCGCCGTGTGTGCGAATCCATCGAAGGTTAAATCTCCGCGGACGTCAGCAACGTAGTTCAAGCTTCCAAATCTGATCTGATGGCCAGGGGCGTAGTTGTCAACCTGCTTGAGGTGGCCTTCCGTGTTGTCACAAAGCACGAAGCCGCCGAACACGAAAAGCTGGTCGGGGAGAAACATTCCCTCAGTGGTGGCGCTGTCATTGATGACGAACCGAGCCATTAATCCTTCTGTCGACGGCACAGTGAAACTCTCAATGAAAGCATCAATGTTGGTATCAAACCGGTAGATCTCGGGTAGGGGGTCCTGAAAAATGCGTTTGGGGATTGATGGTAACAGGAGACTGGGACACGATGTTTTTACCGAGGTTCAGGCCCTCTCGATCGAGGTAATACCCTAGTTCCTGCTTGATTGATCTTGATGGATATGGGTTACAAGAGTTGATCTACCTCGAGATCGTGATGTCTAAACCCTAAAAGCCTAGCCTATGTGATTGTTATGATTCTTGTCGCTACGGACTATACCCTCCGGTTATATATGCATCGGAGGGACCTAGGGTTGTACATGACCATCTTGCAGAGGAAGGAAATTATTACACACAGACTCTAAACTTGCTATTTTACACATATGGGAGTCCTATCTAGATACGGGAGATAGTGTTCAGTAATAATCATCACGGCTCACTAGTCCAGCCCATAACGAACAATCCGGCCACCTGAGGACCCCTTAATCCAGAACTCCCTCAGGCGCGCCTCCACCCTTGTGGCTGCCTTGTGGATCTTCTGGTCCATCTCTGGCACTCCATGGGCTTATTTTGGTCCATAAAAAATCGTCTTAAAGTTTCAGCTCGATTGGACTCCGTTTGGTATTCCTTTTATGCGAAACTCAAAAACAAAGAAAAAACAGAAACTCGTACTGGGCTCTAGGTTAATAGGCTAGTCCCAAAAATAATATAAAATAGCATATAAATGCATATAAAATATCCAAAACAGATAATATAATAGCATGGAGCAGTAAAAAATTATAGATACATTGGAGACATATCCGATTTCCACCATATGTAGATACAAGTTTTGGAACCTCCTCCAGTTGATCTAGTTCTAGTTATTGTTGGTCCTAGTTGACTAATTAGAGCTAGCCCTAGCCACCTATAATCCTCATAATTAGAAGCCTCGTGTGGTTCTAATCTTCTCCCTCTAATTGTCCGGCAACGATTAGCTCTGGACGGCGAAGCGCTGCCGGATCATGAAGACTGTACGCTTGCGACCAAGTAGAGATGCCGTGCTTTCAATCTTCCGTTCGAGGGATCGCTCAAGGGCGGTTCACGAGATCATCATCAATGTTCGAGGGTCCAAGTATGATGTACACTGACTCGTCTACTTCCCCTACACTCACGGAGTCGGTAACGATCGTTGATCACAACTTGTTATGCATATTCATATTGTTCCTGGGTAATCGTAGGGCGATTTTTTTGTTTTCTACTACGTTTCCCAACAATGGTGTGATGAGCGGTTCTATGAGTAGATGCAAGTTGTGATCTATATCACATGTGGATGTGAGGGTGATGTTCTTGTTTTTCTTCTCTTGAGTGTTGCTTCGGTTCAGTTCATTGACGGCATGGTGTCGCTTTCTACGAAGTTCTAACAATCGCTCTGCTCTGGTTGTCGATGATCTTCTAACAGATCCTTAGGCTTCACCATAGTCAAGAATGGTGAACCATCGCGTACACAAGAGGGCGATGAAGATGGATGATCTTCTAGTGGGTCACGCGTATTATATGAAGTTTAGTGTGGGGGAAAGAGATTTTTTTAATTAAGTCTCTTCTTCCACACACCCCGAAAGTTAATCTAGCAACAAGGATTATCACTTTATGGTGTGCACATAGGTAGCTAGGTTTATTCGTAAACCTAGAAGCCACATAATTAAAATTTGCCAAACCGAGGTCGTCTAACTTGGTTTTGCAAGGTTTGCATATGATATCGTATAGCCTTCGTCATGATAATGAGTTTATGTATGAGATAGTTATATGTTGTAATGTTAAGTGGCTTGGGCGTCATGGCATGATGGCTGGAGCCACGTGATTACCACCTTAATGTAAATATCGTAGAGTTAGGTGACATGTGATGGTGGCAAGACATACACTGAGGACCCTGACGAGGAGAAGGTGTAGCAAGGCGCGGGATGAGGAGTTATAATTTCGTGCAACGGCGGAATTTCAGATTTTGGTGCCACGACAATGTTTTCTGAAATGGTCGCCACGACAACATTTTCTGAGATTACCGCCACAACAATGTTTTTGAAACGGTTGCCACAACAATGAAATAATGGCCATCACGTCACTTCAACCGGAGATTGAAGACGATCACAGAGAACTCCCGACGGCTAGGGCTATACCATATCATGCTATTATGAATTGCCTGAGATGTTTATCCCTTTGTTGTCTGCACCCTTTGATTGCGTAGTAGTCAATTATTAGGGTGATCTTTCACAGTAAGTATCAAGTTAAAATGTGTTCTTCCCAGTGTTGCAACCGTCTATAACACGTAGCGTTCCAGAGTGCGTCATGTACACATGAGTACAAATGGGACGTGAGGTGTAAGACGGAGATGGTTAGATCAATTATGACAATAGCACTCGGATGTCTTAAAGTTCTGGCAGAATCGTTCTGAGCTCGGAGCACAAAGCATCAAAAGATGAACAAGAGTCAATGGAGATATGATTGACAAAAGTTTGCCTACTAGTCAAAATTCTCGTCATCAGTGATGTCCACATTAATGGTTTAGAACTAAATTTGGATCTTGAATCACTCACTATCAATTATGAGAGATATTGATTTGAGTGGGAGCACAATTATGTATTAATTAAGTTTAATAACTAGTGGAAATTAGTTATGAACCATGTCTATGTGTAGTTTGCATTATAATTGTAGAATTATGGCTCACGGTTCCACCTTTCTTGTTGAAATTGATTTACTGTTATTTATCTAGTTGAAACTTTATGTTTGAGAGGATCGTCCTCTAAAAGTGTCAAGAAGGATTTTGTCCTACTTCATGTTTACAATACTCTCTTGATGATGACGTGGATGACGAGACTCGTGCCCTTCAATCCAAAAGCTAGAATAACATTACGGTCTACTTGCTTCTGAGAAACCCGAACTTTGTAATGTTTGGGATAGTTATGTCATATTCTTGGAACTAAAAATTCTTGTTAAAAACAAAAAAGATATGTGATATCTAAAGAAGTGTTTTTTTTGCAAATTCTAGTGAAGTGTTCAACTATGTTTAAGTATAAAATGCGTAAGATCCAGAAGAAAGCCAGTCATGTGTTGACGATGAAAACTTGTAGAGAAAGAACAAAACCAAAGGATGTAATGATACTTACACGCCTAGGGAAGTTCAGGGCTCACGCCACTCTTAAAGTTGTTGTTTCTTCTGAGAGTAAGAGAAATGTTGAAGTACAACTACAAGAAGTAAAAGGCAGAAAGAAAACAAGACTGGAATGTCCAGCTCAGGTATGAATACCATACAAGTTATGAGTTGTAGAGGTGGTTGGTCAAGAAAAATATAGTCCTTGGTAAGAACGATCAATTCCTTGATCCCTAATTCTTTGGTATTGTGGTTAAAATGTTAATCACAAGGATATCGACTCGATTGCGTATTATTGCAAATCGTTGCAAGGAACTACGAACGGCCTAAATGAACAACAAATAATGAGGTTAAAATATTTTGATGGATTTGTAAATGATATTTATATCAGTGTATTTCCTCGTATTTATTATCAAAATTCATGTTAGAGTTTTTTCGTACACTCTATCCCATTGCATAGAAGTTACAAGGAGGTTGTTCATGACAGAACAATAGTTGTGCGATGTTATGAAGGAGGTTGTTCATGACATAACAATAGTTGTTCGATGTTATGAACAAAAGGGCATACCCTTATTGTGAATAAGATGTATATTATGAATATTGATAATAAAACTGAACATCCATAACATTGACGCTAAATGTCGCAAGACTAAATGAATACCAAATGTGTGTGGCACTGCATTTTGTCACATTGCTGAAACTAGCATGGAGAAAGTTCATGGTGATGAATTTTGAAGTCATCTGATTGAGAATCATCTCACACTTGCAAATCCAATTAGTTAAGTAAACTAAAATACCGTTCACAGTCCATAGAGAACAAGCAACAAAATAATTAGCTATATGCATATCGATGTGTATAGTCCAATAAGTGTTGTTGCAAGTAGTGGATTTATCTATCTTCAAGGATGACTCAAGTAGATATTTATATTTACTTATTGAGACATAAAACTTGATCTTTTGAAATATTTTAGATGGTTTTCAGAATGAAGTAGAATTTATTGTAACAAGAAAATTATGTTTCTTCAGTTAGATTGTAGAATGGAATATTTGAGTTACAAGTTTAGCGAATGCCTAATGAGCTATAAAGGTATTTTATAGCTTGAAACTCCTAGAACAATACTAAGAGTAGAGTGTTTTAAGTAGATGCAATCAAGCTATGTATGACATGGTCAGATTAAAGATGACATTCATTATTTTGCCAATATACTTTCAAAGTGATGCTTGATACGTCCATTTTGCAACATGTTTTTATGTTGATATTTATTGCATTATGGACTGCTATTTCACTTTATGGTACAATACTTTTTCCTTTCCAGTCTTATTTTACGAGATTTACATGTGGAGGGAGAATGCCGACAACTGGAATGCTGGACCGGAAATGAGCAAATATGTGATATTGTCGGGGTTTTGGTGCGACATATGCCAAAGGATGGCTTATCATGCATTGGGACAAGAGTACGTCGCCGGGCCCTGGAAGCGGGAAAAGGCGATATTTAGGATGCCTACGAATCTTACCCAGGTTTGGGGCTCTCCGTGGAGATAACACCCCTAGTCCTGCTCTGCGGGGACTCCATGTCATGACTAATGTCAATATGGTAGCTACAAGGTTGCTCCTTGAGCTGTGTCGTCTAGAAGAGTAAGAAGGGCAAGGCTATCTCTCTTCTTTCCCTCTAGGGAATGTGAGTTGTCGCTAGGGTTGCTCCCTATCTGTGTATCTCTCTTTGTGTCTCTCTCAAAGTCTAACCCTTTTGCATGGATGACCCTGGGGGGTTTATATAGGCCTACCCCCTAGGGCTACAACGGTAATCCGGCCAGGGCGGGCCCCGACTGTCAGCGTCTCTGGGAGCCGGCTTCTCCGCTGGCTGCTGGGTCCCGCCGCCTCGTGGGTCCCGCCAGTTGCTGGAGACATGTCTGTCCAGTGGGCCCGCCGTTTGTGGGCCCACGTGATTGTGCTTTGCTGTTGATGTCCTCCTGCTGACGGAGGCCCCGTCAGAGAGGGAGTGGCTACAGTACCGCTGCCTTGCGGTCGTACACTATTGCCTCGCCTCGTCTTGTCATCTTGATGGGGTTCAGACTCCAAGGGAACGGTTAGCCGCCTGCTACAGGGCGGCCCGTTCCCTAGGCCGTCTGCCAGAGGTCGGCTGCTTCTGGGTGGCTCGCTGACGGCTGGGCCACTCCGCCTGCGGGTAGTGGGATCGTGCTTCCTCTGACCAAAGATAGGTCATTGGTAACATGGCTACAGTGATGCGCCGATCAGGGAGTGTCCGCAACGTACGCTCACACTGTAGCCATGCTTCTTTGGATTCTGGGAGGCAGGCTTAACTATAGCCATGCTTTAGTCTTGTCACGGATCTCCAGCGCACACTCCGAGGGGGAGGCACGGGGCCGTCTGCCAGATGTCGACCGCTGGGCGGTCCTAGGAGACGGCCTAATGCGCAGGCGGCCAAAGGATGGCTGGCGACCTTTTTGTCTTGAAACGCCATGGGTGGTCGATGAAGACACCCGTGGTCAATATCTCCGACAGATACCTATTCTGCAAACCTCCAAATGTCCTGAAATTTTATGGAGAATTGTTTTGGAATATATAAAAATTATTGGGCGAAGAAACAACAGAAGGAGACCCACCAAGTGGCCCCAAGCCTAGGGCGTGCCCTACCACCAGGGCGCGCCTCCCGAGCTTGTTGGCCAGCCCCCGTTGTCCATCTTCTGCTATATGAAAGGTTTGGCCTAGAAAAATAAAAGGAGAGCTTTCAGGACGAAGCATCGCCGCCTCGAGGTGGAACTTGGGCATAAGAAATCTAGGGCTCCGACGGAGCTGTTCTGTCGGGGAAACTTCCCACCCGGAGGGGGAAATCGAAGCCATCGTCATCACCAAGGATCCTCTCATCGAGTGAGGTTCAATCTCCATCAACATCTTCACCAGCACTATCTCCTCTCAAACCCTAGTTCATCTCTTGTATTCAATCTTTTTCTCAAAACCTCAGTTTGGTACATGTGGGTTGCTAGTGGTGTTGATTACTCCTTATAGTTGATGCTAGTTGGTTTATTTGGTGGAAGATCATCTGTTCAAATCCTTGATGCTACTCAATACCCCTATTATTATGAACATGAGTATGATTTGTGAGTTGTTATGTTAGATTCCTGAGGACAAGGGAGAAGTCTTGTTATAAGTAATCATGCGAATTTGGTATTCATTTGATATTTTGATGAGTTGTACGTTGTCTTTACTCTAGTGGTGTTATGTGAATGTAGACTACATGACGCTTCACCATTATTTGGGCCTAGGGGAAGGCATTGGGAAGTAATAAGTAGATGATGGGTTGCTAGAGTGACAGAAGATTAAACCCTAATTTATGTGTTGCTTCGTAAGGGGCTGATTTGGATCCACATGTTTCATGCTATGGTTAGATTTATCTTAATTCTTCTTTCGTAGTTGCGGATACTTGCGAGAGGCACTACTAGGGAAAACCTTATACACAACATCTTAGCAGTAGCGCTGGACAAAATCATGCGCTACAGCTACTTAGTAGTAGCGTGTGTAAATAAACCGTGCTACTGCTATCACTTTAGCAGTAGCGCATACTAGCAAAACACGCTGCTGCTAAGTTTGAACTGGGCGAAAATGGCTAGCCCCACTTAGCAGTAGCACGTATATGTAACCAGCGCTACTGCTATTCTCTGTAGCAGCATCGCCTTTCCGGAACCGGCGCTAGTACTAACCCTACCTTATCCTCCCCACGCTGCCGACCCTCTCCCTCTCCCTCTCAGTCACTCTCTCTCACGCACGCCCCGTCGTCCATCGCCGCCGCCGCGCTGCTCCTCCACCGAGGTACACTCTCCCTCCCTCCTCCTCCCACTGCGCCCTCCTCCCTCCTCCTCTGGCCGCCCCTCCTCCCACCTCCTCTGGCCGCCCCTCGTCCCTCCTCC
>LR738711.1:841646085-841750750 GCA_902687465.1 Secale cereale
CCTCCTCCCTCCCTCCTCCGATCCCACCGGCCACCTGCCCCTCCTCCTCTCTCCTCCCTCCTCCTCCTCCCTCCATCTCTATTTTTTTCTGTTTTTTCTGTACTAGTTTTACTATTGTGTAATGTAGTTTTTTTTACTATTTTTAGTATGTGTTTAATAGAATTAGTAAGAAAATTAATAGAACTAGTTGAACTAGTTTATTTTTAGTAAGAACTAGTTTATTTTTATTTATAGTAAGCGCTTAGTTGAACTAGTTGAATTAATAGAACTAGTCTACTTAAATTTTTACTATAGAACTAGTTTATTTTTTGTAAGAAAATTAATAGAACTAGTTTATATTTAGGTGTATTTTGAACATGTCACATTTGTTGTTATTTTTTAGTTAAAGCAATTATTCCTGCATCAACGTCGACGATGCCACCTGCTTGATCAGAGGGGCCATGTCTGGGACTGGACTCCGCCAGGCTGGTACTGGCAGGTGCTACCTTCCGAGGGGCGTGATGGCTTCTCGCCCCTCGTTGGTTACCCCAAGTGGAAGGTTGAGATGTAGCGTAGCGGCAAATTTCCCTTGGCAAAGATACCAAGGATCGAATCCCGTGAGACTCCGAGGGTCGACAAGTAGGTGTCAACGGCGCCAGAAACTTAGCGGTTGACGGGACCTGCACACAGATGCAGATAACTTTGCTCCCGGCGAGTACAGAGAGGTTGTCAATCCCTCCGGCCTTGTTGTTTACAAAGGATCAAACACAAGAGATAATAATGATAGCTAAGACTGTAACTAGTAAATAAAAACAGGAAGTAAATAGAAGGCGTGATCAGCGGTGGTAATATGGACCGGGGTCCCATGATGTTCACTAGTGATGTCTCTCTCCCAAAAGACGATAAAACAACAAAGCGAGGTAAACAAATTACAGCTGGGCAATTGACAGGATTATGTGCGCAAACCAATGCTAACTATGCTGCAAAGAAAGGTAGAGGCTCAAAAGCATGGGCGGTACGCCAAGGCAAGTAGACCGAAATCCATCTGCATCTACTACTAATCATCCACCTTGAGATATCTATCCAGAACATCTCGCTGGTATTAAGTTGCGAATCCCATCCAAAGTGTAAACTCAAAGCAACAGACAACTGCATTAAAAGAACTTTGCGTAAAGTAAACAATCCTTGCACCCGCAAGTACAAGCACCGTTGTTTTCTCCCTTGTGGCAACAACACATCCCGTAGACTCATGTTTCTGTCACTCAAGCTAGTCATCAGGGGGCATGAACCCACAATCAAGCATAACACTCCCTCTTGATGTTACTACCTACTACTTGGCCAAAGCAATAAACAACAACGGAGAACATGCAATAATTACTCAAGAACAAAGATATAAAAGAGGTGAATCAAATATATTACTCAAACACAATCTGAACATAGTCTCATAATCCATCAGATCCCAGCAAACTCAGCAAAGCAACAGCAGAAAGATTACATATGTACCTCGATCATGTAGGGCAGCTCACGAGGTCTAAACCATGAAGAGCAAAGAGGGGAGGAGAACATCACATAGCTACTGATCATGGACCCATGGTCCAAGGTGGACTACTCACGACTCATCCGGGAAGCGTCCATGGTGGTGGAGAAGCTCCCGGTGGTGGTTCTCCCCTCCGGCAGGGTGCCGGGAAGAGTTCTCCTGATGCTCCCGATCTTGGAAGCGCTGCGGCGGCGGAACAGAGGCGAGATCGCGAAAAAGGGTTCTGTCCTCGAGGGTTTCGGGACGAGAGGGATATATAGGCGAAGGGGGGCAGCCAGAGGCAGAGCAGGGGCCCCAGGCGCCCCCCTGGCGCGGCCAGGGGTGGGGCCGCGCCAGGTGGCCGCCTGGGCCTCCCCTGGCTCCCCTCTGGCCCATCTTTGGTTCTTCGCGAAGCTTCCTGTACGCTGACTTTACCTATATTTTTCCTGGAATTTTTGGAGCACTTTTAATATGGGGGAAACCTGAAATAGAAAAACAGGAGAAAACAGTAACTGGCACTGTGGTGCACTGAGTTAATAGGTTAGTCCAAATATGATCAAAAGTGTATGGAAGTGCATCAATATCATAGCAATATCACTGTAATGCCCCGGATGTAATACTTTCCCTTTTGGGTATATAATATATCTCCGGCTTCATCTATTTCTTTCCGGGTTCTTTGTCTTTCGGGTTTTCGTCGTTTTGTTGTGTGAGTGTGTGGCATTCATTCATATCATGTAGACATGTGCATCGCATTGCATTTGTGTTGTCGGTTGCATCCGGTTCCACGCGTTCCTTCCCGTTGTCTGTTTCGCGTTCCGGAGCTCCCTCACGTGTCCGTGACGTCCCGTAGGCCTACTTTGGTGTTTGGGCGTGTAACGTTACCGGTGTGCCGCGAGGTTGTTGTGTGTGTGTGTTGTTGTTTTGTTGTGTGCAACCAGCCTCTCAAATCTCGTCGCGTTTGGACTCCGTTTGCTATCCCAACAGTTATTCGTGTGGGTCCAAAGTGCCTTCTCTTTGTGGCCCAGAAACACCCCTCCAGCAGCCCACTACCCTCTCCTTGGCCCATCTAAACTACCCCCGCGATCGGATCCGTCGGATCGCGATCGAAGGGCTCCTAACACCCCTAAATCCCCAAACCCTAAAATCTGCTATATAATAGACCCTAGTCTATTTTGGGCATCTAGCTTCTTCCTCCTTCTCCCCCTAAATTTCTGGATCCACCACCACCTCACTGCCACTTGGCAGCCCTCCCCGCAGAATTCTCGCCGGCCTCGAGGCCATCGCCGCCGCCAGCGCTGTGGGCACCGAGAGGATCTGGATCCGTCACACCACCCCGCCGATCCAGTCAATGGTCGCTCCAGCGCCTCCTCCCTCGATCGTCTCCTCCCGCATCGGCCCGCGATCCCCTCCTGGACCACATCGCCACGATCCTCTCCAGCGCTGAGGCCCCGAGCTCCCGCAGCGTGATCTCCCGGCCCGTTCCAGGAGCGCTTGGGTCCTCCTCGCCGGCTGGGCCGTCGACCGAGGCCCATCTCCCGAGCCTCTCCGCCTCCGCCAGCCTAGGCGATCGGCCCCAGCGCTCGCCTCCGTCATCCCGCCGCCGTTCCTCGGCTGGGCCGCTTCCTCCTCCGCGCCAAGGCCCAGCCAGGCCACCACCTCCCGCCGCTGACCGCCCGGGCCCGAAGGCCGCAGCCAAATCGCCACCGCGGGCCTGTGCCACGCCGGGCCTCCAGGCCGCTCCTCCGTTCAGGCTGCGGGCCGCGACGCCGCGACCGCCGGCCCGGATCCACCGCCTCTCCAGCGCGGGCCGCTCCTCCCAGCCGGCCCGTCCCGCATCTCCAGCCGATCCGCCGCCGCGGCCCGGTTGGCCCGTCAGCCCGTTGACTCTCAGATCCAGATCTGGAGGTTTACCTCTTTTCCACTTAAGTCCCTGATGTTTTTGTTCTGTGATGCTTTATTAGAACTGCTCTATCTTTTAGTGTGTTTGTCCGATTCGCGCAAATAGCATGTCCAGGGGTTCGTGGGATCGTGCACTACGTTTTATCTTTTGGTGTCATGCATGTTAGAGATCATCTAGGTGCTTGTTTTTCTATTACAAGAGTGCATCGTGATATAAACTGCTGTTATGTGATGTTTTTATGCCATCTTTGGCATGTGATATCTTTTAGCTCATTTGTCCGAATGATGCAAATGACATGTCCACGTGTTCGTCTTTCCATGCTCTACATGTTGTATGTGCTAGGTAGCATGATAGATTTATTCTTGCCATGTTTATCATCGTTGCAAAGTGCCATGTGGCTGTGATGTTGTTTCACTTGTTATGAAATGCCATCTTGTTGAGCTCATTGCTATCGTTGTGTTTATCTCCATGAAGCATGCTTGTGTGTTTCGGAATCACCATCATGTGTACTTTGATGAGGTGCTTATCACTTGCCATGTTTAGTTTCGAGGTGACTTAAACATGCTCTTTTAGATGCCATGATGAAATTGCTGTTTTAGGACTTAGTGGATTTTCACTAAGTCTGAAATCTGTAACATTCCGATGCCATGTTTGCTTGCTGTTCTAGGACAAACCATGTTAGTTTTGGAGTGGATCTTGATAGTTCCTTGTAGTATATATTGTTGGCTTTGCATCCATGTTCTCACATGCCTACTTGAGTTGCTGTAGCATGTTTATCTTTTGCTCCAAAGTTTCAATAAAATTCTGCTGCCAAAATTTTATTGTCAAGATCAATATGTCCAAGCTTATTGCTATTGATCTGTGGCTCCTTTGGGGGTGCACCTTTGGACTTATTTTCTGTAGGATATGTCTAGTTTATGTTCATGTCCTTTGCCATGATGTTTGAGTGCTGTAGCTTAATTATTTTGTGCTCCGAAGTTGCTATGTTGCTGTAATTTTCAGCTTTCGCTCATTTCTTGTTTCGAGCATAACTTTTAGCCCGTAACTCCGATTTCAGCGAGTCTTATATGAAACTTAATTGATTTTCTGTGTAGATTCATAATATCATATTGTTATCATTTTTTGAGGTGTTTTGCTTGAGTGCTATTTTTCCGTGCTCCGTGTGCATCCTTAGTGCATCCATCATGCATCCATCATTTTTTCGAGTGCGCATTGCATCTTGTTGATTTGTGCTTGGTGTGATTGTTTTGTTTAGAGCCGGAAGCTGAGACCGAGTACGAGTACGAGCACGAGGTTACCAACGAGGTTGAGCACGAGGACCCTTCTTACGATCCGAACGACTTCTCTTCAGGCAAGATGACCGAACCCCGATAACATTACTATCTTTACCTATTGCTAGTAGTTCCGCTCTATAGTTTTGCCTCGATTCCCATGTTCTTCCTGTCAGCCTCCTACTTGTAACCATTGCCATGTTTAACCACCCTACCTATGCAAACCGTTGCTTGGCTAAGTACGCTTCGCTCAGCCCTTCTTATAGCATTCCTAGTTGTAGGTGAAGATCGAAGATGCTTGCTTCATGTTGAAGTTTGTTGGGTTATATCACACTATAAATGCTTAAAATGAAATCATCTATATATTGGCAAGGGTGGAAGGCTAAGCCTTTTGCTTGGTGATTTGTTCCACTCAGGTCGTTAGGAACCGTATAAACCGGTGTTATGTTCCTTGATTATGCGTTCCTAACACGGTTGGGGTGTATGGGACCCCCTCGATAAACCGCTAAGTGCTAAGTCTTTTCCAGCAAGTCCCAACATTGGTACTATTCGCCTAATAACAAACTAAACTTGCATAGGGAGTAATTAACTCTCTTTCTTAATCAACAACCCCGGGCCAGTGCTCCACATGAGTGTTGGTCCGAAACGAGCGGACTACGGGGCCGCCTTGGGGCAACCTGAGGTATCTGGCATACACCTGTAGGACGTCTCATCCGGTCGTGGCCTGAGACGAGATACGCGCGGCTACTATCAGGGTGTCGGCACGCCGGGAGGATTTGCTGGATTAGCCTTACCTTAGATCGGTATATCTTGAGCACGGGATTCCGAGAATACTCGGGTCTTCCCACTTTGGAGTTGCGACTCCGCGGATCGTGGGCTTGTAATGGGTCAAGTTGGAACACCCGTGCAGGGTTATGAACTTTCGAAAGCCGTGCCCGCGGTTATGTGGCAGATGGGAGCTTGTTAATATCCGGTTGTAGATAACTTGACACAATGTTTCTAATACACTACCAGCGTGTGTTCCGTGACCGTCAATTTCCGAATAGGGATTCGGGAGTTGAACACGGAGGGGTTATGTTTGTGGAGCTTGTAGTTAGGATCACTTCGTGATCACTTCTCGACTGAGGCTTCTCTTCTCGCTCTCACTCACGTAAGCTAGTTGCTAGTTGCTGCTGCAGACACTTATTCTTTTCTTCAGCCTTATCCTCTCCCAAGGCTTAAATAGTCTTGTTACCCGGGAACGGGATTGCTGAGTCCTCTGTGGCTCACAGTTACTTCACCACCCCAGATGCAGGTCCAGCTGTGAGCTATCCAGGTGATGGCACCGAGCTGGATTGGGAGTACGACGAGGAGCGTAGTCGGTACTATGTTCGATATCCGGATGATCAGTAGTGGAGACTTCTACTAGGATTTGATCCGACCTGTGGATGTTATTTAAGTTTGGTATCTTGACATTTGGATTTTGCCCTTAGAGGGTTGTGATATTCTTAATGTATGATGTTTGAGACTTGTATTGTATTTGTGTGACGTGGCGAGTGTAAGCCAACTATTTATGTTTACCATCCCCTCTTTTACATGAGATGTGCAAAGATTACCAAACTTGAGATCATTCTAGGATGGACTTATGCCTTTAAGTCGTGCCTCGACACGTAGGAGGTATAACTCCATCCTGGGCATTACAATTTGGTATCAGAGCTGGACTACTACGTGTATTACGTAGGAATTTGATGGATGGAAAGCTTGTCTCTGCTCCAGTTCTGACTCCTCCAGATGAATCCAAGCCCTATGAAGTATTCTGTGATGCTTCTCTTCAAGGTCTTGGTGGTGTGCTTATGCAAGATAAGAGAATTGTGGCATACACTTCTCGGCAGCTCAAGCCAAGTGAGAAGAACTATCCCACACATGATCTCGAGCTAGCAGCTGTGGTACATGCTTTGATTACGTGGAGACATCTGTTGTTGGGCAGAAAAGTCGACATCTTCATTGATCACAAGAGCTTGAAGTACATCTTCACACAGCCGCATCTGAACCTCCGCCAGACTCGTTGGGTTGAAATGATCCAAAAGTATAATCCCAGCATTGAATACACTCCTGGCAAGGCGAATGTGATTGCAGATGCTTTGAGCAGAAAGGCATATTGCAACAGCCTTCTTATCAAGCCGTACCAGCCTGAGCTTTGTGAAGCATTCAGGAAACTCAACCTCAAAGTTGTTCCGCAGGGTTTTCTTGCAAATCTTCAAATTGCTCCTACCTTGGAAGATCAGGTCCATGAGGCCCAACTCAGGGATACCATGGTGAAAAAGGTGAAACATGGTATTGCAAAGGGCACTCCAAAATATAAGTGCTTCCGTGTTGATGAGAGAGATACCTTGTTCTTCGAGGACAGACTCGTTGTTCCCAAAGGTGATCTCAGGAAGCTCATAATGGAAGAAGCACATGATTCTCTCCTTTCCATTCATCCTGGCAGTTCCAAGATGTATCAAGACCTCAAGCAGTCTTACTGGTGGACACGCATGAAAAGGGAGATTGCCCAATTCGTGAATGAATGTGATGTCTGCAGAAGAGTGAAAGCAGAACATCAACGTCCAGCCGGTCTTCTCCAACATCTTCCTATTCCCGAGTGGAAGTTCGACCACATTGAAATGGACTTCGTCACTGGTTTTCCTAAATCCAAGCGAGGAAATGATGCTATCTTTGTGGTGATTGACAAGCTTACCAAAGTCGCTCACTTTCTTCCAGTCAAAGAATCCATCAATGCAGCTCAATTGGCAGAGCTGTACACTTCCAGAATTGTGTCTTTACATGGCATTCCTCAAGTTATATCCTCAGACCGTGGAAGTTTGTTCACTTCAAGGTTCTGGGACTCCTTTCAGTCCGCCATGGGCACTAAGATCAGGTTCAGCACTGCTTTTCACCCTCAGACTAGTGGTCAAGTCGAGCGTGTGAATCAGATTCTAGAAGATTTGCTCAGAGCCTGTGTCATATCCTTTGGCATGAAATGGGAAGACTGCCTTCCATTTGCCGAGTTCTCTTACAACAACAGCTTTCAAGCAAGTGCAGGCAAAGCTCCGTTTGAAATCCTCTATGGCAAAAAGTGACGTACCCCTCTCAACTGGTCTGAAACAGGCGAACGTCAACTTCTTGGCAATGACTTGATCTCAGAAGCCGAAGAAATGTGCAAAGTCATACGTGAGAATCTCAAGGCCGCTCAGTCGCGCCAGAAGAGCTACTATGACGGCAAGCATCGTGATTTGGCATTCAACATTGATGATCATGTTTATCTCCGTGTGTCTCCGATGAAAGGCACCCAAAGATTCGGTATCAAAGGAAAGCTTGCTCCTAGATATGTCGGGCCTTTCAAGATTCTTGGCAAAAGAGGCGATCTAGCCTATCAACTTGAGCTCCCTCCAAACTTCGCCAATGTTCATGATGTGTTCCATGTGTCTCAACTCCGCAAATGCTTTAAGGCACTTGAGCGCATGATTCCGTTTGAAGAGATTGATCTTCAACAAGACCTGTCCTACCGAGAGCACCCAGTTGCTATTCTCGAAGAAACCAAACGCAAGACCCGCAACAAGTCCATCAAATTTCTGAAAGTCAGGTGGTCACATCACACCGACCGAGAAGCTACGTGGGAACGAAAAGATCATCTTCGTTCCGAGTACCCTTCCTTTTTCCAGTCCTAGATCTCGGGACGAGATCTTTTTGTAGTAGAGGAGAATTTGTAATGCCCCGGATGTAATACTTTCCCTTTTGGGTATATAATATATCTCCGGCTTCATCTATTTCTTTCCGGGTTCTTTGTCTTTTGGATTTTCGTCGTTTTGTTGTGTGAGTGTGTGGCATTCATTCATATCATGTAGACATGTGTATCGCATTGCATTTGTGTTGTCGGTTGCATCCGGTTCCACACGTTCCTTCCTGTTGTCCGTTTCGCGTTCCGGAGCTCCCTCACGTGTCCGTGACTTCCCGTAGGCCTACTTTGGTGTTTGGGCGTGTAACGTTACCGGTGTGCCGCGAGGTTGTTGTGTGTGTTGTTATTTTGTTGTGTGCAACCAGCCTCTCAAATCTCGTCGCGTTTGGACTCCGTTTGCTATCCCAACAGTTATTCGTGTGGGTCCAAAGTGCCTTCTCTTTGTGGCCCAGAAACACCCCTCCAGCAGCCCACTACCCTCTCCTAGGCCCATCTAAACTACCCCCGCGATCGGATCCGTCGGATCGTGATCGGAGGGCTCCTAACACCCCTAAATCCCCAAACCCTAAAATCTGCTACATAATAGACCCTAGTATATTTTGGGCATCTAGCTTCTTCCTCCTTCTCCCCCTAAATTTCTGGATCCACCACCACCTCACTGCCACTTGGCAGCCCTCCCCGCAGAATTCTCGCCGGCCTTGAGGCCATCGCCGCCGCCAGCGCTGTGGGCGCCGAGAGGATCTGGATCCGTCACACCACCCCGCCGATCCAGTCAACGGTCGCTCCAGCGCCTCCTCCCTCGATCATCTCCTCCCGCATCGGCCCGCGATCCCCTCCTGGACCACATCGCCACGATCCTCTCCAGCGCTGAGGCCCCGAGCTCCCGCAGCGCGATCTCCCGGCCCGTTCCAGGAGCGCTTGGGTCCTCCTCGCCGGCTGGGCCGTCGACCGAGGCCCATCTCCCGAGCCTCTCCGCCTCCGCCAGCCTGGGCGATCGGCCCCAGCGCTCGCCTCCGTCATCCCGCCGCCGTTCCTCGGCTGGGCCGCTTCCTCCTCCGTGCCAAGGCCCAGCCAGGCCACCACCTCCCGCCGCTGACCGCCCGGGCCCGAAGGCCGCAGCCCCATCGCCACCGCGGGCCCGTGCCACGCCGGGCCTCCAGGCCGCTCCTCCATTCAGGCTGCGGGCCGCGACGCTGCGATCGCCGGCCCGGATCCACCGCCTCTCCAGCGCGGGCCGCTCCTCCCAGCCGGCCCGTCCCGCATCTCCAGCCGATCCGCCGCCGCGGCCCGGTTGGCCCGTCAGCCCGTTGACTCTCAGATCCAGATCTGGAGGTTTACCTCTTTCCACCTAAGTCCCTGATGTTTTTGTTCTGTGATGCTTTATTAGAACTGCTCTATCTTTTAGTGTGTTTGTCCGATTCGCGCAAATAGCATGTCCAGGCGTTCGTGGGATCGTGCACTACGTTTTATCTTTTGGTGTCATGCATGTTAGAGATCATCTAGGTGCTTGTTTTGCTATTGCAAGAGTGCATCGTGATATAAACTGCTGTTATGTGATGTTTTTATGCCATCTTTGGCATGTGATATCTTTTAGCTCGTTTGTCCGAATGATGCAAATGACATGTCCACGTGTTCGTCTTGCCATGCTCTACATGTTGTATGTGCTAGGTAGCATGATAGATTTATTCTTGCCATGTTTATCATCGTTGCAAAGTGCCATGTGGCTGTGATGTTGTTTCACTTGTTATGAAATGCCATCTTGTTGAGCTCGTTGCTATCGTTGTGTTTATCTCCATGAAGCATGCTTGTGTGTTTCGGAATCACCATCATGTGTACTTTTATGAGGTGCTTATCACTTGCCATGTTTAGTTTCGAGGTGACTTAAACATGCTCTTTTAGATGCCATGATGAAATTTCTATTTTAGGACTTAGTGGATTTTCACTAAGTCTGAAATCTGTAACATTCCGATGCCATGTTTGCTTGTTGTTCTAGGACAAACCATGTTAGTTTTGGAGTGGATCTTGATTGTTCCTTGTAGTATATATTGTTGGCTTTCCATCCATGTTCTCACATGCCTATTTGAGTGGCTGTAGCATGTTTATCTTTTGCTCCAAAGTTTCAATAAAATTCTGCTTCCAGAATTTTATTGTCAAGATCAATATGTCCAAGCTTATTGCTATTGATCTGTGGCTCCTTTGGGGGTGCACCTTTGGACTTATTTGCTGTAGGATATGTCTAGTTTATGTTCATGTCCTTTGCCATGATGTTTGAGTGCTGTAGCTTAATTATTTTGTGCTCCGAAGTTGCTATGTTGCTGTAATTTTCAGCTTTCGCTCATTTCTTGTTTCGGGCATAACTTTTAGCCCGTAACTCCGATTTCAGCGTGTCTTATATGAAACTTGATTGATTTTCTGTGTAGATTCAGAATATCATATTGTTATCATGTTTTGAAATGTGTTTTGCTTGAGTGCTATTTTTCCGTGCTCCGTGTGCATCCTTAGTGCATCCATCATGCATCCATCATTTTTTCGAGTGCGCATTGCATCTTGTTGATTTGTGCTTGGTGTGATTGTTTTGTTTAGAGCCGGAAGCTGAGACCGAGTACGAGTACGAGCACGAGGTTACCAACGAGGTTGAGCACGAGGACCCTTCTTACGATCCGAACGACTTCTCTTCAGGCAAGATGACCGAACCCCGATAACATTACTATCTTTGCCTATTGCTAGTAGTTCCGCTCTATAGTTTTGCCTCGATGCCCATGTTCTTCCTGTCAGCCTCCTACTTGTAACCATTGCCATGTTTAACCACCCTACCTATGCAAACCGTTGCTTGGCTAAGTACGCTTCGCTCAGCCCTTCTTATAGCATTGCTAGTTGCAGGTGAAGATCGAAGATGCTTGCTTCATGTTGAAGTTTGTTGGGTTATATCACACTATAAATGCTTAAAATGAAATCATCTATATATTGGCAAGGGTGGAAGGCTAAGCCTTTTGCTTGGTGATTTGTTCCACTCAGACCGTTAGGAACCGTATAAACCGGTGTTATGTTCCTTGATTATGCGTTCCTAACACGGTTGGGGTGTATGGGACCCCCTCGATAAACCGCTAAGTGCTAAGTCTTTTCCAGCAAGTCCCAACATTGGTACTATTGGCCTAATAACAAACTAAACTTGCATAGGGAGTAATTAACCCTCTTTCTTAATCAACAACCCCGGGCCAGTGCTCCACATGAGTGTTGGTCCGAAACGAGCAGACTGCGGGGCCGCCTTGGGGCAACCTGAGGTATATGGCATACACCTGTAGGACGTCTCATCCGGTCGTGGCCTGAGACGAGATACGCGCGGCTACTATCAGGGTGTCGGCACGCCGGGAGGATTTGCTGGATTAGCCTTACCTTAGATCGGTATATCTTGAGCACGGGATTCCGAGAATACTCGGGTCTTCCCACTTTGGAGTTGCGACTCCGTGGATCGTGGGCTTGTAATGGGTCAAGTTGGAACACCCCTGCAGGGTTATGAACTTTCGAAAGCCGTGCCCGCGGTTATGTGGCAGATGGGAGCTTGTTAATATCTGGTTGTAGATAACTTGACACAATGTTTCTAATACACTACCAGCGTGTGTTCCGTGACCGTCAATTTCCGAATAGGGATTCGGGAGTTGAACACGGAGGGGTTATGTTTGTGTAGCTTGTAGTTTGGATCACTTCGTGATCACTTCTCGACCGAGGCTTCTCTTCTCGCTCTCACTCACGTAAGCTAGTTGCTAGTTGCTGCTGCAGACACTTATTCTTTTCTTCAGCCTTATCCTCTCCCAAGGCTTAAATAGTCTTGTTACCCGGGAACGGGATTGCTGAGTCCTATGTGGCTCACAGTTACTTCACCACCCCAGATGCAGGTCCAGCTGTGAGCTATCCAAGTGATGGCACCGAGCTGGATTGGGAGTACGACGAGGAGCGTAGTCGGTACTATGTTCGATATCCGGATGATCAGTAGTGGAGACTTCTACTAGGATTTGATCCGACCTGTGGATGTTATTTAAGTTTGGTATCTTGACATTTGTATTTTGCCCTTAGAGGGTTGTGATATTCTTAATGTATGATGTTTGAGACTTGTATTGTATTTGTGTGACGTGGCGAGTGTAAGCCAACTATTTATGTTTACCATCCCCTCTTTTACATGAGATGTGCAAATATTACCAAACTTGAGATCATTCTAGGATGGACTTATGCCTTTAAGTCGTGCCTCGACACGTAGGAGGTATAACTCCATCCTGGGCATTACAATCACACAAAAGAAGCATGGAGCAAGCAGAAATTATAGATACGTTTTGGACGTATGAACATCCCCAAGCTTAATTCCTGCTCATCCTCGAGTAGGTAAATGATAACAAGCATAATTTCTGTGGTGACATGCTACCAACCATATAAGAACTTTTTAAGTAAAGCAATCAAGGCATGTAATTCAATTCAAGTCATAACAAGCAAGAGTCTATATTAGCATTGTAACAAGCAACATAAGAACATAAAGGTGCAAGAGCTCTCGCAGTCCGTGACTCGAATGTCTCCAAATGGTGTTTGCGTGCAAGAAAGGGGATAGGGATATACGAGAGAGTAAAACATAGTTTTTGTATTGTTGAGAACTTAATCTACTAAAGTTTCACACTTGGTCTTCTTTGGAATCTTATCTTGACTCATCCCCAGACCACTAGCCAGGTACAAGTCAAAATGATCCACTCCCTTTCGATATTTTGAGCACTCCTGCAATGGATGAGCGTAAGCAAGAAAGTTGACACTTAGGATGGCAAAGAGAGAAAAATGATGAAGGGGGAAGGCAAAAAAGGTGTGAAAGGCTCACATCAATGAGGACAATCATAGGCGAGAGAAAGCCAAATTATAGATATGATGTGAGGAGTAGGGATTGCCATGCAACGGATGCACATATGAGCTAAGGTAAGCTCTCCAATGGAACTAGTGGGGGTGCATCCAACTTGCTCGCTCAAGAAGACCTAGAGCTCTTTTGAGGAGGCTCATCATTGGAATATACAAGCCAAGTTCTATAGTGTGAAGGTCCCGACATAGCTATATGCATGAATGATAATCTCTATGGAGTACAAGGTATAAGATGAAGTACGAGTGTGGATCTCTCAAAAGGAATAGTAGTGTGCCCCCTTCTCTCTTTTTATTTCATTTTCTCTTTTTTCTATTTTTTTCTATTTTTTTGTGGCCTCAATGGCTCTTTCTATTTAACTCTCATTTATCCTCTTTGGGATCTTTTAATTTTGTCCTCTTTGGGATCCTTTCCTCACTTTAGGGGCAACACTCTATATATTACAAGAAGTATAGAAGATCTTTCACACTTTACAAGAGTACTCAACATAAAGAAGATGAAACTATCATGATGTATGCAAATGTATGCCTCTCCCAGTGTAGCAGGATATGCAATGATACTAGCGCGTCATGTAGCAATGATTAGGGCAAGGCCCAAATAGCCTGCGGCTCATCGATCAAGCAAAAGGCATGTATGACATGAAGATCAAGTCATGAGAAGATGGATGTTGCATGGCAATGTATCTCGGAAAGGCTATGGGAATGCCTTGATAGGTAGGTATGGTGGCTGTTTTGAGGAAGGATATAATGAGGCTTATGATGACAGAGCATATCGTGCCAAGGATTTGGATGCACCGGCGAAGTATGCGCCAACTCTCGAGGTGAGAAAGGGCAATGCACGGTACCGAAGAGGCTAGAAAAATATGGCTAGGTGGAAGTGTCAACTTTCGAATACTCACATTAGTCCGAAGAACTCACGCACTTATTATCGGTAACTCTCAATCTAATTAGGAGGTTCACAAAGAGACAAGTACCCCGAGGAGGAGTGTATGGGGGTTTGGTTATCCTTGCACATCCTCGACTCATGGTACGTGAGTGTACTCTAATATTTGATCTCTCCAAAGATTAGTGATCCATCTAGTAGCTAAAGTTCTCAACTATTTTGTAGGTTTTCGAAAATAAACACGGATTGCCCAAAATACGACATCTATCACTAATAGGCTAAAGCTCTTGACACCAAAAGTTCAGACATTACTCATGGCAATACCTCAAAACTATTGCAAGTTACTACTAAAATTAAATAGCAACCTCAGTTACCTACTTTAAGTTAAGACACACAACTCAGTGCAACAAGCAAACTCTCTTAACAAGATAAACATGAAAACTCAAGAGAGTTCAGCAACCAACTAAACAAAAGCTCTTTAAAAAGAAAAGCATGAAAACTAAGAGCTAAACATGACAGCAGCTATGGAAAAACAAAGAACACACACAACAAAGATAAGCATGAAAATCCTATGTTGTGTTCTAGGTTGAAGTGGAGCGTGTTTCTCTCCCACACAAAGAAAACTAAAAAAACTAAGAGCAAGACGCTCCAAGCATAGCACATAATGCATGAAGTGATAAAATTATAGTGGAACGAAAGACAAACTGATAATTGTTGATGGAGAAGGGGATGCATGGGGGCATCCCCAAGCTTAGACACTTGAGTCTTCTTGAATATTTCTTGGGGGTGCACGGGGGCATCCCCAAGCTTGAGCGTTTGACCCTCCCGAATATTCTTTTATCATCTTCCCTCGCACACTTGAAAACTCCCTTCATACATAACTCATCATAATCTGATTAGCGAGGTTAGTACCCACAATAAAATATATTTTTCCCTACTGGAAAAAAAGATAATCTTGAAGAGCTACTGTTTCTCAAGATTGCCAAAAGGTTTTTGCCAATAAAAAGCAAGCTCAAGGTTTGCAAAACGAAGAAAAGGCAAAACAGGACAGAAGCTGTGAAAAACAGACCAGCAGGTAGTAAATAATTTTTTCGGGGCACTTCTGCAACTCAAATCAAAAAACTCAGAACAGACGCTCGAAAGCCAATTGTATAGAGCACGCTGTCAAAACAATTCAGATCAAAAAGATGATCTGGTGATATTATTCGAATTTTTCTGTCCAAGGACAGAATATGTTTTCTGGACAACACGTCACAACTTTTGAACTTTCTTGCAATCGGCGGCTAAACTTGGCACAAAGCTGAAAAGAAAAGATACAATGATGATGCTACTGTAGTAACAAACATCAAGACACAACAAAAGCAAAATAAAACCTAATTTGTTGTGGGCTGCCTCCCAAAAGCGCTTTCTTTTATGCCTTTAAGCTAGGCATGATGCAAAAAGAGAAGATCAAGTTTTATCAAGAGTAAGAGAATAGCTAGCCCGTGTAAAGGACTCAAAAGGCAACTTAATCTTCTTTCTAGGGAAGTGTTCCATCCCTTTCTTGAGAGGGAATTCGAATTTTATATTCCCCTGTTTCATGTCAATGATAGCACCAACGGTGCGAAGAAAAGGACGTCCCAAAATAATTGGACATAAAGGTTCACATTCAATATCCATAATAGTAAAATCAATGGGAACATAATTGTCATTGACAATGATAAGAACATCGTCGATCTTCCCCAAAGGTTTCTTTACGGAAGAATCAACAAGACGAACACCAAAAGAACAAGGATCAAAAGTTTTCAATTCAAACATATCATACATTCTTTTGGGCATAACGGAGGTACTAGCTCCATCATCACATAAAGCATAGCAAGAGAAGTTATTCAACTTAATTTTAATCATAGGATCCCAACTATCTTCTAGCTTTCTAGGTATGGAGGCTTCTACCCTAATCTTCTCCTCCCTAGCTTTGATGAGAGCATTAGTGATATGCTCCGTGAAGGCAAGATTAAGTGTGCTAGTGTGGGGATCTCTAGACATCTTGTGAAGAAAACCAATAACTTCAGAAAGGGTGCAATTATCAAAATCAAGGTCACTACTATCAAGTAAAGTGGTAGTGGTGTCCTTTAGGCTCACTTGTTTGGTAGCTTCTATGGTCATAGGAGTTTCTTCTTCTACGGTTGAGGTCATAGCATCACCATTAATAGGTCCAATGGGACTAGGAGTGCATTGGGTGCTAAGAGTTTGGATATCCTCAACAACTTGGATAGTAGCAACAGTGTGGTGGGTAGGAAGGCTCTTAATTCTATCTTCTTCCTCCTTTTCTCTAGCCCATCTCTCTTTAGTTTAGCCATCATCCTAATGTTTTCATTAATTTGCACTTGAATAGCATTCATAGGAGTGGTCTTCCTCTCCTCAAGAGGAGAAGTTCTAATTTTAAGCAACTCTACCTCATGGGCTAAATTGTCTACCTTTGAAGAGAGATTATCTAGTTTGTCTAGTTTTTCTTCTACACTATTATTGAAGTCATTTTGGGTAGTGATGAAGTCTTTAAGCATAATCTCTAGTTCGGAAGTGGAGTTCTTGGTGCTAGGATAAGCATTGTTGTTCCCATAGGAATTAGAGGGGAACGGTCTAGGGTTGCTACCAAAATTACTCCTATAAGCATTGTTATTGAAATTGTTTCTAGAGATAAAGTTCACATCTACTTGATCTTGAGCAATCAAAGAATTTAAAGGAACATCATGAGGATCAATAGAAGATTGCTTGGAAAGTAGAGACATGATCAAGTCAACTTTTTCATTTAGGGAGGAAATCTCCTCGACAGAGTTTACCTTCCTACCTGTTGGAGCGCGTTCGGTGTGCCATTGGGAATAATTGGTCATCATCTCGTCGAGAAGCTTTGTGGCAGCACCAAGTGTAGTTGACATAAAGGATCCTCCCGCGGCCGAATCTAACAAGTTCCGCGAGGTAAAGTTCAAGCCTGCATAAAAACATTGGATAACCATCCAAGTAGTCAAACCATGAGTAGGGCAGTTCTTGACAAGAGATTTCATGCGTTCCCAAGCTTGGGCAACGTGTTCATTATCCAATTGTTTAAAATTCATTATGTTACTCCTTAATTGGATAATTTTAGCAGGGGGATAGTACTTCCCAATAAAGGCATCCTTGCACTTGTCCCAAGAATCTATACTATTCCTAGGCAAGGATTGAAGCCAGATTTTAGCTCCTCCTCTCAAGGAGAAAGGAAAAAGCTTAAGCTTAACAATATCACCATCTACTTCTTTGTACTTTTGCATATCACGGAGCTCAACAAAATTATTTAAGTGCAAAGCAGCATCATCTCCAGCACCGGAGAATTGATCTTTCATAACTAGGTTCAGCAGAGCAGGTTTAATCTCATAAGAAGGTGCTGAAGTGGCAGGTGTAGCAATAGGCGTGCAGATAAAGTCACTGTTGTTATGACTAGTGAAGTCACACAACTTGGTGTTCTCGGTGGAACCCAAAGCAGCAGCAAGCAAGATAACTATTTTTGTGATTTTTGGTAAGGGACACTAAAGCAAAAACTGAAAGGTAAACTAACAAGACTAAAAAGCAAAGATAAAAGATAGCGTGCAACTCCCCTATCTTGAAGAGTGGAGTCCCCGGCAACGGCGCCAGAAACTTGCTTGATGGCTTCTCGCCCCTCGTTGGTTACCCCAAGTGGAAGGTTGAGATGTAGCGTAGCGGCAAATTTCCCTTGGCAAAGATACGAAGGATCGAATCCCGTGAGACTCCGAGGGTCGACAAGTAGGTGTCAACGGCGCCAGAAACTTAGCGGTTGATGGGACCTGCACCCAAATACATATAACTTTGCTCCCAACGAGTACAGAGAGGTCGTCAATCCCTCCGGCCTTGTTGTTTACAAAGGATCAAACACAAGAGATAATACTGATAGCTAAGACTGCAACTAGGAAATAAAAACAGGAAGTAAATAGAAGGTGTGATCAGCGGTGGTAATATGGACCGGGGTCCCATGATGTTCACTAGTGATGTCTCTCTCCCAAAAGATGATAAAACAGCAAAGCGAGGTAAACAAATTACAGCTGGGCAATTGACAGGATTATGTGCGCAAACCAATGCTAACTATGCTGCAAAGAAAGGTAGAGGCTCAAAAGCATGGGCGGTACGCCAAGGCAAGTAGACCGAAATCCATCTGCATCTACTACTAATCATCCACCTTGAGATATCTATCCAGAACATCTCGCTGGTATTAAGTTGCGAATCCCACCCAAAGTGTAAACTCAAAGCAACAGACAACTGCATTAAAAGAACTTTGCGTAAAGTAAACAATCCTTGCACCCACAAGTAAAAGCACCGTTGTTTTCTCCCTTGTGGCAACATCACATCCCCTAGACTCATGTTTCTGTCACTCAAGCTAGTCATCAGGGGGCATGAACCCACAATCAAGCATAACGCTCCCTCTTGGAGTTACTACCTACTACTTGGCCAAAGCAATAAACAGCAACGGAGAACATGCAAGAATTACTCAGGAACAAAGTTATAAAAGAGGTGAATCAAATATATTACTCAAACACAATCTGAACATAGTCTCATAATCCATCAGATCCCAGCAAACTCAGCAAAGCAACAGCAGAAAGATTACATATGTGCCTCGATCATGTAGGGCAGCTCACGAGGTCTAAACCATGAAGAGCAAAGAGGGGAGTAGAACATCACATAGCTACTGATCATGGACCCATGGTCCAAGGTGGACTACTCACGACTCATCCGGGAAGCGTCCATGGTGGTGGAGAAGCTCCCGGTGGTGGTTCTCCCCTCCGGCAGGGTGCCGGGAAGAGTTCTCCTGATGCTCCCGATCTTGGAAGCGCTGCGGCGGCGGAACAGAGGCGAGATCGCGAAAAAGGGTTCTGTCCTCGAGGGTTTCAGGACGAGAGGGATATATAGGCGAAGGGGGGCAGCCAGAGGCGGAGCAGGGGCCCCAGGCGCCCCCCTGGCGCGGCCAGGGGTGGGGCCGCGCCAGGTGGCCGCCTGGGCCTCCCCTGGCTCCCCTCTGGCCCATCTTTGGTTCTTCGCGAAGCTTCCTGTACGCTGATTTTTCCTATATTTTTCCTGGAATATTTGGAGCACTTTTAATATGGGGGAAACCTGAAATAGAAAAACAGCAGAAAACAGGAACTGGCGCTGTGGTGCACTGAGTTAATAGGTTAGTCCAAATATGATCAAAAGTGTATGGAAGTGCATCAATATCATAGCAATATCACACAAGAGAAGCATGGAGCAAGCAGAAATTATAGATACGTTTTGGACGTATCAGGGCGCAACTTGGTGAGGAGCCAGCCGGTCGGTGCCCCGAACCTTCTTTGGTGGCGGTCGCGTGGGCTAGTGACGGTGCAGAGGCTTGAGGACCCCATAGAGGGGGTACGTCACAGTGTCAGCGAGGAGGACGAGCACGTCCATTGCTACATGGTTGCGTTGGAGGGCAGGTTCTCCAATACCTGGGAGGTTCTTCAGGGATCTCACTGGAGCTATGATCCTGTGATGGTTCCTTCTCTTTGGGTGTCCACCGCCCTCACCGATACCCGTTGTTCGCTAGGGTTTTAGCTGTATTAGTGATGTTATATGTATGATACTATTTGAGATGTACTAGTGATAATATTCGACGATGTACAGACGCAAGAGATGATTTAGTTTTTCTTATTGAATGCATGCTAATTTGAATAATTATTTATTTTACGGTTTGGTTTTGCTTATTGAATGCTCAAATTGGAATATGCAGGCTTTGTAGAGTCGTGTCTCCTTGGAGTGATCATCATTCGAGCTACCTCTACTTCCTCTACACCCAAGTCGGTGAGCTAAAAGTCCACCACCTCCTTCTCTACTCCTCACTATTGAATAGAGTAGAACTAGGGTATTTGGTTATGCTTCTTAACCAAATGAAATGTTCAGGTTATAAGATATATTGAAATGTTTGGGTGTGAATGCTTATGATATAATTGATTCTGATATATGAGAGAAGGGACATCTTCGTATCGCAGGAAAAATCCGAGTGGCCTATGTTTTGCCGGAGTGTTGATTAATTTCCTTTCCCGCAAATTTCAGGCGCTTGATATGTCATATTTTAGCAAAGGTCATGCCGGATTTTTTTCATGAATTTAAGCATGACTTGTGCTAGAATATGTAGGAAATATCGAGTGCCCCGGATTTGCTAGAAAGAGAATTGAACGATATTTCGAGTTGACTTTAAGTCTGTCGGGACTCCATACATGACACTCAATAAATCGGTGAGGGAGAGTCTCCACCATATATGAGAGAAGAAGAATGCCGACTGTTGTCGTGGGGGTCACTTCTCCTTCTCCTCCTTGAGCTAGACCTTTTTTATGCACTAGGGGAAGCAGGACTAGCGACCATCACCGACGGTCGCAATATCAGAGAGGGAGTGACCACCATATACGTGAGATGAGAGTTTAGGAAGGAAGACTCGAGACCTAAAGTCAAACTGTTGCATATTGAATAATAGTGATCTGTGTGTTGAGTTTCCTGGTAATTGACTTCGATCGATTTTTAATTAATGTTTCAACTATGAACATAGGAAATGTGTCACGACGAAAAGGAATTCGGTATGTGCGAATACTACGAAGACGAGCGCGACATGTGCAACAGGCTGCTACCTCTTGAGCTTGCGTTGTTTTTCCCTTAAAGGGATAGGGTGATGCAACACAGTAGCGCAAGTATTTCCCTCAGTTTTTGAGAACCAAGGTATCAATCCAGTAGGAGACTACGCATGAGTCCCTCGTACCTACACAAACAAATAAGAACCTTGCAACCAACGTGATAAAGGGGTTTTCAATCCCTTCTCGGCCACTTGCAAAAGTGAGATCTGATAAAGATAATAGATAATATTTTTGGTATTTTGTTTTATAGATTGAAAGTAAAGATTGCAAAATAAAAGTAAATTAAAGATAAATAGTTGATGGAAGATTAACATGATAGAAGATAGACCCGGGGGCCATAGGTTTCACTAGTGGTTTCTCTCAAGATAGCAGATTTCTACGGTGGTTGAACAAATTACTGTCGAGCCATTGATAGAAAAGCGCATAGTTATGAGAATATCTAGGCATGATCATTGTATATAGGCATCACGTCCGTGACAAGTAGACCGAAATGATTCTACATCTACTACTATTACTCCACACATCGATCGCTATCCAGCATGCATCTAGAGTATTAAGTTCATAAAAACAGAGTAACGCTTTAACCAAGATGACACGATGTAGAGGGATAAACTCATGCAATATGATATAAACCCCATCTTTTTATCCTCGATGGCAACAATACAATACGTGCCTTGCTGCCCCTGCTGTCACTTGGAAAGGACACCGCAAGATTGAACCCAAAGCTAAGCACTTCTCCCATTGTAAGAACGATCAGTCTAGTAGGCCAAACCAAACTGATAATTCGAAGAGACTTGCAAAGATATTTAAGTCATGCATAAAAGATTTCAGAAAAGAATCAAATATTGTTGATAGAAAATCTTGATCATAAACCCACAATTCATCGGATCTCGACAAACACACCGCAAAAAGAATTACATCGAATAGATCTCCAAGAAGATCAAGGAGAACTTTGTATTGAGATCCAAAGAAAGAGAAGAAGCCATCTAGCTAATAACTATGGACCTGAAGGTTTGTGGTAAACTACTCACAACTCATCGGAGAGGCTATGGTGTTGATGTAGAAGCCCTCTGTGATCGATGCCCCCTCCGTCGGAGCTCCGGAACAGGCCCCAAGATGGTATCTCACGGGTACAGAAGGTTGCGGCGGTGGAATTAGCGCTTTGTGGTGCTCTCGGATGTTTGCTGGGTATATATATATATATATATATATATATATATATATATATATATATATATATATATATATATATATATATATATATATATATATATATAGGAGGAAGAGGAATGTCGGTGGAGCAATAGGGAGCCCACGAGGGTGGGGGGCGCGCCCTCCACCTCGCGGCCGCCTCGTTTCTTCCCAGACGTGTACTCCAAGTCTTCTGTGTTATATTTGTTCCAAAAACGATTCTCCTGAAGGTTTCATTCCATTTGGACTTCGTTTGATATTCCTTTTCTGGGAAACACTGAAATAGGCAAAAAACAGCAATTTGCATTGGGCCTTGGGTTAGTCCCAAAAATAATATAAAAGTGTATAATAAAGCCCATTAAACATCCAAATCAGATAATATAATAGCATGGAACAATCAAAAATTATAGATAGCATGGAACAATCAAAAAATATAATATAAAAGTGTATAATTTGCTTTGGTTATAAAATCATATTAGGACTAAATTTATAACCAAAGCACATTACCATGCCGTTCTAAAAGACTCTCAAAATAATATAAGTGAAGCATGAGAGATCAATAATTTCTATAAAATAAAACTACCACCGTGCTCTAAAAGGATATAACTGAAGCACTAGAGCAAAACTACCTAGCTCAAAAGATATAAGTGAAGCACATTGAGTATTCCAATAAATTCCGATTCATGTGTATCTCAAAAGGTATGTCCAGCAAGGATGATTGTGGTAAACTAAAAAGCAAAGACTCAAATCATACATGACGCTCCAAGCAAAACACATATCATGTGGTGAATAAAAATATAGTCTTAAGTAAAGTTACTGATAGACGAAGACCCATCAAATCCTACCCAAAACTTGAAAACTTCACAACACAAAACTTAGCAAAAATCTCGTGAGCTCCGTTAGTATAAGAAAACAAACCACCACTTTAAGGTACTGTATTGAACTCATTATTTATTTATATTGGTGTTAAACCTACTGCATTCCAACCTCTTTATGATTCATGCCCCCCGATACTACTCATAGATTCATCAAAATAAGCAAACAACACACGAAAAATAGAATCTGTCAAAAAACAGAACAATCTGTAGTAATCTGCAACTTTCGAATACTTATGTAACTCTAATTTTTCTTAAATAAATTGTTGGACGTGAGTAATTTGTTTATTAATCATCTGCAAAAAGAAACAACTTAAAAGCACTCTTGAGTAAAAGATGGCAGCAAATCCGTGAGCATAAAAGTTTCTGTTTTTATAGCAAGATTGCAAAAACTTCACCCAAGTCTTCCCAAAGGTTCTACTTGGCACAAACAATAATTAAAACACAAAACCACATATAACCAGGAGCTAGATGAATTATTTATTACTAAACAGAAGTAAAAGCAAAGAAAATAAAATTGCATTGCCTCCCAACAAGCGCTTTTTTATAGCCATTAAGATAGGCTTGAGAATTCAATAAAGCTCACATGAAAGATAAGAATTGAAGCACAAAGAGAGCATCATATAACATGTGAAAATCACATCTAAGTCTAACATACTTCCTATGCATAGGCATTTAATAGGCAAACAAATTAGCAAGAGAAACAAGATCTAGCATATGCAAGGAAGAAGAAAGAAAAAATAGCAATCTCAACATAACGAGAGGTAATTTAGTAACATGAAAATTTCTACAATCATATTTTTCTCTCTCATAATAATTGCATATAGGATCATAAACAAATTCAACAGTATAGCCATCACATAACATATTCTCAACATGATCCACATGCATTCGAAGTTGACACTCTTCCAAAATAGTGGGATTAACATTAACTAAAGTCATGACCTCTCCAAACCCACTTTTATCAAAAATTTCATAAGATTAAGCATTCTCCAAATATGTGGGATCTAAAGTTGACACTCTTACAAACCCACTTTCAATATTGCAAAAATTATTATCAATCTTACATTCATCGTGGGGATTAAATAAAATTTTAAGATCATAAGAAGAACCACGCCAATCATGATCATTGCAACAAGTAGTGGGCACAGCATCCCCAAGTTTAGGGTTTTGCATATCATCAACACAATTGACATTAATAGAATATATAATAACATAATTGCTATCATGTTTTCATTAAAAGAGCTATTGTGAATCACTTCATAAATTTCTTCTTTAATCACTTCATCACAAATTTCAGATTCACGAATTGCAAGCAAAACCTCATAAAGATAATCTAGTGCACTCAACTCACTAGCAATTGGTTCAACATAATTGGATCTTCTAAAAAGATTAGAAAGTGGATGAGGATCCATAAATTAGCAAGCAAAGATGCAAGATAATAGAGGGCACATACCAATACAAGCAAACAGAAAGGTGAATGGAAAAAGGGCGAATAACACGGCAAAGGTGAAGGGGGGGAGAGGAAAACTAGAGGCAAATGGAAAATAATGTAATGCGAGGGATAAGAGTTTGTGATGGGTACTTGGTATATGACTTTTGCGTAGATCTCCCCGGCAACGGCGCCAGAAATTCAGCTTCTTTTTTCATAATTAAGCATGACTTCGGCTTCTTTTGCTTCAACTTCAGCTTCTTGGATGCCTATCATATTAGGAACAGTTTTATAACCAAAGCACATTACCATGCTGTTCTAAGAGACTCTCAAAAAGATATAACTGAAGCATGAGGGATCAATGATTTCTACAAAATAAAACCACCACCGTGCTCTAAAAGATACAAGTAAATCACTAGAGCAAAACTATCTAGCTCAAAAGATATAAGTGAAGCACATAGAGTATTCTAATAAATTCCAATTCATTTGTATCTCTCTCAAAAGGTGTTTCCAGCAAGGATGATTGTGGTAAACTAAAAAACAAAGACTCAAATCATACATGACGCTCCAAGCAAAACACATATCATGTAGTGAATAAAAATGTAGTCTCAATTAAAGTTACCGATAGATGAAGACGAAAGAGGGGATGCCTTCCTGGGGCATCCCCAAGCTTAGGCTTTTGGTTGTCCTTGAATTTTACCTTGGGTTGCCTTGGGCATCCCCAAGCTTAGGATCTTGCCACTCTTTGTTCCATAGTCCATCAAATCCTTACCCAAAACTTGAAAACTTCACAACACAAAACTTAGCCAAACATCTCGTGAGCTCCATTAGTATAAGAAAACAAACCACCACTCAAAGGTACTGTAATGAACTCATTCTTTGTTTATATTGGTGTTAAACCTACTGTATTCGAACTTCTCTATGATTCATACCCCCCGATACTACTCATAGATTCATCAAAATAATCAAACAACACACGAAAAACAGAATCTATCAAAAACAGAATAGTCTGTAGCAATCTGTAACTTTCGAATACTTCTGTAACCCTAAAATAATTTAAATAAATTGGTGGACGTGAGGAATTTTTCGATTAATCATATGCAAAAAGAATCAACTAAAAAGCACTCTCCAGCAAAAAATGGTAGCTAATCTCGTGAGCGCTAAAGTTTCTGTTTTTTACAGCATGATCGCATAAACTTCACACAAGTCTTCCCAAAGGTTCTACTTGGCTCAAACACTAATTAAAACACAAAACCACATCTAAACAGAAGCTAGATGCAGTATGTATTCCTAAACAAAAGCAAAAGCAAAGAAAATAAAATTGGGCTGTCTCCCAACAAGCGCTATCGTTTAACGCTAGGTATTGATAATTCAATGATGCTCACATGAAAGATAAGAATTGAAGCACAAAGAGAGCATCATATAGCATGTGAGAAACACATCTAAGTCTAACATAATTCCTATGTATAGGCATTTTATAGGCAAACAAATTATCAAGGCAAGCAATTTCTAGCATATGCAAGGAAGAAGAAAGAAACAATAGCAATCTCAACATAACGAGAGGTAATATAGTAACATGAAAATTTCTACAACCATATTTTCCTCTCTCATAATAATTGCATGTAGGATCATAAGAAAATTCAACAATATAGCTATCACATAACATATTGTCAACACGATCCACATGCATGCGAAGTTGACACTCTTCCAAGATAGTGGGGTTAACATTAACTAAAGGCACGACCTCTCCAAACCTACTTTTATAAAAAAATCCATAAGATTGAAAATTCTCCAAATAAGTGGGATCTAAAGTTGACACTCTTCCAAACCCACTTTCAATATTATGGCAAACATTATTATCAATCACATATTCATCATGGGGCTTAAATAAATTTTCAAGATCATAAGGAGAATCACCCCACTCATGATCATTGCAACAAGTAGTATACATAGTAATACTAGCATCCCCGAGCTTAGGGTTTTGCATAACATTAACACAATTGACATCAATAGAATTTATAATAACATCATTGCAATCATGTTTTTCATTAAAAGAGCTACCGTGAATCACTTCATAATTTTCTTCTTTCAACACTTCATCACACTTTTTAGATTCACAAATTTCAAGCAAAACCTCATAAAGATAATCTAGTGCACGCAATTCACTAGAAATTGGTTCATCATAATTGGATATCTTAAAAAGATTAGCAAGTGGATGAGGATCCATAATTTAGCAAGCGAAGATGCAAGCTAATAGAGGGCACATAGCAACACAAGAAAACAGAAAGGCGAACGAAAAATGGCGAATAAAGCGGCAAAGGTGAAGTGGGGGAGAGGAAAACTAGAGGCAAATGGAAAATAATGTAATGCGGGGGATAATAGTTTGTGATGGGTACTTGGTATATGACTTTTGCGTAGATCTCCCCGGCAACGGCGCCAAAAATTCTTTTTGCTACTTCTCGAGCTTGCGTTGTATTCCCTCGAAGAGTACAAGGTGAGGCAGCAAAGTAGCGTAAGTATTTCCCTCAGTTTTTGAGAGCCAAGTTTCAATCCAGTAGCACGGGCGAGTCCTTCGCACCTGCACACAAAAATAAGAACCTCGCAGCCAACGCGATAAAAGGGGTTGTCAATCCCTTCTCGGTCACTTACGAGAGTGAGATCTGATAGATATTATAAGATAATATTTTTGGTATTTTTGGTATAGAGAAAAAGTAAATAAAGCAAATAAACAACGGCAATAGAAATTGGCAAGTTGACGGGAAAATAATATGATGAGAATAGACCCGGGGGCCATAGGTTTCACTAGTGGCTTCTCTCATGATAGCATAATTCTACGGTGGGTGAACAAATTACTGTCGAGCAATTGATAGAAAAGCACATAGTTATGAGAATATCTAGGCATGATCATTGTATATAGGCATCACGTCCGTGACAAGTAGGCCGAAACGATTCTGCATCTACTACTATTACTCCACACATCGACCGCTATCCAGCATGCATCTAGAGTATTAAGTTCATAAGAACAGAGTAACGCCTTATGCAAGATGACATGATGTCGAGGGATAAACTCAAGCAATATGATATAAACCCCACCTTTTTATCCTCGAAGGAAACAATACTATATGTGCCTTGCTGCCCCTGCTGTTGATAACCCACAAGTGTAGGGGATCAGTTGTAGCCTCTTTCGATAAGTAAGAGTGTCGAATCCAACGAGGAGCTAAAGGTAGAACAACTATTCCCTCAAGTTCTATCGACCACCGATACAACTCTACGCACGCTTGACGTTTACTTTACCTAGAATAAGTATGAAACTAGAAGTACTTTGCAGTTTTTGTGGGATGGGTTTGCAAGAATATAAAGAGCATGTAAATAAAGAGGAGGGGCTATTAAAATAAAGAAGCAATAAAGTTAGTAATAGCGAGTGTGGAAAAGTAGTGGTAGGAGTTGCGAAAAGGCCCCTAACCAATTGACTACATTACTAGACCGATAGCAAGTTTTCTGTGGCAGAGGCCACTGCTAGCATGTCATCCCTAACTTGGAATTCTATGCACTTATGATTGGAACTATTAGCAAGCATCCGCAACTACTAACGTTCATTAAGGTAAAACCCAACCATAGCATTAAGATATATTGGTCCCCATTCAATCCCGTATGCATCAATTTCTACACTAGGTTGAAGCTTCTGTCACTGTTGCCCTCCAATACGTAGTCGTATCAACATACAACTAACCCTATGGTGTGATCCACGCGCGCGCCCATATGATGAGCACCAAAGTACATCAACATAACCACAATCAAATTAAATCAATCATAGCAATTCACCAATCACCAATAGGACAACGAAAATCTACTCAGACATCATAGGATGGCAACACATCATTGGATAATAATAAGAAGCATAAACCACCATGTTCAAGTAGATGGTACAATGGGTTACGGGAGAGTGGACCGCTGTAGATAGATGGGGGAAGGTGATGGAGATGTTGGTGAAGATGACAGAGGTGTTGGTGTAGATCGCCGTCACACGATGATGGCCCCGGTGGCACTCTGGCGCCACCGGAAGCGAAGGGAGAGAGCCCCCCTCCTTCTTCTTCATTGACCTTCTCCCTAGATGGGAGAAGGGTTTCCCCTATGGTCCATGGCCTCCATGGCGGCGGAGGGGCAAGAGCCCCTCCGAGATTGGATCTGTCTCTTTGTCTCTCTCTGATTCTGCGTTCCCAGATTCTGGCCTTTCTCTGTTTCTTAAATTCCCGGAGATCCGTAACTTCGATTGGGCTGAATTTTGGATGCGATTTTTATCCGGATATTAGCTTTCTTGCGGTGAAAGAAGGGCACCAACCGCCTTACGGGGTTTCCACGAGGGTCAGGGGTGCGCCCACCCCCCTGGGGTGCGCCCCCTGCCTCGTGGCCCCCTTGGGCATCATCTCGCGTTGATTCCACTTCCCAAAATTCGCATATATTCCAAAAAAAATCTCCGCCCGTTTTTATCCCGTTTGGACTCCGTTTGATATGGGTATTCTGCGAAACAAAAAACAAGTAACAAACAGGAACTAGCACTGGATCAATATGTTAGTCCCAAAAATAGTATAAAAAGTTGCCAAAAGTATGTAGTAGTTGTAGAACATTGGCATGGAACAATAAAAAATTATAGATACGACAGGGACGTATCAGCATCCCCAAGCTTAATTCCTGCTCATCCTCGAGTAGGTAAATGATAAAAAAGATAATTTTTGATGTGGAATGCTACCTAGAATAATCTTGATCATGTAATCTAATCATGGCATGAATATTAAGACACGAGTGATTCAAAGCAATAGTCTATCATTTGATATTAAGACAATAATACTTCAAGCATACTAATAAAGAAATCATGTCTTTTCAAAATAACATGGCCAAAGAAAGTTATCCCTACAAAATCATATGGTCTGGCTATGCTCCATATTCACCACACAAAGTATTTAAATCATGCACAACCCCGGTTTTAGCCAAGCAACTGTTTCATACTTTAGTATACTCAAACTTTTTCAACTTTCACGCAATACATGAGCGTGAGCCATGGACATAGCACTATGGGTGGAATAGAAGGTGGTGATAGAAAAAAGGAGGGAGAAACTCTCACATCAACTAGGCAAACCAATGGACTATGGAGATGTCCATCAATCGATATCAATGTGAGTAAGTAGGGATTGCCATGTAATGAATGCACTAGAGATATAAGTGTATGAAAGCTCAAAGGAACCTAGTGGGTGTGCATCAACTTGCTTGCTCATGAAGACCTAGGGCATTTGAGGAAGCCCGTCATTGGAATATACAAGCCAAGTTCTATAATGAAAATTCCCACTAGTATATAAAAGTGACAACATAGGAGACTCTATATCATGAAGAACATGGTGCTATGATGAAGCACAAGTGTGGAAAAAGATAGTAACATTGCCCCTTCTCTCTTTTTATCTCATTTTTTGTTTGTTTTCTCTTTTATTTTCTCTTTTTTTGGTGGGCTTCTTTGGCCTCCTTTTTTTATTTGGGCTTCACTTGCCTCTTTTATTTTTATAACCTCACTTGGGACAATGTTCTAATAATGATGATCATCACACTTTTATCTACTTACAACTCGATACTAGAATAAAGTATGACTCTATATGAATGCCTCCGGCGGTGTACCGGGATATACAATGATCTAGCATAGCAATGACATAAAAAATGGACAAGTCATGAAAACATCATGCTAGCTATCTTACGATCATGCAAGGCAATATGGCAATGATGGTGTGTGTCATAATAAATGGAACGGTGGAGTTACATGGCAATATATCTCGGAATAGCTATGGAAATGCCATAATAGGTAGGTATGGTGGCTGTTTTGAGGAAGAGTATAAGGTGGTTTGATGCACCGGCAAAAATTGCGCGGTACTAGAGTGGCTAGCAAGGTGGAAGGGTGAGAGTGCGTATAATCCATGGACTCAACATTAGTCATAAAGAACTCACATACTTATTGCAAAAAATTATTAGCCATCGAAACAAAGTACTACACACATGCTCCTAGGGGAATGGTTGGTAGGAGTTAACCATCGTGCGATCCCGACCTCCACACAAAGGATGACAATCAAAAAATAAATCATGCCCCGACTTCATCACATAAAGGTTCACCTTACGTGCATGCTTCGGGAATCACAAACCTCAACACAAGTATTTCTACAATCCACAACTACCCACTAGCATGACTCTAATATCACTATCTTTATATTGCAAAACTATTGCAAGTAATCAAACATATCATATTCAACGATCTACAAGTTTATGTAGGATTTTATGACTAACCATGTGAATTAACAATTCCTGTCAACTCTCTAAATAGATATAAGTGAAGCTAGAGAGTTTTAATTCTTTCTACAAAAGATATGCCCACGCTCTAACAAATATAAGTGAAGCAAAAGAGCATTCTACAAATAGAGGTTTTCTATGTGAAGAGAAATAGGCAATCCAATCTTCAAATGATATAAGTGAAGCACATGAAGAATTCTATAAAGCCATACTCAAAAGATATAAGTGAAGTGCAAAGAGAATTCTATAAATCAACAAAGGACTATCTCATACCAGCATGGTGCATTTATTAAAAGAAAAATAAAAAGCACATGACGCTCCAAGAGTTTACGCATATCATGTGAACGAAATGAATCTGAAAACATATCGATACTTGTTAAAAAAAGATGGGATGCCTTCCGGGGCATTCCCAAGCTTAGACGCTTGAGTCTCCTTGAATATTTACTTGGGGTGCCTTGGGCATCCCCAATCTTGAGCTCTTGCCTCTCCTGCTTCTCCTCACATCTATACCTCCTCAATCTTCGAACACTTCATACACACAAAACTTAACCGAATTTTTAGTGGCGGGGTTAGTGCATATGATCAATGAAAACCCATCATGTACTGCTCTAACATTATTGTATAATTATAATCAAACATTACCCACTGTATTCTATCACTATTCTATGGCCCCAAGTAAAGGAGGCTTCAACAAAAATTCAAACATATGCAAATAATGAAGCTATAACAGCAATCTGTGAAAACAGGACAGTCTGTAGTAATCTGAACATTAACCATACTTCTGTAACCCTAACAATTATGGAAATATTAGGAAAAATTAACAATTTGTATAGCAAGACTTTGAAAAAAGTTTCAGATCCTTTCGACATCCCAGTAAAAAATGTAAAATCATGCACTACAGCCAATGTTTCTGTTTTTTCCACCGCACAAACCAACAAGCAGTTTAATCATCCTAAAGGAAACTCTTGGCACATTATTTTTATAATACAATGGAATTGGACAAGGGGATAATTATATTTATTTAAAATTTTCTGTAATTCAATATTTGCAAAGTTTCCATGGGTATGAACAAAGTTCAAGGAGCTCCCCATTTCAACGGTGCTCGTTCTTCTTACTTTCACTTTTCTTTTCGAATTTTTTTTAGGTTCCCCTCTTTATTTTTTTTGTTTTTAAACTTTATAAAACCACACAATAGAAGTAAATGACTCTCTAGAACTTTCAGGTTATCTCCCTGGCAGCGCTTTCTTTAAAGCCATTAAGCTAGGCATATAGTGCTCAAGTAATGGATCCACCCGGATCCCAAGGTATATCAAAGCCAATTTTAATTAGCAATGAGCATTTAGTAGTGAGCACAAAGTGATATGTGTCATGAAAAAATGAAGTCTAACTCTCTTCCTATGCATAGGCATATCGTACAAGAACAATTCATGCACATCAAGTAAAGGCCAAGTCATAGTATAAGCAGTTTGTTGCAATTTTATCGTGTTGGAAACATAGAGAGGCGGAGATGTAGTTCTTCTCTCATAATAATTGCAAGTAGGAGAAGCAAGAACATGCGTATTATATTCATCAAAATCATCATGTGTAATGGAAAAAGGCAACCCATCAATATAATCTTTAATAAGTGCAAACTTCTCCAATATAGTGTAGTTTGGACAATTCAAAAATAATAGGACTATCATGTGTGGGTGCAATAGAAACTATCTCATGTTTAACATAAGTAACTGTAGCAAGTTCATCTTCATAAGCATAATTCATATTGGCATCTTGGCCACAAGCATAGCAAGCATCAATTTCATCAAAAAGGGATATTTCAAACATATCGAAGGGATCATAGCAATCATCATAGCATTCATCCTTCGGTAAGCACGAAGGGAAATTAAATAATGTATGTGTTGAAGATTTACTCTCATTAGAAGGTGGGCATAGGTAGCTAATCCGCTCTTCCTCCTTTTGTTCTTTGCTCTCCTCTTCATCTTTTTCATCTAATGAGCTCATAGTGTCATCAATTTCCTCTTCCATAGACTTCTGCAAAATATTAGTCTCTTCTTGGACAGAGGAGTCCTCAATATATGGTTTAACATAGGAATTAGAAGCATAATTATCATAACAATATTTAAATATGGCAAAATATTCAGATTTGTAAAGAGTAGCATCATACTTTTCAATCAAAGTAGCAATTCCATAAGCACCCTTTATAGCAACAAATTCTTCAATTTGTTGAACAACATAGTAACTATAAACACCCTTAGCATACGAAGATACGATCCCATTATCACTAAACTCACATTGGTAGGGAAGGTGTTTCCTAGGTTCTTCGGAACAACAAGTAAAATCATATATTTCACATAAATTCCAAGCATAGCATTGCAAACGATGAATTTGATCTACTAAAAGTTTCCCTTCTTGAGATAAGCGGTGTTGCACATAAAAAGCATGCTCATCTAAAGATTTTCCCTCAACTAAATTAGTTGGGGTTTCAGCACGAGCACATAGGGATCGAAGATGATCCAAGTAAAAAGCTTCAGGAGTGTGATAGATTTTGAGTGGTTCTTCAACCATTGGTTCAGTAGGTACCACTATTTTTTTGGTATTTTGCGTTTCCTTCCCATAACTAAAGATACAAAACAACTTAGAACAGCAAATAAAATCTACTTAGTGATAAAGCAAACAAGCACACACGAGAATATTCACCCCACGCTATTGCTCCCCTGCAACGGCGCCAGAAAAAGGTCTGGATAACCCACAAGTGTAGGGGATTAGTTGTAGCCTCTTTCGATAAGTAAGAGTGTCGAACCCAATGAGGAGCTAAAGGTAGAACAAATATTCCGTCAAGTTCTATCGACCACCGATACATCTCTACGCACGCTTGACGTTTACTTTACCTGGAACAAGTATGAAACTAGAAGTACTTTGTAGTTTTTGTGGGATAGGTTTGCAAGAATATAAAGAGCACGTAAATAAAGACTATGGGCTGTTAAGATAAAGAAGCAATAAAGTTAGTAATAGCGAGTGTGGAAAAATGGTGGTAGGAGTTGCGAAATTGCCCCTAAGCAATTGACTACGTTACTAAACCGATTGCAAGTTTTATGTGGGAGAGGCCACTGCTAGCATGTCATCCCTGACTTGGAATTCTATGCACTTATGATTGGAACTATTAGGAAGCATCCGCAACTACTAACGTTCATTAAGGTAAAACCCAACCATAGCATTAAGATATATTGGCCCCCCTTCAATCCCGTATGCATCAATTTCTACGCTAGGTTGAAGCTTCTGTCACTCTTGCCCTCCAATGTGTAGTCCTATCAACATACAACTAACCCTATGGTGTGATCCACGCGCGCGCTCATATGATGAGCACCAAAGGACAGCAACATAACCACAAGCAAATTAAATCAATCATAGCAATTCACCAATCATCGATAGGACAACGAAAATCTACTGAGACATCATAGGATGGCAACACATCATTGGATAATAATATGAAGCATAAAGCACCATGTTCAAGTAGATGGTACAACAGGTTGCGGGAGAGTGGACCGCTGTAGATAGATGGGGGAAGGTGATGGAGATGTCGGTGAAGATGACAGAGGTGTTGGTGTAGATCGCCATCACATGATGATGGCCCAGGTGGCACTCCGGCGCCAACGGAAGCGAGGGGGAGAGAGCCCCCCTCCTTCTTCTTCCTTGACCTTCTCCCTAGATGGGAGAAGGGTTTCCCCTCTGGTCCATGGCCTCCATGGCGGCGGAGGGGCGAGAGCCCCTCCGAGATTGGATCTGTCTCTCTATCTCTCTCTGTTTCTGCGTTCCCAGATTCTGGCCTTTCACTGTTTCTTAAATTCCCGGAGATCAGTAACTTCGATTGGGCTGAGTTTTGGACACAATTTTTATCCGGATATTAGCTTTCTTGCGACGAAAGAAGGGCACTAACCGCCTTACGGGGTGGCCACGAGAGTCAGGGGCGCGCCCACCCCCCTGGGGCACGCCCCCTGCATCGTGGCCCTCTCGGGCATCGTCTCGCATTGATTCCACTTCCCAAAATTCAAATATATTCCAAAAAAATCTCCGTCCATTTTTATCCCGTTTGGACTCCGTTTGATATGGATATTCTGCGAAACAAAAAACATGCAACAAATAGGAACTGGCACTGGGCACTGGATCAATATGTTAGTCCCAAAAATAGTATAAAAAGTTGCCAAAAGTATGTAATAGTTGTAAAACATTGGCATGGAACAATCAAAAATTATAGATACGACGAAGACGTATCAGCTGTTACTGGGAAAGGACACCGCAAGATTGAACCCAAAGACAAGCACTTCTCCCATTGCAAGAACTATAGATCTAGTAGGCCAAACCAAACCAATAATTCGAAGAGACTTGCAAGGATATTGTAATCATACATAAAAGATTTCAGAAAAGAATCCAATATTGTTCAAAGATAATCTTGATCATAAACCCACAGTTAATCGGATCTCGACAAACACACAGCAAGAAGATTACATCGAATAGATGTCCTCGAAAATCGAGGAGAACTTTGTATTGAGATCTAAAGAGAGAGATGAAGCCATATAGCTAATAACTATGGACACGAAGGTCTGTGGTAAACTACTCACAACTCATCGGAGAGGCTATGGTGTTGATGTAGAAGCCCTCCGTGATCGATGCCCCCTCCTGTGGAGCTCCGGAACAGGGCCCAAGATGGGATCTCACGGGTACAGAAGGTTGCGGCGGTGGAATTAGGGTTTCGTCTGTTTCCTCGATGTTTTCAGGGTATGAGAGTATATATAGGCTGAAGAGGCACATTAGGGGAGCCAGAGGGGGCCCACGAGGGTGGGGGTGTGCCTACCCCCCTGGGCGCGCCCCTGCCCTCGTGGCCGCCTCTATCGTTTCCTCGCGTGTACTCCAAGTCTTCTGTGTTGATATCGTTCCAAAAATAACTCTCCTGAAGGTTTCATTCCGTTTGGACTCCGTTTGATATTCCTTTTCTGCGAAACACTGAAATATGCAAAAAACAGCAATTTGCACTGGGCCTTGGGTTGTAGGTTAGTCCCAAAAATAATATAAAAGTGTATAATAAAGCCCATTAAACATTCAAAACAGAATATATAATAGCATGGAACAATCAAAAGTTATAGAGACGTTGGAGACGTATCAAGCATCCCCAAGTTTAATTCATGCTTGTCCTCGAGTAGGTAAATGATAAAAACAGAATTTTTGATGTGGAATGCTAACCAACATAATTCTCAATGTAATTTTCTTTATTGTGGCATGAATGTTCTGATCCGAAAGATTCAAGACAAATGTCTATATTGACATAAGAATAATAATACTTCAAGCGTACTATCAAAGCAATCATGTCTTCTCAAAATAACATGGCAAAAGAAAGTTCATCCCTACAATATCATATAGTTTGGCTATGCTCCATCTTCGTCACACAAAATACTCAAATCATGCACAACCCCGGTTTCAGCCAAGCAATTGTTCCATACTTAATTTTTTTCAAACATTTTCAACTTTTACGCAATACATGAGCGTGAGCCATGGGCATAGCACTATAGGTGGAATAGAGTGGTGATTGTGGAGAAGACGAAAGAGGAAGATGGTCTCACATCAATGGGCTATGGACATGCCCATCAATAGATATCAATGTGAGTGAGTAGGGACTGCCATGCAACAGATGCACTAGAGCTATAAATGTATGAAAGCTCAACAAAAGAAACTAAGTGGGTGTGCATCCAGCTTGCTTGCTCACGAAGACCTAGGGAATTTGAGGAAACCCATCGTTGGAATATACAAGCCAAGTTCTATAATGAAAATTCCCACTAGTATAAGAAAGTGACAAAACAAGAGACTTTGTATCATGAAGATCATGGTTCTACTTTGAAGAACAAGTGTGGAAAAAGATAGTAGCATTGTCCCCCTTTTTTTTCTTTGGCCTTTCTTCTTTTTTTTCTTTTTTTTGGGACAATGCTCTAATAATGATGATCATCACACATTTATTGATTTACAACTCGATATTACAACTCGATACTAGAACAAAGTATGACTCTATATGAATGCCTTCGGCGGTGTACCGGGATGTGCAATGAATCAAGAGTGACATGTATGAAAAATTATTCATGGTAGCCTAGCCACGAATACAATGTCAACTACATGATCATGCATGGAAATATGACAATGATGAAGCGTGTCATATGAACAGAACAGTGGAAAGTTGCATTGCAATATATCTCGGAATGGCTATGGAAATGCCATGATAGGTAGGTATGGTGGCTGTTTTGAGGAAGGTATATGGTGGGTGTATGGTACCGGCGAAAGTTGCGCGGTACAAGAGAAGTTAGCAATGGTGGAAGGGTGAGAGTGCATATAATACATGGACTCAACATTAGTCATACAGAACTCACATACTTATTGCAAAAATCTACAAGTCATCAAAACAAAGTACTACACTCATGCTCCTAGGGGAAGGGTTGGTAGGAGTTAACCATTGCGCGATCCTGACCTCCACACAAAGGATGACACTCAATGAAATACCTCATGCTTCAAATTTGTCACACAACGGTTACCATACGTGCATGCTACGGGACTTGCAAACCTCAACACAAGTATTTCTCAAATTCACAACTACTCTACTAGCATGACTCTAATATCACCATCCTCATATCTCAAAACAATCATCAAGTATCAAACTTCTCATAATATTTAATGCACTTTATATGAAAGTTTTTACTATACCCATCTTGGATGCCTATCATATTAGGACTAGTTTTATAACAAAAGCACATTACCATGATGTTCTAAGAGACTCTCAAAAAGATATAAGTGAAGCATGAGAGATCAATAATTTCAACAAAATAAAACCACCGCCGTGCTCTAAAAGATATAAGTGAAGCAGTAGAGCAAAACTATCTAGCTCAAAAGATATAAGTGAAGCACATAGAGTATTCTAACAAATTCCAATTCATTTGTATCTCTCTAAAATGGTGTGTCGAACAAGGATGATTGTGGTAAACTAAAAAGCAAAGACTCAAATCATACATGATGCTCCAAGCAAAACACATATCATGTGGTGAATAAAAATATAGTCTCAAGTAAAGTTACCGATAGATGAAGACGAAAGAGGAGATGCCTTCCCGAGGCATCCCCATGCTTTTGGTTGTCCTTGAATTTTACCTTGGGGTGCCTTGGTCATACCCAAGCTTAGTCTCTTTCCACTCTTTGTTCCATAGTCCATCAAATCCTTACCCAAAACTTGAAAACTTCACAACACAATACTTAGCCAAAAATCTCGTGAGCTCCGCTTGTATAAGAAAACAAACCACCAGTCAAAGGTAATGTAATGAACTCATTCTTTGTTTATATTGGTGTTAAACCTACTGTATTCCAACTTCTCTATGATTCATACCCCCCGATACTACTCATAGATTCATCAAAATAAGCAAACAACACACGAAAAACAGAATCTGTCAAAAACAGAACAATTTGTAGCAATCTGTAACTTTCGAATACTTATGTAACTCTACAAAAATTGAAATAAATTGGTGGACGTGAGGAATTTGACTATTAATCATCTGCAAAAATAAGCAACTAAAAAGCACTCTCCAGTAAAAAATGGTAGCTAATCTCTTGAGCGCTAAAGTTTCTGTTTTTTACAGCACGATCACATAAACTTCACACATGTTTTCCCAAAGGTTCTACTTGACTCAAACACTAATTAAAACACAAAACCACATCTAAACAGAAGCTAGATGAAATATTTATTCCTAAACATAAGCAATAGCAAATAAAATAAAATTGGGTTGCCTCCCAACAAGATTATCGTTTAACGCCCCTAGCTAGGTATTGATAATTCAATGATGCTCACATGAAAGATAAGAATTGAAGCACAAAGAGAGCATCATATAGCATGTGATAAACACATCTAAGTCTAACATACTTCCTATGCATACGCGTTTTATAGGCAAACAAATTATTAAGGCAAGCAATTTCTAGCATATGCAAGGAAGAAGAAAGAAACAATAGCAATCTCAACATAACAAGAGGTAATTTAGTAACATGAAAATTTCTACAACCATATCTTCCTCTCTCATAATAATTGCATGTAGGATCATAATAAAATTCAACAATATATCTATCACATAACGTATTGTCAACATGATGTACATGCATGCGAAGTTGACACTCTTCCAAGATAGTGGGGTTAACATTAACTAAAGGCATGACCTCTCCAAACCCACTTTTATAAAAAAATTCCATAAGATGGAAAATTCTCCAAATATGTGGGATCTAAAGTTGAAACTCTTCCAAACCCACTGTCAATATTATGACAAACATTATTATCAATCTCATATTCATCATGGGGCTTAAATAAATTTTCAAGATCATAAGGAGAATCACCCCAATCATGATCATTGCAACAAGTAGTAGACATAGTAATACTAGCATCCCCAAGCTTAGGGTTTTGCATATCATTAACACAATTGACATCAATAGAATTTATAATAACATCATTGCAATCATGTTTTTCATTAAAAGAGCTATCGTGAATCACTTCATAGTTTTCTTCTTTCAACACTTCATCACAATTTTTAGATTCACGAATTTCAAGCAAAATCTCATAAAGATAATCTAGTGCATGCAGCTCACTAGAAATTGGTTCATCATAATCTGATCTCTTAAAAAGATTAGCAAGTGGATGAGGATACATAATTTAGCAAGCGAAGATGCAAGCTAATAGAGGGCACATAGCAACACAAGAAAACAGAAAGGTGAACGAAAAAGGGCGAATAGAACGGCAAAGGTGAAGTGGGGGAGAGGAAAACGAGAGGCAAATGGAAAATAATGTAATGCGAGGGATAAGAGTTTGTGATGGGTACTTGGTATATGACTTTTGCGTAGATCTCCCCGTCAACGTCGCTAGAAATTCTTCTTGCTACTTCACTCGAAGAGGAAAGGGTGATGCAGCACAGTAGCGTAAGTATTTTCCTCAGTTTTTGAGAACCAAGGTATCAATCTAGTAGGAGACCACGCGCGAGTCCCACGCACCTGCACAAACAAATAAGAACCTCGCATCCAACGTGATAAAAGGGGTTGTCAATCCCTTCTCGGTCACTTACGAGAGTGAGATCTGATAGATATGATCAGATACTATTTTTGGTATTTTTGGTATAGAGAAAAAGTAAATAAAGCAAATAAACAACGGCAACAGAAATTGGCAAGTTGACGGGAAAACAATATGATGAGAATAGACCCGGGGGCCATAGGTTTCACTAGTGGCTTCTCTCATGATAGCAGAATTCTACAGTGGGTGAACAAATTACTATCGAGCAATTGATAGAAAAGCGCATAGTTATGAGAATATCTAGGCATGATCATTGTATATAGGCATCACGGCCATGACAAGTAGACCGAAACGATTCTGCATCTACTACTATTACTCCGCACGTCGACTGCTATCCAGCATGCATCTAGAGTATTAAGTTCACAATAATAGAGTAACGCCTTAAGCAAGATGACATGATGTCTAGGGATAAACTCAAGCAATATGATATAAACCCCATCCTTTTATCCTCGATGGCAACAATACTATATGTGCCTTGCTGCCCCTGCTGTCACTGCAAGATTGAACCCAAAGCCAAGCACTTCTCTCATTGCAAGAACTATAGATCTAGTAGGCCAAACCAAACCAATAATTCGAAGAGACTTGCAAGGATATTATAATCATACATAAAATATTTCAGAAAAGAATCCAATATTGTTCAAAGATAATCTTGATAAAAAACCCACAATTCATCGGATCTCGACAAACACACCGCAATAAGATTACATCGAATAGATCTCCTCGAAGATCGAGGAGAGCTTTGTATTGAGATCCAAAGAGAGAGAAGAAGCCATCTAGCTAATAACTATGGACCCGAAGGTCTTTGGTAAACTACTCACAACTCATCGGAGAGGCTATGGTGTTCATGTAGAATCCCTCCGTGATCGATGCCCCCTCCCGTGGAGCTCCGGAACAGGCCCCAAGATGGGATCTCACGGGTATAGAAGGTTGCGGCGGTGGAATTAGGGTTTCGTTTGTTTCCTCGATGTTTTCTGGGTATGAGAGTATATATAGGGTGAAGAGGCATGTCAGGGGAGCCAGAGGGGGCCCACGAGGGTGAGGGCGCGCCTAACCCCCTGGGCGCGCCCCTACCCTCGTGGCCGCCTCTCTCGTTTCCTCGCGTGTACTCGAAGTCTTCTGTGTTGATATCGTTCCAAAAATAACTCTCCCAAAGGTTTCATCCCATTTGATATTCCTTTTCAGCGAAACACTGAAATAGGCAAAAAACAGCAATTTGCCCTAGGCCTTGGTAGTAGGTTAGTCCCAAAAATAATATAAAAGTGTATAATAAAGCCCATTAAACATCCAAAACAGAATATATAATAGCATGGAACAATCAAAAATTATAGATACGTTGGAGACGTATCAGCAAGCAAGTCTTAATATTTAAAGACTGGAGCAAAATTGTGAAGGATCGCAGCAGAGAAGTACTAGGGGCAGCAATCAGAAGCGCGGCCCACAATTAGGAGATAGGTTCATCTGCATGCTCGGATACGAAGAAGAAGGAGTGCTACACATGTTCTATGATATTTTACCTCAGAGACAGAGAGAGAGCAGCATGAGTGAATAGCTAGCTAGAATGAGTTTGAAGATGATGAGAATGCGGGAGTGATTAGTGATACGTCTCCAACGTGTCTACTTTTCCAAACACTTTTGCCCTTTGTTGGACTCTAACGTGCATGATTTGAATGGAACTAACCCGGACTGACGCTGTTTTCGGCAGTATTTGCCATGGTGTTATTTTTGTGCAGAAATAAAAGATCTCAAAATGACCTGAAAATCAACGGAGAATATTTTTGGAATATACAAAAAATATTGGCGAAAGTGTCACAACCCTAGTTCTAGTATGCACTAGGTTAGCCTTGTGGTGTGCATCATGTTTAAATTTCAAATGAAATTGAAATGAGGACTTGTGAAACCCTCAGAAACCCTTTTGAAAATGACCCAAATAAAAGTTGCTCCAAAAAGGTCCAAGAAAATGTTCATGTGGCCCTCTAAAAATATTGGTCAAAGATAAAAATCAAGCCAATATTATTAGGAGCTCATAAGTACTTATTTTGGGCATTTGGAATTAATGCAATAGTTATTTGCATTGGATATATATATATTATATATTTTATATATGTCCAAAATTCTGTTTGTTTATTTTTAGGGGCTTGGGTTAATTTCTAGGTCCCTGAAAAATAAATATGTCAGAAGAAAATAATTGATTTAATTCAGAAATTAAATCAAAACAAATGTCAGAAAATTAGAAAACAGAAAGAAATAAAAGGGAGAGCTTACCTGGCTTCCTGCAGCCCAACTGCCTGGCCGGCCCAGCTGGCAGCCCAGCCCACCGAGCCTTCCCCTGTCGTCTTCCCCGCGCTAGTAGGCAGGCGTGTGGCCGGCGCGCGCGCACGGCGGAAGCGCCACGCGAGCTGCCTGCCTGCCCTCCCCTCGCCGCCTGGTCGTCTCTGGAGCAGCCACGCACCTCCCCCGACCCTCCGCACTCTTCTGGACCCCTCCCCTCTTCTCTATCTCCCTCTCCCGCTCGGTCCCGAGCGCCGTCATCGCCGCCGATCGCCGCTGCCGTGGCCACAGACCAACCCAGGCCCGGCCAAGGTGCCCAAGAGCTCCGCCACTTCACCCCCGACCTCTCCGACGAGTCACACGACCCCGGACGCCCTAAGGCCCCGACCCCGACCTCTTCTTCATCACCGGCCGCCGGAGATCACCTCCGCCGCCCTGCTTGCTTCGGCCCTCCTCCGAGCCCTCCGCCTGCACCGCTGCGATCGCCGTACGCTTCTGTCCCTGCTCCCCCTCTCCGTTCTCCCTCTCGCAGGCCGTAGCTGCCGCTCCACGTTCACCCGCACGCGCCGCCGCCCGCGCTCGTCGCCGGTGGTGCTCCGGTGACCCTCTGGTCCCGAGCGTGCGTTTAACACGCTCCCCGCGTCACGTAGAGGCCATAGCTGCTAGCGCTGCCCCGCCTAGGCCACCACAGCCTCGAGCCCGAGCTCGACCGAACTCCGGCGCCGCCGCGAGCTCGTTTCCGGTGAGCTCCGGCCGCCCCAGCCGTTACCGCTTGCGGGAATGGACGCGGGTGAGCTCCAGCTCCCCGTAGGTGGCCTCCGCTGCCCAAATGACCGCCGGAGCGGCATTTCCGTGCCCCTCCACCGCATTTGCTACCGCCGGCGGCTCAACGTCGGCGAGTTAGCCGTGGTTTAACCAGGATTTGACCCCCTGGGTCAATGACAGGTGGCCCCCACCCCTTTTAGTTAGTTGACCATTAAGTTAATTAATTACTTTTGGTTAATTAGTCTAGCCACTGACATGTGGACCCAGCCCTGCTAATTTTTCTGTTAGGATTAGTTTAGTGTTAATTAACTCAGTTAATTAACTGAGTCACTGACCAGTGGACCCCACTGTCAGGTTTGACTCTGGAACAGCCCCTTTGACCTGCTGACGTCATGCCTGTGTCATGCTGATGCAGTAAATCAGTTCTGGTTTTTAAATAAATCTTAAATGATTTATTTATTCCAGAATTTGGCTTAAACTTCAAAAAATCACATAAATTAAACCGTAGCTCACAATGAAATAATTTATACATGAAAAATTATCAGAAAAATTCAATCTATCCATCTGTACAATTTTCATGCATGACAAATGAAGGTAAACCTACTGTTTATATGAAAACACATATATGGCATTTAGAAATACTTATTTTAAGGTTGCATTTGAGCCCTTGGTTCAAATGGACTTCTTTCAAACTGGATGCTAGCTGCATTAGCTCAACAACATCATATTTTCATGCCATATTCATGCATCATATTGTTGCATATGCTTGTGTTTGATTGTCGGCACCGTTCTTCTCGATAGGTCCAGCTCCGGAGACCGATCCAGAGTACCTGTCAGAGGAGCAGTGCTCTGCACGTTGTTTTACCAGGCAAGCAAACCCCCTTGTTCATTCCGATACAATCCCTCTCTCACTCCTGCTTCCTGTTATTGCATTAGGACAACAACGATTTCAACTCCTACTTTATGCTGCGGTAGTTGAACCCATTCCTCTGCATGACCTGTCTTTCCACAGTAAATAGTTGAAACCCACTAGCATGTGTAGGAGTTGATTGAAGCCATGTTGTGATCTTACCATGCCTTGTTTGCTATTGCTTAGAGTGTGTCAGGTCTGATTCATCGGGAACGAATTGGAGTGAAATGATATGTTCTAATGCTGAGGGTTAAGTGTGTGAACACGTTTTGGTAAAGGTAGTGGTGAGAGGCCATGTAGGAGTACATGGTGGGTTGTCTCACTGGAACCGTCCCTAAGAACTGAGTTATGTGTATGTTGTCCAATGACTAGTTACTACCACACATTCGGTTCCGGTAACTCGACCCCTCTCGACTTATTAATCAACATGATCTCTGTCCAGGAGTTGCAACTAGTTTCTGGTGTTTGTAGGTAGTGTTAGTAGTCTACCAAGTGGCACTCGACCAGTGGGCTTGGGACAGACTAGGCACCATGGCACGGTGTACCAAGCGTAGATCCACTCGGCGAGGTGGGCTTGGGAACCCTGCGCACATCTTTTGGGGCCGTGAGCGACACCCCGGCCGGATCTCCCCACGGATGGAACCCGAATAGGCGATAAACCTGGACGAGAGACTTGTGTGGTTAGTCAGGTCGTGGCCGACACCCTCGCCAGGCTTCCGCTTGAAGGTTGCCGAGATACACGAGATGTACCTGGCGGTAAGTGGCGAGAGCGTGTGTGAAGGAGTACACCCCTGCAGGGTTAACATGATCTATTCGAATAGCCGGGTCCGCGGATATGGACTTCTTGGATGCTTACGTGGTACATAGACAACTTGAAGTGGATACTCTAAAATACTCAAGACAAGTGTGAGTGCTATGGATGGCCTTCTCGTAGGGAGACGGGAATGAATCCATAGTGGTGTATTGTGTGCTACTTAGTGGACTCGTGTGCGCCACCTCAAGAGAGTTACCAGCAATCGTAGAATAGGATAGCCACTGAGTCAAAGCTGGCTTGCTACAACTAAACCCCACTTTGCCTTCTTGATACAAGTGCATGTATGATAGGATCTGATGTAAGTCTTGCTGAGTACTTTTGTACTCATGTTTGCTTAATTTATGTTTTGCAGATAGGATTGATGTCTCACTAGTAGTTCTGCTTGGACGTCGACAAGTAGCTTGTTACCTCAGCTACGATCTTGGACGAGTGTTGTAGATAGTCAGGCTCTTCAGCCTTTTTCATTTGTAGATGTATGTACTCAGACATGTAGTGCTTCCGCTTGTTGCTTGTATGCTCTGAATGTTGGGTCATGAGACCCATGTTTGTAATATCTGGCTCTTCGGAGCCTAAGGAATAAATACTTTGTTTATTATAGTCTTGTTGTGATGCCATGTTGTATTTGCACATATTGAGCATATTGTGTGTATGTTATTGAAATGCTTGGTATGTGTGGGATCCGACACCTAGTTGTTTACCCTTGGTAGCCTATCTTACAGGGAAATGTCTCCTAGTGCTTCCACTGAGCCTTGGTAGCTTGCTACTGCTCCGGATCACTTAGGCTGACCGGCATGTGTCCTTCTTCGTTCCTGTGTCTGTCCCTTAGGGGAAATGTCACGCGTTGTTCCTTTAAGTCCTTGTAGCTTGCTACGACTTGGGTTCATACGTTGTTGACCGACACGTTCGTTGCTGGGTCACGTATGCCTGTCTCTGTAATTTAGTGCCACTTTTGGTTTATAACTGGTCATGTCGGCCCGGGTTCTCTGTCATATGGATGCTAGCGACACTATCATATACGTGAGCCAAAATGCGCAAACAGTCTCGGGCCATGTAAGGTGGCACCCGTGGGGATACCGTGCGTGAGGCCGCAAAGTGATATGGTGTGTTACATGCTAGATCGGTGTGACTTAGGATCGGGGTCCCGACAGCGTTGGTATCAGAGCCTGACTGCCTGTAGGATTACCAAGCCAAACTGGTCGAAGTTGAGTCTAGAAATTCCTTAGTTATATAAGGGAATTGATTGTGGAAGGGAACGTAAGGATCTTTTACTCCTTATACCTCATGTCTTCTGATCTGAGTCATCTTACCTTTCCTACGGGGTTAAGGAACTAGGCTTTCTCTTCCGTCTATTAGGATCCCGAGTTACTACTCCGTAGTCCCTCAGGATTGGTTGATCAGAGTCCTACTCCTGTTCTCAAGTTCCTCCGGTGAAGTTGTTTTAGTACTATCACAGTACCTTGAGTGATGATGTTGAGATGTTGAACTACCCTTTGTTAGCAGCATGTCTCATTCTGAGCATTTTACTGCCGTTATGCTGCCGGAATTATCCTAGTAGTTCGAGAGATACTAATTTCTTGTTCTACCTTATGCATTCTATAGTTGTTGATGTTTCCGTCTTCGGTTTCGCTTCTCAGGATGTCTTCAGTTAAGCGAAGCTCAGCTGCTCGTAGACAGAACCACGGAGATGGTAGGGATGAGGAGGATCCTCCCGACCAGCCTTCGTTGGCAGAGTTAATGCTAGAGATGGAGAGAAACAAGCGCGAGTCTAACCGCTTGTTGGCACGTATTGAGGAGAACACCGCACATCAGTGCAAGGAATCAGCAACCATCCATGACTTCATTCGACTGAAACCACCCACTTTCCATCATTCCATTGAGCCACTCGATGCAGATGACTGGCTCCGTAGTATCACTCACAAGCTGCGTTCTGCGAACGTAGCTGAAGATGACAAGGTCATCTATGCCACTTATCATCTGGAAGGTCCTGCTAGTCTTTGGTGGCAGAACTATGAGGCCATGATTCCAACTGGCCAGATTCCTACCTGGAGAGATTTCACCGAGGCTTTTCGTGAACATCATATCCCCCAAGCCCTCATCAATCGCAAGAGATAAGAGTTCTATAGTCTTACACAGGCTAAGACGATGGTTGTTGATGCTTTTAGTCGAGAGTTTGAGAACCTCACCCGCTATGCTACAGAAGAAGTGTCCACGGACGCCAAGAAGTAGGCTAGGTTCCGGAAGGGTCTCAACCCCAAACTGCGTCGTGATCTCCACTTGCATCATTGCAACACATTCCAGGATCTTGTGAACAAGGCCATCAATGCAGAGACAGCTCAGCTCACTTACGAGGAGTCTCGTAAGCACGCCCTTGATTTGGGATCTTCCTCCGGTACTAGTTCTCAGAAGCGCCGGATTTGGGTTCCGAACTCTGTTCTTCCACCCAGTTGTACACCGAGGCCATCTCGTGTGGTACCTTTTCCAATACAGCAGTATGCTCCACCCAGGCCTATTGATAGACCGTTTGTCAATACGGGTCCACGTCCTACCTCCAAGATTTGTTACAAGTGCGGAGAGCCGGGACACATTGCCCGTATTTGCACTCAGACCCGTGTTGTTCCATCCCAGTCCGCGAAATCTGTTAGACGTGATAAGTCATCGCGCAAGATGATCAGTGTTAAGTCAGCTCCCATCGAACATGGACGTGTGCATCACGTCTCAGCCAATAACGCTCATGATGATCCAGATGTCGTTCTTGGCACACTCCTTGTCAATTGTCATCCGGCATCGGTTCTATTCGATACTGGAGCGTCTCATTCTTTCATTTCCGAAAGTTATGCCCGCTTGCACGACATGTCATTTTGTGATATGCCCTACCCACTACTTATTCAAACTCCTGGATCCAAATGGCAAACTTCTAGTGTAAGCCATGGTAATGAAATCCTTGTCGACAGACTTGTGTTCCTTGCATCACTTGTAGCCCTCAAGTCTTCAGATATTAATATCATCTTGGGTATGGACTGGATGACAGCTCATCATGCCAAGATTGATTTCTTCACTAGGTCTGTTCAGCTTACACATCCATCTGGTAAGACAGTCACTGTCACCACTAGAGTTGCAAAGCGTCAACTCTATTCTCTTAATGCCAGCCCTCTTCCAGATCTTGAAGATGTTCCGGTAGTCCGTGACTTTCCGGATGTCTTTCCAGAGGAACTGCCAGGTGTTCCACCCGACCGAGATGTAGAGTTTGTTATAGATCTGATCCCAGGAACTGCTCCCATCTCTAGGAGACCCGACAAAATGGCACCCCTAGAACTAGCTGAGCTTAAGAAACAACTTGATGAGTTCATGCAAAAGGGTTTCATCCGTCCTAGTTCTTCTCCCTGGGCTTGCCCCGTCCTCTTCGTTAAGAAGAAGGATGGTACGGATTGGATGGTTGTAGATTATCGTCCCGTTAATTTGGTCACGGTAAAGAACAAGTATCCGCTTCCCAGGATCAACGACCTGTATGATCAGCTCGCTGGATCCTCAGTCTTCTCCAAGATGGATTTGAGGTTAGGATACCATCAAATCAAGATTAGAAATGGGGACATCCCCAAGACGGCTTTCGTCACTCGTTATGGTCAGTATGAGTACACCGTCATGTCCTTCGGTCTAACAAATGCTCCAGCCACCTTCTCCCGCTTGATGAACTCGATCTTCATGGAGTACTTAGATAAGTTCGTCGTGGTTTACCTCGATGATATTCTTATTTACTCGAAGAACGAGGAAGAGCATGCCGAACATCTTAAACTTGTTCTAGAAAAACTCAAAGAGCACAGCCTTTATGCCAAGTTCTCCAAGTGCGAATTTTGGTTGCCAGAAGTGACCTATCTTGGCCATGTAATTTCTGGTAAGGGCATTGCTGTCAACCCCGAGAGAGTTCAGGCCGTTCTTGATTGGACTCCGCCTGAAACAGTTAAACAAGTTAGGAGTTTCCTTGGTCTAGCCAGTTATTGTCGCCGCTTTGTTGAGAACTTCTCTAAAGTGGCCAAACCTCTCACATAACTTCTTAAGAAAGATAAAAAGTTTGAGTGGTCCCCACAGTGTGAGCACAGTTTTCAGGAACTGAAAAGACGCCTGACTTCTGCTCCCATACTTGTGCCACCGGATTTCACTAAGGACTTTGTTATCTACTGTGATGCCTCACGACAGGGACTAGGTTGCATCCTTATGCAGGATCGTCGTGTGATTGCCTATGCATCTCGACAATTGCATCCACATGAGGAGAATTATCCTACACATGATCTAGAGCTTGCAGCCGTAGTCTATGCACTTAAGACCTGGCGGCATTACCTCCTTGGTAATCGTTGCGAGATCTACACCGATCACCAGAGTCTCAAGTATATCTTCACCCAACTAGATTTGAATCTTAGGCAAAGACGTTGGTTGGAGTTGATCTCAGATTACGACTTAGGGATTACCTACACCCCGGGCAAGGGCAATGTCATGGCTGATGCGCTAAGTCGTAAGTCCTATTGCAACAATCTCATGTTGCAGCAGGGCCAACCACTTCTCCATGAGGAATTATGTAAGCTTAACCTTCACATTGCTCCTCACGGATTCCTTTCTACTTTGGTGGCGAAACCTACTCTTGTGGATCATATCATTGAAGCCCAGAAGCATGATACCGGAATTACCCGGATCAAGAGAAACATTGCCAAAGGTATTGCTGGTAGTTTCTCCATAGATAACCGAGGTGTTGTTCTCTTCCAAAACCGGCTGGTGGTTCCCAAGAAGCAACATCTTCGGCAATTGATTCTTAAAGAGGCTCATGATCTCCTCTCACGATTCATCCCGGTAGTACTAAGATGTATCAGGATCTACGCCAGAGGTTCTGGTGGACTAGGATGAAGAGAGAAATTGCTGAGTTCATTGCTAAATGTGATGTTTGTCGTCGCGTTAAGGCAGAACATCAAAGACCTGCTGGCAACCTTCAGCCTCTTGCTATTCCTGAGTGGAAATGGGATAAAGTTGGTATGGACTTCATCACCGGCTTTCCCAGGACCAAGAGAGGGAATAATGCTATCTTCGTAGTCATTGATCGTCTCTCCAAGGTGGCTCACTTCCTACCTGTTCGAGAGAGTATCACTGCTAGTAAGCTTGCTGACTTGTATATTTCTCGAATAGTGTCACTTCATGGTGTTCCACTAGAGATCAATTCAGACCGTGGTAGTCTTTTCACTTCTCATTTCTGGGAGAGTTTCCAGACTGCCATGGGCACCCATCTTTCCTTCAGTACCGCTTTCCACCCTCAGTCAAGTGGTCAAGTGGAACGGGTTAACCAAATTCTCGAATACATGCTTAGAGCTTGTGTTATCTCATTCGGTATGGATTGGGAGAAATGTCTTCCTTTCGCCGAGTTTGCTTATAACAATAGCTATCAATCCAGTCTCAAACAAGCTCCTTTTGAGATTCTCTATGGACGAAGATGTCGAACACCTTTGAACTGGTCAGAAACCGGTGAAAGACAATTCTTTGGACCGGATATGATCCAGGAAGCAGAAGAGCAAGTTCGCATCATTCGTGAGAATTTGAAAACAGCCCAGTCTCGTCAGAAGAGCCAATATGATCGTCATCATAAGGAAGTGGCTTATGAAGTTGGTGACAAAGCTTATCTTCGGGTTACTCCTTTGAAGGGTACCCATCGTTTCGGTATCAAGGGCAAGTTGGCTCCTCGTTACATTGGTCCTTTTCGCATTCTTGCTAAACGAGGAGAGGTTGCCTACCAATTGGAACTACCCCCACATCTTTCTCGAGTTCATGATGTCTTCCACGTCTCTCAACTCAGGCGTTGCTTCTCGGATCCCATCCGCGGAGTGGACCACGAAACGCTTGATCTCCAAGATAACCTCACATATCGAGAGTATCCCGTTCGCATTTTGGATCAAGCAGAGCGTGTCACTCGACGTCATAACATCAAGTTTCTCAAGGTTCAATGGTCTCATCATTCCGAGAGAGAAGCTACTTGGGAGCGAGAAGATCGTCTCCGACTGGAGTACCCCACCTTCTTTCCGCCTACTCCTGAATCTCGGGACGAGATTCTTTCGAGTGGAGGCGAGTTGTCACAACCCTAGTTCTGGTATGCACTAGGTTAGCCTTGTGGTGTGCATCATGTTTAAATTTCAAATGAAATTGAAATGAGGACTTGTGAAACCCTCAGAAACCCTTTTGAAAATGACCCAAATAAAAGTTGCTCCAAAAAGGTCCAAGAAAATGTTCATGTGGCCCTCTAAAAATATTGGTCAGAGATAAAAATCAAGCCAATATTATTAGGAGCTCATAAGTACTTATTTTGGGCATTTCGAATTAATGCAATAGTTATTTGCATTGGATATATATATATATTATATATTTTATATATGTCCAAAATTCTGATTGTTTATTTTTAGGGGCTTGGGTTAATTTCTAGGTCCCTGAAAAATAAATATGTCAGAAGAAAATAATTGATTTAATTCAGAAATTAAATCAAAACAAATGTCAGAAAATTAGAAAACAGAAAGAAATAAAAGGGAGAGCTTACGTGGCTTCCTGCAGCCCAACTGCCTGGCCGGCCCTGCTGGCAGCCCAGCCCACCGAGCCTTCCCCTGTCGTCTTCCCCGCGCCAGTAGCCAGGCGTGTGGCCGGCGCGCGCGCACGGCGGAAGCGCCACGCAAGCTGCCTGCCTGCCCTCCCCTCGCCGCCTGGTCGTCTCTGGATCAGCCACGCACCTCCCCCGACCCTCCGCACTCTTCTGGACCCCTCCCCTCTTCTCTATCTCCCTCTCCCGCTCGGTCCCGAGCGCTGTCGTCGCCGCTGATCGCCGCTGCCGTGGCCACAGACCAACCCACGCCCGGCCAAGGTGCCCAAGAGCTCCGCCACTTCACCCCCGACCTCTCCGACGAGTCACACGACCCCGGACGCCCTGAGGCCCCGACCCCGACCTCTTATTCATCGCCGGCCGCCGGAGATCCCCTCCGCCGCCCTGCTTGCTCCGGCCCTCCTCCGAGCCCTCCGCCTGCACCGCTGCGATCGCCGTACGCTTTTGTCCCTGCTCCCCCTCTTCGTTCTCCCTCTCGCAGGCCGTAGGTGCCGCTCCACGTTCACCCGCACGCGCCGCCGCCCGCGCTCGTCGCCGGTGGTGCTCCGGTGACCCTCTGGTCCCGAGCGTGCGTCTAACACGCTCCCCGCGTCGCGTAGAGGCCGTAGCTGCTAGCGCTGCCCCGCCTAGGCTACCACAGCCTCGAGCCCGAGCTCGACCGAACTCCGGCGCCGCCGCGAGCTCGTTTCCGGCGAGCTCCGGCCGCCCCAGCCGTTACCGCTTGCGGGAATGGACGCGGGTGAGCTCCAGCTCCCCGTAGGTGGCCTCCGCTGCTCAAATGACCGCCGGAGCGGCATTTCCGTGCCCCTCCGCCGCGTTTGCTGCCGCCGGCGGCTCAACGCCGGCGAGTTAGCCGTGGTTTGACCAGGATTTGACCCCTGGGTCAATGACAGGTGGCCCCCACCCCTTTTAGTTAGTTGACCATTAAGTTAATTAATTACTTTTGGTTAATTAGTCTAGCCACTGACATGTGGACACAGCCCTGCTAACTTTTCTGTTAGGATTAGTTTAGTGTTAATTAACTCAGTTAATTAACTGAGTCACTGACCAGTGGACCCCACTGTCAGGTTTGACTCTGGAACAGCCCCTTTGACCTGCTGACGTCATGCATGTGTCATGCTGATGCAGTAAATCAGTTCTGGTTTTTAAATAAATCTTAAATGATTTATTTATTCCAGAATTTGGCTTAAACTTCAAAAAATCACAGAAATTCAACCGTAGCTCAGAATGAAATAATTTATATATGAAAAATTATCAGAAAAATTCAATCTATCCATCTGTATCATTTTCATGCATGACAAATGAAGTTAAACCTACTGTTTATATGAAAACACATATATGGCATTTAGAAATACTTATTTTAAGGTTGCATTTGAGCCCTTGGTTCAAATGGACTTCTTTCAAACTGGATGCTAGCTGCATTAGCTCAACAACATCATATTTTCATGCCATATTCATGCATCATATTGTTGCATATGCTTGTGTTTGATTGTCGGCACCGTTCTTCTCTATAGGTCCTGCTCCGGAGACCGATCCAGAGTACCTGTCAGAGGAGCAGTGCTCTGCACGTTGTTTTACCAGGCAAGCAAACCCCCTTGTTCATTCCGATACAATCCCTCTCTCGCTCCTGCTTCCTGTTATTGCATTAGGACAACAACGATTTCAACTGCTACTTTATGCTGTGGTAGTTGAACCCATTCCTCTGCATGACCTGTCTTTCCACAGTAAATAGTTGAAACCCACTAGCATGTGTAGGAGTTGATTGAAGCCATGTTGTGATCTTACCATGCCTTGCTTGCTATTTCTTAGAGTGTGTCAGGTCTGATTCATCGGGAATGAATTGGAATGAAATGATATGTTCTGATGCTGAGGGTTAAGTGTGTGAACACGTTTTGGTAAAGGTAGTGGTGAGAGGCCATGTAGGAGTACATGGTGGGTTGTCTCACTGGAACCGTCCCTAAGAACTGAGTTCTGTGTATGTTGTCCAATGACTAGTTACTACCACACATTGGGTTCCGGTAACTCGACCCCTCTCGACTTATTAATCAACATGATCTCTGTCCAGGAGTTGCAACTAGTTTCTGGTGTTTGTAGGTAGTGTTAGTAGTCTACCAAGTGGCACTCGGCCAGTGGGCTTGGGACAGACTAGGCACCGTGGCACGGTGTACCAAGCGTAGATCCACTCGGCGAGGTGGGCTTGGGAACCCTGCGCACATCTTTTGGGGCCGTGAGCGACACCCCGGCCGGATCTCCCCACGGATGGAACCCGAATAGGCGATAAACCTGGACGAGAGACTTGTGTGGTTAGTCAGGTCGTGGCCGACACCCTCGCCAGGCTTCCGCTTGAAGGTTGCCGAGATACACGAGATGTACCTGGCGGTAAGTGGCGAGAGCGTGTGTGAAGGAGTACACCCCTGTAGGGTTAACATGATCTATTCGAATAGCCGGGTCCGCGGATATGGACTTCTTGGATGCTTACGTGGTACATAGACAACTTGAAGTGGATACTCTAAAATACTCAAGACAAGTGTGAGTGCTATGGATGGCCTTCTCGTAGGGAGACGGGAATGAATCTATAGTGGTGTATTGTGTGGTGCTTAGTGGACTCGTGTGCGCCACCTCAAGAGAGTTACCAGCAATCGTAGAATAGGATAGCCACTGAGTCAAAGCTGGCTTGCTGCAACTAAACCCCACTTTGCCTTCTTGATACAAGTGCATGTATGATAGGATCTGATGTAAGTCTTGCTGAGTACTTTTGTACTCATGTTTGCTTAATTTATGTTTTGCAGATAGGATTGATGTCTCACTAGTAGTTCCGCTTGGACTTCGACAAGTAGCTTGTTACCTCAGCTACGATCTTGGACGAGTGTTGTAGATAGTCAGGCTCTTCAGCCTTTTTCATTTGTAGATGTCTGTACTCAGACATGTAGTGCTTCCGCTTGTTGCTTGTATGCTCTGAATGTTGGGTCATGAGACCCATGTTTGTAATATCTGGCTCTTCGGAGCCTAATGAATAAATACTTTGTTTATTATAGTCTTGTTGTGATGCCATGTTGTATTTGCACATATTGAGCATATTGTGTGTATGTTATTGAAATGCTTGGTATGTGTGGGATCCGACACCTAGTTGTTTACCCTTGGTAGCCTATCTTACAGGGAAATGTCTCCTAGTGCTTCCACTGAGCCTTGGTAGCTTGCTACTGCTCCGGATCACTTAGGCTGACCGGCATGTGTCCTTCTTCGTTCCTGTGTCTGTCCCTTAGGGGAAATGTCACGCGTTGTTCCTTTAAGTCCTTGTAGCTTGCTACGACTTGGGTTCATACGTTGTAGACCGACACGTTCGTTGCTGGGTCACGGATGCCTGTCTCTGTAATTTAGTGCCACTTTTGGTTTATAACTGGTCATGTCGGCCCGGGTTCTCTGTCATATGGATGCTAGCGACACTATCATATACGTGAGCCAAAATGCACAAACGGTCCCGGGCCAGGTAAGGTGGCACCCGTGGGGATACCGTGCGTGTGGCCGCAAAGTGATATGGTGTGTTACATGCTAGATCGGTGTGACTTAGGATCGGGGTCCCGACAGAAAGAATCAAGACCAGGGTGCCCACACCCTGTCCACGAGGGTGGTGGGCGTGCCCCTGTCTCGTGGGCCCCTGAGGCTCCACCGACCTCAACCTCAACTCCATATATTCACGTTCGTGGAGAAAAAAATCAGAGAGAAGGATTCATCGTGTTTTACGATACGGAGCTGCCGCCAAGACCTAATCTCTCTCGGGAGGGCTGATGTGGAGTCCGTTCAGGGCTCTAGAGAGTGGAGATCGTCGCCGTCGTCATCATCAACTTTCCTCCATCACCAATTCCATGATCCTCACCGCTGTGCGTGAGTAATTCCATCGCAGGCTTGGTGGACTGTCATGGGTTGGATGAGATTTACCATGTAATCAAGTTAGTTTTGTTAGGGTTTGATCCCTAGTATCCATTATGTTCCAAGATTGATGTTGTTATGACTTTGCCATGCTTAATGATTGTCACTAGGGCCCGAGTGCCATGATTTTAGATGTAAACCTATTATGTTTTCATGAATATATGTGAGCTCTCGATCCTATCTTGCAAGTCAATAGTCACCTACTATGTGTCATGATCCGGCAACCCCGAAGTGACAATAATCAGGACCACTCACGGTGATGACCGTAGTTTGAGGAGTTCTTGTATTCACTAAGTGTTAATGCTTTAGTCCGGTACTCTATTAAAAGGAGGTCTTAATATCCCTTAGTTTCCAATAGGACCCCGCTGCCACGGGAGGGTAGGACAAAAGATGTCATGCAAGTTCTTTCCCATAAGCACGTATGACTATATTCAGAATACATGCCTACATTACATTGATGAACTGGAGCTAGTTCTGTGTCACCCTATGTTATAACTATTGCATGACGAAACGCATCCGACATAATTATCCATCACTGATCCAATGCCTACGAGCTTTTCACATATTTATCCTTGCGTAGTTACTTTTCCGCTACCACTATTACAATTATTACAAAACTGCTACTGTTACTTTTACCACTGTTACCGTTACTTCCATAGTACTTTGCTACTAAATACTTTGTTGCAGATATTAAGTCTTCCAGGTGTGCTTGAATTGACAACTCAACTGCTAATACTTGAGAGTATTCTTTGGCTCCCATTGTGTTGAATCAATAAATTTGGGTTGAATACTCTACCTTCGAAAACTGTTGTGATCCCCTATACTTGTGGGTTATCAAGACTATTTTCTGGCACCGTTGCCAGGGAGCATAGATATATTCTTTGAGTCACTTGGGATTTATATATTTTGATCACTATGAAGAACTTGAAAGATGAAAAAACCAAGATTTATCCCTCAACTACGAGGGGAGGTATGGAACTACCATCTAGCTCTGCACTTGATTCATCCTGTTTTATGAGTAAATTTGCGACACCTACTCCTGCTATTGAATCTGTTATGTCGCATGTTCTTGATGATGCCACTTCTGCTATGCATGATACTTATGATGAAACTACTTCTATGTTTGATAATACTATGCCACTAGGTGAATTTCTTGATGAACAAATTGCTAGGGCTAGAGAGAATGAAATTATTGAAACTAATAATATTGTTGAAAGTGGTGATGAAGATTCTCCCCCTAGATATGAATTGCCTGTTGTGCCTGAGGGTTATGTTATGGATGAACAAACTACTAGAGATCTTTTAGCTTGCAATGATAGGTATGATCTTAAGAAACTGTTAGCTAAGCTGAAAGAAAAGTCTTTGAATGCTAGAATGAAATATGACCCTGCTTTTGCTACTTCACCTATCTGTATTTCTGATAAGGATTATGATTTCTCTGTCGATACCGAGTTAATTACTTTGGTTGAATCTAATCCTTTCCATGGCTATGAATCTGAAACTGTTGTGGCACATCTTACTAAACAGAATGATATAGTCACCTTATTCACCAATGAAGAAAAAATTCGTTACTACTATATCCTTAAGTTATTTCCGTTCTCCTTAAAGGGTGATGCTAAAACATGGTTTAATTCTCTTGATCCTGGTTGTGGGCGTAGTCCCCAGGATATGATTTATTACTTTTCTGCTAAATATTTTCCCACTCATAAGAAACAAGCTGCCTTAAGGGAAATATATATTTTTGTGCAAATTGAAGAAGAGAGTCTCCCACAAGCTTGGGGGAGGCTTCTCCAATTACTTAATGATTTGCCTGATCATCCTCTTAAGAAAAATGAAATACTAAATGTCTTTTATAATGGACTAACCGACGCTTCCAGAGACCACCTGGATAGTTGTGCTGGTTGTGTTTTAAGGGAAAGAACTGTTGATCAAGCTGAATTGCTATTAAATAATATGTTGAGTAATGAAAACAATTGGACACTTCTGAACCAGCTCCTAAGCCAACTCCGAAGAAAAGGGGTATTCTCTTTCTCAGTCCCGAAGATATGCAAGAGGCAAAGAAGTCTATGAAAGAAAAAGGTATTAAAGCTGAAGATGTTAAGAATTTACCACCTATTGAAGAAATACATGGTATGAAAACCCGACACAGGTAGTAAAGCTAAATTCTTTCTATAGATTTGATGAAGGTGATATTCCTCGTTATAAGTCTGGTAGCCAATGCTTAGATGAGTTTGACAATTTTATTGTTAAACAAGAAAGTTTCAATGCTTATGTTGGTAGACAATTGAAACATAATTCTTATATGATTGAACACTTGAGTGATTATATGTCTAGAGTTAAAGGTGAACTTAAACTCATTAGTAAACATGCTTCTATGGTTACCTCTCAAGTAGAACAAGTAATTAAAGCACAAAATGATTTGCTCAATGAATTAAATAGTAAGAAAAATGATAATGCTATTAGAGTTGTGACAAGAGGGGGTGGAATGACTCAGGAACCTTTGTATCCTGAAGGCCACCCTAAGAGAGCTGAGCAAGATTCTCAGAGAACTAATTTTGATGTACCTAGTCCTTTTAAGAAGAAGAAAAAGAAAAATGATAGGACTTTGCATGCTTCTAGTGAACCTGTTGTTGACACACCTGAGAATCCCAATGATATTTCTATTTCTGATCCTGAAACACAATCTGGTAATGAACATGAACCTAGTGAAAATGTTAATGATGATGTTCATAATGATGCTCAACCTAGCAATAACGATGATGTAGAGATTGAACCTGTTGTTGATCTTGATAACACACAATCAAAGAATCAACATTATGATAAAAGAGACTTTATTGCTAGGAAGCACGGTAAAGAAAGAGAACCATGGGTTCAGAAACCTAGGCCTTTTCCTCCTAAACCATCCAATAAAAAGTATTTTGAGGATTTTGAGCGCTTTGCTGAAATGAGTAGACCTATCTTTTTGCGTATGCGTTTGACTGATATGCTTAAAACAAAACATTATGCTAAGTATATGAAAGATATTATTACAAATAAAAGAAAGATACCGGAAGTTGAAATTTCCACCATGCTTGCCAATTACACTCTTAAAGGTGGAATACCAAAGAAACTAGGAAATCCAGGAGTACCAACTGTACCATGCTCCATTAAAATAAACTATGTTAAAACTGCTTCACGTGAACTTGGAGCCGGTGTTAGTGTTATGCCTCTCTCTTTATATCGTAGACTTGATTTGAATAAGTTGACTCCTACTAAAAGATCTTTGCAAATGGCCGTTAAATCAACTACTATACCTGTCGATATTTGTGAGGATGTGCCTATTGTGGTTGCAAATGTTACTATTTTAACGGACTTTGTTATCCTTGATATTCTCGAGGACAATAGTATGTCTATTATCCTTGCTAGACCCTTTTTGAATACTGTAGGGGCTGTTATTGATTGCAACAAAGGCAATCTCACTTTCATGTTATTGGCAATGAGCATACGGTACACTTCCCGAGGAAACAACCTCAAGTCCACAGTATTAATTCCATTGGAAAAATTTCAACGATTATTATTGGAGGTTTTGAATTTCCTCTTCCTACTGTCAAGAAGAAATATGATATTCCTATTGTTGGCGACATACATATCCCCATTGAGGTAACCTAGTGTTATTCGAAAATTCTCCAGTTTCATGTTATTCGGAAAGAGTTTGTTAACAAGACTTGATCAACCTTGTTAATCGATTCCTTTTGATGAGCATGAGATGGATGAAGTTAGAAAGCACAACTCTCTGTACCCTCCTTTCACTTTCTGTTATTTAGATTAAATAAAGCAAAAAATAGTATTTTCTACCTGTTTTCTGGATTATCCTTGCAATAAAAAATACCCCGGAAATAAAAGTTCTCCAAATGCCCCGAAAATGAAATATGATTTTTTCTGAAATATTTAAGAATATTTGGCACTGAAAACACATCAGGGGGCTACATCCCTGGGCGCCCCCAGCCTCGTGGGCCCCACGTGGCCCCCTCCACTTATTCCAGCACCCACACACTTCATCTTCCTCCAAAAAATAAATCCTCCCATAGCTCAAACTCGTGTTCTAGCTCATCTTGCTACCATTATCGATCTCCTTGCTCAAAGCTCCATTCACAAAACTGTTTGGGGAGATTGTTCTTCGAGTAAGAAAATAATGAGGAGATTATTGAGAGGCTCTTCGAGCCAAAGCTCAAAGGATAAGCAGAAGGAGGAGAATAAAAAGCCCAAATACAATCTTCCTCGCACTACGGAAGTTCGGCCGTTTGAATGGCCTTGTGATGAGTTCTTGAGAGCAGTCCGGATTTATAAAGACTTTTATTACTTGGCTGAGAATGCAGGCCTCACCGACTTCCTCCACGACCAGCGCGAACAGTATCTCTTACTCACTAATATTTTCATCCAAAATTTCTAATTCCATGCTAAGAGATCACCACCTTCAGTGGAGTTTCACTTATATGATGAGGTTAGGGAGATGTCACTATATGAATTTTGCCAAGTTTGTAAGGTACCCTTTGCGGGTAGCTTAGAGGAACCACATCGTAAGGATGTGGAGGGGTTTCTTGATACAATCGCTGTAGGGGAAACAAGAAAAATTTCAGAGGCAAGAATTACTAGTATACATTTTCCTGTTCTATGATACTTTGCTATATTTGCTAGCAGATGCTTAATTGGTTGCGGGAACAGTAGAAATCTTAGTGCCCCTGATATTGTTATTTTGCGCCATGCTTTGTTCCGAGATACCACTTTTAGCTTAGGCTCTGTTATTGCTATACGATTAAGTCTGAATCGTACAAAGGAGCCCATCTTCGGAGGTATATTTGCTTCATGCCTTGCTGAACACTTTAGGATACCTATTAGGCATCATGAGAAGGAGGAGAAGTTGATGGCCCCGGATTTTCTTAATTATAAGAGTATGATAGCACATAATTTTATTGTTAAAGATAAGAAGAAATTGCTTAAGTATAAATTGATATTTGATAAAAAGTATTGTGAGATTATTACCTTGCCCGCACCTTCTCTGTTTGATATACTTTCAGGCACGTATCTCATCTTGCCAGATGCTGTTTATGCGTACTGGAGCCTGGCACAGGTTTCGGAGCCTGAGCCGGAGCCATCACTTGACCCTAATCGGCAGTCGGTTTATCAGTGGGATCCGGAGGAGATTGCCAACCAGTGGCACCCAGAGGACACTCCTCCGTGCACCCGAGAGAGAAGCTTTGATCCGTGGCAGTAGACCAACTTAGGCCAAAAGCCTAAGCTTGGGGGAGTACGTATTTCTCACCGACATTACATTCAAGTTCACACACTCATTCCAATTGTCGGTGCTCATACTTTTTCGTTGTACTATCCATGCTAGTTTATTATCTTTTCTAAGTCTTTCACTTGTGTGTTAGAAAAACCTTAAGAAAAACAAAATAATTAGTTGGAGCTGTTTAGCCAGTTTACCTTCCATGCATGTAGTGTCGGATCTAGGGTTCCGACAAAACCCTTAAGGTTTGAACTCTGGGGTGCGCACGAAGATCTCTCCTTCCGTCCTAGCTCGTCTACTCACCGATCCCTAAGCCTAGCTCGCCAGATCCGAAGAACAAGGGACACAAGGTTTATACTGGTTCGGGCCACCGTTGTGGTGTAATACCCTAATCTAGTGTGGTGTGGTGGATTGCCTGGTAGGCTGATGAAGAACTAGTACATGGATGAACTGCCTCCTGAGGAGAGGGGTTCTTGTGCTCAGATGAGCTTGTGGTGCATGGCCTACTGACTAATCAACTCAAGATCAGATGAGTTCAATGGTGGTGGCTAGTCCTATTTATAGTGGCTCGGGTCCTCTTCCCAAATATTGAGCGGGAAGGGATCCCACAATGGCCAAATTTGAAGGGAGACAACTAGTACAAGCTACCCTGACAAAAGGTGGTCTTTGCCTGCCAACGGCTCTGGTGGTGACGCCGCCGTGGGCTCCCCGATGACCTCCGTCCTGTTGTCCTGCTGGTCTTGGTCTTTTTGCACCGATATGGAAACCTTTGCATGACACCTCGGGACTCTTCGTCTGCACCTGCTTCTTTAGCACCAAAGAGGAAACTGGCACTTTGCGCCCGCTGGTGCTCGCCTGGCCTTGGTCATCATTACTCACCCACGAGGGCCTCGCGAGGTGTCCCTCGCCTTGGTATCTTTGATCCTCACGAGCCGGCCTAGTGAGGCCGCCCCAAGGGATGCCTTGTGACGTCCGCCTCGCAAGGCTTGGCCCCTCGCGAGGGTCTTGAGTGGTCGTTGAAGATGTTGGGCCGTAGCAGGCCACGTGATGAGCCACGCCCTGGGCCGCAGGCAGGCAAGTCTGGGAACCCCCGTCCCCAGAATACTGACAGTAGCCCCCGGGCCCAGGGTGCGCTCGGGCTTGGCATTGCGGCGAAGCCAAGGGCCAAGTGCGGAGCGCCGCGAGCCCCAAAGGCCTGCGGCCTTGTCTGACATGTGGCGATTGATGGGATGTGGGTGTCTCTACTTCCCCATGCAGCCTCGGTGATTGCGCGACTTGACAAGTCCGTGCATGCATAAAAGATCATCATTACTTGTGATTACGGAGGCCGGCGGTTGGCCTTCTCCTGGCTATAAATAGGGCGGCAAGTTGAGTCATTGTTGCCCATCTTCCTCCTTTGTTCCTCTCGCGTCTTCTTCTTCCTTGCCCTTCACCTGACCGAGCTTCTCATGGCGCCGATCCGGCAATTTTCCGTCGCTGAGAAGGGTAATACTCCTCGCGAGGAGCCAGAGCTACTCCCTCCAAAGAAGAGACCATTCCGCCCTCATGGCGTCGCCACGAAGCCAGAAGTGACGAGGCCTTGGCACGAGCGGCCTCCCCCTGGCTACCCGCTGCCCCTTTACGCCAGGACACCAGGCCACAAGGGGGAGGTTGGCGCCCAGCACCGCCCGCGCCATGATCACCTCGACTGCGCTGTAGTGGTGCATACCGCCGTCCCACGAGCGCACGCCGGAGGCTCCTCGCGTGAGTTCGTGGTATGGGCGGCGATGCCTCCTAGATCTTGGATACGCCTCCCGCCATTCTTCGATGCAGAGATGCCACCGAGGGGGGCGCTCGAGCTGTGGTTGCGACACACCGAGTGCCGGACCCGAGCGATGAGGGCTGAGGTGGAGGTCGTCTACTCGGTCAAGGTTTTCATGACCCGCGGATGGGGCGAGGTCGCCCGCATCTGCAGCGTGGAGGGCGCCCTCGCCATCCATTTCGAGTACGATGGCGCATCCGTGCTGCTCTTCAAGGCGTTCGACGAGGAGGGACGCTGCCTAGAGTGCTGCCCCGAAGGGAGCCGTTGGGACGATGCTGCGGATGGCGCCACGCCAGCCGCCGATCCTGCCGCTAGCTCGTCCAGCGGCAGCGATGGTCTCCGGAGGTCCAGCAGCTCTCCTGAGTCCGACGAGTCTCCGGAGACGAGCGACGACAGCTACGCGCCCCCGAGATCGCGGCGCGCCCGAAGCGTGTCGGGCTCACGGGCACGTCGCCGGCAGTGATCTGTACACAGTCGGAGGTGGGCCACCATGGCCCACTGTTGATGATGGCGGCAATGATGGCGGCCGTAGTTAGGATCCCTTGAAGTCCAATCATGGCGTTCCCTACGACGATTCGAAGTCAACCGCACGGGGGCATGTAAAGAACTTGTAATGCTTTTGCTTCTGTCTTGTTGTCCTTGGTAGTGCACCCTATTTGCGAGCCCCATTCCAGCAATATCGCCCCTTTTTTACCCTTTCGATTGCATAGTGCTCTACGCCGGCAGGCCCCTGTCCCAAGGCAAGCTTCAGCCGTCGCTGGTATGCCAGGTCGCGATGCCATGGTCAAGGCCAGGTGGTGAGCGGCCCGGGGTCCAGTAAGAGCTCCTGAGGCGCGATGCTCAAAAGGCCCCCCTTGGCGTGCAAGCGGCTCCCGGAGGTTAAAAAGCGAGGCGGCGTTGCTGACGCGCGACTACTGAATCCCGTTCCGTGAGTGAGGATGGGGCACCAAGGAATTAACGACTTATCTTGATGGCCATGAGGTGATTCTCCAAACGGCGCGTCTGGTTTGTTTCTGATGTCACGAGGCTGAGATTTCGCGATTTCCTCCCCGCTGGTCCCTGAGTTCTGCATCGGCCGGACCCGGCCCCAGGCGTACCTTAGCCGCCGCTGGCCTTGACCAGAAACCAGGACAAGACCAGGGAGTGAGGGGCTACGGAACCAGTTAGGTTCTTGGGTCGCCATGCCCAAGGGTCCCCCTTGACGTACGATCGGCCTTTGGGAAGGGAATGCTAGACTCGGGCCTTGATGTTCTGCGTCAGCAAGGCCCGGCCCCGCGCATACCTCAGCCGCCGCTGACCTTGACCAGAAACCAGGACAAGACCAGGGAGTGAGGGGCTACAGGACCGGTTAGGCCCTTGGGTCATGATGCCCAAGGGTCCCCCTTGACGTACGAACTGGCCCGAGTTCTCTGAGTCGGTCTCCCCTTCTCCCATCCTTCTTGATGCTCTGCGTCCTCGGGTCCCGACCCTCGAGCGATGCTCAGGCGCCGTTGGTATGCCAGGTCGCGATGCCATGGTCAAGGCAAAGGGGTGAGGGCTGGAGAATTGGTAAGGGCCCCTGAGACCCGATGCTCAGGGACCCCCCCTTTAACGCACAAGCGAATTACATGAGGAGGGGAGACCGGTGGGACTGCCTATCGCCGTACTCCTGAGACTCTGGTGGGATAGCCTGCAGCAGAACGACTTAGGGCCGCACCCGCGTTGGGCTTCCGATAATTCCATAGGTAGATGAAGGCACCGAGGACCTGGTGAGGTGACGCTTGCGGAGCGGGCCGCGGGTCAGAGCTTGATCCCTCGGGTTTGTCAGCATTGCAGGGAAGCACCCGAGCACAAGCGTCGTGCCAACGTATGCAGCCCCCATTGCGACATGAGTAGAAGTCCATTAGGTAGCGAAGGAGACCCGAAGGGGTGATGGTCAGACGAGTGATTCAAATGCAAAATGACAGAGATGGCAGTACTGGCTTAGGTAAGATGCGGGGGAGATACATGCCACGTGGACGGACTTATGCGGCGTGGCGATGATGGAGCCCGTGGGGCACCCCTGACAAGGTGATCTGAGATGCAAAAGGATACTGTCGGATTCAGGGCTCCGGAAAACCCAAGAAGTTTGAACACGGGGGCATGAACGAAGATCTCTCCCACTCACGTCTACCTAGCGTCTCGCTCTCGTCTTGGTGGAAGGATTCAAGCAAAGAACAGATAGAGCACACAAGAGTTTACCCAGGTTCGGGCCATCGTGTGGTGTAAGACCCTACTTCCTGCTTTGGTGGATTAGCCTCGGTCGAGCTGAGATATGAGCTAGTACAATGGTTCCTGGGCTGAGGAGGTGAGCTCAGGAGGGTCGGGAGGCAAGTGTTCCTGCTCCTTGTCTGGTGGCTGAGTGTATGGATCGATCCCCCCTTTACAGTGAGAATCCTAGCTACTTATATAGGCGGCAACGATCCTCCTCCCCCGAAATGTTTAGGCGGGAAGGGATCCCACAACGGCCATTTTTGAGCGGGAACACAAGGACATTCCTATCCTGACAAAAGTGGTCTTCGTCTGCAAAAGGATCAGGCGGTGACACGGTGGTGGGCTCGACGGTGACATCCTCCTTGTCGTCCTTGCGGTCTTCGGCCTTGTTGCACCAAAGGGGAAACCCTTGCCCTGCTCCTTGGGAACCAGCAGTTGCGCTGTCCCCTTTGCACCGAAATGGAAACTGCGCCGCTGGCGGACGCTGGCACCCGCTAGCGCAGTGCATCACTGCCTCCTCCTAAGGAAGGCCTGGCCTTGGATTCTCCGCCCCACCGGAGCACCTTGCTGAGGCCGCTCCCGAGGAGGTCTTGACGTCGTTTTCCTCGCGAGGGTCTTCGATAGCAGGTCAATCAGCTGGGCCGTACCAGGCCGTAGTAGGAGCGCGTCGCGGCCCGCAGACAGGCAAGTCTTGGTACCCTGGTTCCCAGGACGCCGATAGATACACGTTGCAGGGACAGGCCTGTGTGACCTAGGAATGATGCAGCCCGAGGGGCGCTCCAGGTTGAACGAAAACCGGAAGATCTCACCTGGCATAGTTGCTAAAGTAGTGTTGGTGTATCTTAAGTAGCTCGACGCAGATGATGTTCCTTACGTGCCGCCTGGCTCCGGTGTCTCATGAGGCTCCGGGGTTCCCCAGATCTCACAGAGGGCCGAGTCCAACTCTGCCTGGATCTCCTTATGCCTGGCCTCACGAGTCGCCAGGACTTCCTGCATGTGGCGCTAGTGCAGGGTCGCGTGGTTCAGCAGGCCGAAGGGCATGCACACGTAGCTGTGAGGAGGACCCTGGCACCAGCCCACCTCGGAAGGCCAGTAGAGCTCCTGAGATGCGATCCTGTTGAGTGCAGGGACGTTGATTCAGACGCGTAGTCCATCTCCTGAGCCTTGGCCGACAGCTGCCCCCAAAGGGGCCGGGCGGCGCTCACCCCGCATGGCTCTTGGCACCTGTAGGTCTTCAATGGTTTGGCTAATGAACTCCTGAGCGCTTGGTGCCTCACGCCTTGAGGCCTCCGGAGGGAAGTGTGCGGTGAAGCACTCCTCTACATGGTGCCCGAGCACATCCCTTGTGACATTGGCTAAGTCAGAGGCCCTCCAGAGGAGAGCCCCCGAGCCTAGCCTGAGGGGGGCGTCGAGCACGCCTTCCTATGCGAGAGAGGGAGGAGGCCCCTCCCTAGGTGTAGGTCCCGAGGTGCTGCCGCCCTGTGCTGCATCCCCATGGGCCTCCAGGATGAGCATCTTCTTCTTCTTCTTGGGGACGACCTCACGTGGGTAGATGACATTGTCGCTGTCCGGATCCTCGACTGTTGCCGCCTGGTAAGCGCGCTCGAGTGAGCACACTGTGTCTTTCTCCTCACAGGCGATGGTAATGACGCCGCCGCTTCCCGACATCTTGAGGACGTTGTAGCCGTGGTGAGTCACTGCCATGAACTTGGCTAGGGATGGGTACCCGAGGATGGCGTTGTAAGGGAGGTGGATATGGGTGACATCAAAGTCGATGAGCTCAGCGTGGTAGTTGTCGCACTTGCCGAAGGTTACATGTAGGCGGACCTGCCCCACGGGGGTGGTGGAGCCGTCAGTCACTCCGGAAAAGGGCTTGGTAGGCAGCAGTTGATCGTAGGGCACTTGGAGGCTGTCGAATGTCTCGATGGACAAGACGTTGATCCATGCGCCATCGTCGATGAGGGTCTTGGTAACTTGGTCGTTGTTGATGATGGGCGAACAAAGCATCGGGAGGGCGTCAGCCGTAGCCGCGCACTTGAGCTAGTTTGCTAAACTAAAGGTGATGGGACATCTGGACCACCTGAGTGGGCGAGTAGCCTCGATCTTGGGGAGAGCCGCGTTTACTTCACGGGCGAATTGCTTGAAGAGGCGTTGAGAAGCTGGGGCCTATGCTTCGCCCAAGATGTAAGCGATGGCACGCGGCTCCTGGAAGCCCCAGCCCCCTCGTCTTGGTCGTCATTTCTCCTTGGTGGTGGTAGAGGTGGGAGGCCGGTCCTGCCTTGAAGACGATCCTCCCGAGGCTTGTCCCTCCAGGCTTCCTCGCAGGGCTGGCCACGCCAACGGTCCGCCCGAGGTTGATCACTTCACTCCTGGCGGGGGCCACGGTCGTCCCAGCATCCTCTGGTCCGACTTCCTCCACGGCCGTAGCCACGGTTGCCGTGCTTGGGGCGTTGGATGACACGTCCTTCGCAGAGGGCCATGAGCTCTTCGTGGTCGTGAGTGTTGTGGTTGTGCACGTTGTGGAAGACACAAAATGCCCGGGCGTTCTTGGGTGGCTCTGGGTACTCGCGAGCATTGCTGCTCCCTTGCGCTTTACGTCCTTGCTCTTGGCCTTCTTGTCTTCGGGCTCAGCAGCGGGGGGCTCGACGAGTGAGAGGCGCCCCTCCTCAGCCCTGGTGCACTTGGTTGGGAGGTTGAACAGCTCCAACGACGTGCACAGGTCCTCGTGGATGGCGAGCTCCTCCTTCATCTTGACGTCGCGGACACCATCTGAGAACGCCGAAATGATGGCCTCGTCCATGACCTTGGGGATCTTGACGCGGACACTGTTGAAGCGTTGGATGAACTTCTATAGGGTTTCTCCCGGCTGCTGCTTGATACACCGCAGGTCACCCGCGGCCGGGGGGGCAGTCTCGGGTGCCCTGGAAGTTGGCGATGAACCGCTCGCGCATGTCGCTCCAGGTGGAGATTGATCCCGCGGGCAGGTTCAGGAGCCATAAGCAAGCGCCGTCCTTGAGGGCCATGGGGAACCAGTTCGCCATGATCTTCTCATTGTCGTCGGATGCTTCGATGCTCAGCTCATAGAGCTGCAGGAACTCCACAGGGTCGGGGGTGCCGTCGTAGCATGGAGGCAGGTCGGGCTTGAACTTCCTAGGCCAGTTGACATTGCGCAGTTTGGGGGCAAGGTCCTTGGAGCCTGTTGTCGACACCGGAGCTTGTTGGGGAGGCGGAACTTGATCTTGGCCCTCGCACGCCACCGCGGCGGGGGGCACGCGGTCTCGGCGCAGTAGCGGAGGGAGTGTCGGCGCTCCCCCGTGGGGCCGTTTGATCTCTTGGCAGCTTCCTTCTTCGTGCACTGGCGTCGTACGTGGGCGGTCACGCCGCGGGGCTACGTGCCTTGGGTCTTGGACGACGCCTTGATGCGGGGGTAGTAGTGGAGCATCATGGGCCTCGTCGTCCGCATGAGGCGGGCGAGGTAGGGAGAGGGACGGCGCTGGAGAGCCCCCAGCGGCGCTGACGAGCTCGGCGATGCGGTCGAGCCATTCTTTGTAGAAGTCATCGACGGGGCGGTAACGCAGGAGCTTGCGTGCCATGAGCAACGCAGCCTGCGCGTCCACGGGTCCGCGGCGAGCATGGGATGAGGAGACCGCTGGAGTTAGCGATGGGGTAGCAGTGCGTCCGTCACGCCGCACGGAGGGGTGCAGAGACGAAGCTTATTGTTCCTTCCGCGCCGGGCCGGTGGCGACGTTTGCGGCAGGCGATGGAGAACGGCGGGGTGGTCCGCCGGCAGGAGCAGTTTGAGCAACGCGGGCAGCAAGGGCAGCCCGCCGCTCAGCGTGGGCTCTGCGAGCATCGGCCATAGAACCGATGGGACGACGGAGCGCGAGTCGATGGAAGGGAAGTTTCAGCACACCCCTACCCGGTGTGCCAAATGTCGGATCTAGGGTTCCGGCAAAACCCTTAAGGTTCGAACTCTGGAGTGCGCACGAAGATCCCTCCTTTCGTCCTAGCTCGTCTACTCACCGATCCCTAAGCCTAGCTCCCTAGATCCGAAGAACAAGGGACACAAGGTTTATACTGGTTTGGGCCACCGTTGTGGTGTAATACCCTAATCCAGTGTGGTGTGGTGGATTGCCTGGTAGGCTGATGAAGAACTAGTACATGGATGAACTGCCTCCTGAGGAGAGGGGTTCTTGTGCTCGGATGATCTTGTGGTGCGTGGCCTACTGACTAATCAACTCAAGATCAGATGAGTTCAATGGTGGTGGCTAGTCCTATTTATAGTGGCTTGGGTCCTCTTCCCAAATATTGAGCGGGAAGGGATCCCACAACGGCCAAATTTGAAGGGGGATAGCTAGTACAAGCTATCCTGACAAAAGGTGGTCTTCGCCTGCCAAAGGCTCTGGTGGTGACGCCGCCGTGGGCTCCGCGATGACCTCCGTCCTGCTGTCCTGCTGGTCTTGGTCATGTTGCACCGATATAGAAACCTTTGCCTGACGCCTCGGGACTCTTCGTCTGCACCTGCTTCTTTAGCACCAAAGAGGAAACTGGCACTCTGCGCCCGTTGGCGCCCGCCTGGCCTTGGTCGTTACTGCTCACGTCAGGAGGGCGTCGCGAGGTGTCCCTCTCCTTGGTATCTTCGATCCTCACGAGTCGGCCTAGTGAGGCCGCCCCATGGGATGCCTTGTGTCATCCGCCTCGCGAGGGTCTTGATTGGTCGCTGAAGATGTTGGGCCATACCAGGCCGCCTGATGAGCCACGCCCTGGGCCGCACGCAGGCAAGTCTGGGTACCCCTGTTACCAGAACGCCGACATGTAGTAGTAGTAGTAGTAGTAATTAAAAGAAAACCCAAAAAGATTTCTCGTTCTTCTTTTGCTTGTTGGGAGCTTTCCTGTGTAAATAGTTTTATTTCTTTTATTTTCTTTGGGGGTCAAGAGGAGAAGATCATGATGAAAATGCTTAGTGGCTCTTATATGCATTATTGTCGATTTAACCAAGAGCCATATTACTTTGTCTTCTCCCTTGTATTAAATGCTTTCAGATTCCAGCTTAGTACAATGCAAGTGCACAATTATTATTATCCACACCGTTCGGTGGTGCGAGCGAAAGGCAATAATGACGATATATGATGAACTGATTGAGATGAGAGAAGCTGGTATGAACTTGACCTATATTGTTTTTGTAAATATGATAGTTCATCATTCCTGATTCAGCCTATTATGAATGAAACATGCTTGCAATGATAATTAGAGATTATAGTTGCTCATGCCATGCTTAATTAGCTAGGAGTTTATAATGGTTTACCTTGCGTGCCAACATGCTATTAAAATGGTTGTGATGTGGTATGATAGGGTGGTATCCTCCTTTGAATGATTCAAGTGGTTTGACTTGGCACATGTTCACACATGTAGTTGAAACAAAATCAACATAGCCTCCACGATATTTATGTTCATGGTGATTTGTACCATACTCATGCTTGCACTCATTGTTGATCAATTTTAATGCATGTTCATGACTATTTTCGCTCTCTAGCTGGTCGCTTCCGAGTCTCTTTCTAGCCTTCACTTGTACTAAGCGAGAATACTGCTTGTGCATCCACTTCCATAAACCCCAAAGTTATTCCATATGAGTCCACCATACCTTCCTATATGCGGTATTTACCCGCCATTCCAAGTAAATTTGTATGTGCCAAACTCTAAACCTTCACGTGAAATTATGTTTTGTATGCTCGAACAGCTCATGTATCAACTAGGGTTGTCTATATCTTCCATACTTTGTGGGTTATTCTCACGATGAGTGGACTCCGCTCACCATTCATGAGAAAATGGCCGGTAACTGGGATGCCCAGTCCCACGCTCAAATCAAATCAAAATAATTAAACATAACTCCCCTAGGGCTGTTGTTGGTATGGATGGTGCCCGTTGTTTCGGGGTCAGCCGTGGAGTGTGCTTGTTGGTGGTGGGGGGGGTATAAACTTTACCATTCTGTTTGGGAACCGCCTATAATGTGTGTAGCATGGAAGATATCGGGAACTCTTGGTTGTTATGTTGACAATGAAAGTATACCGCTCAAAATATTATTTATCTCTATCTCAAAACTTGAGCTCTGGCACCTCTACAAATCCCTGCTTACCTCTGCAAAGGGCCTATCTATTTATTTTTATGTTGAGTCATCATCCTCTTATTAAAAAGCACTAGTTGGAGAGCACCGCTTTCATTTGCATGCATTGCTATTAATTTACATTGAGTATGACTGTGGCTGGATCTCATGTACCATGAATGACAATGTCTAGTCAATCCTTGATCTTCAGAGGTGCTCTTCATTTATGTTTTGCGGTCTTGGAAAGGGCTAGCGAGATACCATCTTGTTATATCATATTATGATTGTTTTGTGAAAGTGCTGTCATCCGAGGTTTATTATTATTGCTCGCTAGTTGATTATGCCATTGATATGAGTAAACGTGAGACCTAAAATTTATTGTGAATGTGGCTAGTTCATAATCTTTGCTGAAAACTTGAATGTTGACTTTACATATTTGCAACAACATGAGCAAACAGAGTTTGTAAAAGTTTTTCTTTATCACTTTCAGTTTGTCAACTGAATTGCTTGAGGACAAGCAAATGTTTAAGCTTGGGGGAGTTGATACGTCTCCAACGTATCTACTTTTCCAAATACCTTTGCCCTTGTTTTGGACTCTAACTTTCATGATTTGAATGGAACTAACCCGGACTGACGCTATTTTCAGCAGAATTGCCATGGTCTTATATTTGTGCAGAAATAAAAGTTCTCGGAATGACCTGAAAATCAACGGTGAATATTTTTGGAATATAAAAAAAATACTGGCGAAAGAATCAAGACCAGGGGGGCCACACCCTGTCCATGAGGCTGGGGGCGCCCCCTGGGCGCACCCCCTGTCTCATGGGCCCCCTGAGGCTCCACATACCTCAACCCCAACTCCATATATTCACGTTCGGGGAGAAAAAAATTAGACAGAAGAATTCATCACGTTTTACAATACAGAGCCACCGCCAAGCCCTAATCTCTCTCGGGAGGGCTAATCTGGAGTCCGTTCGGGGCTCCGAAGAGTGGAGATCATCGTCGTCATCATCATCAACCTTCCACCATCACCAATTCCATGATGCTCACCGCCGTGCGTGAGTAATTCCATCGTAGGCTTGCTGGACGGTGATGGGTTGGATGAGATTTACCATGTAATCGAGTTAGCTTTGTTAGGGTTTGATCCCTAGAATCCATTATGTTCTAAGATTGATGTTGCTATGACTTTGCCATGCTTAATGCTTGTCACTAGGGCCCGAGTGCCATGATTTCAGATCTATACCTATTATGCTTTCATGAATATATGTGAGTTCTTCATCCTATCTTGCAAGTCAATAGTCACCTACTATGTGTTATGATCCGGCAACCCCGAAGTGACAATTATCGGGACCACTCTCGGTGATGACCGTAGTTTGAGGAGTTAATGTATTCACTAAGTGTTAATGCTTTGGTCCGGTACTCTATTAAAAGGAGGCCTTAATATCCCTTAGTTTCCAATAGGACCCCGCTGCCACGGGAGGGTAGGACAAAAGATGTCATGCAAGTTCTTTCCCATAAGCACGTATGACTATATTCGGAATACATGCCTACATTACATTGATGAACTGGAGCTAGTTCTGTGTCACCCTATGTTATAACTATTGCATGAGGAATCGCATCCGACATAATTATCCATCACTGATCCAATGCCCACGAGCTTTTCACATATTGATCCTTGCGTAGTTACTTTTCTGCTACCACTGTTACAATTATTACAAAACTTCTACCGTTACTTTTACCACTGTTACCGTTACTTCCATACTACTTTGCTACTAAATACTTTGCTGCAGATATTAAGTCTTCCAGGTGTGGTTGAATTGACAACTCAAATGCTAATAGTTGAGAGTATTCTTTGGCTCCCCTTGGTCGAATCAATAAATTTGGGTTGAATACTCTACCCTCGAAAACTGTTGCGATCCTCTATACTTGTGGGTTATCAATTAGCTAGCTAGAATGTGCTACACTATGACTATGATGATTAAATAGCTAGTGTTGGTGGTAATGACTATGATGATTATTATTAGCTTGTGTTGGTGGTGATTAGATAGCTACACTATGACTATGACGATTAAATAGCTAGTGTTGGTGGTAATGAATATGATGATTATTAGTAGCTAGTGTTGGTGGTGATTAGATAGCTACACTATGACTATGATGATTAAATAGTGTTGGTGATTTTATATTAATATGATGATGATGTTGATCATGCATGATTATCATGATGATTTGTTCTTAGCTAGTGCTGGTGGAAGGAATGTGGATTAGATTCATGTGGATGGATCAAAAGTGACCAAAAGTTGAATTAGTAGGATCGTCATCCTAATTCAACTTTTGATTCATCCAAATGAATCTAATCTTTGTTTCTTCCTCACAATGCTATATTAATTCATGATCGAAAAAATGACATAAAAACCTCTCAATTGGTATTGTTTCAAAATTTGTATAACGGCATATAAATACACTAAAAATGGAAAACACTATACTAGTAGCGCCGAACATAAAACACGCTACTACTAGTTAGATTAGCAGCAGCATGGCTTTACTAAAAGCGCTGCAGCTATTATCAGTAGCGCGTTTCTGCAAAGCTCGCTACTACTACCCATGGATAGCAGTAGCATGGGCCAATCTGCGCTACTGATACAGATTAGCTGTAGCGTCAATATTTAGTCGATTCTTGCAATGCTATGACTGAATTATTTGGCTCACGACCCCTCCTGGTTAATGGAACAGTTTTAACTTTGGAACATGTTATGCAAAAGCTTGAAATTATTGAAAACAAAGTTGCTAATGTAGAATTGGTTGAGAGTTTGGATAGGAAGATCCACAACCAAATTACCCAATATGGATCCAAGGTAGGAGTGATTCTGATTTTTTAAAAGAAAAATAACCCATAGTTAAAGAGAAAATAGATCAAGATTCCACTAGGATAGATAAACTTGAGGATATTATCACTAATGTAGGGTCTGCTCTTTCTGCTAAGAAAACTACTTCGAATCCCTCTACCACTAAATTGGCGAAGATTATGTATGTTCCTAAAAATAAGGGTGAACCATCTAGTAAGGGAATTGCTAATCTCAAATCTATAAGTGTTCATCCCAACTTTCTCACTTTTGCTAGGGAACCTTTTGCTACAAATGAATTTCTTGGTTTCTTGCCTAGAAGTTTAATTATCAAAAGGAATAAAGAAGTTCCTAAAAATTATAAGTGCTTAATTGAGGAATTGCCTACCAAAGATGGCAATACCTAGATCTATCCTTGTATCGTGCCTAGCTAGGGGCGTTAAACGATAGCGCTTGTTGGGAGGCAACCCAATTTTAACGCCCCTAGCTAGGCACAATACAAGAATAGATCTAGGTATTGCCATCTTTGGTAGGCAATCCATAAGTGGCTCTCATAATAGATTCATAAGGTAATTTGATTTTTTTCTAGGAAAGTGTTACATGCCTTTTCTTAATGGAAATTGGACTCTAATATTTCCTTCCTTCATATCAATAATTGCACTAATCGTTCAAAGGAAAGGTCTACCAAGAATAATAGGACACGAAGGATTGCAATCTATATCAAGAACGATGAAATCTATGGGCCCATAATTCCTATTGGCAACAATAAGAGCATCATTTATCCTTCCCATAGGTGTCTTAATGGTAGAATCCGCAAGATGCAAATTTAAAGAACAATCATCAAGTTCATGGAATCCTAACATATCACACAAAGCTTTTGGAATTGTGGAAACACTTGCACCCAAATCACACAAAGCAAAGCATTCATGATCTTTAATCTTAATTTTAATAGTAGGCTCCCACTCATCATAAAGCTTTCTAGGGATAGAGTCTTCTAATTCAAGTTTTTCTTCATAAGACTGCGTTAAAGCATCAACTATGTGTTTGGTAAAAGCCTTATTTTGACTATAAGCATGCGGAGAATTTAGCACGGATTGCAAGAAGGAAAGACAATCTATTAAAGAGCAATTTTCATAATTAAATCCCTTGAAATCCAAGATAGTGGGTTCATCGCTATGGAAAGTTTTGATCTCTTCAATCCCTCTTTTAACAATTTTAGCATCAAGATCTAAAAACTCTGAATCATTGGGACGCCTTTTAACTAGAGTAGATTCATATTTAGTCCCATCTTTATCAAGATTCATACTAGAAAACAAGGATTTAATAGTAGACACGTCAATCACTTTCAGATCTTCATCTTTATTTTCTAAATCTTCCGGTTTAGCAGCCATCTTATTAACTAAGGTGGCTTGCTTGTCCGATATTTGGGCTATTAAGTTCTCAAGATGAGCAAACTGAGATTTCAGACCATAAAATTCTTTAGACATATCATCAAGCTCTTTATTCATGTATTCCATAAAACTTTTCTATTCTTTAAGCTCGTTTATGAAGAAATCATTATGCTCAAATTGCACAGACATAAAATTTCTAACATTGTTTTCAATCTCCTCCAACCTCTTAAGGTGAGGATCAACACTGATACGGGGAGCCATAGTGACGAACAAGCAATCCAACACACAAGCAAACAAAAGGCAAGCGAACGGTAAACACACGGAAGGAAGAAAGGCGAATAAAACGAGAGGAAAATAATGTAATGTGAGGAATCAGGGTTTGTGATAGGTACTTGGTATATGACTTTTGCGTAGATCTCCTCGGCAACGGCGCCTGAAATTCTTCTTGCTACTTCTCGAGCTTGCGTTGTATTCCCTCGAAGAGGAAAGGGTGATGCAGCATAGTAGCGTAAGTATTTCCCTCAGTTTTTGAGAACCAAGGTATCAATCCAGTAGGAGACCACGCGTGAGTCCCTCGCACCTGCACAAACAAATAAGAACCTCGCAGCCAACGCGATAAGGGGTTGTCAATCCCTTCACGGTCACTTACGAGAGTGAGATCTGATAGATATGAAAAGATAATATTTTTGGTATTTTTGATATAGAAACAGAAAGTAAATAAAGCAAAGTAAAGTAGATGGAAGATTGATATGATGAGAATAGACCCCGGGGCCATAGGTTTCACTAGTGGCTTCTCTCCTGATAGCAGAATTCTACGGTGGGTGAACAAATTACTGTCGAGCAATTGATAGAAAAGCGCATAGTTATGATAATATCTAGATATGATCATTATATATAGGCATCACGTCGACGAAAAGTAGACCGAAACTTTTCTGCATCTACTACTATTACTCCACACATCGACCGCTATCCAGCATGCATCTAGAGTATTAAGTTCATAAGAACAGAGTAATGCCTTAAGCAAGATGACATGATGTAGAGGGATAAACTCAAGCAATATGATATAAACCCCATCTTTTTATCCTTGATGGCAACAATACTATACGTGCCTTGCTGCCACTGTTGTCACTGGGAAAGGACACCGCAAGATTGAACCCAAAGCCAAGCACTTCTCCCATTGCAAGAACTATAGATCTAGTAGGCCAAACCAAACCAATAATTCGAAGAGACTTGCAAGGATATTATAATCATACATAAAAGATTTCAGAAAAAGAATCCAATATTATTCATAGATAATCTTGATCATAAACCCACAATTCATCGGATCTCGACAAACACACCGCAAAAAGATTACATCGAATAGATCTCCTCGAAGATCGAGAAGAACTTTGTATTGAGATCCAAAGAGAGAGAAGAAGCCATCTAGCTAATAACTATGGACCCAAAGGTCTGTGGTAAACTACTCACAACTCATCGGAGGAGCTATGGTGTTGATGTAGAAGCCCTCCGTGATCGATGCCCCCTCCGGTGGAGCTCCGGAATAGGCCCCAAGATGGGATCTCACGGGAACAGAAGGTTATGGCGGTGGAATTAGGGTTTCTTCACGCTCCTCGATGTTTTCAGGGTATGTGGATATATAGGAGGAAAAAGTACGTCGGTGGAGCACCATGGGGCTCACGAGGGTGGGGGCGCGCCTACCCCCCTGGGCGCACCCTGCCCCCTCGTGGGCACCTCGTTTCTTCTCTGACTTGTACTCCAAGTCTCTTGTGAAGATATCGTTCCAAAAATAACTCTCCTGAAGGTTTCATTCCGTTTGGACTCCATTTGATATTCATTTTCTGCGAAACCCTGAAATAGGCAAAAAAAAACAGCAAATTGCACTAGGCCTTGGGTTAGAAGGTTAGTCCCAAAAATAATATAAAAGTGTATAATAAAGCCCAATAAACATCCAAAACAGAGTATATAATAGCATGGAACAATCAAATATTATAGATACGTTGGAGACGTATCAATGCCATGTTGTATTTGCACATATCGAGCATATTGTGTGTATGTTATTGAAATGCTTGGTATGTGTGGGATCCGACACCTAGTTTTTTACCCTTGGTAGCCTATCTTATGGGAAAATGCCTCCTAGTGCTTCCACTGAGCCTTGGTAGCTTGCTACTGCTTCGGAACACATGGATTGGCCGGCATGTGTCCTTCCTTGCTCCTGTGTCTGTCCCCTCTGGGGAAATGTCACACGGTGTATACCGGAGTCCTGTTAGCTTGCTACAGCTCGACAACACTCGCTGCTGACCGACACGTGCATTGTTGGGTCATGTATGCATGTCCCTATAATTTAGTGCCACTTTTGGTTTATAACTAGTCATGTCGGCCCGGGTTCTCTGTCATATGGATGCTAGCGACACTATCATATACGTGACCCAAAGTGCGCAAACGGTCCCGGGCCAGGTAAGGTGGCACCCGTGGGGATACCGTGCGTGAGGCCGCAAAGTGATATGATGTGTTACATGCTAGATCGGTGTGACTTAGGATCAGGGTCCCGACAGTTCGGTACTTGGATCGGTTGGATCGTGAAGACGTTCGACTATATGAACCGTGTTACTAAACGCTTCCGCTTTCGGTCTACGAGGGTACGTGGACACACTCTCCCTGCTCGTTGATATGTTTCTCCTAGATAGATATTGCGTGATCGTAGGTAAATTTTTAGAATACTACATTCCCCTTCAGTGGTATCATGAGCCAGGTCTATGCGTAGATGATTTGCATGAGTAGAACACAAAGAGTTGTGGGCGATAATAGTCATACTGCTTACCAACATGTCATACTTTGATTCTTGCTAAGCCCGTAGCAGCCACGTAAAACTTGCAACAACAAAGTAGAGGATGTCTAACTTGTTTTTGCAGGGCATGTTGTGATGTGATATGGTCAAGACGTGATGAGTTATACGATATTGTGTGTGATGATCATGTTTTATAAATTATCAGCAACCGGCAGAAGCCTTATGGTTGTCTCTTTATTGTATGAATTGTGAAAGCCATGTAATTGCTTTACTTTATCACTATGAGTTAGCGATAGTAGTAGTAGCAATGTTGGCGAGACGACCACGATGATACGATGAAGATCATGGTGTCAAGCTGGTGACGATGGAGTTCAAGACGATGCTTTGGAGATGGAGATCAAAAGCACAAGATGATGATGGCCATATCATGTCACATATTTTGATTGCATGTGATGTTTATCTTATTATGCATCTTATTTTGCTTAGTACGACGGTAGCATTATAAAATGATCCCTTACAAAATTTCAAGGTACAAGTGTTCTCCCTGAGTATGCACCATTGTCACTATTCATCGTGCCGAGACACCACATGATGATCAGGTATGATAAGCTCTACGTTCAAATACAACGGGTGTAATACAGTTTTGCACATGCAGAATACTCGGGTTAAACATGACGAGCCTAGCATGTATAGACATGGCCTCGGAACACTGGAGACCGAAAGGTCGAGCGTGAATCATATAGTAGATATGATCAACATAAGATGCTCACCGTTGAAAACTACTCCATCTCACGTGATGATTGGACATGGTTTAGTTGATATGGATCACGTGATCATTTAGATGACTTGAGGGATGTCTATCTAAGTGGGAGTTCTAAAGTAATATGATTAATTGAACTTTAATTTATCATGAACTTAGTCCTGATAGTATTAGCAAATTATGTAGTAGATCAATAGCTCGCGTTATAGATCCCCCATGTTTTTGATATGTTCCTAGAGAAAACTAAGTTGAAAGATGTTAGTAGCAATGATGCGGACTAGGTCTGTGATATGAGGATTGTCCTCATTGCTGCACAGAAGTATTATGTCCTTGATACACCGCTAGGTGACAAACCTATTGCAGGAGCAGATGCAGACATTATGAACGTTTGACTAGCTCGGTATGATGACTACTTGATAGTTTAGTGTGCCATGCTTTACGGCTTAGTACCGGGACTTCAAAACGTCTTGAACGCCACGGAGCATATGAGATGTTCCAAGAGTTGAAAATAGTATTGAAGACTCATGCCCGTGTCTAGAGGTATGTGTGATGGCCTGGCTTATTAGGGATGATAGACTACTCATATCAATAAGGAATTCCTTCTTTTCTGGGAGCCCATTCGGATATAACTCCAAAGTTAAGCGTGCTCAGCTTGGAGTAGTTTCAGGATGGGTGACCGACCGGGAAGTTGCTCCCGGGTGCGCACAAGTGAGGACAAAGTGCGCAGAAAAGACTAGTATTGATATGTGAGGCCAGTCTAGATCCCGCCAGGAGTAACGACCACCGGCGGGTGTGTCCGGGGCGTTACAAGTTGGTATCAGAGCCGACCCTCGCGATTACACGGATGTTTGCGAACAGTTTGCAGCCATGTTGTGCATGACGTTTGTGACCCGTCATGGCACACGGCATGGCACATGTGCTGTCCTGGAAGCACAGACGGTTGTGCCAAGAGGGAACGTTCCTGTGGCCCGACGAGGACGTCGGTTCCTCTGAGTGAGGGTGTATGTGATGGCCTGGCTTATTAGGGATGATAGACTACTCATATCAATAAGGAATTCCTTCTTTTCCGGGAGCCCATTCGGATAGAACTCCAAACTTAAGCGTGCTCAGCTTGGAGTAGTTTCAGGATGGGTGACCGACCGGGAAGTTGCTCCCGGGTGCGCACGAGTGAGGACAAAGTGCGCCGAAAAGACTAGTATTGATATGTGAAGCCAGTCTAGATCCCGCCAGGAGTAACGACCACCGGCGGGTGTGTCCGGGGCGTTACACAATAGAGTGGAGAATACAACACTCCGGTTAAATAGATAAACAAGGAAAGAACATGATCTCGATAAAACGATATGATGGTTAAAAAAAGCAATATCACAATGCCTCCGTAATGAAAGAATAGAATATAGATCAATGGGAAGAAAGAACGGAGACGAAAATGACAACTTCTCTCAAAATTGAATTTGAAAGAGCATCCTTACGAAGAAGGGTTGAATAGAGTTGATTTTATAAAAAAAAATCAACAACGAAAACGAATAAGCTTGATGTGGGCTTATGGAAAACATCTCAAAATTAAGAGGTGACAACTAGCCACTAACAGAAACGAATTGCTTGGATTGAGATCAACAAGGAGACGATAAACTTTCACCCGGAGGATAAATGAAGAACTTGGGTCATTTATAAGCACCATAAATAGCAACAATCCGTAGGGAAGGCTTTAGGTGAAATATAACCCAAATCGCTCCAACATAGAGATTGAAGGGTTGAAAAGATCTCCTGAACAAGGAAAATGATGGTTTAAATATCTCATTCCTGACAACTTGTGAATCATGAAACATGAAGGGAACTTGTCAAAAATGGCATACCACCATCTCAAACAATAAGGTAGAAAGAATTGCACTTCGAAATGCAAGAAGAATAATGCTTGAGTTCCAACAAGAATCTTGATGAAGACTACGAGGAAGAATTAAAACATGATGAACCACTGAGAAGAACTCCGGTAATGAAAGCATGAGAAGTGAAAGACGAAAAGAATAAGATTCAAGGCCTGCGATGAATTAGATGGAGCTTTGAAATGATAATTGAAATAACTTGGAGCTCCGGAAACAAGATGAACAACTTAGAACCGAGAATATTATATGATGAACAAACTCCGAAGGAAGGGATTAACCTCTTGGAAGAAACTAGAATAAGATTTATGTTATGCATATCCTTCACCAATTTAAATTGATGACAATCAAACGGATTTGTCATACTACTTATTCGCGTTGCAAAGAATTAATAGAGATCTCGCACAACCTTGGGTAATCTTCAACGAACCACCGGTAGGATTGTGAAAAGAACAAATGAATTGATATGATAACAAGGAAGAGTAAACTTGAACGAACCACCGGTAAGAATAGGGAGACGAACGAAGAGGCATCAATGAAGAATATTTGGAGGAAAAGTTGAAAACTGAGAACGAAGAAATATTCTGAAATGATGGCCTTCGGAGGATCACAATGGAAAGAATTCATGAAATGCTTCGGACGGGTATAAAATAATTCCTCACAATCGGAACAATAATGAGGATGGCATGAAGCTAGAACCACGAATCTTCAAGAGAACGGCTAAGATTTAAGAGAAACACTTCTCCGGTCTGCAAAAGCTGAGAATGAAGACGAGAAATACCATAAGAATTGTTGAGCACTCCGGAATGAAGAATTAAAAAGGTTGAACCAACGATGGAAAGAATTTGAAAGTAAACTTGGAGAAGGCATATGACTGATGGAAATCATTCTTACGTCACACATTGAAAAGAATTCTCCGGAAAAAAAAGAGTCAGGTAAGATCCTGGGAAAAGACCAGTGGGTTAGGGCCCACTCAAAGAAATCACCGTTGAAAAGATTGGTTAAGAGATATTGCACCGGTTGAATTAAATGGCTTGAATAGATGACAATCCTCAAAATAATTTGAACGGATTAAGAATGGAATTATGAATCTTCATCACTCCGGATATGAATAGCAAGAGGAGAATGATTAATTGGTGCACCGGAATAAGAAAGCATTGTGAAATGAGGAAAGGATAAGATCAACATCGAAATCTTGAATTACATCCACCGGCAGAATTGAGAACAAAAGAATGATGAACTTGAAGCTCTCGAGCATCTTCACGATAAATCACCGGATAAGAACATTGAAGGAAAAGAATGAAGAAACATCACATGAATAAAATGGATATTTCATCTGAGAATTTCTTGCTCCGAGAAGAAGAAGGGTGGGAGGGTGGGGAAAACAAAGACAACTTGGGATGAATGAAACAGACAATCGTCAGATTTCTCAACGGCGTCCGTATGGAATAACTTGAAGAGAAGGCACACCGGTTGAAAAGAATTAACATGAAAATCTCGATTTTCAAGAAGGATTAGCACTCCCATAGAAATATGAGAACACCGATTAGGAAGGTATGGAATCAACATTTGACATCGAAGCAACTTGAATACCAGAATCAAATCTAATCAAAGAATAGATATGTTTATGAAGAAGATTATGTTGCAACAGAATCTTCACAATATCATCCGAGCAGAGAATTGAAGGAATGAATTCCGCAGGTACATCAACTTGTCGAGAAGCCACTTGGAGAACAAAAAGTAAATAAAAAAGGAACAAGGAACAGATAGAATAGATACAAGATAGAAGCTTCGTTCGACATCTTCATGCTGAAAGCTCATGGAACGTGTTACAAAAGGGTTTTGCAATCCCCGGATCAGCATAGCCAAGGACCCTTTAAGATGCAACTCCCGATCGGAACAAGTCCATAAAACCACTTCACTCAATGTAGAACCCCGAACTTCATATCATGCACTCGTTGGAAGAATGTCTAGAACTACTAGATGAACCCACCTATTAATTTCCGAAAGTTTCCAGTTATGCAATCAGGTGTTCGGGATACAGGGGAAGCACCGCGCAATCAACTCTAATCCTACATCCAGCTGTATCCATCCTTCAACACATAACCAGTCTTTCTCGGAAACCGTCTACCTCGGACCTTCGAAACGCATCCACTATACAAGCTATGGCAATACTCCCGAACTACCTCCCCAGTACTGGGTGATGTCGGGGTTATCTTGCCACTAACCGTATATGAGAGATTTTCTATGTCGGCCGTCTTAAGTATTTAGTACTGTCGCGATATGCTTGTGACGACAATACCCCGAAGCTCAACTCCCAGGGACACTGCCACAACCCCTAAGGTCAGGAGGCATCGAGAACAATATTCTCGTCACAAGAACATCGAAACAATCCCACAATACTCGCGAGATTCCTAAAAAATTTGGTGCAATTTTGAAAGTAGAAGAGGCAAGAGTAGTCGTCAGGAGTCCTCACCAGAGAGAAAGGGGATGAGAAGCAAAGAAATCCTACTCTCCGATATAAATATAGGAATCAAAATATATTTTCAGTGTGTGCCTAGACTCGACCGTCAACGATTCCATCAATCAGTGGGGGCTTCTAGGTCGGAGAAGGCTCTGAATACCAACTTGTAATGCCTAGGATGGGACTATACCTCCTACGTGTCGAGGCACGACTTAAAGGTATAAGCCCATCCTAGAATGACCTCAAGTTTGGTATCTTTGCACGACTCATGTAAAAGAGGGATTAAATTGCAAAAGGAGATAGTTGGCTTACACTCGCCACTTCACACAATACATTACATAAGCAATCATCATTCAAAACATCACAGCCCATCTAAGGGTAAGATCCGAAAGACAAGATACCAAACATAACGTTAAACCACAGGTCTAGATCGAATCCTAGTAGAAACCACTACTGATCGTCAAAAACGTCACAAGCATACGGCCACTCTCTTCATCGAGCTCCTGGTGAAGTACTGATCCATCTCCTGCTTCAAACTCGGCTGAACCTGCATCTGGTGTGTTGAAGTAACTGTGAGCCACAGAGGACTCAGCAATCCCATTCCCGGGTAACATGACTATTTAAGCCTTGGGTGTGGAACAAGGCTGAAGAAAGAATAAGAATAAGTGGTTGCAGCAGCACTAGCCTGGCCTACGTAAAAGAGAGCGAGAAGAGAAGGTGCCTCGGTCGAGAGATGATCACTAAGTGATCCTAAACTAACCAAGTCAAACATAACCCCACCGTGTTCATCTCCCGAAACCCCTTTTCGGAAAACGACAGTCACGGTACTCACGCTGGTAGTGTATTGGAACATGGTGTCAAGTTTTCTACAACTGGATATTAACAAGCTCCCATCTGCCACATAACCGCGGGCACGGCTTTCGAAAGTTCAAACCCTACATGGGTGTTCCAACTTGGCCCATGACAAGCCCACGATCCGCGGAGTCGCAACTCCAAGGTGGGAAGACCCGAGTATTCTCGGAATCCCGTGCTCAAGATACTCCGAACTAAGGTAAGGCTAATCCAGCAAATCCTCCCGGCGTGCCGACACCCTGACAATAGCCGCGCGTATCTAGTCTCAGGCCACGACCGGATGGGCGATTCTACAGGTTTTTACCAAACCTCGAGTTTCCTCGTGGTGGCCTCGCAGACTCCCCGTTTCGGACCAACACTCATGTAAAGCACTGGCCCGGGGTTGTTGATTGAAATAAAAGGGATAGCTAGTCCCTATGCAAGTTTTATTAGTTATTAGGCGAATAGTACCAATGTTGGGACTTGCTGGAAAAGGCTTAGCACTTAGTGGTTTATCAAGGGGGCCCCATAACCCCAACCGTGTGAGGAACACATAATCAAGGAACATAACACCGGTTTATACGCTTCCTAGCGGCATGAGTGGAACAAAACACCAAGAAAAAGGCTTAGCCTTCCACCCATTGCCAATATATAGATGATTTCATTTAAGCATTTATATAGTGTGATATAACCCAACAAACTTCAACATGAAGCAAGCATCTTCAATCTTCACCTGCAACTAACAATGCTATAAGAGGGGCTGAGCGAAGCGTACTTAGCCATTCAACGGTTTGCATAGGTAGGGTGGTTAGAAAGGTTCATGGTTACAATAGGAGGCTGACAGGAAAGGCATGGGCATCGAGGCAAAACTATAGATCGAGACTTCTAGCAATAGGCAAAAATAGTAATGGTATCCGGGTTCGGTCATCTTGCCTGGGATTCCGCGAGGGAGAAGAATAGATCCATGAAGTAGACGGAGCAACACAGTCGAGAGAATCCTCACAAATCCGGAACGAAACCGAAGCTAACAAGAGAAGCAACCGGAAAGAAGCAAACAACACGGTAAACATACAAGCATAAACATGGCATACGATGCACAAACAAGTATGATGCATGTCCTGTTTAAATATGCATGGCATGGCAAAGTGCACAAACAAAACTACAAGTTAAGTGGAGCTCAATATGCAACGAGTTGCATATTGACGAAACACCACATTTTATTTATTTAGTTGACTCTCGTTATTTACAAGACAAGATTAAATGTTTTTAACATGGCAAGAGGTGAAACAAAAAAAACTACACTATTTAGGCATTTTAAATGAGGCCGGAAGAACAACAACAATTCCGGAAAATCCCCATGAGCAAGTTTAGCAATTATAAGCAAACAACAATTCACACATTTTAAAGTTGTTAACATGATGCGGATGACATGATCAAGTTTTATGCAATTTTATTAAAGAGTTTACCAAAGGGATATGAAGTATTGTCACTGTGGTGGAAGGAAAGGGTGCCACGGCAACGATCCGAAAATGATGCAACGGCAACATCTCGGTTCCGGTAACCCGTTGAGAGACCAGAGCAACAGATGACGGAGAGCGTGAGCGAGCGGAACAAGATGAAAGGTGGGGTGATCCCGTCACCGGGTTCCCACGGGTCGGCGACGAGGCAACCGAGGAGCATGACAAAAGACGAAACGGGCACGGTGCAAACATTCGATACATCTCATACAACACACATTCACCGGGTCATCGTCTCAGGGTTATACCTTCGAAGCGTTCGTTCTCGGAGGGGTTCGAGTCGTCGAGGGACGTAGAGGAAGAAGTCGTTCACGTGTCGTAGAGGTAGTAGTTGTTCCGTTCGTAGTTGTACACGGGGCGACGGTAGTGGTACTCGGTTCACGAAGTCGTTCACGGGTCTGTGTCGAGGTACTTGTCGCATCGCCGATCGTAGTGGTACTCGTGGAAACCGTGTAGTCGAACTTGAAGGTCGTCGACGTCGTGGTACTTGGTGTCTTGACGATTCCGGAGACACGGTAGAGGTACTTGACGTGTCTCGAGGTCGCTCGTTCGCAGAACTTGGCGACATCTCTGTGCAGCACAAAACGAAGCCAGGCGACGGCAAGGCACCTCGGGGTCGGCCATGGGGATGCTAGAGCTGCTACTGCTCGGAATCAAGCCCGCCTCGAGCTAGAACTCATGGCAACATGGGGCTGCAGGAGCTCAGGGAGGAGGTCGCGATGCGGGAGCTTGGCGCGCCGGTGGCCTTGGATGGGGAGGCGAGGCGGTGGAGCCACTGGGCCTGGCTGCTGGGCCATGACCGGATCGTTCCGTTTCGAGCAGGGGAGCACGCTCGTCCTCCTCCGCTCGAAGCAGAGGAAGGAGCGGGGCGCGGCAGCCAAAGGCAGCGGCGGCTGGCGCGAGATCGGGCCGCCGGCGGGAGGATACTGGAGGGGCGAGGTGGAGGACGGCTGGATCCGGCCTTGGGCCGCCAGATCGGGCCGGGGCGGCGATGGGGGCCAGCTGGGGCGCACGGGAGGAGGCCAGGGAGGCGGCTCCGGGTGGCGCGGCGCTTGCGGGAGAAGGGCGCTGCGGCCTCTTGGCGCTGGAGGGCGAGGCCCGCGCTGGAGATGGAAGGGAATCGGGGAACGGGAGAGGTGAGCGAGGGAGATCGAGGGTTCGGGTGAGATGGTGAGTGGTGCGGGCTGCGAGGGGAGAGCGAGGGGTGGCGGCGGTCGGGAGGGAGATGTAGGAGCGAGCGACTGGGACGAGGTCGCTAGGGTTAGGGAATGGACTGGGCCGGCTAGGGGGAGGCTGAGGCCCAGATGCGGCTTGGGCCAGCTGGAGCGGCTTGGGCCAGCTGGAGCGGCTGGGCATGTTTCTTCGGGCCAAGAGACTGTTGTGGCCTGGGCCGTCTTGGAGGTATAAGGCCCAAGTGGCTGGAATCTCTCTCTCCCTCTCTTCTAAAGTAAAAACAAAAATAGAGAAGAAAAGAGAGAGGAAACAGAAAGGGGCACTTAGGGAAGGAATTCGCACATGAGGTTAAATTCCTTGGACTTGCAAAAATGGGTATGTTCACAGAAAAATTGAAGTGGCAAGATTGCAGGAATTAAATTCAAACTCGTTGAATATAATTCAAATGAGTGTGAGAAACAAATGGGTGTTTGGTAGGTCCAAATAATGTTGAGGATTTTTTGGTGGAGCGCCGGAAAGTGATGAAATAAATATGGGCAAGTTGGAGAGCAAGAATTGAGATAACAAAGGCATGGAATATTTTGCAAGTGTGTTATGGTTAATTCCACATCAATGGAATATTTAATATAGCTCCCTACTACTATTGGGAGGCTTTTATATGTTATAAAGAGAAGTCACCTTCCCTCGATTTAAATGGACCGAAGGTCCACACAATTTATTTGGTTGAGATGCAAAGGAAAAGACATGATGGCATGATGACATGATGCAATGCAAAAATAAATAACACAAGCACAAAAGAAACACACGGGAGAACCTGAAACATCTGGAATCTTCTGGAATCTTCTGGGACGTTGGTCTTCGGGCGTCACAGTATGAGACCATTGACAAGTACTTTGCCTACAAGATGGAGGAGAATAGCTCAACCAATGAGCATGTGCTCAGAATGTCTGAGTACTACAATCACTTGAATCAAGTCGGAGTTAATCTTCCAAATAAGATAGTGATTGACAGAGTTCTCTAGTCACTATCACCAAGTTACTGGAACTTCGTGGTGAACTATAATAAGCAAGGTATGACAAAAACAATTCTCGAGCTCTTCCTGATGTTGAAATCAACGAAGGTAGAAATCAAGAAGGAGCATCAATTGTTGATGGTTAACAAGACCGCTAGTTTCAAGAAAAGGGCAATGGGAAGAAATGGAACTTCAAGAAGTATGGAAAGCAAGTTTTCACTCCCATGGAGAATCCCAAAGCCGGACCTAAGCCTGAAACTGAGTGCTTCTACTGCAAAGGAAATGGTCACTGGAAGCGGAAGTTCCCCGAATATTTGGCGGATAAGAAGGATGGCAAAGTAAACAAAGGTATATTTGATATACATGTTATTGATGTGTACCTTACTAGTATTCATAGTAGCCCCTGGGTATTTGATACTAGTTCAGTTGCTAAGATTAGTAACTCGAAATAGGAGTTGCAGAATAAACAAAGACTAGTTGAGGGTGAGGTAAAGATGTGTGTTGGAAGTGGTTCCAAAATTGATATGATCATCATTCGCACACTCCCAATACTTTCACGATTAGTTTTAAACCCAAATAAATATTATTTGGTGTTTGCGTTGAGCATGAACAAGATTGGATCGTGTTTATTGCAATACAATTATTTATTTAAGTGAGAGAATAATTGTTATTCTGTTTACATGAATAAAACCCTCTATGGTCATACACCCAAGGTGAACGGTTTTTTGAATCTCGATCGTAGTAATACACATATTCATAATATTGAAGCAAAAATATGCAATGTTGATAATGATAGTGCAACATACTTGTGGCACTACCGTTTAAGTCATATTGGTGTAAAGCGCATGAAGAAACTCCATACTGATGAACTTTTGGATTCACTTGATTATGAATCATTTGATGCTTGCGAACCACACCTCATGGGCAAGATGACTAAAACTCCGTTCTCCGGAACAATGGAGTGATACGTCTCCAATGTATCTATAATTTTTTATTATTCCATGCTATTATTTATGATGTCTTGGATGTTTAATGGGCTAACCTACTAACCCAAAGGCCAAGTCCAGATTGTTGTTTTTTGCGTGTTTCAGGGTTTTGCAGGAAAGGAATATCAAATGGACTCCAAACGGAATGAAACCTTCGGGGGAGATATTTTTGGAGAAAATCACGCACGGGAGACTTGAGAATCACGGAGTAGGGGCCACGGGGTGCCCACGAGGGTGGGGGGCGCCCCCTTCCCAGGGCACGACCCTCTGCCTCGTGGGCCCCTCATGAGTCCCCCGGTGTCCTCCTTCCTCCTATATAAGCCTACGTACCCCGAAACCATCAGAAATAGGGAGAAAACCCTAATTCCACCGCTGTAACCTTCTGTTCCCGTGAGATCCCATCTTGGAGCCTATTCCGGAGCTCCGCCCGAGGGGGGATCCATCACGGAGTTCTTCTACATCATCATCATCGCCCTCACCATGAGTTGTGAGTAGTTTACCACAGACCTTCGGGTCCATAGCTAGTATCTAGATGGCTTCTTCTCTCTCTTTGGATCTCAATACAAAGTTCTCCTCGGTCTTCGAAAAGATCTATTCGATGTAATCTCTTTTTGCGCTGTGTTTGTCGAGATCCATTGAATTGTGGGTTTATGATCAAGATTATCTACGAGAAATATTTGGTTCTTTTCTGAACTCTTAATGTGTGCTCATAATATCCTTGCAAGTCTCTCCGAATTATTGGTTTGGTTTGGCCTACTAGATCTATAGTTCTTGCAGTGGGAGAAGTGCTTGGCTTTGGGTTCAATCTTGCGGTGTCCTTTCCCAGTGACAGTAGGGGTAGCAAGGCACGTATTGTATTGTTGCCATCGAGGATAAAAATATGGGGTTTATATCATATTGCTTGAGTTTATCCCTCTACATCATGTCATCTTGCTTAAGGCGTTACTCTGTTCTTATGAACTCAATACACTAGATGAATGATGGATAGCGGTTGATGTGTGGAGTAATAGTAGTAGATGCAGGCAGGAGTCGGTCTACTTCTCTCGGACGTGATGCCTATATACAATGATCATGCCTAGATAGTCTCATACTTATTCGCTTTTCTATCAATTGCTTGACAGTAATTTGTTTACCCGCCGTAGAATATCGCTATCATGAGAGATGCCACTAGAGAACACTATGGCCCCCGAGTCTATTCTCAACATATCAATCTACATCTACTTTACTTTTTCCACTTTTACTTTTTGTTCTTATAAAAAAATACCAAAAATATAAACTATCATCTCTATCAGATCTTACTCTCGTAAGTGAACGTAAAGGGATTGAAAACCCCTTATCGCATTGGCTGTGAAGTTCTTATTTGTTTGCGCAGGTGCGAGGGACTCGCGCGTGGTCTCCTACTGGATTGATACCTTGGTACTCAAAAACTGAGGGAAATACTTACGCTACTGTGCTGCATATCCCTTTCCTCTTCGAGAGAATACAACGCAAGCCCGAGAAGTTGAATGGAGCGAGCCAATGACTTATTGGAAATAGTACATACAGATGTATGTGGTCCAATGAGTATTGAGGCTCGCGGCGGGTATCGTTATTTTCTGATCTTCACAAATGATTTGAGCAGATATGAGTATATCTACTTGATGAAAGACAAGTCTGAAACATTTGAAAAGTTCAAAGAATTTTAGAGTGAAGTAAAGAATCATTGTAACAAGAAAATAAAATTTCTACGATCTGATCGCGGAGGCGAATATTTGAGTTATGAGTTTGGTCTTCATTTGAAAAAAATGTGGAATAGTTTCACATCTCACGCCACCTAGAACACCACAGCGTAATGGTGTGTCTGAACGTCGTAACCGTACCTTATTAGATATGGTGCACTCTATGATGTCTCTTACCGATTTACCACTATCGTTTTGGGGTTATGCATTAGAGACAACTGCATTCATGTTAAATAGGGCACCATCTAAATCCGTTGAGATGACACCTTATGAACTGTGGTTTGGCAAGAAACCCAAATCGTCGTTTCTCAAAGTTTGGGGTTGCGATGCTTATGTGAAAAAGCTTCTACCTGATAAGCTCGAACCCAAGTCGGAGAAATGTGTCTTCATAGGATACCCAAAGGAAACTATTGGGTACACCTTGTATCATAGATCTGAAGGCAAGATATTCGTTGCTAAGAATGGATCCTTTCTAGAGAAGGAGTTTCTCTCGAAAGAAGTGAGTGAGAGGAAAGTAGAAGTTGATGAGGTAATTGTACCTCCTCCCGAATTGGAAAGTAGTTCATCACAAAAACTAGTTCTAGTGATTCCTACACCAATTAGTGAAGAAGCTAATGATGATGATCATGAAACTTCAGATCAAGTTACTACTGAACATCGTAGGTCTACCAGAGTACGTTCCGCACCAGAATGGTACGGCAACCCTGTTCTAGAAGTCATGTGACTAGACCATGATGAACCTACGAACTATGAGGAAGCGATGATGAGCCCAGATTCCGCAAAATGGCTTGAGGCCATGAAATCTAAGATGGGATCCATGTATGAGAACGAAGTGTGGACTTTGGTTGACTTGCCCGATGATCGGCAAGCCATTGAAAATAAATGGATCTTTAAGAGGAAGACAGACGTCGATGGTAATGTTACTGTCTACAAAGCTCGACTTGTTGCAAAAGGTTTTCGACAAGTTCAAGGATTTGACTGCGATGAGACTTTCTCACCCATAGTGATGCTTAAGTTTGTTCGAATCATGTTAGAAATTGCCGCATTTTATGATTATGAAATCTGGCAAATGGATGTCAAAACTTCATTCCTTAATGGATATCTCAAAGAAGAGTTGTATATGATGCAACCAGAAGGTTTTGTCGATCCTAAGGGTGCTAACAAGGTGTGTAAGCTCCATCGATCCATCTATGGACTGCTGCAAGCATCTCGGAGTTGGAATATACACTTTGATGAGGTGATGAAAGCATATGGTTTTATACAGACTTATGGTGAAGCCTGTATTTACAAGAAAGTGAGTGGGAGCTCTGTAGCATTTCTGATAAGTATATGTGAATGACATATTGTTGATCGAAAATGATGTAGAATTTTCTTGAAAGCATAAAGGATTGTTTAAAATGAGTTTTCCAATAAAATACCTCAGTGAAGCTGCTTACATATTGGGCACCAAGATCTATAGAGATAGATTAAGACGTCTGATAAGATTTTCATTTAGTGCATACCTTAATAAGATTTTGAAGGAGTTCAAAATGGATCAATCAAAGAAGGAGTTCTTGCCTGAGTTGTAAGGTATGAAGTTGGGTAAGACTCAAAACCCGACCACGGCAGAAGATAGAGAAAGAATGAAAGTCATTCCCTATGCCTCATCCATAGGTTCCATACAGTATGCCATCCTATGTACTAAACCTATTGTGTACCTTGCCATGAGTTTGGCAAGGAGGTACAATAGTGATCTAGGAGTAGATCACCGGATAGTGGTCAAAATTATCCTTAGTAACTGGAGGACTAAGGAATTGTTTCTCGATTATGGAGGTGATAAAGAGTTCGTCGTAAAGAGTTATGCCGATGCAAGCTTTGACACTAATCCAGATGACTCTAAGTATCAATCTGGATGCGTATGGAAAGTGGGAGAAATTAGCTAGAGTAGCTCCATGCAGAGCTTTGTAGACATAGAAATTTGTGATATACATACGGATCTGAATGTGATAGACTCGTTGACTAAACTTCTCCCACAAAGCAAAACATGATCACACCTTAGTACTCTTTGGGTGTTAATCACATGGCGATGTGAACTAGATTATTGACTCTATAGTAAACCCTCTGGGTGTTGGTCACATGGCGATGTGAACTATGGGTGTTATTCACATAACGATGTGAACTATCGGTATTAAATCACATGGCGATGTGAACTAGATTATTGACTCTAGTGCAAGTGGGAGATTGAAGGAAATATGCCCTAGAGGCAATAATAAAGTTGTTATTTATATTTCCTTATATCATGACAAATGTCTTTTATTCATGCTAGAATTGTATTAACCGGAAACTTAGTACATCTGTGAATACATAGACAAAACAGAGTGTCCCTGGTATGCCTCTACTAGACTAGCTCGTTAATCAAAGATGGTTATGTTTCCTGACCATAGACATGTGTTGTTATTTGATGAACGGGATCACATCATTAGAGAATGATGTGATGGAGAAGACCCATCCGTTAGCTTAGCACTATGATCGTTTAGTTTTATTGCTATTGCTTTCTTCATGACTTATACATGTTCCTATGACTATGAGATTATGCAACTCCCAAATACCAGAGGAACACCTTGTGTGCTATCAAACGTCACAACATAACTGGGTGATTATAAAGATGCGCTACAGGTGTCTCCGAAGGTGTTTGTGGTGTTGGCATAGATCGAGAATAGGATTTGTCACTCCGAGTGTCGGAGAGGTATCTCTGGGCCCTTTCGGTAATACACATCATAATATGCCTTGCAAGCAAATGACTAATGAGTTAGTCATGAGATGATGTATTACGGAATGAGTAAAGAGACTTGCCGGTAACGAGATTGAACTAGGTATGATGATACCGATGATCGAATCTCGGGCAAGTAACATACCGATGACAAAGGGAACAACGTATGTTGTTATGCGGTTTGACCGATAAAGATCTTCGTAGAATTTGTAGGAGCCAATACGAGCATCCAGGGTTCCGCTATTGGTTATTGACCGGAGATGTGTCTCGGTCATGTCTACATAGTTCTTGAATCCGTAGGGTCCGCACGATTAACGTTCGAGGACGACTAGTATTATGAGTTATGTGATTTTGATGACCGATATTTGTTCGGAGTCCCGGATGAGATCACGGACGTGACGAGGAGTCTCGAAATGGTCGAGAGGTAAAGATCAAATATTGGAAGGCTATATTCGGACATCGGAAAGGTTCCGAGTGATTCGGGTACTTTTCGGAGTACTGGGGAGTCCGGGAATTCACCGGGAGAAGTATTGGGCCTTATTAGGCTTTAGTGGAAAGGAGAGAAGGGCCACAAGGAGAGGCAGCGCGCCCCTCATGGGCTGGTCCGAATTGGACTAGGAGGGGGCGGCCCCCCTCTTTCCTTCTCCCTCTACCTCTTGGAAAAGGAAGGGGACTCGAACTAGGATTGGGAATCCTAGTTGGACTCCCCCTATAGGCGCGCCCCTCCTAGGACGGCCTCCTCCTCCCTCCTTTATATACGTGGGCAGGGGGCACCCCAAAGGCACAACAGACAATCTCTTAGCTGTGTGAAGTGCCCCCCTCCACAATTACACACCTCAGTCATATCGTTGCAGTGCTTAGGCGAAGCCCTGCGCCGGTAACTTCATTATCACTGTCACCAAGCCGTCGTGCTGACGAAACTCTCCCTCATCCTCAACTGGATCAAGAGCTCGAGGGATGTCATCGTGATAAACGTGTGTTGAACACGGAGGTGCCGTACATTCGGTACTTGGATCGGTTGGATTGTGAAGACGTTCGAATACATCAACCGCGTTACTAAACGCTTCCGCTTTCGGTCTACGAGGGTACATCGACACACTCTCCCTGCTCATTGTTATGCTTCTCCTACATTGATCTTGCGTGATCGTAGGTAAATTTTTTGAAATACTACGTTCCCCTTTTGAAATTGCGTGCTGGAGTCGACCCCTAAAAACATTGCAGAGTTGAAGCAATTGTTGTGTGTGGCGTCCGAGAGAAAATGACAGTAGTAAAGAAGAATGAAGAGGAAGTTTTTTCCGGGAGTATGCCAATGGCGTGCCATATTTTTATAGAAGAGCAAAATATTTACAAGAATCTGGAGCACGTTGTGAACAAAGGCTCCGAAATACCACACCCACACAACTATCTAAGGCTACTTTGTCACAAAAAGATATAAACCTCCAGCACCGCCAGTTTCCAGCTTTGTATATCCTCGGTGATCTGCAAGGCCAGCTGAGGAGGGTTGACTTGCTTCTCCACTATCCCAGATACCATTGAGTTTCGTTGTTTCCATAGGTACCACACCGTTAGAGCTACCAATGAGTCAAATCCTTTCAGATCTTTCTTCAGGAAAAGTTCCCTGGATTGTGACCACCACCCCATCAAGGTATCTGATGAATGGGCATCGCCACATTCAGTCTATATCATTTCATGATCCGGCGCAACACCTCCCTTGTGTATGGGCATTGCACAAGGATATGTTCCACGTTATCTTCATCTTGAAGGAAAGTGTAGCATGGCAGATGATTCATCTTGCAGACGATGTCGCGCATGCTAATCGGACGTCCAGATGCGGTGCTACACGGCCAGCCAGACGAAAATTTTGCACTTTAGAGGTGCCCGACACCTTGAAATGCAATTAGCCAGGGGGTTCTGATCACACCTTGGCAAAGTCGAGCATAGGTAGATTTTGTTCTCTAGGTTCTGAACGCACTGCATGGCCTAAGAAATTCATCCTATGTATTCTGGTTCCTTAGCACTTGTGTAACTGGTGCCCGTAGAAGAAAGAACTGAATATGTGTTGTGAAGTTAAGGTCTCCCTATACAATGGACTCCCATCTATTATCAGTCATCGCTTCCATCATTGTGTGCCTGTTTTGTGTCCGTATCGGGACCATAGGTAGGAGTGTTGGTGCCGCGTCCGCATCCGCGTCCACACCAGAACAACACCCTACTTCCCTCCCCAGTGTGATCTTAACCAAGCTGTTGAATACCGCCCTCACGTCATTCTCCATCATGACTACCAAAACTTGCCAAGACCTCTCTAAATTTGTTCGTCTTAGCCATTCCCATCGGACCCGAAGAAAAAGGGCTTGAAGATGAAAGTTCTTAACTTCTAGTCCTCCGTATGCTATGAGGCGACAAATCGAGTTCCATGTGATGAGGCACTGCCTTCCAATGCACTTTTCCTTTCTTGCCCAGAAGAAGGATCATAACCATCCATTAATATCATCGAATACCCATTGTGGCGCATCCATTATCAGTAGGTGGTGAATAGGTCTTACTGCCAGTACCGATTTGACCAAGGTTAGCCTACGAGCCCTTTGGATTAGCCCATGCTGCCATGAAGGTATGAAGTATCTTACTTGGTCAAGCATGGGTTGATAATCTACTATGTCCAGTCGATTAACTGCTAACTACAGCCCCAGATACCTGCATAGGAATTCCTTGATGTCACATTGAAGCATCATTGATACCATGGCCTTGTCTTCCTCCAATTCCCTGATGAGTGTTGCCGGCATCTTTTGGAAATTCACACAAAGGCCATATGCCTTCACAAAAAAATAGCACCATGCGCACAAAGTGCAGGCCCTGGATAGTTGGCTTACTGAAGAGGGCCACGTTGTCGGCGTACAAGGAAAGCCTCTAGGTTGTTGTGATCCCTGGGATTGTGCGGACCACCCCGTCCTTCATCTCTTTAGAAAACACAGCCGATAGCACATCCATGGTTATGACCAACAGCAAGGGGGAGATAGGATCCCCCTGCCTTAGTCCTTTAGCATCCGCAAAACTCCTGCCCGGCACACCATTCACCACTACCTTCGTGGTGGCCAACTGCAGTAAGACAAAAATCAACCGGAGCCACTTTCCCCTGAATCCCTTCTTGTGTAAAACCTCAAAGAGAAACGGCCAGGAAAGAGAGTCAAACGCTCTCATTATGTCTAACTTGAGGAATACTCCTAGTATCTTCTTATAGTGCATCTTCATTGCCACTTGTTGAACAAGAAGGAAGTTGTCATGTAGATTTCTTCCCATAATGAAAGCAGATTGATTTGCTCGGACCAGGTCCTTCATTCTTCTCCTGGCTCGGATTGTAAGCATCTTTGCGAATAATGTTGCAAAGCTATGAGCTAAGCAAATTGGCCTATAACCCACCACCTCCTTAGCACCTGACTCCTTCGGGATGAGCACCATTAATGCTTTGTTAAGCTTGGCAAAGCCACGGTCATCCCCAACATCTAGTTCAAGAAGACCTGCCATTATGTCATCCTTGATGATCAGCCATGCTTTTTGGTAGAAAGCACCTATAAAACCATCCGTCCTGGTGCACGGTCCGGGGGAAGCTCCTTGACCACCTTCCAAACCTTATGTGCTCGAGCTCACCCACCTCAATCTCATCCATCCCAAAGTAGTCAAAATCAATAGTGTGCTCCCGAGCAGGTTGTCATAAACATCCGAGAACAGCTCAACCTTCCTTTCCTGGTTCGTGATGATCTCACCCTGATGGTGAATGTGTGCTATGAAGTTCTTGGCCTTCCATTCCTTCGCCACCGCCTAAAATAATTTTGAGTTGACATCTCCCTCACGCGGCCAATGAACCCTCGAGCTTTACATGGTGATTGTTCTTTCTAGGGATGCCAACCCTAGTAATGAGTGCTTAATATTCCTTCTCAGCCATAGCTCATATGTGGTCAAAGTACGGTGCCCCTGCACTTGGTCAAACCGATGAATCAGCCAATGTGCCACTGACATGAGGAGTTTCTCGTTGCTCGTCTTCCTCTGCCACCATGTATGTAGGGTTGTGTACGTGTTCCTAAACCGGGCATCAAGCCTTTTAATTGGATCGACAATCTCATCATCACATACCCAAGCATCTCTACATGCCTTCTCAAATCCCTCAATCTTTGTCCAAAAGATCTTGACGCGGAATCTTCGTTTCGGGCAGCAGAAGGCACTAGTGGAGAGATGTAGTGGCGCGTGGTATGAGATTCCAGAGGAGAGCGCTTTAATAGACTTCTTGTGTAATCAACCTCCCAATCCACTAAAACCAAAACTATGCCAATCTTTGTCATTGTCCGTACCTCCCTTTCATTGGTCCAAGTGTAGCATCTTCCATGTTGGAACAGTTCCTGTAACTCATGCCCACCCACAAATCCCCAGAACTTGTTCATCATATTCCTATTTAGATTGTTATTGTCTTTCGTAGGCCCTCAAGATCATGTCGAACTATCCTAGTAGCATCCATTTTCCTTGGCATTGCAATCTCCTCGCTGCCAACTCTTCCCAGAACTGTATTTTGGCCTCATCACCTTGTGGCCCATACACCACCGTTATCAACCAACTATTGCCCTCGTTTGTATATACTCGACCCATGATACAATATGAGTCTAGTATCAAATCGTCTATTTCCAGAACCGTGGTATCCCATCTCATAAGAAACCACCACGCGTCTCCTACACCGGCATGTAAGCAAAACCATCCAAAGATGGCCCCAAACATTGCATTACAACGACCTAATCAATTACAACTAACTTTCTTTTTTGTAAACACACCAAATTGACTTTTAGCGACACCACGAACACCCTAACAGCATTTCTTTTCGCCGGGTTGTTCAACCCTCAAACGTTCCAGCAAAGGATCTCCGGGTTGTAGTACAGGGATAATATTTGGACTCCAACGCCCATTTCCACCCGTGCTCATGTAGCACACACCACCATCGCACAGTGTCTCCTCATCTCTTCTTGAGTAGTCATGGACTTGCCAAAAAAATCCGCAAAGACTCTCACATGTTGCTCATGAAGTGGTGAGTCAAAGATCTCCCTGAGATCCTTGAAACGGTCCTCATATGCCTCCATCTCTTCATCATATATCCCAAGTGCTCGAAGAAGAAGTGAAGACGTAGTTTTTTTGCAGTTTCTCCTTTTATTTGAGTCATAGGACCATGCTACTTCTTGAGATTGCGTTGGTTTTTCCCTTGAAGAGGAAAGGGTGATGCAGCAAAGTAGAGATAAGTATTTACCTCAGTTGAGAACCAATATATCAATCCAGTAGGAGGAACACACTAGTCTCCAATAATTGCACCTACACAAACAAACAAATACTTGCACCCAACCGATAAAGGGATTGCCAATCCCTTCACGGTTACTTGCAAGGATGAGATCTGATAGTGATGGATATAAAAGATAAGTAAAAGTGCAAAATAAAATAAAGGTAAATAAATTGCATCAAGGTATTTTTGTGTTTTTGGTTTTATAGATCTGAAAACAATATGATAAAATATAGACCCAGGGGGCTATTGTTTTCACTAGAGGCTTCTCTCTCAAAGAAAGCATACGGTGGGTGAACAAATTACTGTTGAGCAATTGATAGAAAAGTACATACTTATGACAATATCCAAGGCAGTGATCATGTATATAGGCATCACGTCCGACACAAGTAGACTGACTCCTGCCTCCATCTACTACTATTACTCCACACATCGGCTGCTATCCAGCATGCATCTAGTGTATTAAGTTAACAAGAACGGAGTAACACCTTAAGCAAGATGACATGATGTAGAGGGATAGATCCAATCAATATGACTAAACCCCATCCTTTTATCCTTAATAGCAACAATACAAATATGTGTCATGTCCCTTTCTGTCACTGGGATTGAACACCAAAAGATTGAACCCATTATAAAGCACCTCGCCCATTGCAAGAAAAACCAATCTAGTTGGCGAAACCAAATCAATAGATCGGAGAGAAATACAAAGCTATAACAATCATGCATAAAGGATTTTAGAGAAGACTCAAATAATATTCATAGATAATCTGATCATAAACCCACAGTTCATCGGATCTCTAAAAACACATCGCAAAAGAAGATTACATCGGATAGATCTCCAGGAACATGTAACACCCTAGTTTTTGGCCTTTTCTTTTTCTTTTGGATTTATTTAAAAAAATGAATTGCTTTTATGTGGCTCTGTGGTTCGGAAACTTGGGAAGATCATCTCTTCTTAGGCTCCAAAGTGGCTTGTCATTCTCAAAACCATCCCAAGACCATGTCATTTTCATCTTAGCCCAAACTAAAATTCTTTTTCTTGGGAATATTCCTTTTTATATTAAAGGAATAACCCTATTTGCCCTAGGTTGTGAACAGCCAACATTTCTGTCCCTCCCAAAATTCCCAAATAATTCTCATAATTTTTTGGGGTCATATCTTCCACCAATATGTCAAAATCCTTCCTTGTCTATTTCAAAAATAATTCAAGGATATTCCTTTTCCTATTCTGCCCTAAATGGCACATTGTGAAGGAAGTTTCATTTATCTTTGCTTGATTGCTCCCTAACTTTTTGGGCAATCTTTCATATCCATATTATAGACACATGTAAAAATCCAATTCAATTTTTGAAGTAAGTATTCCTCAACTAAATTTCCAAAGTTTTGACTAGAAAGAAACTTTGTGAAGGAGGTACGAGCTAGGTGTATCCAAATTAGTTGAAATTTTCCCATGATCTCAATATGCTCAAATTGCCAATCTGTACAACCTATGAAAATCAATCCATCATCCATGTGAGCTCAACATCCAATCTTTGAATATGGTCAAATTTTCAGTTTGTGAAGCAACTATATTTCATATTGCTTCATAATTGCTAAAAAATTACCAAGACTTTCTCCTACCTATATAACACCCCTCCAAAAAATTGGACGCGTTTTATTTTGCCAATTTCTCTCACTAATTTTCCCAAGATTCTGATTGGATTGAAGCATTGTGGAGTAAGTACCATTTTGGTATATCTAAATGGGATGAAAATTTTACAGTGCTTTCATATGCTCGAATGACCATCCTCCTAAAAATTCCAGACCCATCCAATCGTCCATTTGAGCATAGCATCAAGATTTGCATTCTGTCCAATGGGGTACTTTGTGAAGCAAGTACCAGCTAGCCATCTCCATTTGATCTCAAACTTGGCCAAGATCATCATCTAAGTATCAGATTACACCTAGCCAAAGCTCATCATCTATCCCAAGTTCCTCTCCCCCACCCCAGTATAAACACTTTTTCGGATCTCGGGTTCCAGCAAAACCCTTGTGGTTCGAACTCTGGGGTGCGCACGAAGATCTCTCCTTCCGCCCTAGCTCGTCTACTCGCTGATCCCTAGGCCTAGCTCGTCAGATTCGAAGAACAAGGGACACAAGGTTTATACTGGTTTGGGCCACCGTTGTGGTGTAATACCCTAATCTAGTGTGGTGTGGTGGATCGCCTTGTAGGCTGATGAAGAACTAGTACATGGGCAGAGCAGCCTCCTGGGGAGAGGTGTTCTTGCGCTCGGGTGAGCTTGTGAGCGTGTGGCCTTCTATCTGATCAACTCAAGACGAGATGAGATTAATGGTGGTGGCTAGTCCTATTTATAAAGGCCCGGGTCCTCTCCCCAAATATTGAGCGGGAAGGGATCCCACAACGGCCAAATTTAAAGGGGGACAACTAGTACAAGCTATCCTGACAAAAGCTGGTCTTTGCCTGCAAAGGCTCTGGTGGTGACGCCATCGTGGGCTTCGCGATGACCTCTGATACGTCTCCAAAGTATCTATAATTTTTCATTGTTCCATCTTATTATATATTCTGTTTTGGATGTTTAATGGGCTTTATTATACACTTTCATATTTTTTGGGACTAACCTACTAACCCAAGGCCCAGTGCGAATTGCTGTTTTTTTGCCTATTTCAGTGTTTCGCAGAAAAGGAATATCAAACGGAGTCCAAACGGAATGAAACCTTCGAGGGATTTATTTTTGGAACGATATCTTCTCGAGAGACTTGGAGTACAAGTCAGAGACGAAACGAGGTGCCCGGGAGGGGCAGGGCGTGCCCAGGGGGGTAGGCGCGCCCCCACCCTCGTGGGCCTCACGTTGCTCCACCGACATACTTTTTCCTCCTATATATATATATATATATCCACATACCCTAAAAACATAGAGGAGCACAAAGAAACCCTAATTCCACCACCGTAACCTTCTGTTCTCGTGAGATCCCATCTTGGGGCCTATTCCGGAGCTCCGCCGGAGGGGGCATCGATCACGGAGGGCTTCTACATCAACACCATAGCTCCTCCGATGAGTTGTGAGTAGTTTAACACAGAGCTTCGGGTCCATAGTTATTAGCTAGATGGCTTCTTCTCTCTTTTTGGATCTCACTACAAAGTTCTTCTCGATCTTCGAGGAGATCAATTCGATGTAATCTTTTTGCGGTGTGTTTGTCGAGATCTGACGAATTGTGGGTTTATGATCAAGATTATCTATGAATAATATAGGATTCTTTTCTTAATTATTTTATGTATGATTATAATATCCTTGCAAGTCTCTTCAAATTATTGGTTTGGTTTGGCCTACTAGATCTATAGTTCTTGCAATGGGAGAAGTGCTTGGCTTTGGGTTCAATCTTGTGGTGTCCTTTCCCAGTGATAGCAGGGGCAGCAAGGCACGTATAGTATTGTTGCCATCGAGGATAAAAAGATGGGATTTATATCATATTGCTTGAGTTTATCCCTCTACATCATGTTATCTTGCTTAAGGCGTTACTCTATTCTTATGAACTTAATACTCTAGATGCATGCTGGATAGCGGTCGATGTGTGGAGTAATAGTAGTAGATGCAGAATTGTTTCGGTCTACTTGTCACGGACGTGACGCCTATATATAATGATCATGCCTAGATATTCTCATAACTATGGGATTTTCTATAAATTGCTCGACAATAATTTGTTCACCCACCGTAGAATTCTGCTATCATGATTGAAGCCACTAGTGAAACGTATGGCCCCCGGGTCTAATCTCATCATATTAATCTTCCATCTACTTTACTTTGCTTTATTTACTTTCAGTTTCTAAATCAAAAATACCAAAAATATTATCCTATCATATCTATCAGATCTCACTCTCGTAAGTGACCGTGAAGGGATTGACAACCCCTTATCGCGTTGGCTACGATGTTCTTATTTGTTTGTGCAGGTGCAAGGGACTCGCGCGTGGTCTCCTACTGGATTGATACCTTGGTTCTCAAAAACTGAGGGAAATACTTACGCTACTGTGCTGCAGCACCCTTTCCTCTTTGAGGGAATAAAACCCAAGCTCGAGAAGTAGCAAGAAGAATTTTTGGCGCCGTTGCCGGGGAGATCTACGCAAAAGTCATATACCAAGTACCTATCACAAACCCTTATCCCTCGCATTACATGATTTGCCACTCGTTTTCCTCTCCCCCACTTCACCTTTGTCGTTTTATTCGCCTTTCTTCCTTCCGTGTGTTTACTATTCGCTTGCCTTTTGTTTGCTTGTGTGTTGGATTGTTTGTTCGTCACTATGGCTCAAGGTAATACCAAATTGCGTGACTTTTCCAATGCCAAAAATAATGATTTTATTAGCACTCCGATTGCTCCTATCATAGATGTTGAATCTTGTGAGATCAATGTTGCTCTGTTGAATCTTGTCATGAAAGATCTATTTTCTGGCCTTCCTAGTGAAGATGTCGTTACCCATCTAAACAACTTTGTTGATTTGTGTGATATGCAAAAGAAGAGAGATACGGATAATGATATTGTTAAATTGAAGCTATTTCCGTTTTCACTTAGAGATCATGCTAAAACTTGGTTTTCCTCTTTGCCTAGAAATAGTATTGATTCATGGAATAAGTGCAAAGATGCCTTTATCTCTAAATATTTCCTCCCGCTAAGATTATCTCTCTTAGAAACGATATTATGAATTCTAAGCAACTAGATCATGAGCATTTTGCACAAGCTTGGGAGAAAATGAAATTAATGATATGTAATTGCCCTACACATGGTTTGAACTTATGGATGATTATACAAAACTTTTATGCTGGCTTGAATTTTGCTTCTAGAAATCTCTTAGATTCGGCCGCGGGGGGCACTTTTATGGAAAACACTTTAGGAGAAGCCACAAAACTCCTACATAATATTATAGTTAACTACTCTCAATGGCACACCGAAAGATCTACTAGTAAAAAAAAGTGCATGCTATTGAAGAGATTAGTGTTTTAAGTGGAAAGATGGATGAACTTATGAATTTTTTTGCTACTAAGAGTGATTCTTCCGATCCTAATGATATGCCTTTGTCCACGTTGATTGAGAATAATAATGAATCTTTGGATGTGAATTTTGTTGGTAGGAATTATTTTGGTAACAATGCTTATAGAGGAAACTTTAATCCTAGGCCTTTTCCTAGTAATTCCTCTAATGATTATAGTAATTCCTACAATAACTCTTATGGAAATTTTGGTAAGATGCCCTCTGAATTTGAGACTAGTGTTAAAGAGTTTATTAATTCGCAAAAGAATTTGAATGCTTCGCTTGAAGGAAAATTGCTTAACATTGATGAGTTGGCTAGAAACATGGATAGAATTACTCTTGATGTTGATTCTTTGAAACTTAGATCTATTCCACCTAAGCATGATATCAATGAGTCTCTCAAAGCCATGAGAATTTTCATTGATGAGTGCAAAGAAAGAACCGCTAAGATGCGTGCTAAAAAATATTGCTTTATGAAAGCATGGTCTTCTAGTTATCATGAAAATAAAGATGAAGATCTGAAAGTGATTGATGTGTCTCCTATTAAATCCTTGTTTTCTAGGATGAATCTTTATAAATATGGGACTAAATATGAATCAACTTTAGTTAAAAGGCGTCCCAACGATTCGGAGTTTTTATATCTTGTTGTTAAAATTGTTAAAAGTGGGATTAAGGAGGTCAAAACTTTACATAGCCATGAACCCATTATTTTGGATTTCAAGGGATTTTATTATGAAAATTGCTCCTTAATAGATTGTACCTCCTTGTTGCAATCCGTGCTAAATTCTCCGCATGCTTATAGTCAAAATAAGACTTTTACCAAACACATAGTTGATGCTTTAATGCAATCTTATGAAGAAAAACTTGAATTAGAAGTTTCTATCCCTAGAAAGCTTTATGATGAGTGGGAACCTACTATTAAAATTAAGATTAAAGATCATGAATGCTTTGCTTTGTGTGATTTGGGTGCAAGTGTTTCCACAATTCGAAAAGCTTTGTGTGATATGTTAGGTTTCCACGAACTTGATGATTGTTCTTTAAATTTGCATCTTGTGGATTCTACTATTAAGAAACCTATGGGAAGTACTAATGATGTTATTATTGTTGCAAATAGGAATTATGTTCCCGTAGATTTCATCATTCTTGATATAGATTGCAATCCTTCATGTCCTATTATTCTTGGAAGAACTTTCCTTAGAACGATTGGTGCAATTATTGATATGAATGAAGGAAATATTAGATTCCAATTTCCGCTAAGGAAAGGCATGGAACACTTTCCTAGAAAGAAAATAAAATTACCTTATGAATCAATTATGAGAGCCACTTATGGATTGACTACCAAAGATGGCAATACCTAGATCTATTCTTGTATCGTGCCTAGCTAGGGGCGTTAAACGATAGCGCTTGTTGGGAGGCAACCCAATTTTATTTTATTTGTTTTTTTTTCTGTTTAGGAATAAATATTGCATCTAGCTTCTGTTTAGATGTGGTTTTGTGTTTTAGTTAGTGTTTGTGCCAAGTAGAACCTTTGGGAAGACTTGTGTGAAGTTTATGTGATCATGCTGTAAAAAACTGAAACTTTAGCCCTCACGATATTGGCTATAATTTTTTACTGGAGAGTGATCGTTAGTTGATTATTTTCTGTAGATGATTAATAGACAAATTCCTCACGTCCACCAATTTATTTTAAAAAAATAGAGTTACAGAAGTATTCGAAAGTTACAGATTACTACAGACTGTTCTGTTTTTGACATATTCTGTTTTTCATGTGTTGTTTGCTTATTTTGATGAATCTATGAGTAGTATCGGGGGGGGG
>LR738711.1:841750824-841901299 GCA_902687465.1 Secale cereale
GGATCATGGAGAAGTTGGAATACAGTAGGTTTAACACCAATATAAACAAAGAATGAGTTCATTACACTACCTTTGAGTGGTTGTTTGTTTTCTTATACTAACGGAACTCACGAGATTTTTGGCTAAGTTTTCAAGTTTTGAGTATGGATTTGATGGACAATGGAACAAAGAGTGGCAAGAGCCCCCCTTCGTAAAATTCAAGGATAACCAAAAGCCTAAGGTTGGGGATTCCCCAGGAAGGCATCCCCTCTTTCATCTTCATCTATCGGTAACCTTACTTGAGACTATATTTTTATTCACCACATTATATGTGTTTTGCTTGGAGCGTCATGTATGATTTGAGTCTTTGCTTTTTAGTTTGCCACAATCAACCTTGCTAGAAACACCTTTTGAGAGAGATAAATATGATATAGAATTTATTAGAGTACTCTATGTGCTTCACTTATATCTTTTGAGCTAGATAGTTTTGCTCTAGTGCTTCACTTATATCTTTTAGAGCACGGTGGTGGTTTTATTTTGTAGAAATTATTGATCTTTCATGCTTCACTTATATCTATTTGAGAGTCTTTTACAACAGCATGGTAATGTGCTTTGGTTGTAAAACTAGTCCTAATATGATAGGCATCCAAGAAGAGTATAGTAAAAAAACTTTCATACAAGTGCATTGAATATTATGAGAAGTTTGATACTTGATGATTATTTTGAGATATGAGGATGGTGATATTAGAGTCATGCTAGTGGAGTAATTATGAATTTGAGAAACACTTGTGTTAAAGTTTGTGATTCACGTAGCATGCACGTATGGTGAACCGTTATGTGATGAAGTTGGAGCATGATTTATTTATTGAGTGTCATCCTTTGTGTGGAGGTCGGGATCGCGCGATGGTTAACTCCTACCAACCCTTCCCCTAGGAGCACGCGTTGAATAATTTGTTTTGATAACTCATAGATTTTTGCAGTAAGTATGTGAGTTATTTTTTACTAATGTTGAGTCCATGGATTATACGCACTCTCACACCCTTCCACCATTGCTAGCCTCTCTTGTATCGCGCAACTTTCGCCTGTACCATACACCCACCATATACCTTCCTCAAAACAGCCACCATATCTACCTATCATGGCATTTCCATAGCCATTCCGAGATATATAGCCATGCAACTTTCCACCGTTCCGTTATTATGACACGCGTCATCATTATCATTCACATAGAGTCATATTTTGTTCTAGCTTTGAGTTGTAAGTAAATAAAAGTGTGATGATCATCATTATTAGAGCATTGTCCCAGTGAGGAAAGGATGATGGAGACTACGATTCCCCCACAAGTCTGGATGAGACTCCGGACGAAAAAAAAGAGGCAATAAAAAAAGAGAAAAGGCCCAAAAGAAAAAAAGGAGAAAAAAAGAAAAACAAATGAGAGAAAAAGAGAGAAGGGACAATGTTACTATCCTTTTTCCACACTTGTGCTTCAAAGTAGCACCATGATCTTCATGATAGAGAGTCTCTTGTTTTGTCACATTCATATACTAGTGGGAATTTTCATTATAGAACTTGGCTTGTATATTCCAATGATGGGCTTCCTCAAAATGCCCTAGGTCTTCATGAGCAAGCAAGTTGGATGCACACCCACTTAGTTTCTTTTGTTGAGCTTTCATAAACTTATAGCTCTAGTGCATCTGTTGCATGGCAATCCCTACTCACTCACATTGATATCTATTGATGGGCATATCCATAGCCCATTGATACGCCTAGTTGATGTGAGACTATCTTCTTCTTTTGTCTTCTCCACAACCACCACTTTGTTCCACCTATAGTGCTATATCCATGGCTCACGCTCATGTATTGCGTGAAAGTTGAAAGGTTTGAAAGAATTAAAGTGTGAAACAATTGCTTGGCTGAAACCGGGGTTGTGCATGATTTAGATATTTTGTGTGATGAAGATAGAGGATAGCCAGACTATATTATTTTATAGGGATAACTTTCTTTAGCCATGTTATTTTGAGAAGACATGATTGCTTTGTTAGTATGCTTAAAGTATTATTATTCTTATGTCAATGTAGACTTTTCTCTTGAATCTTTCGGATCTGAACATTCATGCCAAAATAAAGAAAATTACATTGAGAATTATGTTGGTTAGCATTCCACATCAAAAATTCTGTTTTTATCATTTACCTACTCGAGGACGAGCTGGAATTAAGCTTGGGGATGCTTGATATGTCTCCAACGTATCTATAATGTTTTATTGTTCCATGCTATTATATATTATATTTTGGATGTTTAATGGGCTTTATTATACACATATATATTATTTTTGGGACTAACCAACTAACCCAAGGCCCAGTGCAAATTGTTGTTTTTTGGCCTATTTCAGTGTTTCGCATAAAAGGATTATCAAACAGAGTCCAAACGAAATGAAACCTTTGGGAGAGTTACTTTTGGATCGATATCTTCACGAGAGACTTGCAGTACAAGTTAGAGAAGAAACGAGGTGCCCACGAGGGGCAGGGCGCGCCAATGGGGGTAGGCGCGCCCCCACTCTCGTGGGCCCCACGTTGCTTCACCGGCGTACTTTTTCCTCCTATATATATCCACATACCCTGAAAACATCGAGGAGAACGAAGAAACCCTAATTCCACCGACGTAACCTTATGTTCCCGTGAGATCCCATCTTGGGGCCTGTTCCGGAGCTCCGCCGGAGGGGCATCGATCACGGAGGGCTTCTACATCAACACCATAGCTCCTCCGATGAGTTGTGAGTAGTTTACCACAAAACTTCGGGTCCATAGTTATTAGCTAGATGGCTTCTTCTCTCTTTTTGGATCTCAATACAAAGTTCTTCTCGATCTTCGAGGAGATCTATTCAATGTAATCTTTTAGCGATGTGTTTGTCGAGATCTGATGAATTGTGGGTTTATGATCAAGATTATCTTTTAATAATATTGGATTCTTTTCTGAAGTCTTTTATGTATGATTATAATATCCTTGCAATTCTCTTTGAATTTTTGGTTTGGTTTGGCCTACTAGATCTATAGTTCTTGCAATGGGAGAAGTGCTTGGCTTTGGGTTCACTCTTGCAATGTCCTTCCCCAGTGACAGCAGGGGCAGCAAGGCACATATAGTATTGTTGCCATCGAGGATAAAAAGATGGGGTTTATATCATATTGCTTGAGTTCATCCATCTACATCGTGTCATCTTGGTTAAGGTGTTACTCTGTTCTTATGAACTTAATACTCTATATGCATGCTGGATAGCGGCCGATGTGTGGACTAATAGTAGTAGATGCGGAATAGTTTCGGTCTACTTGTCACGGATGTGATGCCTATATATAATGATCATGCCTAGATATTCTCATAACTATGCGCTTTTCTATCAATTGCTCGGTAGTAATTTGTTCACCCACCATAGAATTTTGTTATCATGAGAGAAGGCACTAGTGAAACCTATGGCCCCCGGGTCTATTATCATCATATTAATCTTCCATCTACTTTACTTTGCTTTATTTACTTTCTGTTTCTATATCCAAAATACCAAAAATATTATCTTATCATATCTATCAGATCTCACTCTCGTAAGTGATCGTGAAGGGATTGACAACCCCTTATCACGTTGGCTACGAGGTTCTTATTTGTTTGTGCAGGTGCGAGGGATTTGCGCGTTGTCTCCTATTGGATTGATACCTTGGTTCTCAAAAACTGAGGGAAATACTTATGCTACTATGCTGCATCACCCTTTCCTCTTCGAGGGAATACAACGCAAGCTCGAGAAGTAGCAACCTCCGCTCTGCCGTCCTGCTGGTCTTGGTCTTGTTGCACCGATATGGAAACGTTTGCCTGACGCCTCGGGACTCCTCGCCTACGCCTGCTGATACGTCTCCAACGTATCTATAATTTTTGATTGTTCCATGCTATTATATTATCCTTCTAGGATGTCATATGGGCTTTATTATACACTTTTATATGATTTTTGGGACTAACCTATTAACCCAGAGCCCAGTGCCAGTTTCTGCTTTTCTCCTGTTTTAGGGTTTTACAGAAAAGGAATATCAAATGGAGTCCAATTGACGAGCCCCCGAAGAAGCCCCCGAAGCACAAAAGGGTGGAGGGCGCGCCCTGGGCAAGGGGCGCGCCCCCCTATCTCGAGGACGGCCTGTAGCTCCCCATTACTTGGCCCCGACTCCAAAAATTCCTATAAATACTGAAACCTTCGGAAATTAACCTAGATCAGGAGTTCCGTCGCCGAAAGCCTCTGTAGCCACCGAAAACCAATCTAGACCCCGTTCCGGCACCCTGCCGGAGGGGGGAACCCTCACCGGTGGCTATCTTCATCATCCAGGCGCTCTCCATGACGAGGAGGGAGTAGTCCACCCTCGGGGCTGAGGGTATGCATCAGTAGCTATGTGTTTGATCTCTCTCTCCCGTGTTCTTGAGGTGGCACGATCTTGATGTATCGCGAGCTTTGCTACTCTAGTTGGATCTTATAATGCTTCTCCCCCTCTACTCTCTTGTAATGGATTGAGTTTTCCCTTTTAAGTTATCTTATCGGATTGAGTCTTTAAGGATTTGAGAACACTTGATGTATGTCTTGCATGTGTTTATCTATGGTGACAATGGGATATCATGTGATCCACTTGATGTATGTTTTGGTGATCAACTTGTGGGTTCCGTGACCTTTGGAACCTATGCATAGGTGTTGGCACACGTTTTCGTCTTGACTTTCCGGTAGAAACTTTGGGGCACTCTTTGAAGTTCTATGTGTTGGTTCAATAGATGTTTCTGAGATTGTGTAATGCATATCTTATAATCATGCCCACGGATACTTGAGGTGACAATGGAGTATCTAGGTGACATTAGGGTTTTGATTGATTTGTGTCTTAAGGTGTTATTCTAGTACGAACTCTATGATAGATTGAACGTTACTACGGACTCTTGAATAGATCGATCAGAAAGAATAACTTTGAGGTGGTTTCGTACCCTACCATAATCTCTTCGTTTGTTCTCCGTTATTAGTGACTTTGGAGTGACTCTTTGTTGCATGTTGAGGGCTAGTAATATGATCCACTTATGTTATCCTTGTTGAGAGAACTTCCACTAGTGAAAGTATGAACCCTAGGCCTTCTCTACTATCATTGCAACACCGTTTATGCCCACGTTTACCACTTGCTACCTTGCTGTTTTTATATTTTCAGTTTACTAAAACCTATATCTACCATCCATATTGCACTTGTATCAACATCTCTTCGCCAAACTAGTGCACCTATACAATTTACCATTGCATTGGGTGTGTTGGAGTGACTCTTTGTTATTTGGTTGCAGGGTTCCTTGAGAGAGACCATCTTCATCCTACGCCTCCCACAGATTGATAAACCTTAGGTCATCCACTTGAGGGAAATTTGCTACTGTCCTACAAACCTCTGCACTTGGAGGCCCAACAACGTCTACAAGAAGAAGGGTGCGTAGTAGACATCACCAGCCCCTTTAGCACCAAAGAGGAAACTGGTGCTCTGCGCCCGCTGGCGCCTGCCTGGCCTTGGTCGTCACTACTCACATCACGGGGGCCTCACGAGGTGCCCCTCGCCTTGATATCTCTGCTCCTCAGGAGCCAGTCTAGTGAGGCTGCCCCAGGGGAGGTCTTGCGTCGTCCCCCTCGCGAGGGTCGGCCCCGCGCGAGGGCCTTGAGTGGTTGCTGACGAAGTTGGGTCGTACTAGGCCGCCTGATGAGCCGCGCCCTGGGCCGCAGGCATGCAAGTCTGGGTACCCCCGTTCCCAGAACGCCGATAGTAGCCCCCGGGCCCAAGGCGCACTCGGGCTTGGCTTCCCGGCGAAGCCAAGGGTCAAGTGCGGAGCAACCTGGGTCCCAAAAAGCATGCGGCCTTGTTGACGTGCGGCGATTGATGGGACGTGGGCGTCTCCACTTCCCCATACAGCCTCGATTCTTGCCCGGCTGGACGACCACAGCTACTTGCTCGACTCCACCTCCTTAGCCAGTAACGCGCCCGGCTGCTTCCTCGTTTCCTCGATCCCTTCCCCTGGCTTGACCCGACACCAACTCCTTCCGCCACCATGGTCTCCAGCCGAGAGAAGGAAGAGAGGGTTGAGTGTTGCACCTTGGCCCCCTCGCCGCCGACCTTCCAGCCCACCACCGAGCGGTCGGTGGTGATCAACAAAGAGATGATGGATAAGGTGCGCCCGACACTCGCTGCCGATTCCAATGAGTGGGGGGCGATGGTGGCTTGGCCCGCTTCCTGTGCGAGGACTGACAGGTCGGCCACCGAGGTCCCCCTTCACCTTCACGCCCTCTGGGCAGGCATGATCCCTCCCTTTTACGATTTCTTCAACGTGGTACTCTCGCACTACCAGATTAGCGCGCTGCATCTTGATCCTCAATCCATCGTCCTCCTTGATGTTTTTGCCTTTGTCTGCGAAGCCATGGTGGGCATTGCCGCCTCTGTGGCCTTGCTCCGCCACTTCTTCTCATTGCATCTGACGGATGCGCTCTAGTGCTCCGGATGCGTGTCCTTCCAGGCCATCGTGGTGACGGCTGGCTCGGGCATTGACTTCGACCTTTCGACGGTCGTTGGCGGCTTCAGGAGGTGGTGGGTGTTTGTCGATGTCGGGGTGCGCAGCCCCCTGCTATCCCACCATGGATTCCGGCCGCTCGGAGCTCTGGCTGGAACCATGTGAAGCTCGTCGATCGGAGGCTAGCTCCCGTTTGGCTCCGGCTGGCCAGGTTGCAGAGGCTTGGGGTGACAGCGCCCATGGTGGTGAAGGAGTTCATCCAGCGCCGCATCGCCCCGCTTCAGTGCCACTCTCGGTTGATGTGGGCCTTCTCCGGCTACGGGGACCACATGAGGCTCCAAGCGCCTGCTCTTCCTCGCGAGGCACGACGCACGATGCTCAAGCTCCTGACAGGCGACCCACCACCAGCTCGTTTGTCGGAGGAAGGTTGTCTTCTGTACTACTGCTCAAACAAGGTGGAGTTCGTGAGGCAGATGCCCTCCTTTGACGAATGGGGGCTTCGTCGGCCTGGCCTTGTCGGGTCTCGTGAGAACCCTGTCTGCGTGGCTCCCCTATCTGCCGCTGTCGAGGCGATCGTCCCAAAAGGGGGCGATGGGGATCAATCGCTGCTAAAAGCTGGTGGCGCTGCTACTTCGACGTTGGCGTCTCCTGAGGCTCCTGAAGCGCCGTCCTCTGGGGCTCAGGAGAGCCGCCCAGAAAGGACGGCTGAGGTGCAGGTGCTGCCTGATGCTCCTGAGGCCAAAGCCCCCGTGACCTCTTTGCATCGCCCTGAGGCGGGGGAAGGGGGCCCCGCCCGACCTAGCGCTTCTGGGGGCGCCTCCTCTGGAGCCGCCCTGGTCGCGCCTCATGTTGCCGATCGCTTCCGGGGCTTCGGCCAGCTCCGGCCGAACTTCGAAGTTCTCCGCAAGAGGAGGAAGTCTCCAAGCTGCAGTGGTCACGCCTTCCGGCCATTGAAGCAGAGGAAGTACATTGGCATAGACGAGTGAGTAGCTTATCTTTGTAATTCCTTCAGTGCTACCTTCCTTCCTGACCGCGATTCCTCAGGGCCCCTCCTCTGGCGTGAGGCCGCCCACGAGGTCAGATGCTCCAGCCTGGCGCCTTGACCCCACGTTCTTGCCGCTCTATCTTTGCCGCTTCGGCTGCGGAGCGGAAGACGTGCCGAGGGCTCCCCACATGGTCGTTGTACGTAGCGGGGCCACCGTGGCCCTAGTGTCTTCTTCGAGTGGTGAGTCCCAGCCCCTCCGGGCCCCAGCTGAGGCTTGAGAGACGACTGGGGTGGAGGAGACCCTGGTCCCGCCTCCAGGGGAAGACGAGTCTTCTCAGGCTTCTTCAACTGCTCTTGGTGCCAAGGAGGGTCCTGGCCTCCTGCTTGAGTCAGCGCGCAGGCGGGGAGCCGCCCGCCGCGAGCTTCTCCAGGAGGCGATGAATGCGCTGAATCGACTTGGGGGAGAGCTTGAGGGAGTTGACGCTTGTCTTGAAGCTGAGGGCCTTCAGCTGATGGACGAGTGGCGCCGACTGGGGGTGTCCATTAACCTCGGGCGCCTCCAGCGTGAGCGCACCAACGCAAAGGCTGAGGCGGCCCTCGCTGCCTCGCAAGAGGCCTGCGCCCGAGCCCTGGAGGAGGCTAGGGAGGCTGACCGCTATCGCGAGGCTGCACAGAGGCGCATGTTGGAGCTTCAGGCCCTGAACGCCAGCTTGGAAGAGCGAGCTGACGCACGCAGGACCGCCCTGGCGTCGATGAGGGGGACACCCTCCGAAGAGGCGGAGATCTTGCGGCGTGAGGAGGTGCTGATGTTGAAAGCCACGGAGCACAGCCTTCAGCTCGAGCGGCTGGAGGTGAGGGGGGCGCCATGTGACCCTGGCCGAGGATGTTGTCTCCACTCGCGAGGCCAGAGTCTAGGAGGAAATTGACCGTAAGGTGGCGGAAGCCCGCGCAAACCTTGCCAAGGGGTACAACTTGAAGTTGGAGCTCCAGCGGGCGGAGGCTGATGGGAGGACTGCTACTCTCAGGGCGAAGCTGGAAGAAGCAGAGCAGTGCGAGAAGTTCGCCGCGATAGCCCAGTCTTCTGCCCAGGCTTTGTTGCACTCCGCGCAGGCCGACTTGGTTTTGCTCCGGCGATAAGTTGATGATGTCGCAGCTCTCATGCAGCAGAGCAAGGACGAGGCTTGTCGTCAACTACTACTACAGGACGAGCATGCCCCCATGCTCTAGGCTCTTCGGGCGAAGGCTAACCGGGCGCTGGGGGGCATCTACGAGGAGAACACCCCTCACCCCCATACGGAGGATTACGCTGGCCATCTTGTCTTCTTCACCGAGGTTGTGACACGCCTGGAGAGCCGGGCCACGAGGGCCTGCCATCTTGTTGAAGAAAAGATCCGGAGCATCCTTGGGCGCGCATTCTCGAGGGTCTTCAGCTACCACCAGAGTATTGACCCTGACTTTGACTTTGACGCCGCTATCGCCCCAGTGCATGGGGCCGTCCAAGACAACCTGGTGCACTGGGTGGACGACCACGTGGATGCTCTGGTCAGGGCCTTTGCCACCGACGACATCGATGCCGTGGTCGTGGCAGACGAAGGCGGCGCAATTGACAACGGTGAACACGTGGCCAGCGACAGCGCTCGCGGTGTACATGAGAGCGACTCGGACGGCGCGGCAAGCGATGTGTCCGGTTGAGCTTGTACTCCTTCACCTTAACCCTGCACACATAGACTTGCACGAGGCCCCGTAGGGCATGAGAGCGTTTTGATGGGGGCAGCCCCTATGTGTGTAAATTGATATTCAACTTTCCTTCTTTTAATGCTTGAATCCGAACCTGGGACGTGTGTCCTCGAGTTTTCATAGCTGAGTTGCTGTTGTAACTCACCTAGATCTTACTTGGCCTCGTGTGGGTTACGAGGCCGTGGGTTCGCCTCCCTCCTAGGGTAGATCGCTAAGGGTCCGCGGTCTTGAGTCTTCTGAGCGACACGTGGCCCTACTTTGGGGAGCAGGGCCACGGGTGTTCTGTTGGCCGCATCAGGATGCCTACGCGGCAAATTTACGGTGCGTAGGCTCTTACCCCGAGGGGGTCCTGCCGAGGTTACAACGGTCTGCCAAGTAGGCTCGGCCTTCTGGTCCCGGGGCCGAAGGGCCCGGGGTAACATCTTCAAAACAGCCAAAGGCGGCAAAATCCAGCGGAAATCAGCCAACACTCTCCCCCCATTTCGGCAACAAGAAAGACTTCAAATTAAATTCAAAAGGCATGGCAAACCCAATTACAAAGAAAGGCGAGGAAAGCAAATAGCCGCGTCCGGTACCTATCTAGTCTTCAAGTCTTCTCACCAGCGCGGAGCTAAGTGCTGCCACTAGGATGTGGAAGGGAGCCCCCGAGGCCCGAGGGCGGCTCTCCGGAGACTCCGGGGCGTGTACAGCCCCACTCATTATTATGTGAGAGTGTCACCAGTGGAGATCTTCACAGGCGTGAACCTTACTTCAAATCGCCAAATGAGGGCCCCGCCTTGCGCCACCCCCGACCTCCGTTGGTGCGACCGGAAACCAGGACAGGACCAATGAGGCAAGCAGGACGCTAGTGGCACCCTCGACGACCACGGGCCCTCTGTCGAGGGGGAGGCTCGGTGATGCTCGCCCCGACAGAGGACCTACTTTTGCATGCTTCCCTGCTCCACGTGTCGCGGGGAGGCCGCGGCTCCAGGCCCTCCACGCGTAGCCCCTAGTGTTCTGCTCCGGTCGAGGGCGGAGCGGCCACTCTCAGGTCTCCGACCATCACCGTGGTTTGATTCACCTGCAGTCCATTGTTAGCACATGCCTGTTGCTATGATACCTGCTGCGCTCTGTCGTTGATACGTCTTCGTCGTATCTATATTTTTGAATTGTTCCATGTCAATATTCTACAACTTTCATATACTTTTGGCAACTTTTCATACTATTTTTTGGGACTAACATATTGATCCAGTGCCAGTTCCTGTTTTTTGCATGTTTTTTGTTTCACAGAATATCTATATCAAACGGATTCCAAACGGAATAAAAATGGACGGAGATTTTTTTTGGAATATATGTGAATTTTGGGAAGCAGAACCAACATGAGACGATGCCCGAGAGGGCCACGAGGCAGGGGGCGCGCCCACCAGGGGAAGGCGCGCCCTTTGCCCTCGTGGCCACACTGTAAGGTGGTTGATGCCCTTCTTTCGCCACAAGAAAGCTAATATCCGGATAAAAATCGTGTCAAAAAATCAGCCCAATCGGATCTACGGATCTCCGGGAATTTAAGAAATGGTGGAAGGCCAGAATCCGGGGAACGCAGAAACAGAGAGAGACAGAGAGACAGATCCAATCTCGGAGGGGCTCTCACCCCTACACCGCTATGGAGGCCATGGAACAGAGGGTAAACCCTTCTCCCACCTAAGGAGAAGGTCAAGGAAGAAGAAGAAGGAGGGGGCTCTCTCCCCCTTGCTTCCGGTGGCACCGGAGTGCCGCCGAGGCCATCATCGTGTGACGGCGATCTACATCAACACCTCTGTCATCTTCACCAACATCTCCATCACCTTCCCCCATCTATCTACAGCCGTCCACTCTCCCGCAACCCGCTATACCCTCTACTTGAACATGGTGCTTTATGCTTCATATTATTATCCAATGATGTGTTGCCATCCTATGATGTGTGAGTAGATTATCGTTGTCCTATCGGTGATTGGTGAATTGCTATGATTGATTTAAATTGCTTGTGGTTATGTTGTTGTCCTTTGGTGCCCATCATATGAGCGCATTCGTGGATCACACCATAGGGTTAGTTGTATGTTGATAGGACTACGTATTGGAGGGCAAGAGTGACAGAAGCTTCAACCTAGCGTAGCAATCGATGCATACGGGATTGAAGGGGGCTAATATATCTTAATGCTATGGTTGGGTTTTACCTTAATGAACGTTAGTAGTTGCGGATGCTTGCTAATAGTTCCAATCATAAGTGCATAGAATTCCAAGTAAGGGATGACATGCTAGCAGTGGTCTCTCCCACATAAAACTTGCTATCGGTCTAGTAACGTAGTCAATTGCTTAGGGGCAATTTCGCAACTCCTACCACCACTTTTCCACACTCGCTATCACTAACTTTATTGCTTCTTTACCTAAACAGCCCCTAGTTTATATTTACGTGCTCTTTATTATCTTGCAAACCTATCCAAAAACACCTACAAAGTACTTCTAGTTTCATACTTGTTCTAGGTAAAGTAAACGTCAAGCGTGCGTAGAGTTGTATCGGTGGTCGATAGAACTTGAGGGAATATTTGTTCTACCTTTATCTCCTCGTCGGGTTTGACACTCTTACTTATCGAAAGAGGCTACAACTGATCCCCTACACTTGTGGGTTATCAAGGCCTTTTTCTGGCGCTGTTGCCGGGGAGCAATAGCGTGGGGTGATATTCTTGTGTGTGCTTGTTTGCTTTATCACTAAGTAGTTTTAATTTTCTGTTCTAAGTTGTTTTCTATCTTTAGTTATGCGTAGGAAACGCAAAATACCAAAAAAAATAGTGGTACCTACTGAACCAATGGGTGAAGAACCACTCAAAATCTATCACAGTACTGAAGCTTATTACTTGGATCATCTTCGATCCCTATGTGCTCGGGCTGAAACCCCAACTAGCTTAGTTGAGGGAAAATCTATAGATGAGCATGCTTGTTATGTGTGACACCGCATATCTGAAAAAGGGAAACTTTTACTGGATCAAATTCATTGTTTGCAATGCTATGCTTGGAATTTATGTGAAATTTATGACTTTACTTGTTTCTGAAGACCCTACAAAATACCTTCCCTACCAATGTGAGTTTAGTGATAATGGAATCGTATCTTCATATGCTAAGGGTGTTTATAGTTACTATGATGTTCAACAAATTGAAGAATTTGTTGCTTTTAAGGGTGCTTATGAAATTGCTTCTTTGATTGAAAAGTATGATGCTACTCTTTACAAATCTAAATTTTTTGCCATATTTAAATATTGTTATGATAATTATGCTTCTAATGCCTATGTTAAACCATATATTGAGGCCTACTCCGCTGTCCAAGAAAAGACTAATATTTTGCAGGAGTCTATGGAAGAAGAAATTAATGACATTGTGAGCTCATTGGATGAAAAAGATGAGGAGGAGAGTGAAGAACAAAAGGAGGAAGAGCGGATTAGCTACCCGTTCCCACCTTCTAATGAGAGTAACTCTTCAACTCATACATTGTTTAATTTCCCTTCATGCTTACCAAAGGATGATTGCTATGACCCCGTTGATTCTTTTGAAATATCCCTTTTTGATGATGCTTGCTATGCTTGTGGCCAAGATGTGAATATGAATTATGCTTATGGAGACGAACTTGCTATAGTTCCTTATGTTAAACATGAGATAGTTGCTATTGCACCCACACATGATAGTCCTATTATCTTTTTGAATTCTCCAAACTACACTATATTGGAGAAGTTTGCACTTATTAAGGATTATATTGATGGGTTGCCTTTTTTCCTTACACATGATGATTTTCATGAATATAATATGCATGTGCTTGCTGCTCCTACTTGCAATTATTACGAGAGAGGAACTACATCTCTGCCTCTCTATGTTTCCAACACGATAAAATTGCAAGAAACTACTTATACTATGCATTGGCCTTTACTTGATGTGCATGAATTGTTCCTGTATGACATGCCTATGCATAGGAAGACAGTTAGACTTCGTTATTGCATGACACATATCACTTTGTGCTCACTACTAAGTGCCAAATCATTGCTAATTAAAATTGGCTTTGATATACCTTGGGATCCGGGTGGATCCATCACTTGAGCACTATATGCCTAGCTTAATGGCTTTAAAGAAAGCGCTCCCAGGGAGACAACCGGGAAGTTTTAGAGAGTCATTTATTTCTGTTGTGTGCTTTTATAAAGTTTAAAAACAAAAAAATAAAGAGGGGAACCTAAAACTTTTTCAAAAAGAAAAGCGAAAGTGAGAAAGACGAGCATTGTTAAAGTGGGAGCTAGCCTTGAACTTTGTTCATGCCCATGGAAACTTTGTGAACCTTGATTACAGAAACTTTTCAATAAAAATAATTATCCCCTTGTACAATTCCATTGTATTATAAAAATAATGTGCCAAGGTTTGCCTTTAGGATGTTTACAATGCTTGTTGGTTTGTGCGGTGCACGACACAAACTTTGGCTGTAATGCGCGATTTTACATTTTTTTGCTGGAACGTCAAATGGTTTTGAAACTTTTTGAACTGTATTTCTATCCAATTTTTTTATTTTTCCTAATTTTGGCAGAATTTTTCAAGTATCAGAAGTATGGTGAATGTTCAGATTATTACAGACTGTTTTGTTTTAGACAGATTCTGTTTTTGATGCATAATTTGCTTGTTTTGATGAAACTATGAATTTCTATAAGTGGATTAAGCCATGGAAAACTTATATTACAGTAGCTACAATGCAAAAACAAAATATGAATTGGTTTGCAACAGTACTTAGAGTAGTGAATTGCTTTATTATACTAACGGATCTTACCGAGATTTCTGTTGAAGTTTTGTGTGGATGAAGTGTTCGAAGATCGAGGAGGTCTCGATGTGAGGAGAAGAAAGAGAGGCAAGAGCTCAAGCTTGGAGATGCCCTAGGCACCCTAAGTAAATATTCAAGGAGACTCAAGCGTCTAAGCTTGGGGATGCCCTGGAAGGAATCCCCTCTTTCTTCAACAAGTATCGGTATGTTTTCGGATTCGTTTCATTCATGTGATATGTGCAGATCTTGGAGCGTCTTTTGCATTTAGTTTTCACCTTTTCTTTTATGCACCATGCTGGTATGAGATAGTCCTTGGTTGACTTATAGAATGCTCTTTGCACTTCACTTATATCTTTTGAGTATGGCTTTATAGAATACTTCATGTGCTTCACTTATATCATTTGAAGTTTGGATTGCCTATTTCTCTTCACATAGAAAACCGCCATTTGTAGAATGCTCTTTTGTTTCACTTATAATTGTTAGAGCGTGGGCATATCTTTTGTATAAAGAATTTAAACTCTCTTGCTTCACTTATATCTATTTAGAGAGTTGACAGGAATTGGTCATTCACATGGTTAGTCAAAAAAATCCTGCATAAACTTGTAGATCGCTGAATATGATATGTTTGATTCCTTGCAATAGTTTTGCGATATAAAGATGGTGATATTAAAGTCATGCTAGTGGGTAGTTGTGGATTGTAGAAATACTTGTGTTGAGGTTTGTGATTCCGGTAGCATGCACGTATGGTGAACCATTATGTGACGAAGTTGGAGCATGATTTATTTATTGAGGGTCATCCTTTGTGTGGACGTCGGGGGCGCAAGATGGTTAACTCCTACCAACCTCCCCCCTAGGATCATGCGTGTAGTACTTGGTTTCGATGGCTAATAAATTTTTGCAATAAGTATGTGAGTTCTTTATGACTAATGTTGAGTCCATGGATTATACGCACTCTCACCCTTCCACCATTGCTAGCCTCTCTTGTACCGCGCAACTTTCGCAGGTACCATACACCCACCATATACCTTCCTCAAAATAGCCACCATACCTACCTATTATGGCATTTCCATAGCCATTCCGAGATATATTGCCATGTAACTCCACCGTTCCGTTTATAATGACACGCACCATCATTGTCATATTGCCTTGCATGATCGTAAGATAGCTAGCATGATGTTTCCATGGCTTGTCCTTTTTTTGATGTTATTGCTACGCTAGATCATTGCACATCCTGGTACACCTCCGGAGGCATTCACATAGAGTCATATTTTTTTCTAGCTTCGAGTTGTAATCTTTGAGTTGTAAGTAAATAAAAGTGTGATGATCTTCATTATTAGAGCATTGTCCCATGTGAGGAAATGTCAAATAAAAAAATGGCCTAAAAAATTAAAAAATTAGACCGGGGCTAAAAAAAGAGAAAGCCCCTCCAAAAAAAACAAAAAATGAGAGAAAAGAGAGAAGGGACAATGCTACTATCCTTTTCAACACTTGTGCTTCAAAGTAGCACCATGATCTTCATAATAGAGAGTCTCTTGTTTTGTCACTTCCATATACTAGTGGGAATTTTCATTTTGAACTTGCCTTGTATATTCCAACGACGGGCTTCCTCAAATGCCCTAGGTCTTCATGAGCAAGCAAGTTGATGCACACCCACTAGTTTTCTTTTTGAGCCTTCATACACTTATAGCTCTAGTGCATCCATTACATGGCAATCCCTACTCACTCACATTGATATCGATCGATGGACATCTCCATAGTACATTGATTTACCTAGTCGATGCGAGACTTTCTCCCTCCTTTTGTCCATCACCACCTTCTATTCCACCCATAGTGTTATGTCCATGGCTCACGCTCATGTATTGCGTGAAAGTAGAAAAAAGTTTGAGAATACTAAAGTATGAAACAATTGCTTGGCTAAAACCGGGGTTGTGCATGATTTAAATACTTTGTGTGGTGAAGATTGTCGGTGTACTAAGGTAGGGGTACCCCAGTACCCCAACTTGTGCACGGGCAGTTGCAGCTTCCCGCGGCAAGGTTTACTGCGTGCTCGCCGGAGACCTTCCTGCTCCCTATTAAACCATTCAAAAACAAAGTATACAAGACATAAGACCAAGACCCCGGCAAGAGGAGCTTGCCGGGAAGGCCGTACCAGGCTCGAGACCGCCCCACTAACACAAGACCCTGGCAAGAGGAGCTTGCCAGGAAGACTAGAAGACAACGCCTCGGCGCTATATGCGCCCCGGCAAGGGGCCCGGGGAGCGACAAGCTCCCGGGCCCGGCAAGATCAAGGCCCCGGCAAGGTGCTTGCCGGGGAGGCTGCGCTGTGCGCCCGCGCTCCAGCTCATCGGCCCACGCGTCATCCTGGGGCCTATCCAGGGGCGCGTGGCGGATGGCTGTGCAGCCTGGGGTACACGGTGGCACTCCACGGTGACGGATCCGTCGCCGTGGCGGACGGAGACGCTAAGGCGGGAGCTTTTGGGGTCGACGGCGACGGGCATTAAATGCCCTTGTCCCCCACTGTTAAAGTAGGTATAGACCATTGTTCTGTACTGTAGCTCCACTGTTCCCGCACTGTTGCAACTACCACCTCTTTTACGTTTTTACCCCTTTCTCCTACGTTGACACCTGTCGGTGACCCCTTGCACTATAAAAGGAGGCCCATGCACAACGTGGAGGGGGTTCGGAACCTAGATCACTTTCGCGCTGGGTGTAGCTGCTTCTTCAAGCTCCCGAGCGCTCAAACTTAATACACAACCAAGCAGGAGTAGGGTTTTACGCGTCTACCGCGGCCCGAACCTGGGTAAAACTGCCCGCGTGCTCGCTACGATCTGCTCTTTGTGCTCCCTCCGCCCTCGTACCGCACAGACAAGGGGCTCCGGTCCCATAGGTGTTCGTGGTGGACAGTTTCCCCCGACATCTTTGGCGCGCCAGGTAGGGGAACCGCGCCCGCTCCCTCTGCTTTTATGGGGGAGTGGGGGGCATTTCGCTCTTTCCATTAAGAGATCGTGGGCACGTCCCATCCCACGGCGCCGCGATCGACGCGTGCCGTTACCGTGGGGTGCGGCGGATATGGAAGTGGATTCGGCGCGCCGCGGGCCGCGGGTGCCCGTGCACTGTTTTGGGCCTGGCCCAACAGCGCTCGGCACCGTGTGTGGCCCAGGCCCGGGGGCTCCTGTCGGTGTACTAAGGTAGGGGTACCCCAGTACCCCAACTTGTGCACGGGCAGTTGCAGCTTCCCGCGGCAAGGTTTACTGCGTGCTCGCCGGAGACCTTCCTGCTCCCTATTAAACCATTCAAAAACAAAGTATACAAGACATAAGACCAAGACCCCGGCAAGAGGAGCTTGCCGGGAAGGCCGTACCAGGCTCGAGACCGCCCCACTAACACAAGACCCTGGCAAGAGGAGCTTGCCAGGAAGACTAGAAGACAACGCCTCGGCGCTATATGCGCCCCGGCAAGGGGCCCGGGGAGCGACAAGCTCCCGGGCCCGGCAAGATCAAGGCCCCGGCAAGGTGCTTGCCGGGGAGGCTGCGCTGTGCGCCCGCGCTCCAGCTCATCGGCCCACGCGTCATCCTGGGGCCTATCCAGGGGCGCGTGGCGGATGGCTGTGCAGCCTGGGGTACACGGTGGCACTCCACGGTGATGGATCCGTCGCCGTGGCGGACGGAGATGCTAAGGCGGGAGCTTTTGGGGTCGACGGCGACGGGCATTAAATGCCCTTGTCCCCCACTGTTAAAGTAGGTATAGACCACTGTTCTGTACTGTAGCTCCACTGTTCCCGCACTGTTGCAACTACCACCTCTTTTACGTTTTTACCCCTTTCTCCTACGTTGACACCTGTCGGTGACCCCTTGCACTATAAAAGGAGGCCCATGCACAACGTGGAGGGGGTTCGGAACCTAGATCACTTTCGCGCTGGGTGTAGCTGCTTCTTCAAGCTCCCGAGCACTCAAACTTAATACACAACCAAGCAGGAGTAGGGTTTTACGCGTCTACCGCGGCCCGAACCTGGGTAAAACTGCCCGCGTGCTCGCTACGATCTGCTCTTTGTGCTCCCTCCGCCCTCGTACCGCACAGACAAGGGGCTCCGGTCCCATAGGTAGGGGGCGTCGAGGTTGTGCGAACCTGATCCGACGTTCGCGCGGGCGCATTCTTCATCAACCTCTCCAGCTTCATCAGCAACTTCATCAGCGACAACTCCATGGCCCCGAAGAAGAAGCCTTCGGAGGTCGGAGGCCCGTCTGCGTCTCACCCGCCGCCACCAGAGCCAACGGTGGGCGGGGGAGATGCCGTCGGAAGGGTGGCCGCCGGTGAGGACACTCACGGCGCCACCAGATCCAAGAACAGAACGGATGACCGAACCTCGGTCTCCGTGGACGCGCCGCGTCCATCTCAGCACACGACGACCCAGCAGCGCCATACCACAGGAGGTGGTATCCGCTTGCTGGGGCAAGGCCAAACCGGAGGCTCGCGGGACGCCCCGGACCCCCATCCGGGTACAAGCAAAGCGAAGGCGCCGGCGCGGGACCCCGCTCCTTCTAACGTTATTAGAAGTCCGAGCGTATCCCGCTCCTCGCACCGCTCGCCCGCGTTCCCTTCCACTCCAGCAGAAGCGCTCGCAAGAGCGCAACTGCTCCTCGACTTTCCTCCAGCGGCCGACAAGGCCGAAGAATGGAGGGCCACCATCCGGAGCCTGATAGACTTCGCCAACAACGACTCTCCACAGCAGCCGTCGACCTCACGGCCGCGGCAAGCTGAGAAGACGAAGGCTATCGGCGACAAGACCGCCGGGGGTGCGACGAGCGTACACTCCCCGCCGCAGAAGCAGAAGACGCCGCCCCGCCGGAACAACCCCGACGACGGCTCCACAGCCTCGTCGGACCCGCGGGCCCGTCGGGACCAGCGCCAGGTCCTCGACGACCGGCGAGATGAAGACGCTCGGACCACAATCGAGCGCCGCCGAGAAGCTCGGCGACAATCCGACAAGAGAGCTGGGAACACTGTAGACGTGCACGCGCCCGGTGAACCAGGCGACTTGCCGTACGCGGCAGGCTGCCCTGCGTTCACCCGCGAGCTGCGGCGCGTCCAGTGGCCCAGCATGAAGAATTTCAAGCCCGACGTACCGGAGAAGTACGACGGCAAGACGCACCCCTCGGAGTTTCTCAGCGTCTACACCATCGCAGTACAAGCTGCCGGGGGGCGCGACGAGAAGATCTTGGCGAATTACTTCCCGCTCGTGCTAAAGCCGAACGTCCGTTCGTGGCTCATGCACTTGCCGGAAGGTTCCATCTCTTCTTGGGCCAACCTTTGCCACCAGTTTGTTGGCGCCTTCACCGGCGGCCACAAACCCCATGGCCAGGAGAGCGATCTCCATATCTTGGCCCAGAAGGAAGGCGAACCCCTGCGCAAGTATATCCAACGCTTCAGCCGGGTGCAGCACAACATCCCTGACGTTCACCCTGCCGCGGTTATCAGCGCGTTCCATCAGAACGTGCGTAACCGCCGCATGCGTGAGGAAATGGCGATGACCAAGATTAGGGACGTCAGCGAGCTCTACGCTCTTGCTGACAAGTGCGCACGCGCAGAAGAGGGGAGGAAACTCCCCGGGGAGGATGCTGGCGCGGGAGGAAGCGACAGCGACGACGCCGCCCCGGCAAAGAAGAGCCGGCGGCGGAACAACAGAAAGAAGGGCAAGAAGGAGGTGCTTGCCGTCGATAAGTCCGGCAAGGAGGCCCCCGCCAAGCAAACGCAGGCTGACGGCTCCGGCAAGGAGCCTGCCCCTGCAGCGGCGGCCGACAAGCCGGGTAGCTCCGACAAGCAATACTGTAAGATTCACCGCACCAAGGGTCACGATCTCTCCAACTGCAAGCGCGTCCAGTACCTCGTCGAGCAGCAAAAAGCTGAGTACGAGAGGCGCGACAAGGAGAAGGCCCAAGGTGGCGGGGAAGAGCCCAGCAAGAAGCGGCCGTTCAACGGCCGGGGAGGACGCCGCGGCAAGGCTAAGCAGCGGCAAGGAGATCGACCTCCCCGGGGCCGCGACAACGACGAAGACGACGATGAAGACATGGAGGACGACGAGAACAGCGAGCAGGAGTTCCAGAAGGCCACGGAGGTCCTGTGCGTCGACGGTGGCGCCTCCCTGCATACCTCTCACCGCCAACTCAAGCAGTGGGTGCGTGAGGTAAACGCAGCGGAGCCGCCCGTGGAGTCGCGCAGGCTCCTCAAATGGTCCAGCACGCCCATCGTTTTTGAACTTGAGGATCACCCTGACCGCACCACTGCGGTCGGGTGCTTGCCGATGCTGGTTTCTCCCACCATCCGCAACCTCAAGGTCACCAAAATGTTGGTTGACGGCGGGGCCGGGCTAAACTTGATCTCCTCTGCTGTGATCAAGAAACTCCAGATTCAAGATGGCGAGCTCGAAGAGACCGGTTCATTCCAAGGAATCAACCCGGGAAGGAGCAAGCCCAAGGGAAAGATCACTCTGCCGGTGACCTTTGGCGAGGAGCTCAACTTCAGGACTGAGTGCATCACCTTTGACGTCGCCGATATTCCATTGCCCTACAATGGAATACTTGGCCGTCCTGCCCTCGCCAAGTTCATGGCAGCTTCCCACTATGCCTACAACGTGCTGAAGATGCCGGGGCCGATAAGCGTCATCACTGTCCACAGCGACAAGAAGGATGCGCTTATTTGCGCCGACAAGATTTACCGGGATGCGGCAGCTGCGGCCGAGAAGGATACTCTTGCCGCTGAAGCTCCCGGGGGGAAGAAGACGAAGACCAAGTCCGGCAAGTGCTCTGGGACCCACTCCGGCAACCGCACCTCCTCGGAGTGCTGCGCTGCCGTTGAGGACGTTCCATCGAGCTCCACCGGCAAGAGTAAGAAAGGAATGGCTGCTCCTCCGGCAACAAAGAAGGTGTCCGCAAAGGAGGACGGCACTGGTGGTACCTTCACCATCAGTGCCACCCTTGACAGCAAATAGGAAAGCGCGCTCGTTGCCTTCCTGCGGGCGAATGTCGATGTGTTTGCCTGGCAACCATCTGACATCCCCGGTGTTCCCAGGAGGGTGATTGAGCACAAGCTTGCTGTCTGTCCTCATGCGCGGCCCATCAAGCAGAAAGTAAGGAAGCAAGCCGTGGAGCGCCAAGAGTTCATCAACGAGGAAATCAAGAAGCTAGAGGCGGCAGGCCTAGTTAGAGGTGTGATCCATCCGACGTGGTTGGCAAACCCAGTCGTCGTGCGCAAGGCCAACGGGAAGTGGAGACTGTGTATAGACTTCACCGATGTCAATAAAGCATGTCCCAAGGATCCATTCCCTTTGCCGCGCATTGACCAGATCGTTGACTCCACTGCCGGATGTGAGCTACTCTGCTTTCTTGATGCATACTCAGGCTATCATCAGATTTTCATGGCCAAGGAAGATGAAGAGAAGACTGCATTCATCACTCCGTGTGGCACTTATTGCTTTATCCGCATGCCATTTGGATTGAAGAATGCAGGCTCAACCTTTGCAAGGGTAGTATACACTGCTTTTGAGCCACAAATCCACAGAAATGTAGAAGCTTACATGGATGACATCGTGGTGAAGAGCAAGAGCAAGGAAACCCTGATTCAAGACTTGGAAGAAACGTTTCAGAACCTGCGCAGGATACACCTCAAGTTGAACCCCGAGAAGTGCGTCTTTGGAGTCCCCTCCGGCAAGCTTCTCGGGTTCTTTGTATCACAGAGGGGGATTGAAGCCAACCCCGACAAGATCAAAGCCATTGAGCAGATAGAGGCCCCGAAGCGCGTCAAGGATGTCAGAAGGCTTGCAGGTTGTGTTGCTGCCCTCAGTAGGTTCATTTCAAAGTCTGCAGAACGCGCCCTGCCTTTCTTCAAAATCTTGAAGAAGGCAGGTCCCATGAAGTGGACTCCGGAAGCGGAGGCGGCGTTGCAGGATTTGAAACGGTACCTGTCTTCCACTCCTATACTTGTCGCACCTAGACCACAGGAAAAGTTGTTGCTATACTTAGCGGCAACCAACCAAGTGGTTAGTGCTGCGTTAGTAGCGGAGAGGGAGTCCGACGAGGAGTCAGCATCACCGGCAAGCGAATCCAGCGACAAGCAGGGGGCTGCTCCGACAAGCTCTGGCCCCGACAAGGATGACTCTGCGCAGGAGCAAGGAGAAGTGCGGAAGAAGATGGTGCAGCGCCCAGTGTATTTTGTAAGTTCCCTTCTCCAGGGGGCTAGATCAAGATACTCTGGTGTGCAAAAGTTGCTTTTCGGCCTCCTCATGGCCTCGAGAAAGCTGTGCCATTACTTCCAAGCCCACGAGATAACAGTGGTCACTCGCTTTCCGTTGAAGAGGATATTGCACAATCCAGAAGCAACAGGCAGGATCGTCGAGTGGGCGCTGGAACTGTCAAGTTTTGGACTCAAGTTTGAAAGTACTTCAACCATACAGAGCCGAGCTTTGGCAGAATTCATAGCTGAGTGGACCCCGACACCAGAAGAAGAAGTTCAAGAAACAAGTGCACCCGTACAAGAAGTGACAAGTGAATGGGTAATGTATTTTGACGGTGCCTTCTCGCTGCAAGGCGCCGGTGCTGGCGTGGTACTCATCGCGCCCACCGGAGAGCACCTCAAATATGTTATCCAGATGCACTTTCCCAGGGAGCAAGCGACGAACAACACTGCAGAATATGAAGGCTTGCTTGCCGGCCTCAGGATTGCGGCCGAACTTGGGATCAGAAAGCTGATTGTGCGGGGAGATTCTCAGTTGGTGGTCCGACAAGTTAACAAGAGCTATCAGAGCCCTTTGATGGAAGCTTATGTCGATGAAGTGAGAAAGCTTGAAGAGCACTTTGAAGGTTTGCAGATGGAGCACGTCCCGAGAGCTCAAAATGAAATTGCAGATGGCCTTTCAAAGTGCGCCGCGATGAAGTTACCTGTGGAACCAGGGACCTTCTTACTCAAGCTGACTCAACCATCCGTTACACCATCAGTTGGGCAACCCAAGAAGAGAAAGTTGGTCTCCGGCGACTACTTGCCGGCGGATCTTCCTGAAACCGCCGCCAAGGTCCCCAAGATCAACAACCAGAACGCTGAGGAACAGTTTGCTCCTGCAAGTCCTCGGGCTTGTACAGTTGAAGCAAGCGTTCCCGACAAGCCTCGCCCCGGCGAACTTGCCGGGGGACCGTCAGCTCCGGCAGAACCAGAGGTCCTTGCCGCAGAAACTGAGGTTCCCGCGGCGGCCCTCGAGCCTTTAGTCCTTGCCGTTGAGCCTCGGGCTCCGGCATGGGCGCAGCAGATCGTCCGTTTTCTGCAAACTGGAGAACTTCCCGACGACCCTCAAGAGATAGAGAAGATAACCAGGCAGTCAAGTATGTATCAGTTCGTGGATAACGAGCTGTACAGAAGAAGACTCAATGGTGTCAGGTTGAAGTGCATCTCCAGAGAAGATGGACAGAAGCTGTTGGCAGAAATTCACGGAGGCATATGCGGCCACCACATTGGCGCAAGGGCGCTTGCCAGGAAAGCTTTCCGGCAAGGGTTCTTTTGGCAAGAAGCCCTCCAAGATGCAACTGCACTAGTAACCAAGTGTGAAGCGTGCCAGTTCCATGCGAAGCAAATCCATCAGCCAGCTCAAGCTCTCCAAACAATCCCTTTGTCATGGCCCTTCTCGGTCTGGGGGCTCGATATCCTCGGCCCTTTCCCTCGTGCTGTCGGGGGCTTTGAGTACTTGTACGTCGCAATCGACAAGTTCACAAAGTGGCCAGAAGTAGAGCCGGTGAGGAAGGTGACAGCACAGTCAGCGGTCAGGTTCTTCAGGTCAATTGTTTGTCGTTTCGGGATCCCTAACAGGATCATCACCGACAACGGTACGCAATTTACAAGTCGCACCTTCATGCAGTACGTCCAAGACCTTGGCGCCAAGGTCTGTTTCGCTTCTGTTGCTCACCCGAGGAGCAACGGTCAGGCGGAGAGGGCAAATGCTGAAGTGCTGCGCGGACTCAAGACAAGGACCTTTGACAGGCTGCGCAAGTGCGGAAGAAATTGGATAGAGGAGCTCCCGGCGGCTCTTTGGTCAATCAGAACGACACCAAGTCGAGCCACCGGACAGACACCTTTTGCTCTAGTCTATGGAGCAGAGGCAGTTCTCCCCACGGAACTCGTATACGGATCTCCTCGAGTACTCGCTTATGATGAGCTCGAGCAAGAGCAACTGCGGCAAGATGACGCATTGCTCCTTGAGGAGGGACGTCTCCAGGCTGCTGTACGAGCTACTCGATACCAGCTGTAACACCCCAAAAATTTAATCTTGTTTTATTAATTTGAATTTTGTCAGAAAGATTTATTTTCTATTTTCTGGCTTTTCTACTAATTTCAGAGCTACTTCTTTTCCCTGGATTTTTAAATTTTTCCCTCTTATCTGAAACTTTTGGATAATATTGAGGGGCTTGAATGCTTTCTTAAGAACATTTGATTTTGTTGGGTATGCAAATGTAAGCATTTTTATAATACTTTTGCCAAGCATCAATTCTTTTAAAATGGCTTTTCCATTCTTTCAAGGGCTCCCATTGCACTGCAACCTATTTGAATATTGCTTTAAAAATTCCACCAAAATTTGGAGATGACAGTAGATGCACATAACTCATTTTTATGCAAAAATCCAGCTTTGTGTTTTATAAATTTTGAGCAAAACATCCTCTTTTTCATTCTGGTCCAGTTTAGTATTTTGCACTGCAACCCTATTTTAAATTTCTCTAGTGAACTTGGGATCTTTCCTGCTATTAGTACTTGCTACCAAACCCTTAAGTCCAGGGTATTGGACCTATTTGAATGATTTTGGTCCATGCAATAATAGCCTACATTTTCTGTCCAGATTTGGTTTTCTCAAAAATTTGCACTAACAAGTTTCTGGTTTTTCCAAACTAACCTTGCCACCATCACCTACACCTAAAGAGATCCCAGTCTGGTAAGTTTGGAGTCCAGAAAGATCTCCTAGGTGGCCTTGGCATTTTGTCAAACAGCTGACGTGCATGACCAGAATTGGCATGCTCCCAACTTTGTATTAGAGACTTTTCTTCCTGGACAAACCAATATGTCCCCTAGCCTCCTTTTGCCCACTAACCTAACCCTGGGTAGTTCCAATAGCACCAGAGCATTTTAGGTCACCCTAACATTTCGCCGAGCACGTGGTGGGCGTGCTCTGGGCGCGGCCAGAGCGCGCATATGGCTGCCAACGCAACCGAACCGCCGCGTCGCGCTTAACCCCGCGTCCCTGGCTGTGGCTCGCCCGCAGGGCCGCGCCCCGTTCCCTTCAGCTCGCCCGTGCCTCTCTGCCACCTCTGGCACCCCTCAGCGCCGCCACAGCAAGCTCCCTTGGCGGCTAGCCTTCGGCTACAGCTCGCCGTACCGTGGACGGCGCCGCCCAAGCCACCGCAGGCCGCCACCTCACCCTCAGGGCAGCGCGAGCTTATCCGCAACGCCGTCCCTTGTGCCGACCACCCTGACACCCTGCCATCGCCGGAAAACGACGCGCCGGCGATCTTATCCTCGGCCGTCGCTGCGAACCGACCTTGCACGCCTATTTAAGGGATCCCCGAAGCTCAGCCCGACCGGCAGAAGACCCCTGCTATCCCTCTCAAGCTCCCATAGCGAGAAATCGACCGGGGGAGACCCTCTTCCCCACCTCCGGTCAAGGAGCGGCCGTCGTCTCCTTTACTGGATACGGCGCCACCAGAGCTTTCCTCTCCCCCTCCTCTTCCCATTTTGCTGCGGATGGACCTCGTGAACCCCTTTCCTCTCTCGATGCCACTGGAGATGAACCATGGGCAGAGTCCCCTGCAAATCCATGGCGCCGTCCGCCGGCCTCAAAGCCATCGGAGCTCCCAAGCTCTCCGATGATCAGCCCCCACCTCATCGGGATCGCCTCGAGACCCTGAGCGCACCGGTGCCCTCGGTTGCCCGAGTGGAGCCCCGAATCGCCGGCGGGAGTCGCCGGAGACCTCACCTCCCCTCGGCTGGAGGAGGGAGATGACCGGTTTGACCCCAGTCAAACCTGTCCGAGGGGCCCCGTTCGTCAGCGACAGAGATAAGCCAGAGCAGTCTTAAGTGAAAGCGTAAACCCTGCAGTACGTCTTCCTTTTCCCAAAAGCGTATTCTATTTCGAACCGTTTTCCTTTTCTGTTTTATTTAAAACCAGATTTTGACCAGGACTTTGACTGGGCATATCTTTTTAAATAAAACTCCAAATGAGTTGATTCTTTTTCCTACCTCTCTCAAATTTCACCTAGTTTATTTTAAGATTTATTTCAAAAATAATTATGACAACTTTTTGTACTGTTTTTAGATTATGTGTTAATTTGCATATTTTCAAAAATAGGAATTGGAGGGAAGATCAAAACTTTCAAAAGTTTTGGGGTGCACCTCACCTCTCTGCACCTTGAAGGCAAGCATCTTGAACTCCATTATGACATAAGTTGTGTGTTGTTTGCTAGAACATATGAACTCCATCTATATGCTAAAATGGAGTAGCGTTATTTCATGTGGTAGTCATACTCATGCATATCATCATATGGTGAAAATCTTTTCTGTTATATGTGTGACATTGGTGACAGTAGCCACTTCTCATGCCACATGTGCCCGGTGACAGTTCGGATGGAGTCCGAAGGAAGATTGTGTTCCGGTGAACACAACCGCGTGACGGACATCTCGTTGTGGCGAGGATGTGCCATGAGGCATGATGGGGCATGATGAGTGGTGATCCTGTCAGGAAAACTGTGGAAAGTATCTGTTGTGCTAACCATGCAGGGAACACATAAGCCTCCTGAGTCGACCATAGATCGAGTCTTGTTCCAGTAACCCCCATGCTTGTTTTCGTACTACCACTTGTCCCTGCCGCGGGCAGGGTACGGTTCAGCAAGTTGTCAACCCCTTTCTTGGCACACACCGTACAGAGAGGCCATGGTGGAAGATACCGGGTGCATCCGGTGGGCATGCCACATGGTCCGGGGGCATGGGTGTTTCCGGTTGGGGCCGAGAGGGGGGCACCCCTTAGTAGCGCGCGATATAAATTTGATCCCATGCTAATCGAGGTTGTAGCCTCCCCACTTAGAGTTTTGCTTAACAAGTGTCGTGGGTGATTCCAGGCACCGGTAAGTTAAGCTGGTGTGTGCTGGTTGGGTGTGTTTTCAATTCAAAGACCGTAAGCGGAATTAGTCCCGGTGGACTAAAGGAATCCGTTACTCGTGGGTAAAGAGTACACCCTCTGCAGAGTTTATATCTATTCGAATAGCCGTATCCGCGGTTAAGGATTTCAGTCTGGGATGGGTCAAGTGTCGGTCTTAGTGTCGGTCTTCGGAGGAAAACTTCTAAACCAGAATATTGATCATGACACGTGACGAATGATGATTGTGATTATTATTATTGTGGACTAACTATTTATATTGTTGTTGAATTATTGAGTATCCTTAGGATGGTTCTACCTCCAGAATACTCATTGTGATTATTGTTATATAAGCCCTTTATGTGGTGTCGCTGAGACGCCCGACTGTGGCATACTCGTTATTTATTTTCTTTATAAGCCCTTTATGTGGTGTCGCTGAGACGCCCGACTGTGGCATGCTTGTTATTTAATTTCCTTATAAGCCCTTTATGTGGCGTCGCTCAGACACCCGACTGTGGCATGTTGATTATTTATTTTCCCTTATAAGCCCTTTAGGTGGCGTCGCTCCGACGCCCGACTGTGGCACGCATGTGATTTATTTTTCTTATAAGCCCTTTATGTGGCGTCGCTCAGACGCCCGACTGAGGCATGCTTTACATTATTATCCTTTCGAGGCGTCGCTTCAGACACCCGATCGGTTTATTTTATCTTCATTCTCTGATTGCTTATTCCTGTTTAATACAAATGACCTGCTCATGTGCATCATGAATTTTATTTCGGGACTGACTAAGTGATCGTGGATTATTTCAGTGCATGATTATCACCTGCTATGTTATACTTGTTTTCATGATGTTTGCGAGTACATTCAAAAGTACTCACAGGATTGTCCCTGGCTATTGTCTTGGCCAGATTTCTTGCTTGGAGAGGAGCACTACGACGATAGCCCCGAAACCTAGGCAATGGAGATAGCAGACGCGCGAAGATAGGAGTTATCCAGGTCAGCTGTTCCTGTGGGAAATGGAGTCCCATAGACACTGATGATCCGCAAACCGCTTCCGCCATCAACCATTAGAGACCTTTTGTTGTACTCATAGACCGGAAATGGTCTTGTACTACATATTTTGTATTTAGCTTGGAATTTCTGTATCAAGTTTGTGTCTCATCGGCTAACAGTAATCCTGGGGCTGGTGAGCACAAGGACCATTGACTGGGAAATTAATATCCCGGAAAACCCGGTCCTGACACCAGCAAGCTTTGCGCCACTACCATAGCCGCAAAGTCAAGGCCAGGAGTCTCGAGGAAGGCGACCTTGTTCTTCGGCGCGTTCAGTCCGCCAAGAATTCCAACAAGTTGACGCCGAAGTGGGAAGGCCCTTATCGGGTGAGACAAGTTACGAGGCCCGGCGCTGTCCGCCTCGAGACCGAAGAAGGCTTACCGGTGAGCAACTCCTGGAACATAGAGCATCTTCGCAAGTTTCACCCCTAAGGCGCGGTTGCCGTGATCCGCTCCGGCAACCACCTTTTGTACAAGCTTTGCCGCTGTTGCATGTAACCCTTTGTACAAAGCCGGGCGCAGACCCCGTGCATCAGTAAAGCTTTCGTGTTTTTCGCATCGATTGCCTTTTGCATGCTTCTCTTTGCTGTTTGCATGTTCTGTTTGACATTTGATGCAACACTCAAGCATACGGTAAGCATTAGCACGCCGAAAGGCCATATACTTGTTTCCCTCTCCCTTTTCTTTCCTCTTAAGCAGAAGGAACGTTCCTCGCGCACAAGTTTGCCGGGGGGGAAGGAGGTGGAGGAGGAACCAAGTGCTGTTCAAGAAAGAGAAGCCTTACCGGAAAGCAAGCGATATAAGCAAGCAGCATATGAAAGATAAGTTGTTAGAATTTGACCAGTTCAAATTTTAAATTTTGAAGTTGTCTCCCTTGAACGATCACATTTTGTATGGAAAACCTGTGCGCGGAGGAACCTACCCGTAGCTTGCCGCACCCTTATCTTGTTTTCGAGTTCACTCAACGATTTAAGTGAGCTGCGACAAGTGTCGCGCCCTTGCTTCGTTTCCGAGTACGCTCAGCAAGCTAAGTGCGCTGCGACCAGCTGCGGCAAGGTTGCTTGCCGGCGAGGACCTTGGCCAGCAGGCTGCTCAGAGTCCAGCACTCAGCGCTCGCGGCAAAGGCCCCTTACCGGCAAGCCCCCCGGGAGCGTAGGGTGAAAAAACATACAAAGTCAAAGATTGAGACAAGGAAGATAACATTGCACCGATTAATCAAAATAAAGTGAATATCTTACAAAGGATAACTTGTCGCAATGGACTAATAAGTTCATGACATAATGTGCTGCAACAAAAAGATAAAGATAATGGAGCCCTAGTCTACGCGGTCGCCCTCCTTCCTGCCAAGCTTTGCCACCTTGGCGATGATGTGGCCGACTTGCTCCTTCAGGGCCTCCGTGTCTGCATCAGTCGGCAAGCTGCGAAGAACGTTCGTGAGATTGATCCCCGGGTTCCGGTACACGATCTTCGTCAGCACCCGCTCCAGAGTTCCCGCGCAGAGCAGGCGCGACTCCTCGGCCAGCTGCGCGGGGATGCGGTTCCGGAGACTTGCAAGGGCCGGCGCGATCCCTCTGAAGAAGAGGCTGAGCCTGGCGCTGTGCGGGAGATCCGGATCCGGCGAGTAGATGAGATGTTCGACCTTCAACGCCAGCAGCTCCTGGTCAATATTGGACGCAGAAGAAACCAGGTCTTCGGTCCACACTTCAATGGTCTGCCGGAAGAGCTCGGACGCCTTGTTGACGTTCTCCACCAAGGTCCGCTCCTTGCGGAGCTCATCCTTCAACTTGGTCTCCTGAGCCCGGGCAGCGTCGAGCGATTCCTTCAGAGTGGTGACCTTCAGCTCCAAGTCCTCAATGGAGTCCTTGGCGGCCTTCAGCTCGTCGCCCCTCTTGGAGAGACTCACCTGAAGCTCGGAGTTTGTGTGCGCATCCTTCTCGCGCTCCAAGATGAGCGCGGCAACCTTCTCGGCACTCACCTTCATCGCCTTCTCCAACTGTTCAACCTTGGCGGCGAGCTCTTTCTTGGCGTCTTCCGCGGCAACCGCGGCGGCTTTCGCCTCCTTTAGCTCCCCGCCAAGGGCAGCCTCGCGAGCGGTAAGGTCCTCCTCATGGGAGTCCAGCTCGACCTTCCGCTGCGCGAGCTCTCCTTCTCGCCGGGACATCTCCACCCCGGCGAGACGCTGCTGTTCTTCCGCTTCAGCTTTCTCGAGCACCCATTCCTGGTACTCGCCGGCGAGACGCTCCCGCTCCTCCGCCACCTCGCGGAGGGCTGCCTGATTGGCGGCACTGAGCTCCGCCGCACGCTTCTCCATTTCCGCCGCGGCCTTGGCGGCAAGGGCTTCCCGGGAGGCCAGCTTCGCCTGCCTGGCCCGGTAAAGGGCCAGGAGCTGGTGGAGCAACCTCTCCTCCTCGGGCCCCTCACTCCTGCCGGGCGCCTCGACGATTTTCAGGCCTGCGGAGGCGAGGACTTCTCCGTCGAACGCCTCGCCCTCCGCAGGAGCTCGCGATGAAGACCCCCAAGGCATCTGGATGAAGACGCCATTGGGGGCCTCGAGATAATACCCCTGCTCCTTGCTGGCGGAGGGGCCGGTGGCCGGTGCAGCATCTGATGCTCCCGCCGCCTCCGGGCCGGCGGTGTGGTCGCCGTCCCCCTCCCCAGCCGCTGCGTCCGCAGCTGGGGCAGTCTCCTGCGCGGCCGGCTCGGCGGCCTCGGCCATCTCCTCGACGACGGGAGCATCGCCGCCGCCGCCCTGCGCGCCCTCCTCCTCAAGGTCGATGACCTCCGTCTCCATGGGCGCAGGAGGAGGAAGATCTAAAAAGAAGAAGAAGAAAAAGAAGTTCAAGACTCAAGCAAATATCCAAAAAAGAGGCAAGCCAAGAAGACAAGTCACAAAACTTACCTTGGCGGACGTCCTCAGCGGCGGGCTCCCTCGCCGGGGAGCTCGGCCTTGGCGGAGTGGCCGCCCTCGCCGGGCTGCTCGCCCTTGGCGGGGTACTCTGCCTCGGCGGAGTACCCGCCCTCGGCGGAGCACTCTCCCTTGCCGGAGAGTTCTGCCTTGGCGGGGATGGCGGGGCCTGCGGCTCCTCAGCAGTGGTCTCCGGGCGCTCTTCCCGCTGGGGCTCCACCTCTGCACAGAACAAGACAAGAAACGTCAAGATATGAAGACAAAACCAAATCCTCAGGCGTTCCCGACAAGCGAAAAGAGAGAACCCCAGACTTACGCTGGGGGCTGCGCTGCGGGCTACGCTGGGGGCTGCTCCTCGGAGCAGCGCTCGGATCCGGCAGGCTCGGCTCCGGCACACCCCCTGTTGCCGCGGCTGCCGAGTCTTCCGCGACCTCAACCTCAGGCGCCTTGGCCTTCTTCGCCGCGCGATGGGCCAGGGTCCTGAAATCAGAACAATAAACAGAGTCAACATCAACAAAAAAATCAAGACAAAAATCAAGAAGATATAAAGTCTTGGATTCTTACTCCTGGTCCTCCTCGTCGTCCTCGCTCAGGGCGGAGAAGTCATACTCCACCGTGGGCGCGTCGGCACGAGGAGCGGAAGACGAAGACTCCCTCGCGCGCTTGGTGTTCACCGGGGCTGGGGGCTGCGAAGACCCAGCCCCTGTGGTTGCCGGCGCCCGAGGGGCGGGCGGAGCCGTTGCTCCGCTCCGAGAAGACCCTTGCCGGCTCGCTGCCGGCCTGCGAGGCACCTCGGTCGTGGTCCGCGCACGGGCCGCCTCCGCTGCGGCTGGTGCGCCGGATGGCCTTGGCGCAGCTTGGCTCCCCCGGGGAGCTGCCCGGCGAGGTGGCTGTTGCCGGGGCGCCTGCGCCCTTTCCCCCATCGCCGCCTTGCGGAGGCGCTTCGCCGGGGACTGCCTCGGGCTTGCCGGGGGCGGAGAGCTCTCCGACGAGGAGAGGTCGTCGGCGTACAACTCCGTGGATCCGCCGGAGTCCTCGGCCTCCTCCTCCTCCTCTGCCCCGGCCGGCTCACTGGGCCCAGCGTCCTGCGCCGCGGCCCCCTTTCCCTTGGCGCCTCCGCCCCTCGCGGCGCCCCTGCTCCCTCCGGCGGTGCCCTCCATTGCTGCGGCCTCCGCCGCGATCCCGTGGATCCCGGAGTGCCTCAGTGAGGGGACCCCGGCGAGCGCGTCGGGTGGAAGATTCAGCAACCTGCGGATCTCCGCCTCCTCCGCCTGGGTGGACGCGTCCTCAGCCTCCGCCTCCTCCGGCGAGAATCCGAAAACTCCTGCCGCCGCGGCTGCGGCGGCCTCCTCGGCCCGAGAAGCTATGTAGGCGATCTCCTGGTCGGTGGTGTCCCGCGTATGCAGCTTGAGGTCCTCCTTGTTCTTCGCCACCTCGGCGAGGTTGTCGTAGAAGTTGAGGACGTCGATGGGCTTCGGGGCGATCCACGTGCGGTCCAAGCCATGCGAGTCACACATGGGCATCATGGCGAGGATCCGATCCCTGACGGCGTTGTTGCAGAGCGGCACCACTTCCCGGGGAGTCCTGAACCATTCGGGGTGCGTCGGGTCGTACTTGAAGAGTTCCCGTACCATTCCCCGCAGCTCCAGCGTGGTGAAGTTGAAATTGAGCCCGGGGCGTAGCCTCATGATGTCTGCCGGGCCGCCGTACTCCCAGGCCGGCCTCTTCCGGTCTTGGAGAGGGGCGATGCGCCGGCGGAGGAAATCTGCGCCCACCTCAGCAACTGACAGATTGGCCAACCGAAGACGAAGAATCCGGACGAGGGCGATATTGAGCTTGACGTCGTCCGAGTCCAGCTCACTCCAGTCCCTGCCGCGCACGATGGGCGTTGTGCGCGGCGCGGTGAAGGCTTGCGGCTGGTCTTCTACGATCCAGCACCACTCCGCTCGCCATTCCTCCCACTTGCCGCGGAGCTCCCCCGGCAAGTACGCCCCTTTTTTATTCAGACGAAAGACCCAAGAAATTCCTCCGGAGAGGGGGGCATCGGCCTCGGCTCTAGGAGTGAAGAAGTGTCTAAAGAGGGCTACATTGGGGTGGACTCCTATGAAGTTTTCGCACATGTGTGCGAAAACGGCCATGGTGAGAATGGCGTTGGGGGTGAAGTCAAGCAGATGGAGGCCATATGTGTTCATGACGTCGCAGAAGAAGTTCGAGAAAGGAGGACAGAGACCACAATGAAAGAAGGCAGCAAAAAAGTAGTACCCGCCGGGATAGCTGTCCTTGGCGGCGGCCGGGTATGCTCGCGTGCGGGGATGCGCGTCGGTTCCCTTGGACCAGAACAAGTAATACTTGTTCCAGAGCTCCCGCACGCCGAGCTTCGGCGGGAAGACGACGTGCCGCTTCCGGTACGCGATGAGCTTGGCCGCTTGCTCCGATTTCTCCCGCTTGGCCTTCTCCGCCTTCGCCTTGTCGGTCTTTGGTGCCATGGCGGACGCGGTGGAAGGAGGGGGACGAAGAGCTCGGCGGCGGCGGAGATGTGGAGGCAGAGCGCAAGAGGGAATCTTTGGAGGAGGAAGACGACGTAATGAGAGCGCAAGGAGGGGAACCGCGCCCGCTCCCTCTGCTTTTATGGGGGAGTGGGGGGCGTTTCGCTCTTTCCATTAAGAGATCGTGGGCACGTCCCATCCCACGGCGCCGCGATCGACGCGTGCCGTTACCGTGGGGTGCGGCGGATATGGAAGTGGATTCGGCGCGCCGCCGGCCGCGGGTGCCCGTGCACTGTTTTGGGCCTGGCCCAACAGCGCTCGGCACCGTGTGTGGCCCAGGCCCGGGGGCTCCTGTCGGTGTACTAAGGTAGGGGTACCCCAGTACCCCAACTTGTGCACGGGCAGTTGCAGCTTCCCGCGGCAAGGTTTACTGCGTGCTCGCCGGAGACCTTCCTGCTCCCTATTAAACCATTCAAAAACAAAGTATACAAGACATAAGACCAAGACCCCGGCAAGAGGAGCTTGCCGGGAAGGCCGTACCAGGCTCGAGACCGCCCCACTAACACAAGACCCTGGCAAGAGGAGCTTGCCAGGAAGACTAGAAGACAACGCCTCGGCGCTATATGCGCCCCGGCAAGGGGCCCGGGGAGCGACAAGCTCCCGGGCCCGGCAAGATCAAGGCCCCGGCAAGGTGCTTGCCGGGGAGGCTGCGCTGTGCGCCCGCGCTCCAGCTCATCGGCCCACGCGTCATCCTGGGGCCTATCCAGGGGCGCGTGGCGGATGGCTGTGCAGCCTGGGGTACACGGTGGCACTCCACGGTGATGGATCCGTCGCCGTGGCGGACGGAGACGCTAAGGCGGGAGCTTTTGGGGTCGACGGCGACGGGCATTAAATGCCCTTGTCCCCCACTGTTAAAGTAGGTATAGACCACTGTTCTGTACTGTAGCTCCACTGTTCCCGCACTGTTGCAACTACCACCTCTTTTACGTTTTTACCCCTTTCTCCTACGTTGACACCTGTCGGTGACCCCTTGCACTATAAAAGGAGGCCCATGCACAACGTGGAGGGGGTTCGGAACCTAGATCACTTTCGCGCTGGGTGTAGCTGCTTCTTCAAGCTCCCGAGCGCTCAAACTTAATACACAACCAAGCAGGAGTAGGGTTTTACGCGTCTACCGCGGCCCGAACCTGGGTAAAACTGCCCGCGTGCTCGCTACGATCTGCTCTTTGTGCTCCCTCCGCCCTCGTACCGCACAGACAAGGGGCTCCGGTCCCATAGGTGTTCGTGGCGGACAGTTTCCCCCGACAAAGATGGAGCATAGCCACACCATATGATTTTGTAGGGATAACTTTCTTTGGCCATGTTATTTTAAAAAGACATGATTGCTTTATTAGTATGCTTGAAGTATTATTTTCTTAATGTCAAATGATAGACTATTCCTTTGAATCACTCGTGTCTTAATATTCATGCCATGATTAGATTACATGATCAAGATTATGCTAGGTAGCATTCCACATCAAAAATTATTTTTTTTATCATTTACCTACTCGAGGACGAGCATGAATTAAGCTTGGGGATGCTGATACGTCTCCGTCGTATCTATAATTTTTGATTGTTCCATGCCAATATTCTACAACTTTCATATACTTTTGGCAAATTGATATACTATTTTTTGGGACTAACATATTGATCTAGTGCCCAGTGCCAGTTCCTGTTTGTTGCATGTTTTTTGTTTCACAGAATATACATATCAAACGTAGTCCAAACAGAATAAAAATGGACGGAATTTTTTTTGGAATATATGTGAATTTTGGGAAGCGGAAACAACATGAGACGATGCCCGAGTGGGCCACGAGGCATGGGGGTGCGCCCACCAGGGGCAGGCGTGCCCTGGGCCCTCGTGGCCACATAGTAAGGCGGTTGATTCCCTTCTTCTGTCGCAAGAAAGCTAATATCCGGATAACAATCGTGTTAAAAAATCATCCCAATCGGAGTTAAGGATCTCCGGGAATTTAAGAAACGGTTGAAGGCGAGAATCCGGGGAACGCAAAAACAGAGAGAGACGGATCCAATCTCGGAGGGGCTCTCGACCCTCTGCCGCTATGGAGGCCATGGACCAGAGGGGAAACCCTTCTCCCACCTAAGGAGAAGGTCAAGGAAGAATAAGGAGGGGGCTCTCTCCCCCTCGCTTCCGGTGGAACCGGAGTGCCACCAGGGCCATCATCGTGTGACGGTGATCTACACAAACACCTCCGTCATCTTCACCAACATGTCCATCACCTTCCCCCATCTATCTACAGCGGTCCACTCTCCCACAACCCGCTGTACCCTCTACTTGAACATGGTGCTTTATGCTTCATATTATTATCCAATGATGTGTTGCCATCCTATAATGTCTGAGTAGATTATCGTTGTCCTATCGGTGATTGGTGAATTGCTATGATTTTTTTAAATTGCTTGTGGTTATGTTGCTGTCCTTTGGTGCCCATCATATGAGTGCGCGCGTGGATCACACCATAGGGTTAGTTGTATGTTGATAGGACCACGTATTGGAGGGCAAGAGTGACAGAAGCTTCAACCTAGCGTAGAAATTGATGCATACGGGATTGAAGGGGGGGCAATATATCTTAATGCTATGGTTGGGTTTTACCTTAATGAACGTTAGTAGTTGCGGATGCTTGCTAATAGTTCCAATCATAAGTGCATAGAATTCCAAGTAAGGGATGACATGCTAGCAGTGGCCTCTCCCACATAAAACTTGCTATCGGTCTAGTAATGTAGTCAATTGCTTTAGTGGCAATTTTGCAACTCCTACCACCACTTTTCCACACTCGCTATCACTAACTTTATTGCTTCTTTACCTAAGCAGCCCCTAGTTTATATTTATGTGCTCTTTATTATCTTGCAAACCCATCCAAAACACCTACAAAGTACTTCTATTTTCATACTTGTTCTAGGTAAAGTAAACGTCAAGCGTGTGTAGAGTTGTATCGGTGGTCGATAGAACTTGAGAGAATATTTGTTCTACCTTTAGCTCCTCGTTGGGTTCGACACTCTTACTTATCGAAAGATTCTACAACTGATCCCCTACACTTGTGGGTTATCAGTCGTCGTCATTGAAGGGGTCAACGGAGCCCCAGGGCGACCCGTGGTAATCTTCTTCCTCGAGCGTCCTGCCTTTCCACTTCGGCCCGAGGAAGGCATTGGGGCCTTCCCCGAACACGTATGTCATGTCCACCATGCGGGGCACGTAGGCTTCGTCAGCCGCCCCACCGGGGGCACCGCCTGACTGCCCGCCTTGAGCCTCCAGCTGCGGCACCTGGCTTCAGCGGCCGCTGAGTTGTACCCCGGCGTACCCTCGTAAGGGGCCGCTGGCGCTTGCTCTTGCCTGTGACGATGTTGCTGTGGTCGGGAGGATGGCGCCAGCGCTCCTGTTGGTGTCGTCAGGCCTCCCCATCACTTCAGGGGGTGCGCGCGCCTGTCGGGACCTCACCGGTGCCTCGCCCACGGCCTGGGGCGGGGGTGAGGAACAGAACGACGGTGTGCCCCTGCAAGCGCAGCTCAGTAGTTCGGCGACGCGTTCCAACAGTACATCGCGGCCGCCCTCATCTAGCCTGCATCGTAACAGCTCTAGCGCCACGATGAGCGCAGCCCTCGTATTCTCCTGCTCCGTGGGTGTAGGGTGCTGTTGCCGCGATGTGGTTCGTAGATCGTGCCACGGAGCGCGCGCGCCGTTACGCTGAGGTGGTGGTTTCGGGTCCGCGCCATCCACGGCCGGCGACGCCAGGCGGTGCGGGGGCCGCCTGGAGTGCGGGGCTGAGGCCTCCATGGGTGGACGGCGCTGCCTGCGCAGGCCAGGCCACCCAGCGGTCGGCATGAGCCCCCTGATCCTCGGCCATAGGGACTGCGGAGCGGTAACGAACCAAACAACGGAAGAAGAGATCCAGCGCAGACCCCTACCTGGCGGGCCAAATGTCGGATCTTGGGTTCCGGTAAAACCCTTGTGGTTTGAACTCTGGGGTGCGCACGAAGATCTCTCCTTCCGCCCTAGCTCGTCTACTCACCGATCCCTAGGCCTAGCTCATCAGATCCGAAGAACAAGGGACACAAGGTTTATACTGGTTCGGGCCACCGTTGTGGTGTAATGCCCTAATCCAGTGTGGTGTGGTGGATTGCCTTGTAGGCTGAGGAAGAACTAGTACATGGGGAGAACATCGTCCTGGGGAGAGGTGTTCTTGCACTCGGGTGAGCTTGTGAGCATGTGTCCTTCTATATGATCAACTCAAGACGAGATAAGATCAATAGTGGTGGCTAGTCCTATTTAAAAAGGCCCGGGTCCTCTCCCCAAATATTGAGCGTGAAGTGATCCCACAGCGGCCAAATTTGAAGGGGGGCAGCTAGTACAAGCTATCCTAACAAAAGGTGGTCTTCGCCTGCCAAAGGCTCTGGTGGTGACGCCGCTGTGGGCTCCGCGATGACCTCCGCTCTGCCGTCCTGCTAGTATTGGTCTTGTTGCATCGATGTGGAAAACATTGCCTGACGCCTCGGGACTCCTCGCCTGTGCCGGCCCCTTTAGCACCAAAGAGGAAACTGGTGCTCTGCGCCTGCGGCGCCCGCTTGGCCTTGGTCGTGACTGCTCACGTCACGGGGGCCTCACGAGGTGCCCCTCGCCTTGATATCGTCGCTCCTCAGGAGCCAGCCTAGTGAGGCTGCCCCAGCGGAGGTCTTGCGCCGTCCCCCTCGCAAGGCTCGGCCCCTCGCGAGGGCCTTGAGTGGTTGTTGAGGAAGTTGGGCCGTACCAGGCTGCCTGATGAGCCGCGCCTTGGGCCGCAGGCAGGCAAGTCTGGGTACCCCCATTTCCAGAACGCCGACAACTTTATTGTTGATTTGTCTTCGAGCTATCTTCAGTCACCTCAAGGTTCCCTGTGCATGTTCCTTTGCCCCTTGGCCCTCTCTGGTGAATGACCATTTGAGCAGACACAGTCTGGTCGACCAGAGCGTGTGTCACCACCGCGTTCACGCACTGACTACGCGTCCGGCATGCATAAACACGCGCTCTGGGCATTGGGGCCCTCTACTCGTTTGTTCCCTCGCGACTTTGACACTGCACCATGTCCAGGAGCTTTGCCTTTGCCACGTGCTCGCTCCCCAACCCTCTCCCCTCCCCTTTTCCCTCTGGCAAGCCACGCCGGGCTGCGTGCCCATGGTCGTGATCGCCTAGCCCTTGTCCTCTTCCTCACCGCGGCATCTCTGGCACACCACTAGCCCTCACTCGTCGCCCTCAACCCATCCGAGCGTGCACACGTGTACGCGGCCACGACAGAAGCGGCGCCCACACATCCATGGCAGCCTCCGGCAAAGGTATCATCACTAAGGCTATTTAAGTCCACCCAAGGCCTCCCGACCACACCAAGCTCATCTCCTCACGCCTAGCACTTCCCCCGACCACCCAATTGAGATCTTGGAGCTCTCCTACCCCACCCATGGATGGAGCCTTGCTACCGTCCGCCACCTAAATTGCCTCAATGTCTAGCCCTCCTCTTCTTCCTTCCAACACCAGCGAGATCCCTCGACCTTCGTGAGCCACCCTTACCCCTCGCAGCATCTCCGGGAAGCCCCTGGCCCCATCTCCAAGTTTGGCCAAGGGCCATGTCCGTCGGCTCCCCCGCCCTCGCCGCGCTGGTCCTCCTCGGCGGCCTCACTTGACCCAGGCAGCTGCGCCGCGGGAGGCGGTTGGAGTCACCGAAACCGTTGCCAGCGTCGCTCCCATGCCTCTGCCTCACGGGCGAGAGCGAGGAAGAAGGTGACAACATATCCAGCTGGCCAAGCGAGCCCCGCCTCCCCTCCCGGCCCCACTTGTCGGCCTCAGGTCGTTAACCCCACCCAGGCCCGCTGGATTTTAAGTGGAAGCGTACTTCAGTAGAGTACGTCTTTGTTTTCTGAAAGCGTACTTTGGCTCTGTTTTGGGACAAATTATGTTTTCTGCTCTGGAAAGCGTATTTTCTTGGAGGACGCTTTCTTTTTAAAAAACTAGGGGCTTATTTGTGAGCATTTATTTTACAGCTTAGTCCTTGGCATTCGACCGACGATATGTTTGCAACCGTAGCTCCGATTCAGGTGATTCAAAAGCCTGCGTTCTATGTTCGTCGAGGCCGTTCCGTTGGCACCATTTTCATTATGTTGTAACATACTAAAATTGACCATTTTGCCCTTGCCGTTATTCAGCTTGCTTCGAGAGGGAAAGTTTTCCGATGATTCTTTCTGCGAGTTCATCGCACTTCTCCCCGGTGTATTCTTCATCCCAAGGCAAGTCATGATAGCCACTTGCATGATGGATTTGCAGTCGCAATGGTTTTACAATTGAATATTTAAATGTTTTGTGCATGCTAATAATTTGTGAATGCTTTATATATGCTTGTGAATCCATGCTTATCTTTATGCCTTGAGCAGTTGCATCTAGTTGGTTAAATGAGAACTTGCTAATATTATTATCATGTTCTATTCTGGTATTTACTTATGATGCCAGTCGTCATGCTATGCATATATGAAGTGTTATACTTATGATATTCATGCTCGTTATGCCATGCTCATCTGCATCTAGTAGAGTAAATGCTTTATTGTTGTTCATGTTAAATGATTATACTTCCCCTCCATGCTCATGTTGACATCATGTTCATATGCATCATTATTGCATCATGCTTTTATGACTCAACTCATTACATTCAAGTTTAAACAGACTTTAATCAAACTTGAACACATGTTGGCTGAGTCATAGTGCCATTGAATCAAACTGAAAAGTGCAGCCACACTTGTCTTATGGGAGGCCCTAATGCGGTCTATTGACATGCTTCTCGATGGTTCCTCCAACTAGGGAAGGTTATGTGCGTGCTACCCTGGCCTGGTAGGCGATGATAACCTTGTGTGCCCAAGTTGTATGGATCCATTATCCCCGTTTGGGACTGTTTTCTTTCCACAACGGTGGCCAGCCACGAAGGTGGTGGATGCCACGTGGTGACATCAGGGCTACCTAGGACTTAGCCCAAGGGGGAGTTTGCCGGAGTGGCCGGGAGAGTGTCATGCAATAGATCGGTTTTGTCGGAACATCGTTGGTCCACTCGAATGGGGGCACGAGGCATTGGGTTCTGTAGTGCGGGTACAACGTACTAACCTCTGTAGAGTGTATAATATGTCGATAGCCGCGCCCACAGATATAGGCCCAGTTCGTAGTAGGTCACACTATGGGTCAACAGTAATAATAACCTGAATAAAGAAGTTGGTTGATATTTATGTGGTCATGAGAGGAGCACAAGGGTATCGTTGATACCGAAGTTGGTTGATATTTCTGGTGTTATGCGATAATCACGGGAAAAGATCAAGCTCCTTGTGGTCAGATGATGATCACTACGGTATTGTTAATACCAAGCTTGGTTTATTCTTGCGGTGATCGTGTGATGTCCATGATGGTAAGTGATACGTGTCCAACGTATCTATAATTTTTTATTGTTCCAACCTACTAACCCAAAGGCCCAGTCCACATTGCTGTTTTTTGCCTATTTCAGGGTTTTGCAGAAAAAGAATATCAAACGGAGTCCAAACGGAATGAAACCTTCAGGAGTGATATTTTTGGAGAAAATCACGCATGGGAGACTTGAGAACCATGGAGTAGGGCTTACATGGTACCCACAAGGGTGCCCCCCCCTATAGGGCGCGCCCCCTACCTCGTGGGCCCCACGTTTGGCCCCCGGTGCCCTCATTCCTCCTATATATACCTACGTACCCCGAAACCATCAGAACAACAGAGAAAACCCTAGTTCCACCGCCATAACCTTCTGTTCCCGTGAGATCCCATCTTGGGGCCTGTTCCGGAGCTCCGCCGGAGGGGGGATCTACCACGGAGTGCTTCTACATCATCATCATCGCCTCACCATGAGTTGTGAGTAGTTTATCACGGACCTCCGGGTCCATAGCTAGTATCTAGATGGCTTCTTCTCTCTCTTTGGATCTCAATACAAAGTTCTGCTCGGTCTTCGAGGAGATCTATTCGATGTTATCTCTTTTTGCGGTGTGTTTGTCGAGATCTGATGAATTGTGGGTTAATGATCAAGATTATCTATGATAAATATTTAGTTCTTCTCTGAACTCTTTATGTATGATAATAATATCCTTGCAAGTCTCATCGAATTATTGGTTTGTTTGGCCTACTAGATCTATAGTTCTTGCAATGGGAGAAGTGCTTGGCTATGGGTTCAATCTTCCGGTGTCCTTTCCCAGTGACAGTAGGGGCGGCAAGGCACGTATTGTATTGTTGCCATCGAAGATAAAAAGATGGGGTTTATATCACTAAGTTTGAGTTTATCCCTCTACATCATGTCATCTTGCTTAAGGCGCTACTCTGTTCTTATGAACTCAATACACTAGATGCATGCTAGATAGCGGTCGATGTGCGGAGTAATAGTAGTAGATGAAGAATCATTTCGGTCTACTTGTTTCGGACGTGATGCCTACATATAATGATCATGCCTAGATAGTCTCATAATTATTCACTTTTCTATCAATTGCTTGACAATAATTTGTTTACCCGCCGTAGAATTTCGCTATCATGAGAGAAGCCACTAGAGAACACTATGGCCCCCATGTCTATTCTCAACATATCAATCTACAATCTACTTTACTTTTCCGCTTTTACTTTTTGTTCTTATAATCAAAAATACCAAAAATATCAAACTATCATCTCTATCAGATCTCACTTTCGTAAGTGACCGTAAAGGGATTGACAGCCCCTTATCGCGTTGGCTGCGAAGTACTTATTTGTTTGTGCAGGTGCGAGGGACTCGCGCGTGGTTTCCTACTGGATTGATACCTTGGTTCTCAAAAAATGAGGGAAATACTTAAGCTACTGTGCTGCATCACCCTTTCCTCTTCGAGGGAATACAGCACAAGCTCGAGAAGTAGCAAGAAGAATTTCTGGCGCCGTTGCCGGGGAGGCTTACGCAAAATTCATATACCAAGTACCTATCACAAACCCTTATCCTTCCCATTACTTTTTTGCCTCTCGTTTTCCTCTCCCCCACTTCACCCTTGCCGATTTATTTGCCCTTCTTCTGCCGTGTGTTTATCGTTCGCTTGCTTCTTGTTTGCTTGTGTGTGTTGGATTGCTTGCTTGTCATTATGGCTCAGAACAATACCAAATTAAGTGACTTCTCCAATACCAACAATAATGATTTTATTAGCACTTCGATTGCTCCTATTACCGATGATGAATCTTGTGAGATCAATGCTGCTTTGTTGAATCTTGTCATGAAATATCAATTCTCCGGCTTTCCTAGTGAAGATGCCGCTACCCATCTAAACAACTTTGTTGATTTGTGTGATATGCAAAAGAAAAGGGATACGGATAACGATATAGTTAAATTGAAGTTATTTCCGTTTTCACTTAGAGATCATGCTAAAACTTGGTTTTCCTCTTTGCCCAGAAATAGTATTGATTCGTGGAATAAGTGCAAAGATGCTTTTATCTCTAAGTATTTCCCTACTCTAAGATCATCTCTCTTAGAAACGATATTATGAATTTTAAGCAACTAGATCATGAGCATGTTACACAAGCTTGGGAGAGAATGAAATAATGATACGTAATTGCCCTACACATGGTTCGAATCTATGGAAGATTATTCAGAACTTTTATGCTGGCTTGAATTTTGCTTCTAGAAATCTTTTGGATTCGGCCGCAGGAGGCACTTTCATGGAACTACCTTAGGAGAAACTACCAAACTCCTAGATAATATTATGGTTAATTATTCTCAATGGCACACCGAAAGATATACTAGTAAAAAAGTGCATGCTATTGAATAAATTAGTGTTTTGAGTGGAAAGATGGAGGAACTTATGAAATTATTTGCTGCTAAGAGTGCTTCTTCTGATCCTAATGATATGCCTTTGTCCACTTTCATTGAAAATAATAATGAATCTTTGGATGTGAATTTTGTTGGTAGAAATAATTTTGTTAACAATGCTTATAGAGGAAACTTTAATCCTAGGCCTTTTCCTAGTAATTCCTCTAATAATTATGGTAATTCCTACAACAACTCTTATGGAAAGATGCCTTCTGAATTTAAAACCAGTGTAAGGAGTTTATGATTTTGCAAAATAATTTCAATGCTATGCTTGAAGAAAAATTGCTTAAGATTGATGAGTTGGCTAGAAGTGTGGATAGAATTACTCTTGATGTTGATTCTTTGAAACTTAGATCTATTCCACCTAAGCATGATATCAATGAGTCTCTCAAAGCCATGAGAATTTCTATTGATGAATGCAAAGAAAGAACCGCTAGGATGCGTGCTAAAAGGGAGAATTATACAAAAGCGTGTTCTTCTAGTTATCATGAAAATAAAGATGAAAACCCGAAAGTTATTGATGTGTCTCCTATTATATCCTTGTTTTCTAGTACAAATCTTGATGAAGATAAGATTGGAGATGCTTCTACTTTAAGGTGTCCCAATGATTCGGAGTTTTTGGATCTTGATGCTAAAATTGTTAAAAGTGGGAGTGAAGATATTAAAACTTTGCATAGTGATGAACCCACTACTTTGGATTTCAAGGGATTCAATTATGACAATTGCTCTTTGATTGATTGTATTTCCTTGTTGCAATCCGTACTAAATTCTCCGCATGCTTATAATCAAAATAAAGCTTTCACTAAACACATAGTTGATGCTTTGATGCAATCTTATGAAGAAAAACTTGAGTTAGAAGTTTCTATCCCTATAAAGCTTTATGATGAGTGGGAACCTACTATCAAAATAAAAATTAAAGATCGTGAATGCTATGCTTTGTGTGATTTGGGTGCAAGTGTCTCCACTATCCCAAAAACTTTGTGCGATTTGCTAGGATTCCATGAGCTTGATGATTGTTCTTTGAATTTGCATCTTGTGGATTCCACTATTAAGAAACCTATGGGAAGGATTAATGATGTTCTTATTGTTGCCAATAGGAATTATGTGCCCGTAGATTTCATTGTTCATGATATAGATTGCAATCCTTCATGTCCTATTATTCTTGGTAGACCTTTCCTTAGAACGATTGGTGCAATTATTGATATGAAGGAAGGAAATATTAGATTCAAATTTCCATTAAGGAAAGGCATGGAACACTTTCCTAGAAATAAAATCAAATTACCATATGAATCTATTATGAGAGCTACTTATGGACTGCCTTCCAAGGATGGCAATACGTAGATCTATCCATGTATCGTGCCTAGCTGGGGGCGTAAAACGATAACGCTTGTTGGGAGGCAACCCAATTTTATAATTTTTTTGTTTTTCCTGCTGTTTAGGAATAAATATTGCATCCAGCTTCTGTTTAGATGTGGTTTTGTGTTTTGTTTAGTGTTTGTGCCAACTAGAACCTTTGGGAAGACTTGTGTGAAGTTTATGTGATCTTGCTGTGAAAAACAGAATCGTTAGCGCTCGCTAGAATGGTCGTCAGATTTTACTGGAGCTTGCTATTTAGTTTATTCTTTTTGCAGATGATTAATAGACAAATTCCTCACGTTTACCAATTTAGTTTCAATTTTTTGGAGTTACAGAAGTATGCGAAACCTGCAGATTACTACAGACTGTTCTGTTTTTGACAGATTCTGTTTTTCGTGTGTTGTTTGCTTATTTCAATGCATCTATGGGTAGTATTTGGAAGTATGAACCATAGAGAAGTTTTAATACAGTAGGTTTAACACAAATATAAACAAAGAATGAATTCATTGCAGTACCTTTGAGTAGTGGTTTGCTTTCTTATACTAACGGAGCTCACGAGATTTTTGTCTAAGTTTTGTGTTGTGAAGTTTTCAAGTTTTGAGTATTGCTTTGATGGACTATGGAACAAAGAGTAGCAAGGGCCTAAGCTTGGGGATTCCCAAGGCACCCCAAGTAAAATTCAAGGACAACCAAAATCCTAAGCTTGGGGATGCCCCGGGAAGGATTCCCCTCTTTTGTCTTCATCCATCGGTAACTATACTCGGAGCTATATTTTTATTCACCACATGATATGTGTTTTACTTGGAGCGTCCTGTATAATTTGAGTCTTTGCTTGTTAGTTTTCCACAATTATCCTTGCTGGACACACCTATTTGAGAGAGTTAAATATGGCCTAGGAATTGATAGAACACTCTATGTGCTTCACTTATATCTTTTGAGTTGAATAGTTTTTGCTCTAGTGCTTCACTTATATCTTTTAGAGCACGGTGGTGATAATATTTTTAAGAAATTGTTGAACTCTCATTCTTCACTTATATCCATTTGAGAGTCTATTAAAACAGAATGGTAATGTGCTTAGGCTTTATAACTAGTCTTCACATGATAGACACCAATATCAATGTAGTAAAAACTTTCACACTAAGTGCATTGAATAGGATGAGAAGTTGGATGCTTGATAATTGTTTTGAGATATGAGGATAGTGATATTAGAGTCATGCTAATTGAGTTATTATGAAATTGAGAAATGCTTGTGTTAAGGTTAGTGATTCCCGTAGCATGCACGTATGGTGAACCGCTATGTGACGAAGTTAGAGCATGAGGTATTTGTAAAGTGTCAACCTTTGTGTCGAGGTCGGTGATGGCTTCTCGCCCCTCGTTGGTTACCCCAAGTGGAAGATTGAGATGTAGCGTAGCAGCAAATTTCCCTTGGCAAAGATACCAAGGATCGAATCCCGTGAGACTCCGAGGGTCGACAAGTAGGTGTCAACGGCGCCAGAAACTTAGCGGTTGATGGGACCTGCACACAGATACAGATAACTTTGCTCCCAACGAGTACAGAGAGGTTGTCAATCCCTCTGGCCTTGTTGTTTACAAAGGATCAAACACAAGAGATAATAATGATAGCTATGACTGCAACTAGGAAATAAAAACAGGAAGTAAATAGAAGGTGTGATCAGCGGTGGTAATATGGACCGGGGTCCCATGATGTTCACTAGTGATGTCTCTCTCCCAAAAGTCAATAAAACACCAAAGCGAGGTAAACAAATTACAGGTGGGCAATTGACAGGATTATGTGCGCAAACCAATGCTAACTATGCTGCAAAGAAAGGTAGAGGCTCAAAAGCATGGGCGGTACGCCAAGGCAAGTAGACCGAAATCCATCTGCATCTACTACTAATCATCCACCTTGAGATATCTATCCAGAACATCTCGCTGGTATTAAGTTGCGAATCCCACCCAAAGTGTAAACTCAAAGCAACAGACAACTGCATTAAAAGAACTTTGCGTAAAGTAAACAATCCTTGCACCCGCAAGTACAAGCACCGTTGTTTTCTCCCTTGTGGCAACAGCACATCCCCTAGACTCATGTTTCTGTCACTCAAGCTGGTCATCAGGGGGCATGAACCCACAATCAAGCATTACGCTCCCTCTTGGAGTTACTACCTACTACTCGGCCAAAGCAATAAACAGCAACGGAGAACATGCAAGAATTACTCAAGAACAAAGATATAAAAGAGGTGAATCAAATATATTACTCAAACACAATCTGAACATAGTCTCATAATCCATCAGATCCCAGCAAACTCAGCAAAGCAACAGCAGAAAGATTACATATGTGTCTCGATCATGTAGGGTAGCTCACGAGGTCTAAACCATGAAGAGCAAAGAGGGGAGGAGAACATCACATAGCTACTAATCATGGACCCATGGTCCAAGGTGGACTACTCACGACACATCCGGGAAGCGTCCATGGTGGTGGAGAAGCTCCCGGTGGTGGTTCTCCCCTCCGGCAGGGTGTCGGGAAGAGTTCTCCTGATGCTCCCGATCTTGGAAGCACTGCGGCGGCGGAACAGAGGCGAGATCGTGAAAAAGGGTTCTGTCCTCGAGGGTTTCGGGACGAGAGGGATATATAGGCGAAGGGGGCAGCCAGAGGCGGAGCAGGGGCCCCAGGCGCCCCCCCTGGCGCGGCCAGGGGTGGGGCCGCGCCAGGTGGCCGCCTGGGCCCCTCCTGGCTCCCCTCTGGCCCATCTTTGGTTCTTCGCGAAGCTTCCTGTACGCTGATTTTTCCTGTATTTTTCCTGGAATTTTTGGAGCACTTTTAATATGGGGGAAACCTGAAATAGAAAAACAGCACAAAACAGGAACTGGCACTGTGGTGCCCTAAGTTAATAGGTTAGTCCAAATATGATCAAAAGTGTATGGAAGTGCATCAATAACATAGCAATATCACACAAAAGAAACATGGAGCAAGCAAAAATTATAGATACGTTTTGGACGTATCAGTCGGGGGCGCGCGATGGGTAACTCCTACCAACCTCCCCCCTAGGAGCTTGCGTTGATTGCTTTGTTTTGATGACTCGTAGATTTTTGCAATAAGTATATGAGTTCTTTATGACTAATGTTGAGTCCATGGATTATACGCACTCTCACCCTTCCACCATTATAAGCCTCTCTTGTATCGCGCAATTTTTGCCGATACCATACACCCACTATATATCCTTCCTAAAAATAGCCGCCATATATATTCCTTAAAACATCCACCATACCTACCTATCATGGCATTTCCATAGCCATTCCGAGATATATTGCCATGCAAATTTCCACCGTTCCGTTCATTTGACACGCATCATATTGTCATATTGCCATGCATGATCATGTAGTTGACATCGTATTTGTGGCAAAGCCACCATGCATAATGTTTCATGCATGTCGCTCTTAATTCATTGCACATCCCGGTACACCGCCGGAGGCATTCATATAGAGTCATACTTTGTTCTAGTATCAAGTAGTAATATCGAGTTGTAATGAAAGTGTGATGATCATCATTATTAGAGCATTGTCCCATGTGAGGAAAGGCTAAATCAATAAAGCCCCTCCAAAAAAAGGCCAAAGAAAAAAAGAAAGGCCCAAAAAAAGAAAAAAAAAGAAGGAAAAAGAAGAAAAGAAAAAGGGACAATTGCTACTATCTTTTTCCACACTTGTGCTTCAAAGTAGCACCATGTTCTTCATGATAGAGAGTCTCATGCTTAGTCACTTTCATATACTAGTGGGAATTTTCATTATAGAACTTGGCTTGTATATTCCAACGATGAGCTTCCTCAAATTCCCTAGGTCTTCATGAGCAAGCAAGTTGGATGCACACCCACTAGTTTCATTTGTTGAGCTTTCATACATATTAGGTCTAGTGCATCCATTGCATGGAAATCCCTACTCACTCACATTGATATCTATTGATGGGCATATCCATAGCCCGTTGATACGCCTAGTTGATGTGAGACTATCTCCCTCCTTTTTGTCTTCTCCACAACCACCACTCTATTCCACCCATAGTGCTATGTCCATGGCTCACGCTCATGTAAGGCGTGAAAGTTGAAAGGTTTGAAAGGATAGAGTATGAAAACAAATGCTTGGCTGAAATCGGGGTTGTGCATGATATGAATATTTGGTGTGATAACGAGGTAGCATAGTCAAACTATATGATTTTGTAGGGATAACTTTCTATAGCCATAGTATTTTGAGAAGACATGATTGCTTTGTTAGTATGCTTGAAGTATTATTATTTCTTATGTCAATATAGACTTTTGTCTTGAATCTTTCAGATCTGAACATTCATGCTACAATTAAGAGAATTACATTGAAAAACTATGTTGGTTAGCATTCCACATCAAAAAAATTGTTTTTATCATTTACCTACTCGAGGACGAGCAGGAATTAAGCTTGGGGATGCTTGATACGTCTCCAACGTATCTATATTTTTTTATTGTTCCATGCTATTATTTATGATGTTTTGGATGTTTAATGGGCTTTGTCATAGACTTTTATATTACTTTTGGGACTAACCTACTAACCCAAAGGCCCAGTCCATATTGATGTGTTTTCATATTTCAGGGTTTTGCAGAAAAGGAATATCAAACGGAGTCCAAACGGAATGAAACCTTCGGGAGAGATATTTTAGGAGAAAATCACGCACGGAAGACTTGAGAACCACGGAGTAGGGCTTATGTGGTGCCCACGAGGGTGGCGGGGCGCGCCCCCTACCTTGTGGGCCCCATGTTTGGCCTCCGGTGCCCTCCTTCCTCCTATATATACCTACGTACGCCGAAACCATCAGAACAACAGAGAAAACCCTAGTTCCACCGCCGTAACCTTCTGTTCCCGTGAGATCCTATCTTGGGGCCTGTTTCGGAGCTCCGCCGGACTAGGGATCAACCACGGAGTGCTTCTACATCATCATCATCGCCTCACCATGAGTTGTGAGTAATTCATCACAGACCTTTGGGTCCATAGCTAGTATCTAGATTGCTTCTTCTCTCTCTTTGGATCTCAATACAAAGTTCTCCTCGGTCTTCGAGGAGATCTATTCGATGTAATATCTTTTTGTGGTGTGTTTGTCAAGATTCGATGAATTGTGGGTTTATGATCAAGATTATCTATGAGAAATATTTGGTTCTTCTCTGAACTCTTTATGTATGATTATAATATCCTTGCAAGTCTCTTTGAATTATTGGTTCGGTTAGGCCTACTAGATCTATATTTCTTGCAATGGGAGAAGTGCTTGGCTTTGGGTTCAATCTTGCGGTGTCCTTTCCCAGTGACAGTAGGGGCAGCAAGGCATGTATTGTATTGTTGCCATCGAGGATAAAAAGATGGGGTTTATATCACTAAGTTTGAGTTTATCCCTCTACATCATGTCGTCTTGCTTAAGGCATTACTCTGTTCTTATGAACTCAATGCACTAGATGCATGCTGGATAGCGATCGATGTGTGGAGTAATAGTAGTAGATGCAGAATCGTTTCGGTCTACTTTTTTCAGACGTGATGCCTATATATAATGATCATGCCTAGATAGTCTCATAATTATTAGCTTTTCTATCAATTGCTTGACAGTAATTTGTTTACCCGCCGTAGAATATCGCTATCATGAGAGAAGCCACTAGAGAACACTATGGCCCCCGGGTCTATTCTCAATATATCAATGTACAATCTACTTTACTTTTCCGCTTTTACTTTCTGTTCTTATAAGAAAAAATACCAAAAATATCAAACTATCATCTCTATCAGATCTCACTTTCGTAAGTGATCGTAAAGGGATTGACAACCCCTTATCGCGTTGGCTGCGAAGTTGTTATTTGTTTGTGTAGGTGTGAGGGACTCGCGCATGGTCTCCTACTGGATTGATACCTCGGTTCTCAAAAACTGAGGGAAATACTTACGCTACTGTGCTGCATCACCCTTTCCTCTTCGAGGGAATACAACGCAAGCTCGAGAAGTAGCAGTAAGTTGGAACATATTGTGGTTATGAGGTAACCTCCGAATAGAGTAAGTTGGTACATGATATTGTTAACATCATGCATGCTAGTATTATCATGCTCATATATTCATGCCATTCCATGCTTATCTTGTTCTAGTGGTATCATGCACATCATTGTTAAACCTGTAAATGACATGCTATTGTTTGTCTTGATTGCTTTCGTTGTTGTGAGCTTGCGAATACATTCAAAGTACTCACCTAACATGGCATGCCGGTTTGCAGGTCATGCCGTGATTGCTTGCTTGTCGAGGATCCCAAGTTTGTGAGCTAGGACACGCTTTCAAGCCAGAGTCCCTGTGGAGTGGAGTCCATCGCTGTCACTGATGTTCTGCTGCTAGAAGATATTCCGCTGATGCGAGGTGTTCAGCTGCTAGCATAGAACTACCTTAGTAGGCGTAGTGTCGTTGTGCCGATGTAATCCGTTGTTATATCAGAACCCTTGTATCCATATCATTTGTAATAAGAGTTGATTTGTTCTATGCCAAGCGGTGCCGTATTCTAGTAGACTTTATCTCTGGGCTAGATTACGGGGTGTTCCGGTTTCTCTGAGCCAGGATGACACAGAACATCAAAGAGAGAGAAGAAGCCATCTAGCTACTAGACATGGACCCGTAAGTCTGTGGTAAACTACTCACGCCTGATCGGAAGGGCGGCAAGGTTGATGTAGATGCCCTCTGTGATCGAATCACCCTCCGGTGGATTACCGGAAAAGGTCCCTAGATGGGATCTCACGGAGACAGAAACTTGCAGTGGCGGAAAAGTATTTTTCGTGTGCCCCTGGTCTTCGGGGAATATTTGGGATTTTATAGAAGAAGAATTAGGGTTGGAGGACTCCCGAGGGGCCTACAAGCTTGGAGGGCGCCTCCCTCTGTGGGGCACGTCTTGTGAACTTCTAGCCACCCCGTGCCCCTCTAGGTCTCTTCCCGAAGCTTCCTGGGTGTCTTGTGGTCCAAGAAAAATCATCAAAAAGTTTTGTTCCATTTGGACTCTGTTTGTTATTGACTTTATATAAAGACAAAAACAAGGAAAAACAACAACTCGCACTGGGCACTAGGTTAATAGGTTAGTCCCCAAAAATGATATAAAATGGCATAATAATTCATATAAAACATCCAAGATTGATAATATAATAGCATGGAACAATAAAAAATAATAGATACACTAGAGACGTATCAGACCACCATGCTATTAAGAGGGGTTCACGTATTTTTGATGTTTGTGTTGATGCTTTACCAAATTATATCCAAAGTGATCCGAGAGAAATCTCTATGTGTGATGAGTTATTACTTGCAAGCTAGAGACGAAGTTTCGAGAGAAAATTATTCTAGCAGTGGAGTCAAATTTACTTATTCCTCAAGTAAAATTATTGTGTGCATTTGAAATTCGATCGTTCAAAACATGTCGGTTGTCCATGGGCTAGGCCTCATGCCCCGATTGGTCATTTCACCCTCCCGATTGCTCCAGCTATAAATAACCACCCCACCAAATGTTGCTTGTTGCCTATTATATTTGATTTCTGACAAGTTTGTCAGAGCACCCATCTCTAAAAGATTTGAGGGAATCCACTAGGAGAAAACCTGGAGCCCAAAACATAGATAGTGGTTGAGCATCACATAGATATAATTTGAGATTATTTTGAGCCTATTACTCTTGAGAGCTGCTAACTCTCTTGACAGTTAGGCTTCTGTCTAAGTAACTAAGAGTTATTATGGTTACCAAAGACAAAGTCTGCTGAAGGTTTAGAGGTCACCAAGAAAGATCTACCACGAGTAGAATGAATTGAAATTCGAGTAACTTCACATTGAGGAGAATAGGAGGGCGGGTTTTTTCTCCTATGTGCAATCACAAGTCCCTCCAACTAGACGTAGCTCTTCTACCGAAGATTGAACTCGTCAAACAAGTATATTATCGCCATTGCGCACCACTGGTTCTCTTCCTTATTGGATTACTTTAAGTAATTTACCTTCGGTAGAGTTATCTCTTGTGAGTTACTCCCTCGGTCCTTTTTAGTCTGCATGTAAGTTTTGTTTGAAGTCAAAGTATCTCTACTTTGACCAAACTTATAGAAAAATTAATGAACATTCACAATGCCAACTCAATATTGTTAGATTCATTATGAAATGTAGTTTCATAGTTTATATATTTGGTGTTGTAAATGTTGATGTTTTTAAATATAAATTTATTCGAACTTTGCAAAGTTTTACTTGATAGAAATCTAATACGCGGAGTAAAAATGATCGAAGGGAGTTTCTACCAGTGTTATGTTTGTTCATTTACCTCATGATTCTCTATTGTGCTAAACATGTTTACCTTCGTGTTGTGCCGAGCTATTCTTAGAGAAGTGTTGTGAGCATGAGGAGATCTTAGACATTTCGTTAGGTGTTGGCCGGATTAGATGGTTGTAGTGTAATCTTAGTATGTGGCGTCTTTGACCCACTGACAGTAGCATTCAGCGCCTGGATGCATTTCTTTTGTGTTCTTCTGTTGTCTCAATGATGGTGGAATCCAATACTATTTTTAAGATCATAAAGTAGATGTTCAAAAACCCGATGCCTTTGGTGGTCTCTGTCGTTCATTTTTCCTATGATGTGATTGTATTCATGTTACTTTTGGAGCTACTCTGGTGCGCTCTCATGCTCGGTTTATTTGTCTCTTATTTAAATGATAGCGATGGTGTTTGTCTTATGGGTGCGCTCCTAGTGGTTGCTGAGTTCGGTAGTAGTCTCTTGTTTTATAATTGTATTGTGTACTGCTCGGTGAAGCATCACTACCTCTCTAGCCGTCCCGAGACTCGTGCAGAAAAAGAATATGAGTTCATCATATGTCTCCGGTGTTGGAATGGGTGGGCGGTTTTACTGTCATTGGCATCATATATTGAAGACGATTCCCAAAAAAGAACTCCTTGAAATTGTTAATTTGGCATTTTGGTTTCATTTCTTGATGTTCCCATGGGTCGGGTGTTGGATTGACTCTTCGGCCACCCAATGGAGTGACGCTCGACTGAGCCTGCGATGATTGGTCATTTATATGCCCTTTTCGATGGTCGACTGGCGGAGCACATCGTGACAAAAGTCGTATGAGTTGGAAACACGCGTAAGCCTTAGCTTCTCACACCAGCGATGAATTTGGTCCCATCTTCTTATGCATAGGTAAGGCACTGATGAGACGGTCCACATCCCGCTTTGCGCACAAGATCACCTATAGATCCAGTATTCGTTTTACTTCATTCGAGGTATCATCTAACTTTGTTTGTTGCGGCTGGCTTGATCTATCTTCCCGGCCTTTGCACACTGAGGTCTACCGAGAAGATGTGTTTTGGTTGTCTTCTTGGCCTTTGCACATTGCGGTCTACCCAGATGGTGTGTTTTAGCTGTCTACCCAGCCTTTGAAAGTTGTGGTCTGCCCGGATGGCGTGTTTTGTTCGTCAACTTGGACTTTGCACATTGTTGTTTGCTCGACCTTTGGACGTTGCGTCTGTCTAGATGGCGTGTTTTGGAATCTCCGTTAGCCCCTAGTACGATGCTACTACATGTTCTCATTGGTCGGGACCTCCCCTGGCCTATGAAACATCTGGTCAGTTCACCTGGCTTCCTTCTACACATATACTTTTGGGTGGGGTGCATGATTCAGATGGTTCAGTTTATTTTCTATGGGCGGTGTGTTTCGCCTTTATTTCGTCGCGGTCACTGGCTTTCCATGGCCATCGAAGGAATTACTTTTATTTATTGGTTGTGGTTTCTTTGTCACAATTATTAGATGAGGAAAGACCGAAGTATTACAAAAATTCTCATAGTACATTCACCTTCTCAATAAAATGGTTTACGTGTCAATAAATAAAGCTTCTGAGTATCATGTAGAACCTTCTCACAGTATCAAGTGTGGGAATGATCATCGTCAAGGAAAATACAAACACATTATAGCCATAATCATTTGCATGCAGTTGAGGGAAAATTTTCCAAATAATTCGTTTAGCTTTGAGAAGTCGGTCACTTTTGTTCTTGGCTGCAATTGATATTTGCACCAATGGTTGTTGTTGGTCTCCTGAAATAGTTCACTTGACATCCATTTTATGTTTCATGTAGTTCGCTAACTTATGGGCTACAGTTGGTCTCTACGCCAATTGGCGCAGCAACTCATCTATTTTAAGAAACAATGAAACGACTCGGGAAAGTAGTGAAAATAGAGAGAAAATCATAATACATATCAAATGTTGGAGGGGACTCCCTCCCTATGGGCCATGAACACAATGTAACATAGGAGGAAACCTCTCCCTACCTAGTGGGGAGGCCAAGGAAGAACAAGCAGGGTGGGCCCCTCTCTTTCAGCCATGTTGGAATGGCACTAGAGAAACCATCATCATAGTCATCGTCTCCATCGCCTCAATCAACTTCAAAACCATCTCCATTGCCTTCCTCCCTCTCTATACTTTCATCCACCCTCCCACAAACTTTTGTAATCCCCTGCTTAAACGTGGTGTTTCATGGTATTAATTCTGATCCAAAGATTTATTGCATCTTCATTGTGTGTGGGTAGATTCGTTTTGTCATGTTGTTCATTGTCGACATATTATGATTGATTTGAGTTGTATATTGATGTGATGTTGTCCTTTGGTGCCCATCACATAAGCATGCAGGTATGTGGATCACACTTTAGGGTTGGTAGTATATTGAGATAACTAAGCAGAGAGCGTATGGAATGCCAGATATTATCAAGTTTGTGTGTATGTGGGTCACACTTTTGGTTTAGTAGTATGTTGAGATATCTATGGTTTGTTTTTATCCTAACGAATCTTTAGTATTTGCATACGCTTTCTAGGGTTTTCAATTATAAGTTCATTTTATCAATGGATTTTGTTGCATATTAGCATAGGCCTCTTTCACATATAAAACTGCAATATATGATTATTGTAGCCAATTGCCTAGGGACAATTATGCACCTTGTGTCGCAGCTACTCCACACTCGCTATCTTTTACTTTTTGTTCGCATTACATCAACTAACCATTATTTTCCAAGTTCTTTACTTTCTTGCAAACTATCCCTTTTATAACTATAAAGTAGTTTTATTTTTTATAGGTAAAGCAAACATTTGGTGTACGTAGGGTTGTATCTTTGGTTGACAGAACCATAGAGAATACAAATATTTAGCTCCTCATTGGGTCTGACACTCTTACCTATCTAAAAGGCTACAATAGATCCCCTACACTTGTGGTTTATTGGAGCCTCGGGGATCCCATAGGACATCAAGAGTAGTTCTCAGAGTTGTCCTATCTTGACGTATGCCATCATGGGCTTACCTTCCCCTTGAAGCATCCCATCTCGTGTCCATTATCTGGGATGCGACAAGACCATACATGACTCGCTCAGACATGGGAGATGTCAGAGCCCATCCTACCAGAGGCATGTGATTTTCCTGACATATTCTTCCTCCCGTCCTTGGAGGTGGAACAACCAAAATATGTGGCTTGTGCACCCGAGGATGCAAGTGATTGGAACTAAGCCCCCGAGAACCCTTTTACACACAACTAGCCTGACAATGTACTCGATGACACTAAGCTCGCCATCCCGGGGCGGTGCCGAGGGGATACCATCTCCATTCCCGCTGACACGGGTGCTTTGAGTGGCTAGGGAGGGGCTCTATTTCTAGTTGAGCTTGCGATCATGGTGAGCGAATGCTCGTGTTGCATTGTTGAAGACATCAGCGGTGTTCCCAGAGGCAGTGGTGTCTACATGACTGCTTGGTAGATATTTCTAGGTGGTGCCAGTGTTTTTCCACTTTGGATATTGTGCTGGCATTTCTGTCCCAAAGCATGCCTCAGGAGGAACTCATGGTGTGACCGATACAGTGTGTGAAAGAGGGGGTCGTGAGGGGAGGGGTGCGGGGTGGTGCGGTATGCGTCCACGAGTGCACTGTCGTGAAACAACGCGGGAGGAGTGCCACGACGTGAGTAGTAGTGCAATAGAAAGTTGTTTGCACACTATTGCCGCTCTGGGATGTGTGGTCACCACCGCCATCATCGGGATAGACATGGTATTGAGCCTAGGGGCCGATGTTGGGGCTGTAATTTGTTATTCTCGGGTCCCTAGGTGTTTCGTAGAATCTTTAAAGATTTAGATGAAATGGCACATCACTAACATGGTGCAAAATTTCTACTGCCCAGATTGGAAGAGGAAAAAGTATGGGCATCGAATGGAAATCCTTGGGGCTGAAACTAGTAGGGTAGCTTTTGAATGAGGTGTAGAGACTACATAAAAAGTTTGGGGTGAAAACTCAAAGGTTAGATACCAACAATAGTTTTCTGTTAAGTTTTTGATAAAAACTTTATGGAATTTTGGAAATAAAAAATTGAACTGGAGCATCTCATGTTTTAGCATATTTGGAATACACATGATCATAAGATACTATTGGCTGAATTTTTTTGTCTAAAACGGGCCTCTTAACAAAGGAGTTTAAAAGGGGATTATTTTGAAAAACAAAAAAGAACACTACAAGAGATCAGACATACTATGACGAGCTCAAAAATGACACGTAATAGCTAGAAACATCACAAAACACTCATGTGTGACAATTTTTAGGCGTCACCGGCATCGTCACAGAATCCCCATCACAGATTATTCCTAGTTACGCGATGCACAAAAAATGTCACCGGATATGGGACCTTCAGTGACGAAGCGGTCGTCACTAGAGTTTTCGTAGGCCAATGCACAATGGGTTTCCAAATGGGCCAAGCCCAATAATTCAATTCATTTTTTTCCATTTTGGGTTCTAATTTTTGGTGGATCATAGCCAATTTACAAGCCATTTATGGTTGATCCAACTCGCCCTTTTTTTGGAGCAATTGACATTTTCTACTAGCCTTTTCAGGGATTTATTTTTTATAGTTTTTCTCTCAAATAATACTTGAACATTGTCTAATTCAAAACATATTGTAGGGCTTGTGATCTTTGTAAGCCCATCTTTCCATTGACAAATTTTCACATCACATTACAAGCTAACTAGTCTCTAAACAATGTGCATATTACACATCACAGTTACATGCCCCATGCAAAGTAACCCAAGCTACATAACTAACGGATACATCTTTTTTTAACTTTGTTGGTGTGACTCTTAGCTCCCACCTTCATCAAAACTTGGAATTTTTGTTGGATGCCTCTTCTCGTGACTTCTTGAAGGCAACTAGACTTGTTTTGATCCTCCATTGTCCATATCAACTTCTTGAAAGATGACTTACAAATCAGCGTATTAGAAACAAAGACATAAATATAACATTATGAATGAGTTACAGAAAACCATCTACCACTGCAAAAAATAACAACATGCAAGTAACACAGAGCTCTAGGTTGGAACCTTAACAAGGAAAAATACATGTTAGTAATTGTCTAATAAGTGATATGATCAAAACTAAACATGTCGTACTCGTGAGCAACAAAGGTCATCTGAAATACTTCCTCCGTCCGGAAATACTTGTCATCAAAATGAATAAAAGGGGGTGTATCTAGATGTATTTTAGTTCTAGATACATCCCTTTTGTCCATTTTGATGACAAGTATTTTGGGACGGAGGGAGTATTAGATTGGAATAATCACATATCAATACATCAGAAAAGAGAACTATTGGTAAGAGGACACGCATAAATAATAGATCAACATAAAGTATGAAATACCGAGAGGAACAAATTAGCATTTATAGTACGTGCTCCTTCAATAATAGATCAACAAAGCTTCGAAGGAAGAAACCTTCAAGCTGCCTAGAACAGTGAAGAAAGCATGAACAACTTTTGCATAGCTTAGTTGTTGTCCTGCACATAGTGTGATCAATAAAAAACTTCCATCTAAAAATAAATTACTTACAATTACGCTATGGTCACAGGCCGAATAAAGCTCATTTAGGCTTTGATCTTTAGTTGTAAACTTGTAATATGTCTGCTTACTTGGACAGTAATATGCATTAACATATAGTCGGTATCACTTCAAATTGCCTAAACGAGTTCAATGAATTAGTTCTCCATTAGTAATTTGCCAAAATCATGTCGAAACACTCATAAAACGACACTGCAGTTCTACAACAGAAACTCACTTGCAAATCTCTTCGCATTCGCTCAAACAGAGTTGCCATGAGATCAGGACTACAAAATAACATAACAATATTGGTGGAGCATCAGCATAATGAAAATGTTATACTGCAGCTAACTATTTAATTACTAACCCATTTCACATGTACTATCTCATAATAATTTCTCTAAAAGATAAATCAGAGCAGGTACAATTCAGTTTACAATTTTTAACTTAGTGACACGTATAAACTAGCTTCCATATTCTAGCTCAAGACTACTAACAGTATGGCACAAAAAATGACTATCTAACCTAGCAAATATTACTATAGAAGCATCTCGCGATTGACCAATAAGAACTCACTAACAAGGAGGAACAAAACAAAACCGATATTTGAACCAATCCCCGCATGTAAGCGGTTCATCAAAACTGAGATCGGATAGCTGAGCGTGGTAGACATGTTAACCCAGCCACCCAGGTTGCTGGTCGAGCTTGACGGACCTCCCGTGGAACTCCAGCGTGCCCCTGTGGTCTGTGCTCAATGTAAATCTGACGGACAAAACCAAAGAAGAAGAAGAACAGAGGGTCAACAAGATGTATCTAAGTGCGGAAGGTGGGACAACTACGTGATGACTCATTAGTTAATCATATGTTCATACCCCAGTGGCAGTAGTTCCTACGAAGGTGATGCGTAGGCGAACATCCACTCAAGGAAGCCATAGCCAGTACCCACATCGCCATGACTCCTCTGTCCTCTCCTCATTTGCTCCGATGGAACTGAGAAGTGTATGGACTATGGAGTGGCACCATAGAGTGAGAGTTCAGTCCCTGCAATCACACGAGAGGGATCGGAGGATGCACGCATGCAAGCACTCACACTGATAACGCACGGGACGCACACAGGCTGGGCCGCGGCCGTGGGACCAGCCTGGTCCGGCCGCGGCGCACGGTGGGTCCGCCGCTGCGCGCCATGGAGGGCCTTGACACCACTAGCAGCTTCCGCAGCGGAGCGCCCTCGAGGAACCCGACGGGAGAGGGAAGAGAGAGCAGCTACTCCTGCCGCCGTCGTCGTGTTTGGTACTTTGGTTGCCTCCGATCAACCGCCGCCGCCACACAAGCGAAAGAAAACGAGATCGAACAGATAGGGTTTCGCTCGGGTAGAGGAGAAGGTGGACGAGGGAAACAAAATTGGCTATTATATGTGCGGTTGAGCCGGCCTCAGCCCACGTAGAAAAATTTAAAGAAAGGGTGTTTTGCTGGGCTTGACAAGCTATGGGCTGTGCTATGCCCGTCACATAATAAATATTTTTAGTACAATATTATTTTACCAACAGCCGCAACCCGAACCATGCTGCCTTGCTGGTGCTGCTCCCCGCCCCGACTTCACGCCCTCTAGAACCCGGAATAGTCGAACCGATCGATCATACACGCCCCAGGGAAGAAATAACTAACCATCTTGCCCTAAAAAAACTAGCTAAGTGTTGTAGGCGTATATATACGGTCCAGAGCCATAATAAATATTTTTAGTACAATATTTTTTACCCGGGTTCAAACTCCCTATACCAACTTTTCCCCATTAACTTGTATATCCATTTTTTTAATAGCATCAGCTCACGAACGCATGGATTCAAGTTTTTTTTTGCCCCCCCCAGTGTCTATTTATATTCGATAGAACAAAATAAGTTTTTCCCCGACCATTACCTATCTAATATTAGATGGAACAATACGGTGCTCAGTAGACTGTGAAAAACTAGGGTGGGTCCTACTGCCAATAGTAGTATGCGTGTCCTACCGCTCAATAACCCGTGAACCAATTACGGCGGGTCCCACTGGTAGGCATTAAAAGACAAACAAATTATTATCTCACATTCATAATATTTGGTGACTAGTAGGTTCATCATGGAAATTACCAAACCTTCATAGAAAGTGGCAGCCATGTGCGCTCAAAGGCCGAAGCTGATTTGTGACGTCGATCGTCACCGACTTGCGGTAATCAATGACACCACCTGCGGAAACATCACACATTAGGTATTTCCGTGACGTTGTCCATCTCGGTCACGAGGATTTTCGTCACAGTATGTTAGTTTTCTTGTAGTGGAAATACTTACTCAACAATTTTGGGCTTGTAATTTTTATATTTGATGAGCATATATATAGTTAGAAAAAGTTTTGACAAGTTAAGCTCAAGCTCATTTTCCTTATGGAAAAATGGGCTAACCATTTACATGAATTAATCTAGAGAAAGAACTAGACAGCTAATAAGGGTCAAATTTGGAAATTTTGGTATGTGACAGTTGCAGTCTAAAACCTTAGGTATGTCGAGCAAATAGTAATGTGAGCTTGAGCATGATACTTATCTCGTCTACAATGTTTACACATGATACGCTTGCGTGTGTTTCACACTTTATGACTTAAACAAACTTATCTCGTCTACAATGTTTACACATGGTACGCTTGTGTGTGCTTCACACTTTCTGACTTAAACAACTAACCAACTGATGGGCCTCGAACCCCTCGTTGGTTACCCAAATTGGAAGGTGTAAGATGCAGTAAGTAGAAGTGTTTTCCCCTAGCAAAGATGCCAAGGATCGAATCCCCAGAGACTCCTAGGTTCAACAAGTCGGTGTCAATTGCTAACGGCGCAATTAGCAATCAACGTGGACCTGCACACAGATACAAATAACTTTGCTCCCAACGAGTACAGAGAGGTTGTCAATCTCTCCGGCCTTGTAGTTCACAAAGGGTTAAAAGCAATATGATAGTAGTGATAAATAGTGTTTTGCAATAGTAAGTAAATAGCGAAAAGTAAATAGTGGATGTGATCAATGATGGTAATATGGACCGGAGTCTCATGATGTTCACTAGTGATGTCTCTCCCAAAAGACGATAAAACAGCTATGTGAGGTAAACAAATTACAGCTGGGCAATTGACAGGACCACGAACGCAAACCAATGCTGATTACATTGCAAGAAAGGTTGAGGTTCAAAGCATGGGCGGTACGCCAAAGTAAGTAGACCAAAATCCAACAATATCTACTACTAATCATCCACCTTGAGATATCTATCCAGAACATCTCGCTGGTATTAAGTTGCGAGTCCCACCCATAGTGTAAACTCAATGCAACAGACTACTACATTAAAAGAACTTTGTGTAAAGTAAACAATCCTTGCACCCGCGGGCACAAGCACCGTTGTTTTCCCCCTTGTGGCAACAGCACATCCCCTAGACTCATGTTTCTGTCACTCAAGCTAGTCATCGAGGGGCATGAACCCACAATCGAGCATAACGTTCCCTCTTGGAGTCACTACTTACTACTCGACCAAAGCAATAAATAACAACGGAGAACATGCAAGAATTACTTATGAACTAAAATATAAAAGAGGTGAATCAAATATATTACTCAAGGTCAATCTGAACATAATCTCATAATCCATCGGATCCCAGCAAACTCAACATAGCAACAGCATAAGGATTACATAGGTGCCTCGATCATGTAGGGCGGCTCATGAGGACTAATTAGTGAAGCACAAGGACGGGAGGAGAACATCACATAGCTACTGGTCATGGACTCATGGTCCAAAGGAGACTACTCACGAGTCATCCGGGAGGCGTCCATGGTGGTGGAGAAGCTCCCGGTGGTGATCCTCCCCTCCGGCAGGGTGCCGGGAATAGTTCTCCTGGTGCTCCCGATCTTGGAAGCGGCGGCGGCGGCGGAACAGAGATGGGATCGTGAAAAGAAGTCCTGTTCTGAGGGTTACGGAGGACCCTTTAAATATATGCCAAAGTAGGGCACCGGGGTGCACTGGATTAGTAAGTCAGTCCAAATATGATCAAAAGTGTATGGAAGTGTATGAATATCATACAATATCACCCTAAGGTGGCATGGAGCAAGCAGAAATTATAGATACGTTTTGGACGTATCAACATCCCCAAGCTTAATTCATGCTCGTCCTCGAGTAGGTAAATGATAACAAGAATAATTTCTGTGGTGACATGCTATTAACCATATAGGACTTTCTCATAGTCATATGACAAAAGCTTACCTAGACAATGATTCTATAGTAATTAAGTTGTCTCAAGAGAAAATCACAAATGACTAAAAGTTTTACAATATGAAACTGAAACATCAAAAAGATTTGCAATGAACATGACGTGCAAATATGATAAAGTGATATCTAGCTTGCCCCCTTTAGTGATGCAAAACATAAATGCAAGGGCACCTTCAAGGTTTAAGTGATGACTAGATACAATCATTTCAGAATAAATGATATCATAATCATGCAAAAGACAATGCTACTTTGGGACAATGCACATTACACTCAGAATGACAATCATGCTCTCAGTAGTTGGTGCTTCAACATAAAGGTAAAAGAAAGGTTAAGTGCTAGAGCTTTTTATTTAGAAAACATGGAAGCAATTGTGTCAACAGTAGTAGTACTTCATATGTGTCATGTATAAAACATCTTATAAGTTGCAAGCCTCATGCATCGAATACCAATAGTGCTCGCTCCTTGTCCTAATTAGCTCGGATCCCCATGGGTTATCATTGCATTGCATATGTTTTAACCAAGTGTCACAAAGGGGTACCTCTATGCCACCTGTACAAAGGTCCAAGGAGATAGATCGCATTTGATTTCTCATTTTTGATAGATCTCAACTTGAGGACATCCATACCGGGACAACATAGAAAATAGATGATGGACTCCTCTTTAATGCATAAGCATATTCTCATGAGAGATTGAGGATTAAGGTCCAAGCTAAAACTTCCACCATGATGCATGGCTTTGGTTGGCGGCCCAATGTTCTTCTCTAACAATATGCATATTAATTCAACCCACGGTAAATCACCCTTACTTCAGACAAGATGAGCATGCATAGCAACTCACATGATATTCAACAAAAGTGTGACAGTTGATGGCGTCCCCAGAAACATGGTTACCGCTCAGCAAGCAACTTATAAGAAATAAGATACATAAACAACATATTCTTTACCACAATAGTTTTTAGGCTACTTTCCCATGAGCTATGTATTGCATGGTTAGTTTGCTTAGTGCAGGTGGAGGTTAGCAAAAGACTGGGAGCGACCAACTAAGAGAGCAATGACGGTCATAATCATGCAGAGCGACAAAGCAATATTGAATCAGGCATGGTAGTTATATCGCTACTTAGAAACAAAAGATCATCAAGGCTTGACAGACTTTCTTTACAGTCTTGAATATGCGTGAGCATACGCCAAGTCAATCAAAATAAATTCTCGTAGGAAGATATTACTAAACCATACCACATCATAGGCAAACAAACCAAGTTGGTACTCCAATAACACATTGGGAACCCCCGAGCTATTTGAGATTAACCATAAGAAAACCTGAACTACTAAGCACCATCATGAAAGTAGCATCTTTATCATAGACACATTAACCCATGCAACGGAAGCAAACTCTCTTAATAAGGTGAGCATGATAATTAAAGAGAGTTCAAGCAACCAACTAAATAAAAGCTCTTGAAAAGATAAGCATGAATACTAAGAGCAGAGCATGACAGTAGCTATTAAAAGACAAAGAACACACACAGCTTAGATAGACATGAAAATTCTATGTAATGTTCTAGGTAGAGGTGGAGCGTGTTTCTCTCCCACATAAAGGAATGCTGGGTTCCGACTCGTTATGAAAAACTAAAAGCAAGACGCTCCAAGCATAGCACATAACATATGAAGTGATAAAAATATAGCGGAACGAAAGACGAACCGATAATGTTGATGGAGAAGGGGATGCACGGGGGGCATCCCCAAGCTTAGACGCTTGAGTCTCCTTGAATATTTCTTGGGGGTGCACGGGGGCATCCCCAAGCTTGAGCGCTTGACACTCCTGAATCTTTTTATCATCTTCCCTCGCACACTTGAAAACTCCCTTCAGACACAACTCATCATAATCTGATTAGCGAGGTTAGTACCCTTAATAAAATAATTATACCTTGCTGGAAATAAGGATATTCTTGAAGTTCTACTGTTTCTCAAGATTGCCAAAAGGTTTTTGCAAAGAAAAAGCAAGTTCTCAATTTGCAAAGTGAAGGTAAGGCAAAACAGGACAGAATCTGTGAAAAACAGAACAGCAGGCAGTAATTGACCTGTTCGGGATACTTCTGCAACTCAAATAAAAAAACTCAGAACTGACGCACGAAAGACAATTATATAGAGAACGCTGCCGAAAAAATTCAGACCAAAAAGACGATCTGGTGATTTTATACGAATTTTTCTATCCAAGGACAGGATCTGTTTCCTGGACAGCACCTCACAACTTTTGAACTTTCTAGCAATCAGAGGCTATACTTGGCACAAATATGAAAAGCAAAGATACAATGATGATGCTACAGCAGTAAACAACATCAAGACACAACAAAAACAAAAATTTTATTCATGTGGGCTGCCTCCCAAAAGAGCTTTCTTTTATGCCTTTAAGCTAGGCATAATGCATAGATCAAGTTTTATCAAGAGTAAAAGAATAACTAGCCCGTACAACGGACTCAAAAGGTAACTTGACCTTCTTATGAGGGAAGTGTTCCATCCCTTTCTTGAGAGGAAACTGAAATTTTATATTACCCTCTTTCATGTCAATGACAGCACCAACGGTGCGCAAAAAGGGACGTCCCAAAATAATTGGACATGAAGGATCACATTCAATATCCATAATAGTGAAATCAACGGGCACATAATTATCATTGACAACAATAAGAACATTGTCGATCCTCCCCAAAGGTTTCTTTATGGAAGAATCAACAAGAGCATCACCAAAAGAACAAGAATCAAAAGATTTTAATTTAAGCATATCATATAGTCTTTTGGGCATAATGGAAGTACTAGCTACAATATCACATAAAGCATAGCAAGAAGTTGTTTATCTTAATTTTAATCATAGAATCCCAACCATCTCCTAGATTTCTAGGTATGGAGGCTTCTACTCTAAGTTTCTCCTCCCTAGCTTTGATAAGAGCATTAGTGATATGCACTGTGAAGGCAAGGTTAAGCGTGCTAGTGCGGGGATCTCTAGACATCTTGTGAAGGAAATCAATAACTTCTGTAAGAGTGCAATTATCAAAATCAAGGTCACGAGCATCAAGTAAAGTAGTAGTGGTGTCCTTAAGGTTCACCTGTTTGGTAGTTTCTATAGCATCACCATTAATAGGTCCATTGGAACCAGGAGTACATTGGGTGCTAAGAGTGTGAACATCCTCAATAACTTGGATAGTAGCAACAGTATGGTGGGTAGGAATGCTCTTAATTCTTTCTTCTTCCTCCCTTTCTCTAGCCCATCTTTCTTTTAGCTTAGCCATCATCCTAATATTTTCATTAATTTGTACTTGAGTCGCATTAATAGGGATGACTTCCCTCTCCTTAAGATGAGAAGTTTCAATTTTTAGCAATTTTACCTCATTGGCTAAGTGGTCTACCTTAAAAGAAAGATCATCTAGTTTATGTAGTTTCTCTTCTACATTCTTATTAAAGGCTTTTTGGGTAGTGATGAAATCTCTAAGCATGGTCTCTAGTTCAGTATTGAAGTTCTTGGTACTAGGATAAGCATTGTTGTTCCCATAAGAGTTAGAAGGGAACGGTCTAGGATTGTTACCAAAGTTACTCCTATAAGCATTGTTGTTGAAATTATTTCTAGAGATAAAGTTAACATCTACTTGTTCTTGAGCAATCAAAGAATTTAAAGGAACATCACGAGGATCAATAGTAGATTGCTTCGAAAGTAGAGACATGATCAAGTCAACTTTTTCATTAAGGGAGGAAATCTCCTCGACAAAGTTTACCTTCCTACCTGTTGGAGCGCGTTCGGTGTGCCATTGGGAATAGTTGGTCATCATCTCGTCGAGAAGCTTTGTGGCAGCACCAAGTGTAGTTGACATAAAAGTTCCTCCCGCGGCCGAATCTAACAAGTTCCGCGAGGTAAAGTTCAAGCCTGCATAAAAAGTTTGGATAACCATCCAAGTAGTCAAACCGTGAGTAGGGCAGTTTTTGATAAGAGATTTCATACGTTCCCAAGCTTGGGCAACGTGTTCATTATCCAATTGTTTAAAATTCATGATGTTACTTCTAAGTTGGATAATTTTAGCAGGTGGATAGTATTTTCCGATAAAAGCATCTTTGCACTTGTCCCATGAATCTATGCTATTCCTAGGCAAAGACTGAAACCAAATTTTAGCTCCTCCTCTCAAGGAGAAAGGAAAAAGCTTAAGCTTAACAATATTACCATCTATTTCTTGGTACTTTTGCATATCACAAAGTTCTACAAAGTTGTTCAAGTGTAAAGCAGCATCATCTCCAGCACCGGAGAATTGTTCTCTCATGACTAAGTTCAGTAAAGCAGGTTTAATTTCATATGAAGGTGCTGAAGTGGCAGGTGTAGTGATAGGTGTGCTGATAAAGTCATCGTTGTTGTGACTAGTGAAGTCACACAACTTGGTGTTCTCGGTGGAACCCATAGTAGCAAGCAAGCAAGATAACTATTTTTGTGATTTTCGATAAAAAGAACTAAAGCAAAAATGAAAGGTAAACTAACAAGACTAAAAAGCAAAGGTAAAAGATAGCATGCAACTCCCCTATCCTGAGGAGTGGAGTCCCCGGCAACGGCGCCAGAAAATACTCCTTGATGGGCCTCGAACCCCTCGTTGGTTACCCAAAGTGGAAGGTGTAAGATGCAGTAAGTAGAAGTGTTTTCCCCTAGCAAAGATGCCAAGGATCGAATCCCCATAGACTCCTAGGTTCAACAAGTAGGTGTCAATTGCTATAGGCGCAATTAGCAATCAACGTGGACCTGCACACATATACAAATAACTTTGCTCCCAACGAGTACAGAGAGGTTGTCAATCTCTCCGGCCTTGTAGTTCACAAAGGGTTAAAAGCAATATGATAGTAGTGATAAATAGTATTTTGCAATAGTAAGTAAATAGCGAAAAGTAAATAGTGGATGTAATCAATGATCGTAATATGGACCGGAGTCTCATGATGTTCACTAGTGATGTCTCTCTCCCAAAAGACGATAAAACAGCTATGTGAGGTAAACAAATTACAGCTGGGCAATTGACAGGACCACGAACGCAAACCAATGCTGATTACATTGCAAGAAAGGTTGAGGTTCAAAGCATGGGCAGTACGGCAAAGTAAGTAGACCGAAATCCATCAATATCTACTACTAATCATCCACCTTGAGATATCTATCCAGAACATCTCGCTGGTATTAAGTTATGAGTCCCACCCATAGTGTAAACTCAATGCAACAGACAACTGCATTAAAAGAACTTTGCGTAAAGTAAACAATCCTTGCACCCGTGGGCACAAGCACCGTTGTTTTCCCCCTTGTGGCAACATCACATCCCCTAGACTCATGTTTCTGTCACTCAAGCTAGTCATCGAGGGGCATGAACCCACAATCGAGCATAACGTTCCCTCTTGGAGTCACTACTTACTACTCGGCCAAAGCAATAAATAACAACGGAGAACATGCAAGAATTACTTATGAACTAAAATATAAAAGAGGTGAATCAAATATATTACTCAAGATCAATCTGAACATAATCTCATAATCCATCGGATCCCAGCAAACTCAACATAGCAACAGCATAAGGATTACATAGGTGCCTCGATCATGTAGGGCAGCTCACGAGGACTAATTAGTGAAGCACAAGAACGGGAGGAGAACATCACATAGCTACTGGTCAAGGACTCATGGTCCAAGGGAGACTACTCACGAGTCATCCGGGAGGCGTCCATGGTGGTGGAGAAGCTCCCGGTGGTGATCCTCCCCTCCGGTAGGGTGCCGGGAAGAGTTCTCCTGGTGCTCCCGATCTTGGAAGCGGCGGCGGCGGCGGAACAGAGATGGGATCGCGAAAAGAAGCCTTGTTCTGAGGGTTACGGAGGACCCTTTCAATATATGCCAAAGTAGGGCACCGGGGTGCACTGGATTAGTAAGTTAGTCCAAATATGATCAAAAGTGTATGGTAGTGTATGAATATCATAGCAAAATCACCCAAAAGTGGCATGGAGCAAGCAGAAATTATAGATACGTTTTGGACGTATCACCAACCAATATACCTCTTTTTCTCACAAGAAAAGAAAAATCCATACACCTCTGTGTTTCTCTAAGGGGATGTTTGGAGCGGTTATAGTTTGTGTGTACCCATATGTATTTTTATCTCAAGCAAGAACAAAACGCCGGTAGACATTCAAAATTTACAATAATTTCAAATAGGCCTCCGAAAGAAAAAGGGAAATTATTTTCTTATGAAAAGGGGATGATACCTAAAGTCAATTGAGAACATTGGCAACTATTTGATGCCCATTGTTAGATGAATGATAGAATGAAACAAGCTAAAATCAAAATAGAACATGCACCTTGCAATAAAAAAATAACTGTACTAACTCAATGAAATTTAACAAGGTTTCAGATGCACACTTCAAGTTTGTGAAGCAATACAAAATTTACTCCAATTACCTAAGTAAACCAACATTGCAAATAAATATCATATGGAAGAAAACTGGTATATCTACTCAATGGCTTTTCCATGAGACTAACAAAGTACTTGCCGAGCATATCAGCAATCATGCATCACCTTTAGCGGCCTTCACCAAAGAATTCATAGATCGACAACGATGTGTTTGTTGAGGATCTTGGGACTCTCCATCTCCCAAGAGATCGGCCCGGAGGTTGATGGCCTCACGGAGCCAATGCTCCCGATGCAGCGGGTATTCTTGCGATTAGCAAAGGTTGGGTATTGTGGAAACATATTCATAAGCACGGGGTGGTGGGAGTACGCGGCATGCACACTGCTGCCTCTTGAGCTTGCGTTGTATTCCCTCGAATAGGAAAGGGAGATGCAGTATAGTAGCGTAAGTATTTCCCTCAGTTTTTGAGAACCAAGGTATCAATCCAGTAGGAGACCACGCGCGAGTCCCTCGCACCTGCACAAACAAATAAGAACTTCGCAGCCAACGCGATAAGGGGTTGTCAATCCCTTTACGGTCACTTACGAAAGTGCGATCTGATAGAGATGATAGTTTATATTTTTGGTATTTTTGGTTTATAAGAACAGAAAATAAAAGCGATAAAAGTAAAGTAGATGTAGATTGATATGTTGAGAATAGACCCGGGGTCCATAGTTTTCTCTAGTGGCTTCTCTCATGATAGCGATATTCTACGATGGGTAAACAAATTACTATCGAGCAATTGATAGAGAAGCGAATAATTATGAGACTATCAAGGCATGATCATTGTATATAGGCATCACGTCCGAGACAAGTAGACCAAAATGATTCTTCATCTACTACTATTACTCCACACATCAATCGCTATCCAGCATACATCTAGTGTATTGAGCACATAAGAACAGAGTAACGCCTTAAGCAAGATGACATGATGTAGAGGGATAAACTCAAGCAATATGATATAAACCCCAGCTTTTTATCCTCGATGGCAACAATACAATACGTGCCTTACTGTCACTGGGAAAGGACACCGCAAGATTGAACCCAAAGCCAACACTTCTCCCATTGCAAGAACTATAGATCTAGTAGGCCAAACCAAACCAATAATTCGAAGAGACTTGCAAGGATATTATGAGCACACATAAAAAGTTCAGAGAAGAACCAAATATCTTTCATAGATAACCTTGATCATAAACTCGCAATTCATCAAATCTCGACAAACACACCGCAAAAATAGATTACATCGAATAGATCTCCTCAAAGACTGAGGAGAACATTGTATTGAGATCCAGAGAGAGAGAAGTAGCCATCTAGATACCAGCTATGGACCCGAAGGTCTGTGGTAAACTACTCATAACTCATGGTGAGGGCGATGATGATGATGATGAAGGCCTCCGTGATGGATCCCCCTCCGGTGGAGCTCCAAAATAGGCTCCAAGATGGGATCTCCACGGGAACAGAAGGTACGGCGGTGGAATTAGGGTTTTCTCTCTATTCACGGAGTTTCTGGGGTACGTGGACTTATATAGGAAGAAGGAGGGCACCGGGGGAGTCACTGGGGCCCCACGATGCAGGGGCGCGCCCCCCACCCTCGTGGGCCTCTCATGGCTCTACTGACTGGGTTCTCAAGTTCTTCATGCGTGATTTTCTCCAAAAATATCTCTCACGAAGGTTTCATTTCGTTTGGACTCCGTTTAATATTCTTTTTGTGCAAAACCCTGAAATAGGCAAAAAACAGCAATCTGGACTGGGCCTTTGGGTTAGTAGGTTAGTCCCAAAAATGATATAAAAGTGAATTATAAAGCCCATTAAATATCCAAGACTTCATAAATAATAGCATGGAACGATAAAAAATTATAGATACATTGGAGACGTATCAAGCATCCCCAAGCTTAATTCCTGCTCGTCCTCAAGTAGGTAAATGATAAAGAAAGAATTTTTTATGTGGAATGCTTATCAATATAGTATTTCAATGAAATTCTATTAATTGTGGCACGAATGTTCAGATCTGAAATATTCAACATAAAAGTCTATATTGACATAAGAAATAACAATGCTTCAAGCATACTAACAAAGCAATCATGTCTTCTCAAAATACTATGGCTAAAGAAAGTTATCCCTACAAAATCATATAGTTTTGCCTATGCTCCCTTTTTATCACACTAAATATTCATATCATGCACAACCCCGGTTTCAGCCAAGCACTTGTTTTCATACTCTATCTTTTCAAACCTTTCAACTTTCACGCAATACATGAGCGTGAGCCATGGACATAGCACTATGGGTGGAATAGAGGTGGTTGTGGAGAAGACAAAAAGGAGGGAGATAGTCTCACATCGACTAGGCGTATCAACGGGCTATGGAGATGCCCATCAATAGATATCAATGTGAGTGAGTATGGATTGCCATGCAACGGGTGCACTAGAGCTAAATATGAATGAAAGCTCAACAAAAGAAACTAGTGGGTGTGCATCCAACTTGTTTGCTCCCGAAGACCTAGGGCATTTGAGGAAGCCCATCGTTGGAATATACAAGCCACGTTCTATAATTAAAATTCCCACTAGCATATGAAATGACTAAACATGAGACTCTCTACAATGAAAAACATGGTGCTACTTTGAAGCACAAGTGTGGAAAAGATAGTAGCAATTGTCCCTTTTTTTCCTTTTTTTTGGGCCTTTCTTTTTTTCTTTGGCCTTTCTTTTTTGTTTTTTGTTTTTTTTGCGGAGGGGCTTTATAGATTTAGCCTTTCCTCCCATGGGACAATGCTCTAATAATGATGATCATCACACTTTCATTACAACCCGATACTACAACAACAAAGTATGACTCTATATGAATGCCTCCGGTGGTGTACCGGTATGTGCAATGAAACAAGAGTGACATGTATAAAAAAATTATGCATGTTGGCCTTGCCACAAATACAATGTCAACTACATGATCATGCAATGGCAATATGACAATATGATGCGTGTCATATGAACGGAACGGTGTAAAGTTGCATGGCAATATATTTTTTAGAATGGCTATGGAAATGCCATGATAGGTAGGTATGGTGGTTGTTTTGAGGAACAATATGGTGGCTGTTTTGAGGAAGGGTATATAGTTGGTTTGTGGCACCGGCGAAAGTTGCACGGTACAAGAGAGGCTAGCAATGGTGGAAGGGTGAGAGTGCGTATAATCCATGGACTCAACATTAGTCATAAGAACTCATATACTTATTGCAAAAATCTACGAGTCATCAAAACAAAGCAATCAACGCATGCTCCTAGGGGGGAGGTTGGTAGGAGTTAATCATCGCGTGCCCCCAACCTCCACACAAAGGTTGACACTTTACAAATACCTCATGCCTTAACTTAGTCACACAACGGTTCACCATACGTGCATGATACGGGAATCACTAACCTTAACACAAGTATTTCTCAATTTCATAATAACTCCACTAGCATGACTCTAATATCATTATCCTCATTTCTCAAAACAATCATCAAGCATCCAACATCTCATTCTATTCAATGCACTTGGTGTGATTTTTGTTACTACATTGACATTGGATGCCTATCATGTGAAGACTAGTTTCTTTAGCCTACACACATTACAATGCTGTTTTAATAGACTCTCAAAATGATATAAGTGAATCATGAGAGTTCAACAATTTCTACAAAATATTACCACCACCATGCTCTAAAAGATATAAGTGAAGCACTAGAGCAAAAACTATTCAACTCAAAAGATATAAGTGAAGCACATAGAGTGTTCTAACAATTTCTAGGCCATATTTAACACTCTCAAATAGGTGTGTCCAGCAAGGATGATTGTGGCAAACTAACAAGCAAAGACTCAAATTATACAAGACGCTCCAAGCAAAACACATATCATGTTGCGAATAGAAATATAGCTCCAAGTATAGTTACCGATGGATGAAGACGAAAGAGGGGATGCCTTCCCGGGGCATCCCCAAGCTTAGGCTTTTGATTATCTTGAATTTACTTGGGGTGCCATGGGCATCCGCAAGCTTAGGCCTTTGCTACTCCTTGTTCCATAGTCCATCAAAGCAATACTCGAAACTTGAAAACTTCACAACACAAAACTTAGACAAAAATTCTCGTGAGCTCCGTTAGTATAAGAAAGCAAACCACTACTCAAAGGTGCAGCAATAAATCTAGTCTTTGTTTATATTGGTGTTAAACCTACTATATTCCAACTTCTCTATGGTTCATATCCTCCAATACTACTCATAGATGCATCGGAACAAGCAAACAACACACGAAAAACAGAAGCTGTCAAAAACAGAACAGTCTGTAGTAATCAGCAGGTTTCGCCTACTTCTGGAGCTCCAAACAATTCAAACTAAATTGGTAAATTTGCGAAATTTGTCTACCAATCATCTGCAAAAATAATCAACTAAAAAGCATGCTCCAGTAAAATCAGAAGTCTACTTTAGTGAGCGCTAATGATTCTGTTTTTCACAGCAAGATCACATAAACTTTACACAAGTCTTCCCAAAGGTTCTACTTGCCACAAACACTAAACAAAACATGAAAACACATCTAATCAGAGGCTAGAGGCAATATTTATTCCCTAACAGCAACAAAAACAAAAAACATAAAGTTGGGTTGCCTCCCAACAAGCGCTATCGTTTTATGCCCCTAGCTAGGCACGATACAAGATAAATATAGGTATTGCCATCTTTGATCTTCACCCTTTTAATGGTGTCAAGCTCGAATGCGGGAGGTTCCTTACGTTTCCCTTCATATTCGGAAATCTTTAGATCTAAAGCATCCAACCTCTTATTACAAAGAGTAATCAACATATTCATGCGGTGGAGATTCCCACTAACACTTTTAAGAGGTTCAAGAGACTTTTGTAATATTTTTGTTACTTCGCAAATTTTCTTAAAAACTTGTGTCCCTTTCAGGGTTGAATTCGACCCTTTTTGGGGAGGTAGTGTTCCCACTATTCCCTCTATAATTTCATGCGCGATACTAGGATCAACTTCGATAGAATTCCCTTTGGCAACGCAATCCAAGAGTTGTTTGTGAGACATATTCAACCCAACATAAAAATTGCGAAGCAAGATTCTAAAATTCACCTCTAAGGTGCACTTATGATAAGATTTCATCATCCTAAACCAAGCATCTTTTAAATTGTCTCCTTGCTTTTGCTTGAAGTGAAGCACTTCAAACTCGGGAGACAAAGGAGCGGATAAGGGACTAGCCATAATGACAAGCAAGCACGCCGACACACACAAACAAACAATAAGCAAGCGAATGATAAACGCACGGCGGAAGAAGGGCAAATAAAACATAAAGGGTGAAGTGGGGGAGAGGAAAACGAGAGGCAAATAAATGTAATGCGAAGGATAAGGGTTTGTGATAGGTACTTGGTATATGACTTTTGCGTAAGCCTCCCCAGCAACGGCGCCAGAAATTCTTCTTGCTACCTCTTGAGCTTGTGTTGTATTCCCTCGAAGAGGAAAGGGAGATGCAGCACAGTAGCGTAAGCATTTCCCTCAGTTTTTGAGAACCAAGGTATCAATCCAGTAGGATACCACGCGCGAGTCCCTCGCACCTGCCCAAACAAATAAGAACTTCCCAGCCAACGCGATAAGGGGTTATCAATCCCTTTACGGTCACTTACGAAAGAGAGATCAGATAGAGATGATAGTTTATATTTTTGGTATTTCTGTTTTATAAGAAAATAAAATAAAAGCGGTAAAAGTAAAGTAGATGTAGATTGATATGTTGAGAATAGACCCGGGGGTCATAGTTTTCTCTAGTGGCTTCTCTCATGATAGCGATATTCTACGGCGGGTAAACAAATTATTGTCGAGCAATTGATAGAAAAGTGAATAATTATGAGACTATCTAGGCATGATCATTATATATAGGCATCACGTCCGAGACAAGTAGACCGAAACGATTCCGCATCTACTACTATTACTCCACACATCGACCGCTATCCAGCATGCATCTAGTGTACTAAGTTCATAAGAACAGAGTAACGCCTTAAGCAAGATGACATGATGTAGAGGGATAAACTCAAGCAATATGATATAAACCCCATCTTTTTATCCTCGATGGCAACAATACAATATGTGCCTTGCTGCCCCTACTGTCACTGGGATAGGACACCGCAAGATTGAACCCAAAGCCAAGCACTTCTCCCATTGCAAGAGCTATAGATCTAGTAGGCCAAACCAAACCAATAATTCGAAGAGACTTGCAAGGATATTATGAGCACACATAAAAAGTTCAGAGAAGAACCAAATGTCTTTCATAGATAACCTTGATCATAAACTCACAATTCATCGGATCTTGACAAACACACCGCAAAAAGAGATTACATCGAATAGATCTCTTCGAAGAGAGAGGAGAACTTTGTATTGAGATCCAGAGAGAGAGAAGAAGCCATCTAGATACTAGCTATGGACCCGAAGGTCTGTGGTAAACTACTCACAACTCATGGTGAGGGCGATGATGATGATGATGAAGGCCTCCGTGATGGATCCCCCTCCGGTGGAGCTCCGGAACAGGCTCCAAGATAGGATCTCCACAGGAACAGAAGGTGCGGTGGTGGAATTAGGGTTTTCTCTCTGTTCACGGAGTTTCTGGTGTACGTGGACTTATATAGGAAGAAGTAGGGCACCGGGGGGAGTCACGGGGGCCCCACGAGGCAGGGGGCGCGCCCCCCACCCTCGTGGGCCCCTCGTGGCTCTTCTTACGTGGTTCAAGTTCTTCGTGCGTGATTTTCTCCAAAAATATCTCTCACGAAGGTTTCATTTCGTTTGGACTCCGTTTGATATTCTTTTTCTGCAAAACCCTGAAATAGGCAAAAACAACAATCTGGACTAGGCCTTTGGGTTAGTAATTTAGTCCCAAAAATGATATAAAAGTGAATGATAAAGCCCATTAAACATCCAAGACTTCATAAATAATAGCAAGGAACAATAAAAAATTATAGACACGTTGGAGACGTATCACACACCGTAGCTGCCGGCTGTCGGGGGCAACTAGAGCATGCACATTTGCTGTGTGTTAGAGTTGTTGGGAGATGCTACCTTGTAGTACATGGTGGCATGCGCATGTGGTTGGGTAGCGGCTGTGGACAATGGAACTGTCTGGCGAAGTAGTAAGACCAGTGTTGCTTCTCCCTCTTGTGTAGTCACACCTTCTGGTTCTGGAACCAGTGGAAGATGTTCTTATCCTCGATGGGGTCATGCTCTCCTACAGCCTCGCCATCACCTGATGTATCTCTTCGGCGGTGGGGTGTGCATCCCCTGGCGGTACAACCCCTCCAGAACACCGAGCTGCTCCCTGGTCGGCATCCAGCACGTGTTCGCTAGCGCCACTACTGCCGCGGAGTTGGGCGATAGCGGTAGGGAGAGCGGCGCTGACGGGAGGGGAGGGGAAAGGGATAGGCGGGTGGTGGCTTGTTCGTGGTGGTTGATGCTCTTCATGGCTAGGTAGGAAGGATGGATATGGATCTTCTTTGCGCTTGTCTAGATTTTGCATTTGTGTGCACTTGCGGTCGTGCGGGATGTGGGGGCTTTAAAGGTGCTTGAGGGCATAAGGGTTGGAGGGGAAAGGGGCACGAAGCGTGTGCACACGGGCGCCAGACTGGCCATGTTCTCACCAGGTCAAAAGGTATGGAGTCAGCCGGTGGAGTGGGGCCCACATTATCTTGACGTACATCAGGTGACTCTTAGTCGGTGACAAGTGGGCTAGTTTGTTTGTGGGCCCGTATGTCGGACACCATGAGTCAAAGAAACATTGCAGGGTGGTGTGGCTCATGTGCGAGCTATGTGTCGTGTACCGTAGTTGTGTGATAGCGATAAGGAACTACACATACAGTAATGTACAAGCTGGTATCAATACAAAAGGTTAACTTTATACCAGGTATAGTATGTATACAACGCATGGCCAGTTGTGCTCCCTCTGGATCTATTCGCCCATCTAGTGACTCACGTTGTCAAACGGTTTCTGCTTTTTCTTCCCTAAAAGGGGATCAAGTTTCTCAGTTGTTAGATCTATGTAGAAATATGCGTGCACACGAGCACTTGAATGGCACTGGGCCGGCTGTGTTACCGCGAGGTCAAAAGGTGTGGAGTCGGCGGGTGGAGAGGGGCTCAGATTGTATTGACATACATCAGGTGATTTTCGGTTAGTGACAAGTGGGCCAGTTTTTTTGTGGGTCCATATGTCTACCACTATAAAGTCAACTATCATAAGTCAAAGAAGCATCACAGGGTGACGTGACTCGTGTGCCAGCTATGTGTCGTGCACTGCACTTGTGTGATAACAATAATACATTGCACATACGGTAGCGTACAAGATTGTATTAATATGGAAAATTAACTTTATACCTAGTATAGCATGTAAATAGTGCATGGCCCGTTGTGCTCCCTCTAGATCTCTTCTCCCATCTAGTGACTCACGTGGTCAAATAGCAACTCACGCGGTCAAACGGTTTCTATTTTTTCTCCCCTAAAAGTTGAATCATGTTTCTCAGTCGTTGGATCTACATAGAAATATGCACGAGTTTATATGTTTTGGAAATAAGAATATATAGAAGAAAGCGACATACTAGATGGTACCTATATCATGTCCTTACCAATCACTTGCATACAGAGTTGTATCTATACCAAGATACACCAACGGTGTTCTCTGATATCATTTGACTAGAAAATAACTTTGTACCAAGTAAACCATGTAAACATCGCATGGTCTATTGTGCTTCCTCTAGATCTATTTGTCTGTCTAGTAACTCACATGGTCAACCGGTTTCCGCCCCCTCTCCTACGGAGGGGGCAAGCGCGGGGTGATGCGACTTGTGTGCTAGCTATTTTGTTGTTTACCGAGTGATCACGGTAAGAAACTACACATGTATAAAAGGATGAGCCTATATTACGGTGGCATGTGATTGGAAAATACTTTGTACCAAGTTTGTCATGTAAACGGCACATGTCCAATTGTGCTCCCTTAGTTCTATTTGACCATCTAGTAACTCACACGGTCAATCGATTTCTATCCCTCGCCCCACCTCCCGTCCTCACATGAGGTTTTCTATGCTATCATTGAACTGGACAATAACTTGGTGCCAAGTATAGCATGTACGTGGTGCATGATCATGCGTGCTCTTTGTGAATCCATTGACAACTCAAACATTTTTTGTTTCTTGTTAAAACCAAGGTCAGGTTAATCACATTCCTTTTTATTTTGAAATAAAACCTTACCATTGCTACCATTTTCATTTTCGTAAGCTAAACATAAATTGCGTCTATAACAAACTTTTGGCACATGCTTCAGAGTAAAGATTGGGTACTTTATGACAAGGGACATGCTTACACTAAAGTCAAAGAGTCTAGAACTTGATGTTGGGGGTGTAGAAAATGTTGGAATTACATGGAATGGGCCCACTAAATAAATCATATAATTCCTAGGATAAAATAGAGGCTCACTTGGCCCATTCATGTATGATAAGAGGTGTCAAACTTTAGTCCTACATCCCTCATTGAGTGCTAGTATGACGAATATATAAGGTTGAGAAGGGGACACATACACGTTACTAATAGAAAAACTCCTTATAGGATTTTCATATCTGTTGCGTTTCGGGAAATATGGACGCCGCGGCTACTTCGGCTTATTACTAGCCGCGTGTGGGAAAACATGGAACGCTGATAATCGCCAAGTACTTGCGGCATTGTTTACAACCGAACGCTACTAGTGTTGGGTGCCCAGAAGATTCCACGGCTGAAAGTAATAGCCAGTTTCGCTAGTTAGAAAAACGCCATGGATATAAAAGGTAGTATTAGTGCTTCCCATCTAGTGGAACGTCGCTATTTTTCACTCAAAAGTACGGCGGTCAGTGACGGTATCCTGGACTAGGGGGTACCGATCTATACGACCCTTGGTCCATGGGCCAAACTTACGGCCCGCCGATCTCCACAACGAAGGACTCGAGAAGCTATGAATCATGGCGTGATCAAGATGGACACCGCCAAATACTTGATGTATACTTCAAGGACAACTCTAGTAGTCGATGTATTTATACCTAGTTGGCACCGACCATATGTAACCCTGGATACACCCGATACCTATATAAGCTGAGGGATTTAGTCCGTAGAGGCACAGTTACTAGCCTTAGAGTTTAGAACACAACATACGATCTCAAGGTAGATCATGTTATACTCGATACTCCATCACATCAATATAATCAATGTATGACATATGGTTTTTCCTCTTCGAGATGGCCTAAACCTGGATAAACATCGCCTTCCTTGTCACCTATTACCCATCTTTCCCAGATCCATAGCTCGGGACCCCCTACCTATGATCAGCCGGTTTTAATACCGACAGTCGTCATAGACATGGTCTTGAGCCTAGGGGTCGATGTTGGGCCTGCAATTTGGTACGGTCGTGTCCCTAGGTGTTTTGTAGGATCTGGGAAGATTTCATATGAAATGGCACTTCAATAACATGGTGCAAATTTCCTATTGCCCAGATTTGAAGAAAAAGAGTATGGGTATCAAATGGAAATCCTTGGGGCTGAAATAGGGTGGCTTTTGAATGAGGTGTAGAGACTACACAAAAAGTTTGGGGTCAAAACTCAAAGGTTGGATACCAAAAATATTTTTTGTTAAGCTTCTGACAAAAACTTAAGGGAATTTTGGAAATAAAAAATTGTGCTGGAGCAACTCATGTTTTAGCATATTTGGAATACACATGAACATAAGACACTACTATAATTTTCTTCGCAATTTTTTTGTCTAAAAAGGTGCTTCTTCACAAAGGGGTTTAAAAGGGGTATTATTTTGAAAAATAAAAAGAAATATTTAGTCAACAATCTTGGGCTTGTAATTTTTATATTAGAAGATCATATATAGTTGGGAAAAGTTTTGACAAGTTAAGCTCAAGTTGTCAAATTTGTGAAATTTTGTATGTAACAGTAACATCCTAAAACCTTAATTATGTTGGGAAAAATAGTAGTGTGAGATTGAGCATGATACTTTGTGTGTGCTTCACACTTTGTGACTTAAGCAAACTTATCTCGTCTACAATGTTTACACAACATACCCTTGTGTGTGTTTCACACTTTGTGACTTAAACAACTAATCAAACAATGTACCTCTTTTTGTCGTAAGAAAAGAAAATTATATACACCTCCAAGTTTCTCTAAGAGGATGTTTGGAGCGGTTATAGTTTGTGTGTACCCACATGTATTTTTAACTCAAGCGAGAACAAAATGTCGATAGACATTCAAAACTTACAATCATTTCAAATAGGCCTTTAAAAGAAAAAGGGAAATTATTTTCTTATGGAAAGGGGGTGATACCTGAAATTTATTGAGAAGATTGGCAACTGTTTCACGCCCATGGTTAGATGAATGATACGATGAAACAAGCTAAACCCAAAATAGAACATGCACCTTGCAAAAAAAAATTACTAGATTAACTCAATGAAATTTAACAAGGTTTTCGACACACGGTTCAAGTTTATGAAGTAATACACATTTTACTCCTAATTACCTAAGTAAACCAACATTGCAAATAAATATTCCATGAAAGAAAATTGGTACGTGTACTCAATGGCTTCTCCATGAGACTGACAAAGTACTTGTCGAGCATATCAGCAATCATGCATCACCTTCAGTGGCCTTCAGTAAAGAATTCATAGATCGAAAACGATGTGTCTGTTGGGGATCCTGGGACTCTCCGTTTCCCATGAGATTGACCCTAAGGTTAATGGCCTCGCGCAGCCAACACTCCCCACACGGCGGGTCTTCTTGCCATTTGTAAAGGTTGGGTACTGTGGAAAGAGATTCAGAAGCACGGGGCGATGGGCGTAGGCGGCACACGCCCCGTAGCTGCCGGCTGCCGGGGGCAACTGAAGCACGCACATGTGTTGTGTGTTGGAGTTGTTCGAAGATGCTGCCTGGTAGTACATGGCGGCCTACGCCTGTGCTTTTACATTGCCATGCGCCATCATCTCCGCACTTGGATACATTATCGGCGGCTGCATCTGTGAGTAGTAGGTTGCATTAGCCGCGCCCTCCGTTACTGGCCCTGACATGTAGCATGGTTGTTGCATGTACATCGCTGCAAGAAAAATGAATATGGATCCAAAGAAATATATGTTAATATAACCATAATTTTAGGGCATGTTCGGAACAAGGGTATCTTTTGTGTGTTTCCCGTATTTTGCTCAACGTCAAGCAAAATATCGGGAAGTAGAAAGCACATAAACTTACACTGAATATCCAAACAGATTTCTCTTGATAATACATAAAGCTGGTTTCATTGAAACTCAAATAAACAAGAGCAGTATAAATCGATCATGGTCAAGTTAATCAAGTTGATAAATGAAAAATGGTACAAACACAAACTACGCGTTGTTGGATTGGCTGGCATGCATCGTTCCATTGTCAGGCCCACAATTTTTTCGTCTTCCTACAATATGGACGGAATTTCTCGCTATATCTGGACACGCTGATGTAGGACGATTAATTCCATCCAATGAAAAGGGGTGATGCCCAAATTATTTTGGGAACCTTGGGTAGTTGTTTCACACCCATGTCTAAGTTAAAGCTAAAATGGAACATGCACCTTGCAATGAAAAATCAACTGCATTAATTCAATGAAACTTAACAACATGTTTCTGCTGCCCCGCCTCAAGTTTATGAAGTAATACATTTTCTGACTAATTGACTAATTAAGCAAACAATGATAATAAATATCCCCAAAAGGGAAATCGGTACATCCACTCAATCGCATGGTCATGAGATCAAGAGTTACCCTAGATGGTTTTCATGTCGGGCATATCAACATTCATGTGGCTTGTTCAGTGGCCTTCGCCAAAGAAGTCATATAACGATCTTGAGGCATCTCCGCTGGGGATCTCGGGGCTCTTCGCCTCCAAAGAGAACGACCTTGAGGTGGACGGCCCTAGGGAGCCGGCGCTCGTAGTGTGGCGGGTCTTCTCACGATTCGCGAAGGTGGGGTATTGCGGGAACAGATTTAGAAGCACGGGACGGTGGGAGTATGTGTCGGGAGTTCCGTAGCTGCCGTCGGCCGAAGGGAACTGGACCGCATGCGGTTGTTGAATGTTGGAGTTGTTCGAAGCTGCTGCCTGGAAGTACATGGCGGCCTGTGCCTCTGTCAGGATGTTGCCATGCGCCATCATCTCTACATTTGGGTACATCAGCGACGGCTGCACCTGTGAGTAGTAGGATGCATTCACCGAGGCTTGTGTCGCTAACCCTGCCATGTAACATGGCTGCTGCATGTACATCCCTGCAGGAAAAACAAACATGGATCCAACAGAAAACATATTAGTACAACCATAAATTTAGGGCATATTTTGAATTAAGGGTATCCTTTGTGTGCTTTCCGGTATTTTGCTCAAGGTTAAGCAAAATATCATAAGCAGAATCACATAGAATTACGCTCAATGCAAACATAGCCAGATCTGATAATGAACAAAGTTGGCATGAAACACAATGAAATGGGCGAATCACAAGCAATATAAATTATTTCAGTTCATTTTAATCAAGTTAAAAAATGGTAAACACACACTACTCGTTGCTGGATCGGCTGACACGCGTCATGCCATTTTCAGGCCCACAAAATTGTTTTCGTATTCCTACATTATGGGATGGCAGGCCGAGGCATTTCTCGGAGGTCTGGCCGCTTCGGAGTAGCTAGGAACAGGATAGTTAAGGCTTGTTCAGTATTGCTCTGTGACCGAAAACTCCTCAACTCTCCACTCGCTGCTGGTTGCTGGTTGCTCTGGTATGACGAGGAGTTAAGGAAACAGTCTTGCTAAATTCAAGTCTCGGTCGATGCTATATTCGTGAGATCTTGTATTAAGATACGTCTAAATTTCTATTTTCAGATGTTTCTTTTGTCTTTCTTACATGTTATGTCACTTGACTAAGACTTTGTTAAGTCTCAGAGACTTAGCCATCGAAATAGTCCAAAACTCACCCTTAATATCCTTCCAACCTGGGGCATGCACGTAGAGTAAGATTAAAAGAGCTAGAAAAGGGTAGCAGCAGCAAAGGCCCGTGGAGTGACCATATAACTTCAAGGGTTTGACTACACTACAGGCGCAAGACGAGAAACAACAAGTGCACGTTCATGCATGTCCATGGAGTGACCATATAACTGCGATACTACTGTGGAAAGGAAGCAGCAAACACATTACACACACATGGACACATTCATGCATGTGCGCACATCGTGAGCAAGAAGAGCAACGCAAAAACAGACGACAGATCGCACAGCTACCATGCCATGCCGCTGGCTGAAATGACGCATATAGAAAGCTTTCACCACCAGACGCATGAAAGCTAGCCGTTGCCCGCGGGGGTTGCAAATGGAAAGTCGTAGATGAATACCTTTTCCAACAAGACCCCGAACGTAAAGCCAACCAAGAAACACATAGGTGCATTCGGAAGCTAATCAATCAAGACATGCATGCCAATTGCCAAAAGCAGATTTAATTAAATGGCGTGTTGAGCACAGTGATGGAGAGGGTTTATGCGCGGACGTACCTTCTCTGTTGCATGCAGGAGTGTTCGGCGACGGTGGCGCCTGCAACTGGTCCAAGGAGAAGGGGTGGTCGGGGGTCCTATGGAGCGTGGGCAGCGGCTGGGGACGGCGGAACTTCCTGCCGAAGTAGTCGGATCTCTGCTGCTTCTGCTTCTGGTGCAGCCGGTTCTGGAACCAGTAGAAGATGTTCTTGCCCTCTATGGGGCCATGCTCCTGCAGTCGCGCCGTCACCTGATGTATCTCCTCGGTGGTGGGGGTGCGCATCCCCTGGCGGTACAGCCCCTCCAGGACCGCGATATGCTCCTTGGTGGGTACCCAGCGCGCGTTCGCCAGCGCCGCGACCGCCGCCGAGTTGGGGGATATCGATGGGGAGAGCGGCACCGACGTACGGGGAGGGGAAAGGGAGAGGCCGGTGGTGGCATCGTCGTGGTGCTCGATGCTCCCCATGACTAGCTAGGAAAGTATGAGTTTTCTTTGCGCTTGGGGTTTTGCGTTTGTGTGCTCTTGTGGTCGGGCGGGGGTGTTGGGGGTTTTATAGGCGCGTCGGGGGGTGAGGAGAGGACTGGAGGGGAGAGGCTGGTCGTTGTCGCCGCGCGGTCAAAAGCTTTGGATGGACCCGTGGGGCGAGCAAAGGCACGGCAGGGTGGCGACACTTGTGTGTGAGCTATTTGCCGTGTACCGCGTGTGTGATCACGATAAAAAACTATGCATAAACAAACATACGGGTTGGTGCCTATACCGAAAATAACTTTGTACCAAGTATAGCATGTAAACGCGCATGGCCAGTTATGCTTCCTCTTGATCTATTCGACTATTTAGTAATTCACGCGATCAACGGTTTTCATTTTTTTCTCCTCCAAAAGCACAATCATCTAAATAGAAATACACGTGAGTTTTTGTGTTTCAGAAGGAAAAGTACAAATGAAAAATGATAATATTAGTTGTTACCCGTGTCATGGTCGATCAAGTGCATACATAGTTGTATGTACACTTGTATGTACACCAGGATACACCATACCATCGTTATTCTCTGATACCATTTGACTGAAAAATAACTTCGTCACAAGTATAGCATGTAAATGTCATATGGCTAGTTGTGCTCCCTTTAGTTCTATTATTTTAGAAAGTGTAAGAAATCACCCGGTCAAGCGGTTTCTATTTTTATTTTTTCCCTAAAAACACAAAAATGCTTCTCGATTCTTGTATCTGCAAAATACGCATGAGTTTGTTCATGTTTTTCATTAAAAAAATCAAGAAAACCCAAACTAGTAGCTGGTACTTATACGGACCCCGTGCAGAAACAGATGTACATAGAGTACAATACACCGATAATGTTTTTGGTACCATATTACTCGACAATAACTTGGTTCCAAGTATAGCATGTAAATGGTGCACGGTCAGCTTTGCTCTTTATCGATCCATTGACAGCTCAAGCGGTTTTCTGTTTCTTGCTAAAAATAAAATGAAATTAATCACATTCCTTTTTCTTTGGAAATAAAACCTTGCCATTGTTACCATGTCCATTTCCAAAAGCTAAACATAAATTGCATTGACTGCAAATCCAGGGTGGATGATTCAAAGATTTTATAATTAGGGCCCTGTAACATTAGGAGTATAGAACTCCATCTTGTGGATGTAGAAAATGTGAGAATTATATGGGCTAGGCCCATTAAATAAATCATATAATTTCTGAAATAAATCATAGAGACCCAATTGGCCCATTCATGCGTGACACTAGGTGTGAAACTTTAGTCCCACACCCTTTAGTGGAGGGTGAGTTAGACCAATATAAAAGTTTCATCTTCTATACATCACTAGAAACTTGAGAAGGGGGCACGCTCCACCTCTGACGCTCAGCTTGCCTCATGCAAACATGTGTGTCATGTTTCGTGAACAAGTCGAGCCATGCTAGGACCTATGCAGTTTATATTTTTTTAGCATGATAGAAGTTGGAATGGATGAAACTAAGTGATCATCGTCTAAAGTCTATATTAAGATCGCCCCTAGCCTAGAAAAATACACACCACACATAATCGCCCATTACATTCTAGAGTTGGCACTGCCTCTAGATAATTCCCATCCTGCTTCTCGACATGCACATTGAGAAAGAGCTAGCATACCTCCGGAACCATCTCCCTCGGGAGGATCCAGGGGGTTTGATCAGACCTTGACAAAGTCTCGCATAGGTAGATTGTGTCGTGTAGCTTCTCAACGCACTGCATTGCCGAAGAAATTCATGCAATGTATTTTGGTTCCTTGGCACTTGCGTAACTGTCTCTCGTAGAAGAAAGAACTGAATATATGCTATGAAGTTCAGGTCTCCCTGTACAATGGACTCCCATCTGTTATCAGTCATCGCTTCCATCATCGTGTGCCTGTTTTGTGTTCGTATTGGGACCATAGGTAGAAGCGTTGGTGTCACGTCCGCAACCGATAACCCGTTGAGCCAACGATCATGCCAGAAAAACACCCTACTTCCCTCCCCGCTGTGATCGTAACCAAGTTGTTGAATACCTCCCTCACGTCATTCTCCACCATGACTACCAAACCTTGCCAAGACGTCTCTGAATCTATTCATCTTAGCCATTCCCATCAGACCCGGAGAGATAGGGCTTGAAGCTACAAGTTCTTAACTTCCAGTCCTCTGTATGCTATGAGGCGACAGATCGAGTTCCATGCCATGAGGCACAGCCCTCCATTGCACTTTTCCTTACGCGCCCAGAAGAAGGATCTTAACCATCCATTAATATCGTCGAATGCCCATTGTGGCCCATCCATTATCAGTAGATGGTGAATAGGTCTTACCGCCAGTACCGATTTGACCAAGGTTAGTGTCGCGGGATATCTGCGGCCACCTTTGGGACCAGGAGGCCCCTTGCTGGTTCGGCAGGGGGACATCACGTTGCACAAACAGCAGACCAGCGCACGGCACCACGGCGGGGAGCACACAAGCAATATACCTAGGTTTGGGCGCCGCAAGGCGTATGACCCTACTCCTACTTTGGTGGATTGATGGTGGAATGGTGGTGGTGGGGCATAGTACACTCGCCCGGCAAGGGTTGCCTTAGGGCAGTCGTGACTACGCGCGTACGGTGGTGTGGATTTCTCTATTTTCCAACCCTTTCTACGGTTGCCATGGGCCTGCTTTCATAGATCAAGGGGCGACCACAGTGGCAAAGTAGTCATTATGCACTAACATGATAGCAAACAGTGCTATCATACCTAACTCTGCGGGCTGACAGGGTGCATTAAATGCCTCGCTTAGTGTCACTTCAATGGCTGCCCGGCAAGGCTTACCGGGTTATAACGCCAGCTCCACGCCTGTCTTCTTGACACGTTGCAGGACGAGTGCCATCTGCGGGTTCTTCTTGTAGGAACTAGTTGCCATGTGGCTAATGGCTTCCACTTAATCATCTTTCGGCTTGACACCGCATTGATTGACGACGTGGGTCATGCTTGAGTGCTTGATGAGGCGGTTTGGCCTCTGTGAGCCCTCGATAGGCCCTGTCGGGGTGTTTCTGCTATCTGCTATCGGGGGTGGCCACGCCCCTTGCCAGGCTCGCCTGCCCGGCAAGGGAGGCCCTTCTCTTGGTGATGTCTTGCTCCTTTGGCTTGGCCTTGGTCTCTCTGGTCTGAGCTGGTACTCTGAATCTCTTAGTTTCTTATACTCTGACTTGGGCTGGTGCTTCAATCTTGTTCTTGCGCCTGTGCACAGTGTGGGCAACAGACCCAGGGTTTGTTGCACCGACAGAAGCCCCTGGGCCTGCCCCAATCGCGTTGTTGAGTGTCATCGGGGTATGGCCTAATAAGTGCACAGGCGGGGTTGCTAAAGAGGCCACTCTCTTGAGGTCATGTTTCTGCTTCTTCACGAGTCTTGAATCCTGGCCAATTTCCAGTTTCCCTGCACGCTACGTAAAGCCAACAGTGGTGGGGCCGCTCCAGTAATGGCCCAGGGATGACTTTAACTCAGTGTAGAAACTGCCAATTTACTCTTCCCACCACGCCCTTATCCTTAGCCACGTATGCGGCATGCATCGCGCGGGGTAGGTAATGGATGCTCGTTGCGTGGGAGAGCATTATGGTGAGGTCTCGTCCGTCTTGAATTGGTGGATGAGCGGTGGCCGCCCGTTGATGGAGCAGTTCTCCTCCTTGCCCTGCCTATAAAAGGGAGGAGTGGAGGAGGGCAAGGCCATCCACCTTTAAAGTCCTCCTCTCATGTCTTCCGCCTTTGCTGGTTATGTCGAAGAAGAGACCCTGGGGCCAGCCCCGGGCTCCAGCTTGAAGTTCTCCTGGTTTTAAAAGAGAGACTCGGGCAGCGTGGAGACAATGCCAGAGATGGCGACTCTGGCGTGCCTTCCGCCGGGCCGCCCGTAATTTCGGCTCCAGTGGGCGGGGATGCGAACGAGACCGCACTGAAGCTCGGGGTGAGCCATGTGTCTGGTAGTCGATTGCTCCCTATTTTACTTACCTTCACCGCGCCCGAGAGGAGCTATATGGGGGACTCGCTGCAAGTAGGGGCAAACCCAACTCTTCCTGGGTGTTGCCCTCTCGCTATGTGGGGGAGCTTTTCTCTTCGCACGCGTCTCTGGGACGTGAAGTGTCTTCTAACTCCAGGGCTACTAGGGACGACCATGCTCTCTAGAGAATTGCTCGGAGAGCATGGTATCTGAGCCCCTTGCCGCAAAAGGGGCTTCGGATGATGGTGGCGTCGAGGGCAGCGGCAACCCACGACGCGTCAAGAACGGGGGTGACCGTTCCGACGAGTAATGATTGTCGGTGACTCCGCAGCTCCTGCTTGAATCTTTCGGCAACGCCACCATCCGTCCCTGCCCCCTGGTTCCTTCTTCCTAGCTGGGAGATGGCCCCATCCTGATCCTGGGGAGGCATCGGGTCCAGTAGTGCCCCCTCTCCAGCCTCTTCGACCTCGTCATGTAGGAGATGCACAGGGGCAAAGGCATCATGGGGCACCTATCTTTCTTCAATCTTAAACTTGTAGGCAAATGCCAAATTCTAAGTCAAATAATGTAATCCATCGAGTCCATCTTTGTGTTCTGTAATGCTTGTGCTTGTATCAGCGTATGAATGAAAAAGATAGACTTTGCCAGGAACCCATGCATGTGTACGTCCATGCAGAGGTGGGATGCCTCTTTATTGTAATAAAATGAGTTTTCCTGGCAAGCTACCTTGCCGGTACCCTCTTCATCTGCCAGAAAACTACATCTATCGGGCAATAGCCAGAGGGGCCAGCCCCCCCCCCCCCCAACTCCCTTTAATCGAAGGCCACTACAACCTTCCCGCTCGAAGCAACGTACGAGTCTGGGATGGGAGCACCTAAGTTTCAAAAGAGTGTGGCGAGGGTTCCTTACGCACAAGTTATAGCTTATAGAACACTAAAGAACAGGAGTTTAAACTTATCTATTTGGCTTGCCGGGGATTGCGGTGCCGGGCAATCTTCTCAACTCCTTGTCGAAACCAAGTCCACGGCAGGAACCTGCAACTTCATGCAGATGAGAAAGAATGGAGGATGCAATCCTATCTATATGCATATGCAAATGCCCGTAAAATGCTTATGCAGTGATCTTGGTGTGATGGTGCATGCATGCAATCTTAGTTGGGAGCTCCCTATAGCACTTCTTTATTTTCTCTTGCACGGGGTCATCGCCCCAGCTCTATACAAGGGGTTACATGCAGCTGAGGTATGGTTTGTACAGATGGGTGGCTACCGGGCAGGGCCCGACAGCCGTGCCTTACAGGTAGTACTTGCGGAGATGCTCAATATTCCATGAGTTTTGCAACTGAGTGCCATCTCCGGTCTCCAGACGGACTGTGCCAGGTCTGGTGACTCGTACCACCCGGTAAGGACCTTCCCACTTTGGTGACAACTTGTTTTCACCCTTTGTGGACTAAATGCACCTAAGGACAACGTCACCTTCCCCAAAACACTAGACACCAACCCTGCGGCGGTGATAGCGACGCAGGGCTTGCTGGTAGCGTGCACCATGCATAGCGGCCCGGAGACAGTTCTCTTCGAGTAGCACAACATCGTCACGTGAGTGCTCTACTTGCGCTACTTCAGCGTAGGTAAGCAATCGAGGAGACCCGTAAATGAGTTCAGTGGGGATAACTGCTTCTGTCCCTTCGACCAGGGAGAAGGGAGTCTGCCCGGTAGCTTGGTTTGGTGTTGTTCTAAGGCACCAGAGAACTACCAGCAGCTCCTCGATCCACCACCTGTCGTGCTTCTGCAGCGTATCGAAAGTTCTTGTATTGAGTCCACGCAGCACTTTAGCATTTGCCCCCTCAGCTTGCCCATTGCTCTGGGGGTGTGCCACGGAAGCAAATGAGATCTTGCATCTGAGGGTATGAACATATTGCATGAAGGTGTGGCTCGTGAACTGGGTGCCATTATCGGTGATGATCCTTACCAGAACTCCAAAATGACACACCAATTCTTTCAAGAACTTGATAGCTGACTGAGCAGTCACCTTTCTCACGGCAGTCACTTCCGGCCACTTTGTAAACCTGACGATGGCAACGAACAAGCATTCAAAGCCCCCGATTGCGCGGGGGAAGGGGCCGAGGATATCGAGCCCCCAGACTGAAAATGGCCATGAGAGAGGGATTGTTTGAAGAGCTTGAGCAGGCAGATGTATTTTCTTGGAATGGAACTGACAGGCTTCACATGTCATGACGAGCTCAACTGCATCTTGGAGGGTTGTGGGTGTAACACCCCAGATGTAAAACTTCCTTATATGGCAATATATATTTACCATTTGGCCCTATCCTTTCCTTGGGGATTTATCTTTCATTAATACTTTGTCATCTTAAAGCATTGTCATGTCATCATATGCATCATGGCCTCATCATATTGCATTCAAGCATTGTGGTTCTTACATGGAATAGTGTTGCTTTGATCCGTGTGTGATCCACGCTTGATCACTTCCAAGTTTCACCACCTCCCCTTCTCTCTTTTTCCCTTTCTTTTTGTTTTGCAAAGTGCCATCTTGCCTCCTCCTTTAATGTTCATCTTCTCCCAACAAATCTTGCACCTTGTCCTAAACATCTTTGCCAAATTTCACCCTATTTGAAGATGAGTTGGTCAGGTTCAAAAATGTCTCAAGTTTGAAGCCAATTCGAACTTGCTATATTTTTCTACCTCTAAAAATGTCCAACTCAATTTTGTAAAATAGGGCATAATTCCATAAGCTTGAGGATATTTTTATATCTATCCAACTCCTCTCCTAGCCCCCTGGCCTTTTTCTTTTATTGCAGTTGTTTATTTCAATAAACAGAATTTGAAAAGAAATGGAAAAGGGGCTTACCTCTCCGCCTGCACCCCGCAGCCCACCTAGGAGCCGCAGAGGCATCAGCTTCCAGCGGCCCAGCTCCAGCCTCCCGCAGCCTGCGAGCGACAGTCGTCGTCGACCTCCTATACGGCAGGCCATCCAGAGGAGCCAAGTCGGCATGCTCGATGATTTGACGGCCGGAGCTCATCCCTAGCCCCTATAAAACATGTGCAAACCCTACCCCGGCCTCTCCTCTATCCATTCAGAGCCTCTCCTTCCTCCGCCGCCGCCTAGGTAAGTCTCCACACCCACGCCTTCGCTGCGGCCACCATGACCCGAGCGAGTAAGAGCTCGAGCTCGGGGTAGCTTCCTCGCCGCACCTCCGATCCTCCGGCCACCGTAGAGAGATCCCCTAAGACCCAATACTTCAACTACGAGCATGCACGCGTCGCCACGGCCTCTGGATTGACTACCCCGACCCGTCTTCTTCTCGGACCTGAAGACCGGCAAGTCCCACGCGTCGTTGCGCCATCTTCGTCATCTCCTCGGCCACAACTTCATATCCAGTGGACACTAGGTGAGCCATGCCCCCTTCCTGCCCCTAATTGCCATCTTCCTTGTCCAGTAGGGGGTCGTTCTGTCCGTGCGAATAATGTGCTCTCGGTGCTCCAGCAAGCCATGTTTTAATTTTGTGTATATTTTTTCGGGCCATGCATCGCTCGTCGCGCCCCTCCTTGCTCACCACGTCTTGCTGCACCCTTACACGCGCCGCAGCTCGACCGCCGCCACTAGCTGCTCCCCACCGGCGCCGTCTTTGCCGTCGTCCTCGCTTCCATGCACAAGGAGCTCAAGCTCTGATGACCCACAAGTGTAAGGGATCTATCGTAGTCCTTTCGATAAGTAAGAGTGTCGAACCCAATGAGGAGCAGAAGGAAATGATAGGCAGTTTTCAGTGAGGTATTTTCTGCAAGCACTGAAATTATAGGTAACATATAGTTTTGTGATAAGGTAATTGGTAACAAGTGACAAAAGGTAAAAGTAAATAAGGTGCAGCAAGGTAGCCCAATCCTTTTTGTAGCAAAGGACAAGCCTGGACAAACTCTTATATAAAGTAAAGCGCTCCTGAGGACACATGGGAATTATCATCAAGCTAGTTTTCATCACGATCGTCTAATTCGCGCTCGGTACTTTGATAATTTGGTATGTGTGTGGACCGGTGCTTGGTTGTTGTCCTTACTTGGACAAGCCTCCCACTTAAGATTAACCTCTAATGCAAGCATCCACAACTACAAAATAAGTATTAAGGTAAACCTAACCATAGCCTGAAACATATGGATCCAAATCAGCCCCTTACGAAGCAACACATAAACTAGGGTTTAAGCTTCTGTCATTCTAGCAACCCATCATCTACTTATTACTTCCCAATGCCTTCCTCTAGGCCCAAATAATGGTGAAGTGTCATGTAGTCGATGTTCACATGACACCACTAGAGGAGAGACAACATACATCTCATCAAAATATCGAACGAAGACCAAATTCACATGACTACTAATAGCAAGACTTCTCCCATGTCCTCAAGAACCAAAGTAACTACTCACAAGACATAATATTGTTCATGATCAGAGGAGTATTAATATGCATAATGGATCTGAACATATGATCTTCCACCAAATAAACCAATTAGTGTCAACTACAAGGAGTAATCAACACTACTAGCAACCCACAGGTATCAATCTGAGGTTTGGGTACAAAGATTGGATACAAGAGATGAACTAGGGTTTCAGAGGAGATGGTGTTGGTGAAGATGTTGATGAAGATAGCCCTCCCCAAGATGGGAGAGTTGTTGGTGATGACGGCGGTGACGATTTCCCCTCTCGGAGAGAAGTATCCCCGGCAGAACAGCTTTGCCGGAGCCCTAGATTGGTTTCCGCCTCGGTTCCGCCTCGAGACGGTGGCGTCTGGTCCCAAAGCCTCCTTCTGATTTTTTTTTCCAGGTCAAAACACCTCATATAGGAGAAGATTGGCATCGGGGGCCTTCTGGCTGGCCCATGAGGCAGGGGGCGCGCCCGGGGAAGGGGGTGTGCCCCCCACCCTCGTGGAGAGCCGGTGGCCCCCCTCGTGGACTCATTTCGCCAGATATTTTTTATATTTTCCGAAGAAAAGTTCTGTTGAGTTTCGGGGCTTTTGGAGTTGTGCAGAATAGGTTTCCAGAGTTTGCTCCTTTTCCAGCCCAGAATTCCAGCTGCCAGCATTCTCCTGCTTCATGTAAACCTTGTAAAATAAGAGAGAAAAGGCATAAGTATTGTGACAAAACATGTAAGAACAGCCCATAATGCGATAAATATCAACATATAAGCATGATGCAAAATGGACGTATCAACTCCCCCAAGCTTAGACCTCGCTTGTCCTCAAGCGATGGCCGATATCGAAAAATATGTCCACATGTTTAGAGATAGAGGTGTCGATAAAAACAAAATACGGACATGAGGGCATCATGATCATTCTCATAACAACAACTTATATAAATATAGTCATATGATTCTTACACTGACGTAACAATTCATCCACAATATCAAGTATAAATCATAAACTTCATTGGAAACTAACAAACTTTGGTCTCGGTCATTGAAGCAATTGCAATTTATCGTAATATCGGAAAAAGTCAATATAAGCGCTTTTCAGCAAGCCTACATACTCAACTATCATATAGTCTTTCACAATTGCTCACACTCACGCAATACTTATGTTTATGGAGTTTTAATCGGACACACAGAAAGATAGGGGCTTATGGTGTTGCCTCCCAACCTTTTACCTCAAGGGTAATGTCAACAGTAATAGATCATGAAAACTTACATCCAAGTGGGTATATATATTAGGATCTTTCCAATACAATGTGCTTGCCAAAGGATAAAATGTAAAAAGGAAGGATGGATTTCACCTTGACACTTATAAGACAGGAATAATAGATAGGCCCTTCGCAGAGGGAAGCTGAGGTTGTCATGTGTTTTTATGGTTGGATGCTGATGTCTACTACACAACCTTCTTCTTGTAGACGTTGTTGGGCCTCCAAGTGCAGAGGTTTGTAGGACAGTAGCAAATTTCCCTCAAGTGGATGACCTAAGGTTTACCAATCCGTGGGAGGCGTAGGATGAAGATGGTCTCTCTCAAACAACCCTGCAACCAAATAACAAAGAGTCTCTTGTGTCCCCAACACACCCAATACAATGGTAAATTGTATAGGTGCACTAGTTCGGCGAAGAGATGGTGATACAAGTGCAATATGGATGGTAGATAAAGTTTTTGTAAACTGAAAATATAAAAACATCAAGGTAGCAAGTGGTAAAAGTGAGCATAAACGGTGTTGCAATGATAGGAAACAAGGCCTAGGGTTCATACTTTCACTAGTGCAAGTTCTCTCAACAAGGATAACATATATGGATCATATTACTAGCCATCAACATGCAACAAAGAGTCACTCCAGAGTAACTAATAGCGGAGAACAAACGAAGAGATTATGGTAGGGTACGAAACCACCTCAAAGTTATTATTTCTGATCGATCTATTCAAGAGTCCGTAGTAACGTTCAATCTATCATAGAGTTCGTACTGGAATAACACCTTAAGACACAAATCAACCAAAACCCTAATGTCACCAAGATACTCCATTGTCACCTCAAGTATCCGTGGGTATGATTATACGATATGCATCACACAATCTCAGAAACATCAATTCAACCAACACATAGAACTTCAAAAAGTGCCCCAAAGTTTCTACCGGAAAGTCAAGACGAAAACGTGTGCCAACACCTATGCATAGATTCCCAAGGTCACGGAACCCGCAAGTTGATCACCAAAATATACATCAAGTGGATCACATGATATCCCATTGTCACCACAGATAAGCACGTGCAAGACATACATCAAATGTTCTCAAATCCTTAAAGACTCAATCCGATAAGATAACTTCAAAGGGAAAACTCAATCCATTACAAGAGAGTAGAGGGGGAGAAGCATCATAAGATCCAACTAGAATAGCAAAGCTCGCGATACATCAAGAACGTGCCATCTCAAGAACACGAGAGTAAGAGATCAAACACATAGCTACAGATACATACCCTCAACCCCGAGGGTGGACTACTCCCTCCTCGTCATGGAGAGCGCCGGGATGATGAAGATAGCCACCGGAGAGGGATTCCCCCCCTCCGGCAGGGTGCCAGAACGGGTCTAGATTGGTTTTCGGTGGCTACAGAGGCTTTCGGCAGCGGAACTCCCGATCTAGGTCAATTTCCGAAGGTTTCAGCATTTATATGATTTTTTGGCATAGGGCACATGTCAGGGGGGCTTCTAGGCTGTCCTCGAGATAGGAGGACGCGCCCCCCTACCCAGGGCGTGCCCCCCACCCTCGAGGGTAGCCCATGGCTCTCCTGGCCCAACTCTTTTTCTTTGGGGGCTTCTTTTGGTCCAGAAAAAATCATAAAAAATTGGCTCGTCAATTGGACTCCGTTTGATATTCCTTTTCTGTAAAACCCTAAAACAGGAGAACAGCAGAAATTGGCACTGGGCTCTGGGTTAATATATTAGTCCCAAAAATCATATAAAAGTGTATAATAAAGCCCATAAGACATCCTAGAAGGATAATATAGTAGCATGGAACAATCAAAAATTATAGATACGTTGGAGACGTATCGGATGCACAAAGTCTTAGCAGAGAAGAACTTCGCTTTATATTGCCACTTGTGATAAGGACCTTTATTATGCAGTCCGTCGCTTTTATTACTTCCATATCACAAGATCGTATAAAGCTAATTTCTCCCACACCAATAAATCATACATATTTTAGTGAGTTTGCAACATGATAACTTACTTGGAAGGATCTTTCTCAATCCATGGGTAGGTATGATGGACTCTCAGGGAAAAACTGGGTTTTAGGATATATGGAAGCACAAGTAGTATCTCTACTTAGTGTGAGGAGTTTTGGCTAGCATGAGGGGGAAAGGCAAGCTCAACATGTTGGATGATCCATGACAATATACTTTATTTTGGATATAAGAAGACATAACTCATTATGTTGTCTTCCTTGTCCAACATCAACTCTTTAGCATGTCATACTTTAATGAGTGCTCATAATCATAAAAAATGTCCAAGATAGTATATTTGTATGTATAGCCTCTCTTCTTTTATTACTTCCTGTTAATTGCAACGATGACCAAAACTATGTTTGTCAACTCCCAACAACTTTTATTTATCATACTCTTGTATATGAAGTCATTACTTCCCATAAGATCGATATGATCTCTTTGATACTCTTTATGTTTTCTTTCTTTTTATCATGACCTAAGCGAGGAAATCAAGCCCTTGACTCAACACTAATCTTTATTATATAACTCACGGACTCGATTACAAAGGGTAAGGCTCACAATGCAAAAGCTCACAACTAGATCATGCTAACTTTATTCTCCTAGATCAAGATACTACCAAAAGGATCGAACTAAGTAAAACGGTAAAGATAGGAGTGATGGTGATATGATACCGGGGTCACTCCCCAAGCTTGGCAGTTGCCAAGGGGAGTGCCCATACCCATATGATTATGTCTCCTTCTTCGGGGGTGGTGATGATGGAGTTGAAAGTAGTGGCGGCGGATCCTCATATATCGAGCGTAGGAGATTCTCCATCTTGCGGATAATACCTTTGAGTGCAGCTATGTAATCCTTCAACAAAATATTTTCACTTGTGAGATGCTTGTTTCGAATCTGAGCTAACTCAATCATCCTAAAAGCTTATATCTCATTTGAGGTAAATAGATTAGGAAGGCATTTAGAGGTGTCTTCTTCTCTCGATGCCGGAGCCGGATCTTCCACCTCCATCTTGATCTTCTTCTCCTTGTGGATCTCCTCGGGTCCTTCCCTCTTCAGATCTATCTTCATTAGCCAAGCATCGTTGCCTTCGTTGTGGAGGAGGGAGACGACATGATGCCTGGCTTCGCAAACCCTAGCAGAAAACAGCTCGAAACAAGAACAGAGGATTTTTGCGTGACACAGAGGTCAAAACCTTCGGGGGTATATATAATGAATTTTTACTGACCAAAAGGAGTAACCCACAAGAAAACGGAGTCCGGGGGACATACAGGGTGCCCACGAGGCAGGGGCGCGCCCTGGGAAGGGGGGCGCGCCCTCCACCCTCGTGGATGCCTCGTGTCCCCTCCGGACTACTTCTTATTTTTCTAAATAATCCAAAACGGAGAAAATTTTCCTTTAGAACTGTTTTGGAGTCGGTTTACTTACCGTATCACATACCTCTTCCTTTTCGGAGGCTGAACCGTTCTGGAAAGTGTCCCTTATGTATTCCTCCGGGGTTACGGTTTCAGTAATATTGGTTTCAACATTTATAGGATTACCTAAGATATAATGTTTAATTCTTTGGCCGTTCACCACCTTCGGATTTGTGCCTTCGAATTTGTTGATTTTTATGGCGCCGGAACGATAGACCTCCTCGATAACGTAAGGTCCTTCCCACTTGGAGAGAAGTTTTCCTGCAAAAAATCTTAAACGAGAGTTGTATAGCAAGACATAATCACCTACGTTAAACTAACGCTTTTGTATCCTTTTGTCATGCCATCTTTTAACTTTTTCTTTAAACAACTTGGCATTCTCGTAGGCCTGGGTCTCCATTCATCGCGACAACTAATGTCAAATAACCTCTTATCACCAGCAAGTTTGAAATCATAATTGAGCTCTTTGACAGCCCAATATGCCTTATGTTCTAGCTCAAGAGGTAAGTGACAAGCTTTTCCATATACCATCTTATATGGAGACATGCCCATAGGATTTTTGTATGCAGTTCTATAGGCCCATAATGCATCATCAAGTTTCTTGGACCAATTCTTCCTAGACCTATTAACTGTCTTTTGAAAAATTAATTTCAACTCCCTATTACTTAGTTCTACTTGACCGCTAGTCTGTGGGTAATAGGGGGATGCAATTCTATGGTTGACATCATACTTAGCAAGCATCTTCCGGAAAGCACCATGAATAAAGTGTGAACCACCATCAGTCATTAGATATCTAGGGACTCCAAACCTCGTAAATATAACTTCTTTAAGCATCTTAATATAGGTGTTGTGATCAGCACTACTAGTTGGAATAGCTTCTACCCATTTAGTAACGTAATCAACAGCAACTAGAATGTGTGTGTACCCATTAGAGGCAGGAAACGGTCCCATATAATCAAAGCCCCAAACATCAAATGGTTCAATAACAAGCGAGTAATTCATAGGCATTTCTTGACGTCTACTGATATTACCAATTCTTTGACATTCATCACAAGATAAGACAAACTTATGGACATCCTTGAAGAGAGTGGGCCAATAAAAACCGGATTGCAATACCTTGTGTGCAGTTCTATCTCCCGCATGGTGTTCTCCATAAGCTTCGGAGTGGCACTTGCGTAGGATCTGTTCCTGCTCATGCTCAGGTACACAGCGTCTAATAATACCATCTACTCCTTCTTTATAAAGGTGTGGGTCATCCTAGAAGTAATGTCTCAAATCATAGAAGAATTTTTTTCGTTTGCTGGTATGTGAAGCTAGGAGGTATAAACTTAGCAACAATATAATTAGCATAATCAGCATACAATGGAGCAGTACGAGAAGTATTTATGAGAGCTAGTTGTTCATCAGGGAAGCTATCATTAATAGGTTGTGGGTCATCAAGTATATTTTCTAACCTAGACAAGTTATCTGCAACGGGGTTCTCAGCTCCTTTTCTATCAATAATATGCAAGTCAAATTCTTGCAGCAAGAGAACCCATCTAATAAGTCTAGGTTTAGCATCTTTCTTTTCCATAAGGTATTTGACAGCAGCATGATCAGTGTGAATAGTTACTTTAGAATCAACAATATATGGCCTAAACTTATCACAAGCAAATACAACTGCTAAAAATTCATTTTCAGTGGTGGCATAATTTCTTTGGGCACTATCTAGAGTTTTACTAGCATACTGGATAACATTCAATTTCCTATCAACTATTTGCCCTAGAACAGCTCCTGGAGCATAATCACTAGCATCGCACATAATCTCAAAGCGTAAATTCCAGTCAGGAGGCTGGACAATAGGTGCATAGATCAATGCTTTCTTAAGTATTTCAAATGCTTCTAGACAATCATCATCAAAGACAAAAGGAATATCTTTTTGTAAGAGATTAGTCAGAGGCCTGGAGATTTTAGAAAAGTCCTTTATGAACCTCCTATAAAACCCGGCATGACTAAGGAAACTTCGTATACCTTTGATGTCCTTAGGGTATGGCATCTTTTCAATAGCATCAACTTTAGCTTTGTCAACTTCAATACCTCTTTCAGATATTTTATGTCCCAAGACAATGCCTTCATTAACCATAAAGTGGCACTTCTCCCAATTCAAGACAAGATTAATGTCTTCACATCTCTACAAAACTCGATCAAGGTTGCTTAAGCAATCATCAAAAGAAGTTTCGTAAACGGAAAAATCTTCCATGAAAACCTCAACAATCTTTTCACAAAAATCAGAGAATATAGCCATCATGCATCTTTGAAAGGTAGCAGGTGCATTACATAAACCAAAAGGCATACGTTTATAAGCAAAGGTACCGAAAGGACAAGTAAAAGTGGTATTTTCTTGATGCCCTTTTGACACAAGTATTTGAGAAAAACCAGAATAACCATCTAGAAAGCAGAAATGAGTATGTTTGGATAATCTTTCTAGCATTTGATCGATAAAAGGCAAGGGGCAATGATCTTTCTTAGTAGCTTTATTTAACTTACGGAAATCAATTACCATCCTATAGCCTATAACTATTCTCTGCGAGATCAATTCATCTTTATCATTGGGAACAACAGTCATACCTCCCTTCTTGGGGACACAATGGACAGGACTTACCCACTGGCAATCAGCAACTGGATAGATTATACCTGCCTCTAGGAGCTTTAGTATTTCCTTCCTTACCACTTCTTTCATCTTAGGATTTAATCGTCGTTGATGATCAATAACTGGTTTAGCATTTTCTTCCAATTTAATCTTGTGATGGCATATAGTGGGACTAATGCCCTTAAGATCATCCAGAGTATATCCAATAGCAGCTCGGTGCTTCTTTAGAGTTTTCAATAACTTTTCTTCTTCCTGCTCTGAAAGGTTAGCACTAATAATAACAGGATATATCTTCTTTTCATCAAGATAAACATATTTAAGATTATGAGGTAAAGGTTTAAGTTCAAACATGGGATCACCCTTGGGTGGAGGAGGATCCCCTAGGATTTCAATAGGCAAGTTGTTTTTCAATATGGGTCCCTGTGTAAGAAATATTTCATCTATCTCCCTTCTCTCATTCATATGCATATCACTTTCATGGTCTAGCAAGTATTGTTCTAAAGGATCATTAGGTGGCACGGCAACAGAAGCAAGACCAATAATTTCATCCTTACTGGGTGGTGCCTTTTCAAGGGGTTGTCTATGGAATTTAGCAAAGTTAAAATCATGAGACATATCCCCTAATCCAACAGTGACAATATCTTTCACGCAATCTATCTTGGCATTAACAGTATTTAAAAAGGGTCTGCCAAATATAATGGGACGGAATTCATCCTATGGGGAACTAAGAAGAAGGAAATCAGTAGGGTATTTAACTTTTCCACACAAGACTTCAATATCTCTAACAATCCCAGCTGGTGAAATAGTGTCTCTATTAGCAAGCTTAATAGTAACATCAATCCCTTCTAACTCAACAGGTGCAATATCATGCATAATTTCGTTATACAAATCAAGAGGGATGATACTCGCACTAGCACCTACGTCACATAAACCATGATAGCAATGATCTCCTATCTTAACAGAGATAACAGGCAAGCCTACAACCGGTCTATGTCTATTCCTAGCATTGGGTTTGGCTATTCTAGCAGACTCTTCTTGGAGGTAAATAACATGTCCATCTAAATCTTCTACCAAGAGATCTTTAACCATAGCAACACTAGGTTCAACTTTAATTTGCTCAGGGGGTATAGGTGTTCTAGTATTACTCTTACTAACTACAGTTGAAGCTTGAACATGATCCTTTATCCTAACAGGGAAAGGGGGTTTCTCAATATAAGCGGTAGGTATAACAGGATCAACATTATAAGTGATAGTCTTTTCTTCAACTTTAATAGGTTCAACTACTTTTACTTCAATAGGGGGATGGTATTTAAACCACTTCTCCTTGGGGAGATCAACATGAGTAGCAAAAGATTCACAGAAAGAAGCTACTATCTCAGAGTCAAGTCCATATTTAGTGCTAAACTCACAGAAAACATCGTATCCATAAAAGCTTTAACACAATCAAACTTAGGGGTCATACCTGAATCCTTACCTTCATCGAGATCCCAATCTTCAGAGTTGCATTTAATTATTTCCAATAAATCCCATTTGAATTCAATAGTGTTCATCATAAAAGAACCAGAACAAGAAGTATCGAGCATGGAGCGATTATTAAGAGAAAGTCGAGCATAAAAATTTTGAATGATCATTTCTCTTGAGAGTTCATGATTGGGGCATGAATATAACATTGACTTAAGCCTCCCCCAAGCTTGAGCGATGCTTTCTCCTTCGCGAGGCCAGAAATTATAAATATAATTACGATCATGATGAACCTGGTGCATAGGGTAGAACTTCTGATGAAATTCCAACTTCAGACGATTATAGTTCCATGATCCCATATCATCGCATAGCCTAAACCATTTCAATGCATCTCCCTTCAAAGATAAAGGGAAGACCTTCTTCTTGATAACATCCTCGGGCATACTTGCAAGCTTAAAAAATCCACAAACTTCATCCACATAGATTAGGTGTAAGTCGGGATGCAGTGTTCCGTCTCCTGTAAAGGGAATTTTCAAGCAGTTTCTCTATCATACCCGAAGGAATCTCAAAGCAAACATTTTCAATAGGTGCAGTAGGTTGAGGGGCAACTCTTTGCTCTTCTGTTCGGGGTGAATATACCCCGAACAAGCCCCTCAAAGGATTTTGAGCTATAGTAACAAGTGACAATAAATTTCAGCACACTATATAAATTGTTCCTTACCAAATTCCACTTACCAAAGGCGCTTCACTCTCCGGCAACGGCGCCAGAAAAGAGTCTTGATGACCCACAAGTGTAGGGGATCTATCGTAGTCCTTTCGATAAGTAAGAGTGTCGAACCCAACAACGAGTAGAAGGAAATGATAGGCAGTTTTCAGTAAGGTATTTTCTGCGAGCACTGAAATTATAGGTAACAGATAGTTTTGTGATAAGGTAATTGGTAGCAAGTGACAAAAGGTAAAAGTAAATAAGGTGCAGCAAGGTGGCCCAATCCTTTTTGTAGCAAAGGACAAGCCTGGAAAAACTATTATATAAAGTAAAGCACTCCCGGGGACACATGGGAATTATCATCAAGCTAGTTTTCATCACGATCATCTGATTCGCGCTCGGTACTTTGATAATTTCGTATGTGGGTGGACTGGTGCTTGGGTGTTGTCCTTAATTGGACAAGCCTCCCACTTATGATTAACCTCTAATGCAAGCATTCGCAACTACAAAAGAAGTATTAAGGTAAACCTAACCATAGCCTGAAACATATGGATCCAAATCAGCCCCTTACGAAGCAACGCATAAACTAGGTTTTAAGCTTCTGTCAATCTAGCAACCCATCATCTACTTATTACTTCCCAATGCTTTCCTCTATGCCCAAATAATGGTGAAGTGTCATGTAGTCGACGTTCACATGACACCAGTAGAGGAGAGACGACATATATCTCATCAAAATATCGAACGAAGACCAAATTCACATGACTACTAATAGCAAGACTTCTCCCATGTCCTCAGGAACCAAAGTAACTACTCACAAGACATAATATTGTTCATGATCAGAGGGGTATTAATATGCATAATGGATCTGAACATATGATCTTCCACCAAATAAACCAATTAGCATCAACTACAAGGAGTAATCAACACTATTAGCAACCCACAGGTACCAATCTGAGGTTTGGGTACAAAGATTGGATACAAGAGATGAACTAGGGTTTGAGAGGAGATGGTGCTGGTGAAGATGTTGATGAAGATAGCCCTCCCCAAGATGGGAGAGTTGTTGGTGATGACAGCGGTGACGATTTCCCCCTCCCGGAGGGAAGTATCGCCGGCAGAACAGCTCTGCCAGAGCCCTAGATTGGTTTCCGCCTCGGTTCCGCCTCGAGACGGCGGCATCTGGTCCCGGAAGCCTCCTTCTGATTTTTTCCAGGTCAAAACACCTCATATAGGAGAAGATGGGCATCGAGGGCCTTCCGGCTGGCCCACGAGGCAGGGGGCGCGCCCTGGGAAGGGGGGCGCGCTCCCCACCCTTGTGGACAGCCGGTGGCCCCTCTCATGGACTTCTTTCGCCAGATATTTTTTATATTTTCCGAAATGAAGTTCTGTTGAGTTTCGGGGCTTCTGGAGTTGTGCAGAATAGGTTTCCAGAGTTTGCTCCTTTTTCAGCCCAGAAATACAGCTGCCGGCATTCTCCTTCTTCATGTAAACCTTGTAAAATAAGAGAGAAAACGCATAAGTATTGTGACAAAACATGTAAGAACAACCCATAATGCGATAAATATCAACATATAAGCATGATGCAAAATGGACGTATCAAGCTCCAGGAACATGCACACACACCCCATCCTGTAAACATGTGCGCGCACGTCCAATGGTGTCAGCAGCTGCACACACGCAACTTGCGGCCGCTCCCCACATCTTTTTCCATGCCCCTGCCGGTACTCTGCTGCGGCAGAAGTCGCCGTGCTGCTCGCCGGCGTCGTCGACGGTTTTGTTTTTCGGGTTCAGGTAGTAGTCCCGCCTGGAGTCGAACTCAATTAGCGCCCAACCTTTGTTCTAACCAGAGTCAACCTACTAGCCCTACTGGTCAGTATGCAACACACACACACACACCAGGAGGTCCTGGGTTCGAATCCCCCTCGGGCCAGTGGAAAAATGCCCCAATTTTTGCTTCTGTTCCACTGACACCCGGGGCCCACCTGTTATCCTCTGCATGCACGCACACACTCCCACACCCGGCTCACCACCTCAGCGCCCCCCTGGACCCACAAGTCTGTGTCTGAGTCTAGTCCAGGCTGGGTCGGCGATGCTTATTTCTTTTCTGTTTTGTTTTATTTTTTGAAATATGTTTGCATTTTGATTTGACCATAACTTTTAAACTATGCGTCTGTTTAAAATGATCTTTATATGAAAACTGCTTAGTTTTTAGTGTAGATTATTAATATGCATCTTGCTGCCATGTTAAACACTTTTAAAATGCTGTTTGAATATGTTTTGTAAATAACATGTTGAATTTGGTTTAATTCATAACTAAATAATCGTAGCTCCAAATTTAACAAACTTTATATGTAAATGGGGTGGAAAAATGTGTAGAATAACATGGTGCTATTACTTTGCATGTTTAACAACTCTAACATATCGTTATAATAGATAAGATCCATATATGTCATGTGCTCATGGGATTTTCCGAAATTGTTGTTTGTTTCTTCTGACCCATTTAAAATTGCTTGCATGTTGATGTTGGTCTTGTGATACACTACTTGCCATGCTTAACAACATATTAAACTTGTTGGGTGCTTAGTTAGTTCAAACTAATAAACTACATGTGTGACTATATTGTTCTTGCACTCTTTTGCATGTTGTGTTCACTTAAATGAATTGTGTTCTTGCATTATGCCATGCCACATGTTGCACTCATCATGTTCCTTGTGATGCATCATATCATGTCCATGCTCATATGCATCTTGATTGCATCATGTGTTTTAGCATTGCATGGTGATTGATTTTTGTTCCGGTGTTTGTATGCTTGTGTTGGTTAGAGCCCGGTGACGATTCGGGGTTCGAGGAGCAAGGTTATGATTCCACCGAGAACTTAACAGGCAAGATGACCGTTCCCCGATATCACCTCTACCTTTCTTTTGCTAGTTGTCTTGCTCTTTAGTTATGCCTCGATGCCTATTCTTGTCTGTCAGCCTCCTATGTTGCCATGAAACACTCTAACCGCCTTCCTAGCAAACCATTGATTGGCTAAGTACGCTTTTGCTCAGCCCCTCTTATAGCATTGTTAGTTGCAGGTGAAGTTTGAAGATTGCTCCATGTTTGGACTTGTTTATTGGGATAACACAATATATATCTTAATCAAATTAATGCACATATATATTGGTAATGGGTGGAAGGCTTGGCCTTCTGCTTGGTGTTTTGTTCCACTCATGCCACCTTAGGACCCGATAAACCGGTGTTATGTTCCTGGATTTTTGCGTTCCTAACACGGTTGGGGTTTATGGCCCCCCTTGATAATCCGCGATGCGTAAAGCTTTTCCAGCAAGACCCAACTTTGGTACTACATTTGCCTAACAACTAAAACTTGCATAGGGAGTTATAAACCCGAGTTCTTAATCAACAACCCGGGCCAGTGCTCCTCATGAGTGTTGGTCCAAACTGGGCAGACTGCGGGGCCGCCTTGGGGTAACCCGAGGTATCTGGTATATACCTGTAGGAGGTCCCATCCGGTCGTGGCCTGAGACGAGATACGCGCGGCTACTATCAGGGTGTCGGCACGCCGGGAGGTCTTGCTGGATTAGTTTTACCTTTGTCGAAATATATTGAGCACTGGATTCCGAGAATACTCAGGTCTTCCCAACATGGAGTTGCGACTCCGCGGATCGTGAGCTTATGACAGGCTAAGTTGGGATACCCCTGCAAGGTTATGATCTTTCGAAAGCCGTGCCCGCGGTTATGTGGCACATGGGAATTTGTTAATATCCAGTTGTAGATAACTTGACAGCATATCCTTAAGAATACACTACCTATGTGAGTAACCGTGATGGTCTCTTTTCGAAGGGGTTTTCGAAAAGTGAACATGATGGGGTTATGCATGAACGTGAGTAGCTAGGATCACTTATTGGTCATCTTTGGCGACCATTGGCACTTTTATCATCTCGCTCTGACTCCGTAAGCTAGTTGCTTAGTACTTGCTGCAGCCACTTATTTACCTCTCCACACCTAAAGGCTTTGTTAGTTTTGATACCGGGAATGAGATTGCTGAGTCCTTGTGACTCACAGATTACAACACACACCAGATGCAGGTATAGCTGAGTATGATGCAGGAGATGGTCAACGTCACTGGGAGTTCGATGAAGAGCATAGTCGTATGTATGTGACGTATCCTGACGATCGGTAGTGGTTCCTACTAGGGGCGATCAGGACTTGTGGTTGTGGTATCTTTTCTTGTTTGAATTCGTCCATAGTCGGACCCTGTGTTATTGGATGAATGTATGTTGTTCTATTAATTATGTGATGTGGCGAGTGTAAGCCAACTATTTAACTCTTTCATCCATGTTCATTACATGAGTTGTGCAAATATACCGCGCTTGCGATCATTCCAGAATGCGCTTATGTCTCTAACTCGTGCCTCGACACGTAGGAGATATAGTCGCATCCTGGGCATTACAGTGGGCCAATAGAATCCTTGCCGGAATGCTTTCCCAACTAATGCCCTTGATCCAATGTGGGAGCCGCACATTCCTCTGTGAATCTCGGCCAGCGGTTCCTTTCCATCCTCCCGATAGACGCACTTCAATTTCACACTGTTGGGCATCCTTCTGTATAGAGGGTCATCGACAAACTGATACATACTGGCCCTCCGGACTACTTTTTCAACTTCATCTTGGTCGCCGGGAAGTTCTACGGTTTGGAGGAAGTGGACAATGTGTCTTGCCCAAGCTAGAGCCTATGGGCAGGCAACGAGGACTAGCGGCACCTCCTCTGCTCCGGGAGCACAGCCTCGTTCGCGAGGTCCATTGGTCCGGCTGGAGGGGGTGGTCTGGCAGGCTGTGAGAAGTTGTTTCCGGCAGGGTGTCTGCCGGGAGTGGATGGCTCTGCCGAGAGAGGCTTACCGTAGTCTAACTTTCTCTTTTTTCGGGCCATTATTGCTGGGGATACAGAGGGCTAAGAGAGACAGTGAACAAAATTTCCTGGTCCCACAGGAAGCTTCTGCGCGGCACACTTTGACACGTGATCAGCTATGTTATTTTCTGCACGGGGTGCGTGCTCTGTTTGCAGCCCATCAAAGTGCTCCTTCAATCTCCTCACTTTCCCAATGTATGCCTCCATCAATGGACTTTGGTAATCTTTGTTGACTTGTCTCACCACAAGCTGTGAATCTCCTCGAATGAACAGTTTTTTAATTCCCAATTCTACTACAATTGTGAGCCCAACAAGGAGCCCTTCATACTATGTTGTATTGTTGGTGGCTTCTTCGCAGGCAAAATGCATTTGGACGATGTACTTCAAGTGCTCCCGGGAGGGGGCAACAAGAAGACGCCAGCTCCAGCACCTTGCAGGGAAAAAGCACCATCAAAATACATAATCCACTCTTGGGGGATTCCTTACCGAGGATGACTGTCTTTGGTATTTCCTAATCAGGGGTTGGCGTCCATTCTGCAATAAACTCTGCCAATGTTCTTCTCTGAATAGTTGATTTGCTCTCATACCTCAATCCAAAACTGGATAACACCAAAGCCCACTCCACTATTTTGCCAGTAGCCTCACAGTTTCGGAGTAGCCTTTGCAACGGGAAACGAGTGACAACCGTGATCTCATGGGCTTGGAAGTAGTGGTGCAATTTCCTTGAGGCCATAACAAGACCAAATATCAACTTTTGCACACCAGAGTACCTCGATCTAGCCCCTGCAACATGGAGCTGATGAAGTACACTGGGCGTTGCACCACTTTCTTCCTTGCCGTGTCCTTGGGGTTGCTCTCGTTGCCGTGCTCATTGCTATCCCTTTCCTTTTCTGATTATGTTGTGTTGTGCTTGCTTTATGCATCTCCCACTTCTCGTTGTGCTACCAAGGCTGCACAGACCACTTGGTTGGTTGCCTCCAAGTATAGCAACAATGGCTCTTGGGTTTTGGGAGCAACCAAGGGGGGCACAGAGGAAAGGTAGGCCTTCAACTCTTGCTGGGCCGCATCTGCTTTCTGGGTCCACTTCACAAGCCCTGCCTTCTTCAAAATTTTAAAGAATGGTAGGGCACACTCGGTAGACTTGGAGATGAATCTGGTTAGCGTGGCAATCCATGCTGTTAGGCGCCTCACATCCTTAACTGTCCTTGGTGCTTGGATCTGCTCAATGGCTCTGATCTTGTCGGGGTTGGCTTCGATCCCCCGATGGGACACGAAGAACCCAAGCAGCTTGCCGGAGGGAACACCAAACACACACTTCTCCGGATTGAGCTTCAAATTGACCTTGCGCAAATTAGCAAATGTCTCCTCCAAATCATGGATAAGGGTGGCCTTATCCTTGGTCTTGACCATGATATCATCCATATAAGCTTCTATATTTCTGTGCAACTGTGGTTCAAAACCAATCTAGACTGCCCTTGCAAAAGTTGACCCGGCACTCTTTAATCCGCATGGCATGCCGATAAAGTAGTATGTACCACATGGAGTAATGAACGACGTCTTCTCTTCGTCTTTTTTGGACAAGAAGATCTGATATCCGGAGTATGCATCCAGAAAGGGGAGCAAATCACAACCTGAAGTAGAATCCACAATCTGGTCGATGCGCGGTAAGGGAAATGGATCCTTTGGACAAGCCCTGTTGACATCTATGAAATCAATGGAAAGCCTCCACTTCCCGTTAGCCTTCCTGACTACCACTAGGTTTGCCAACCAAGTAGGGTGCAGTATTCCTCTAACCGAACCAGCTGCCTCCAGTCTCTTGATCTCTTCGGCGATATACTGCTGCCTCTCCAAGGCCTGCTTCTGGACTTTCTGCTTCACAGGTCGGGCGTGTGGGTAGACAACAAGGTGGTGCTCGATTACCTCCCTGGGAACACCGGGGATATTAGATGGTTGCCGGGCAAACACATCTATCTACGCCCGCAGGATGGCAACGAGCGTGCTTTCCTATTTGTCATCAAGTGTGGCGCTGATAGTGAAAGTACCATCAACGCCAGCCAGCCTTGCCGGAACCTTTTTCACTTGGGGTGTAGCAACCTTTGATCTCTTGCTATTAGAGCACTCCAGCACATCGTCAACGGGTGACGTGCACTCGGAGGGGGCACGCATCCTGGACTCCTTGCAGGATGTTCTACCATCCTTTCCCTTTCCTTCGCTTTCCTTGGCGGGAACTGCTGTTGCCGCTGTCTCTGTCGCAACTCCATCCCGGTACATCTTATCCACACAGATAATTGCATCCTTCTTATCTGATGGGATAGTGATGACCCCTAGTGGCCCGGGCATCTTCAAAGTGTTGTAAGCATAGTGAGATGCTGACATTAACTTGGCCAGGGCCGGGCGTCCAAGAATCCCATTGTACGGCAGGGGGAGATCAACCACATCAAATATAATCTTCTCAGTCTGATAGTTCAGTTCTCCCCGAAACATTACCGGTAGCGTAATCTTTCCCTTGGGATGGCTCCTGTCGGGATTAACTTCTTGGAACGTTCCAGTAACCTCTAGATCTTCTTCTCCTATCTGAAGCTTGTTGATGACTGCGGGGAGATCAGATTCAACCCAGCCCTGCCATCCACTAACATCTTTGTGACCTTGAGGTTGCGAATTGTTGGGGAGACCAACAATGGCAAACACCCTACCGCAGTGGTGTGGCTAGGGTGATCCTCTTCGTCAAAGATGATGGGCGTGCGGGACCATTTGAGCGGTTTCTGGGCCTTTGGCGCTGGCTCCACAACATTGATCTCTTGTGCCCACCACTTGAGCTGGCGGTGAGAGGTGTGCAAAGATGCACCCCCATCAATGCACAGGGCATCACTGGCCTTCTGAAACTCCTACTCACTGGTTTCCTCTTCATCCCCTCCATCACTTACATTATCACAGACTTCCTTATCTTGACCCTGGCGGATTTTCCTTGGTTCTAAAAGGGCTTGCCGGGGCAGTTTGCTTCACCGCCTCGGCCCTTACCACCAGCGGCATTCTGACCCTTTTCCTTGTCACGTTTATCATATTCTAATCTCCGCTTCTTGACAAGCTGCTCAACCTGGTAACACTCATGAAGGTCATGGCCCTTTGTTTGACGGATCTCGCAGTATGGCCCATCACCCTTCCCAGCTTCCTCAGTGGCAACGGCTTCCCAGCAGGCAGCGTAAGCGATAGCTTCCTTGCCGGGGGCCTCGGCCTTGGCCTTCTGACCGGTACTAGGTGTGCCTGATCCTTCCACAATCATCACTGCTTTGTCTCTTGGCTTCTTTTTTGCTTCTTGCCCTTTTTCTGACTGGTTGATTCATCGTCATCCTCTGAATCAACATCAGCACAATCTTCCTCTCTAGGTAACATCCTTCCTTCCTCCATCCGAGCACACGTATCCACCAGTGTGTCTAGCTCCTTCACAGTCTTGGGCCACTGCACGTTCATCTTGGAACGAATGCGATGGTTGCGCACATTGGACTGGAAAGTTGCTATGATGGCTATTGGATGGATATTTGGAATATTTCTATGAACTTTACTGGATCTCTGTAAATACTTACGGAGAGTTTCTCATTCCTTCTGCTGAAGAAGTTGCAGGTCGCTGGGCCTGTCGGGCTCCTGGTGGCCACCGGTGAAAGCACCGACGAACTATTGGCACAGGTCCACCCATGATGAAATGGAGCCCTCTAGTAGGTGCATCAGCCAAGACCTCACGTTGGACTTGAGGGACAAAGGGAAATAGTTGGCGAACACCTTCTCGTCTCTTCCCCCGGCAGCCTGAATAGCCATGGTCTAGATGCTTAGGAACTCTGTCGGGTTCAGCCTCCCGTCGTACTTCTCAGGTATCTCTGGCTTGAATGTGCGGACGGGCGGCCAACACACTTGCCTTAGTGATTTCTACTACACAACCTTCTTCTTGTAGACGTTGTTGGGCCTCCAAGTGCAGAGGTTTGTAGGACAGTAGAAAATTTCCCTCAAGTGGATGACCTAAGGTTTATCAATCCATAGGAGGCGTAGGATGAAGATGGTCTCTCTCAAACAACCCTGCAACCAAATAACAAAGAGTCTCTTGTGTCCCCAACACACCCAATACAATGGTAAATTGTATAGGTGCACTAGTTCGGCGAAGAGATGGTGATACAAGTGCAATATGGATAGTAGATATAGGTTTTTGTAATAAGAAAATGTAAAAACAGCAAGGTAGTAAGTGGTAAAAGTGAGCATAAATGGTGTTGCAATGATAGTAGACAAGGCCTAGGGTTCATACTTTCACTAGTGCAAGTTCTCTCAACAAGGATAACATAATTGGATCATATTACTAGCCCTCAACATGCAACAAGGAGTCACTCCAAAGTAACTAATAGTGGAGAACAAACGAAAAGATTATGGTAGGGTACGAAACCACCTCAAAGTTATTCTTTCTGATCGATCTATTCAAGAGTCCGTAGTAACATTCAATCTATCATAGAGTTCGTACTAGAATAACACCTTAAGATACAAATCAACCAAAACCCTAATGTCACCGAGATACTCCATTGCCACATCAAGTATTCATGGGTATGGTTATACGATATGCATCACACAATCTCAGAAACATCTATTGAACCAACACATAGAACTTCAAAGAGTGCCCCAAAGTTTCTACCGGAAAGTCAAGACGAAAACGTGTGCCAACCCCTATGCATATATTCCCAAGGTCACGGAACCCGAAAGTTGATCACCAAAACATACATCAAGTGGATCACATGATATCCCATTGTCACCAGAGATAAGCACGTGCAAGACATACATCAAGTGTTCTCAAATCCTTAAAGACTCAATCCGATAAGATAACTTCAAAGGGAAAACTCAATCCATTACAAGAGAGTGGAGGGGGAGAAGCATCATAAGATCCAACTAGAATAGCAAAGCTCGCGATACATCAAGATTGTGCCATCTCAAGAACATGAGAGAGAGAGAGAGAGAGAGAAATCAAACACATAGCTACTGATACATACCCTCAGCCCCGAGGGTGGACTACTCCCTCCTCGTCATGGAGAGCGTCGGGATTATGAAGATGGCCACCGGAGAGGGATTCCCCCTCCGGCAGGGTGCCGGAACAGGGTCTAGATTGGTTTTTGGTGGCACCGGAGGCTTTCGGCGGCGGAACTCCTGGTCTAGGTTAATTTCTGGAGGTTTCAGTATTTATAGGATTTTTTGGCGTAGGGCACAAGTCACGGGGGCTCCGGGCTGTCCACGAGACAGGGGCCCACGCCCTCTTGGAGTGGGCACGCGCTCCCGCCTTCGTGGGCAGCCCATGGCTCTCTTGGCCCAACTCTTTTACTTCGGGGGCTTCTTTTGGTCCAGAAAAGATCACCAAAAATTGGCACGTCAATTGGACTCCGTTTGATATTCCTTTTCTGTAAAACTCAAAAACAAGGAAAAAACAGAAACTGGCACTGGGCTCTAGGTTAATAGGTTAGTCCCAAAAATAATATAAAAGTGTATAAGAAAACCCATAAAACATCCTAGAAGGATAATATAATAGCATTGAACAATAAAAAATTATAGATACGTTGGAGACGTATCAGCATCCCCAAGCTTAATTCCTGCTCGTCCTCGAGTAAGTAAATGATAAAAACAGAATTTTTGATGTGGAATGCTAACCAACATAATTTTCAATGTAATTTTCTTAATTGTGGCATGAATGTTCAGATCTGAAAGATTCAAGACAAAAGTCTATATTGACATAAGAAATAATAATACTTCAAGCATACTAACAAAGCAATCATGTCTTCTCAAAATATTATGGCTAAAGAAAGTTATCCCTACAAAATCATATAGTCTGGCTATGCTCCCTCTTCATCACACAAAATATTCATATCATGCACAACCCCGGTTTAAGCCAAGCACTTGTTTTCATACTCTATTCTTTCAAACCTTTCAACTTTCACGCAATACATGAGCGTGAGTCATGGATATATCACTATGGGTGGAATAGAGAGGTGGTTGTGGATAAGACAAAAGGAGGGAGATAGTCTCACATCGACTAGGCGTACCAACGGGCTATGGAGATGCCCATCAATGGATATCAATGTGAGTTAGTAGGGATTGCCATGCAACGAATGCACTAGAGCTAAAAATGTATGAAAGCTCAACAAAAGAAACTAAGTAGGTGTGCATCCAACTTGCTTGCTCACGAAGACCTAGGGCATTTGAGGAAGCCCATCGTTGGAATATACAAGCCAAGTTCTATAATGAAAATTCCCACTAGTATATGAAAGTGACTAAACATGAGACTCTCTATCATGAAGAACATGGTACTACTTTGAAGCACAAGTGTGGAAAAAGATAGTAGCAATTGTCCCTTTTTTTTCTTTTCTTTTTTTTTGGGCCTTTCATTTTTTCTTTGGCCTTTTTTCCGGAGGGGCTTTATTGATTTAGCCTTTCCTCACATGGGACAATGCTCTAATAATGATGGTCATCACACTTCAATTGAATTACAACTCGATATTACAACTCGATACTAGAACAAAGTATGAATCTATATGAATGCCTCCGGCGGTGTACCGGGATGTGCAATGAATCAAGAGTGACATGTATGAAAAATTATGCATGGTAGCTTTGTCACAAATACGATGTCAACTACATGATCATGCATGGCAATATGACAATATGATGTGTGTCATATGAACGGAACGGTGGAAAGTTGCATGGAAATATATTTCGAAATGGCTATGGAAATGCCATGATAGGTAGGTTGTGGATGTTTTGAGGAATATATATGGTGGCTGTTTTGAGGAAGGATATATAGTGGGTGATGGTACCGACGAAAGTTGCGCAATACAAGAGAGGCTAGCAATGGTGGAAAGGTGAGAGTGCGTATAATCCATGGACTCAACATTAGTCATAAGAACTCATATACTTATTGCAAAAATTTACGAGTCGTCAAAACAAAGCAATCAACGCATGCTCCTAGGGGGGAGGTTGGTAGGAGTTAACCATCGCGCGCCCCCGACCTCCACACAAAGGTTGACACTTTACAAATACCTCATGCTCTAACTTCGTCACATAGTGGTTCACCATACGTGCATGCTATGGGAATCACTAACTTTAACACAAGCATTTCTTAATTTCATAATAACTCCACTAGCATGACTCTAATATCACTATCCTCATATCTCAAAACAATTATCAAGCATCCAACTTCTCATCATATTCAATGCACTTTGTATGAAAGTTTTTACTACATTGATCTTGGATGCCTATCATTTGAAGGCTAGTTTTATAGCCAAAGCACATTACCATGCAGTTTTAATAGACTCTCAAAAGGATATAAGTGAAGCATGAGAGATCAACAATTTCTACAAAATATAATTACCACCGCCGTGCTCTAAAAGATATAAGTGAAGTACTAGAGCAAATGACAAACTACTCCAAAGGATATAAGTGAAGATCAATGAGTAGTTGAATAGTTATGTAACTATTTGAAGACTCTCTAACATTTAATAATTTCAGATCTTGGTATATTATTCAAATAGCAAGCAAAACAAACTAAAATAAATTGACGCTCCAAGAAAAACACATATCATGTGGTGAATAAAAATATAGCTCCGAGTATAGTTACCGATAGATGAAGACGAAAGAGGGGATGCCTTCCCGTGGCATCCCCAAGCTTAGGCTCTTGGTTGTCCTTGAATATTACCTTGGGGTGCCTTGGGCAACCCCAAGCTTAGGCTCTTGCCACTCTTTGTTCCATAGTCCATCAAAGCAATACTCAAAACTTGAAAACTTCACAACACAAAACTTAGACAAAAATCTTGTGAGCTCCGTTAGTATAAGAAAACAAACCACTACTCAAAGGTATTGTAATGAATTCATTATTTGTTTATATTGGTGTTAAACCTACTGTATTCCAACTTCTCTATGATTCATACTTCCCAATACTACTCATAGATGCATCAAAATAAGCAAACAACACACGAAAAACAGAATCTGTCAAAAACAGAACAGTCTGTAGTAATCTGTAACTTCCGCATACTTTTGTAACTCCAGAAAATTTGAAATAAATTGGTAAACGTGAGGAATTTGTCTATTAATCATCTGCAAAAATAATCAACTAAATAGCACTCTCCAGTAAAATCTGGTGACTATTCTCGTGAGCGCTAACGTTTCTGTTTTTTACAGCATGATCATATAAACTTCACACAAGTCTTCCCAAAGATTTTACTTGGAAAAAACACTAATTAAAACACAATAAAACATCTAAACAGAAGCTAGATGCAATATTTATTCATAAACAAAAGCAAAAGCAAAGAAAATAAAATAAAGTTGGGTTGCCTCCCAACAAGCGCTATCGTTTAACGCCCCTAGCTAGGCATAATGATGCTCACATAAAAGATAAGAATTGAAACATAACGGGAGCATCATGAAGCATATGAATAGCACATTTAAGTCTAACCCACTTCCTATGCATATGGATTTTGTGAGCAAACAACTTATGGAACAATAATCAACTAGCATAGGAAGGGAAAACGAGCATAACTTCAAGATTTTAAGCACACACAGAGGAAACTTGATATTATTGCAATAGGCAGAAGCATATGTTCCTCTCTCATAATAATTTTCAAAGGCATCATGAATGAATTCAACAATATAACTATCACATAAAGCATTCTTGTCATGATCCCCAAGCATATAAATTTTATTACTCTCCACATAAGCAAAATTCTTCTCATTCATAGGAGTGGGAGAAAACTCAACAAAATAACTATCATGTGAAGCATAATCCAATTGAAAATTAAAATCATGATGACAAGTTACATGGTTATTATTATTCTTAATAGCATACAAGTCATCACAATAATCATCATAGATAGCAACTTTGTTCTCATAATCAATTGGAACCTCTTCCGAAATAGTGGATTCATCACTAAATAAAGTCATTACCTCTCCAAATCCACTTTCATCAATATAATCATCATAAATAGGAGGCATGCTTTCATCATAATAAATATTATCATCAAAACTTGGGGGACTAAAAATATCATCTTCATCAAACATAGCATCCCCAAGCTTGAGGATTTGCATATCATTAGCATCATGGATATTCAAAGGATTCATACTAACAACATTGCAATCATGCTCATCATTCACATATTTTATGCCAAGCATTCTATGTAATTATTCTTTTAGTACTTGAGCACAATTTTCCTTCCCATCATTTTCACGAAAGATATTAAAAAATTGAAGCATATGAGGTAACCTTAATTCCATTTTTTGGTAGTTTTCTTTTAAAAACTAAACTAGTGATAAAACAAGAAACTAAAAGATTCGATTGCAAGATCTAAAGATATACCTTCAAGTAGTAACCTCCCCGGCAACGGCGCCAGAAAAGAGCTTGATGTTTACTACACAACCTTCTTGTTGTAGACGTTGTTCGGCCTCCAAGTGCCGAGGTTTGTAGGACAGTAGCAAATTTCCCTCAAGTGGATGACCTAAGGTTTATCAATCTGTGGGAGGCGTAGGATGAAGATGGTCTCTCTCAAACAACCCTGCAACCAAATAACAAAGAGTCTCTTGTGTCACCATCACACCCAATACAATGGTAAATTGTATAGGTGCACTAGTTTGGCGAAGAGATGGTGATAAAAGTGCTATATGGATAGTAGATATAAGTTTTTGTAATAAGGAAATATAAAAGCAGCAAGGTAGCAAGTGGTAAAAGTGAGCATAAACGGTGTTGCGATGATAGTAGACAAGGCCTAGGGTTCATACTTTCACTAGTACAAGTTCTCTCAACAAGGATAACATAATTGGATCATATTACTAGCCCTCAACATGCAACAGGGAGTCACTCCAAAGTAACTAATAGCGGAGAACAAACGAAGAGATTATGGTAGGGTACAAAACCACCTCAAAGTTATTCTTTCTGATCGATCTATTCAAGAGTCCATAGTAACGTTCAATCTATCATAGAGTTCGTACTAGAATAACACCTTAAGATACAAATCAACCAAAACCCTAATGTCACTGAGATACTCCATTGTCACCTCAAGTATCCGTGGGTATGGTTATACGATATGTATCACACAATCTCAGAAACATCTATTGAACCAACACATAGAACTTCAAAGAGTGCCCCAAAGTTTCTACCGGAAAGTCAAGACGAAAACATGTGCCAACCCCTATGCATAGATTCCAAAGGTCATGGAACCCGCAAGTTTATCACCAAAACATACATCAAGTGGATCACATGATATCCCATTGGCATCAGAGATAAGCACGTGCAAGACATACATCAAGTGTTCTCAAATCCTTAAAGACTCAATCCGATAAGATAACTTCAAAGGGAAAACTCAATCCATTACAAGAGAGTAGAGGGGGGGAAGCATCATAAGATCCAACTAGAATAGCAAAGCTCGCGATACATCAAGATGGTGCCATCTCCAGAACATGAGAGAGAGAGAGAGAGAGAGAGAGAGAGAGATCAAACACATAGCTACTGATACATACCCTCAGCCCCGAGGGTGGACTACTCCCTTCTCGTCATGGAGAGCGCCGGGATTATGAAGATGGCCACCGGAGAGGGATTCCCCCTCCGGCAGGGTGCCGGAACAGTGTCTAGATTCGTTTTTGGTGGCACCGGAGGCTTTCGGCGGCGGAACTCCCGATCTAGGTTAATTTCCGGAGGTTTCAGAATTTATAGGATTTTTTGGCGTAGGGCACAAGTTAGTGGGGCCTCCGGGCTGTCCACGAGACAGGGGCCCACGCCCTCCTGGAGTGGGCGCGCCCCCCACCCTCGTGGACAGCCCGTGGCTCTCCTGGCCCAACTCTTTTACTTTGGGGGCTTCTTTTGGTCCAGAAAAAATCACCAAAAATTGTCACGTCAATTGGACTCCGTTTGATATTCTTTTTGTGTAAAACTCAAAAATAAGGAAAAACAGAAACTGGCACTGGGCTCTAGGTTAATAGGTTAGTCCCAAAAATAATATAAAAGTGTATAATAAAGCGCATAAAAAATCCTAGAAGGATAATATAATAGCATGGAACAATCAAAAATTATAGATACGTTGGAGACGTATCACGCAGCTCTTGCGTGAAGGAAGGGCAGCCGACCTCGAATGGTAGGCATCCGCCAACAATGAGCACGGGCTCGTCGATGTTGAGGCTGCCGCTCCCGTTGGTATGGCAGAGGTCGTCGCGACGTCGGTCTGTGATGATGGGCGCGTCTCCCCGCGGCCACTCCTCCGGGGCTTGATATTGGCCAGGACGTGCTCGAGGGCCAAAAGAGGCCATCGAGACGTCGTCGGGTTCTTGATTCTGCAGCGCCCGCATCGGCTGCCGTGGCGGGGACTGTACCGTGGGGACGGCACCCTCCGTATGGCCAAAAGTACAGGTGATCGATGTTGCTTGGGGAGGCCGAGGCGGGCCAGGTTGCCGAGAGCTCCCAGCTTCGGTGAAACAGAGCAGGCTCTGTATGGTGGCACGCAATCCATCCATTTGCTCGGTTGCTAGCGGAAACCTCAGCAGCAGCTGAGCTCGCGACATACCCTCCGTCGCTGTGTTTGGCATGGATGTTGATGATGTCGACCACACCGTTGCCTGGCTCCTCATGGCGCCAGTGGTGGTAGCGACCGTGGCGTTGTGCCCACGCTGTTGTGGAACGATGATGTCTACACACGCTTCTACTCTTGTAGACTATGTTGGGCCTCCAAGTGCAGAGGTTTGTAGGACAGCAGCAATTTCCCTCAAGTGGATGACCTAAGGTTTATCGAACTCAGGGAAGTAGAGGTTGAAGATGGTCTCTCTCAAGCAACCCTGCAACTAAAATACAAGAAGTCTCTTGTGTCCCCAACACACCTAATACACTTGTTAGATGTATAGGTGCACTAGTTCAGCGAAGAGATGTTAAATGGCAAGTGATATGGATGGCAAAACAAAGTAATATAAATCTGTAATAAAAAGTGCAGCAAGCAAACAAGTGGTAAACGTGAGCACAAATGGTATTGCAATGGTGGAAACAAGGCCTAGGGATCATACTTTCACTAGTGGCAACTCCCAACAACATTAACATAATCGAATCACATGATATTTCCCATAAAACATGCAATGGAGACGCACCCGGAGGCCATTCCTTCGTGGTCAAGAGAGGACGAGAATTATGTAGGGCTACAAAAGCACACCTCAAAGTTCGTAGTTCTCAATCTAAGGATTTCCCAATGTCATCGCGGCCATCCAAAGAGAGTCCCACAATCACCACAACATATCTAAAGGATAGTCAAAGACAAGCACCAAGAGACTCTCAATCTTCAATCAACACACAAGAGAGGAAATCACTCATGAAAATATTGTTCTAATCCATGTCCAATAGACCGCTGTCACCTTGGTCTCGGGGATTATACTAGATAAAGACAAGTGAGTACATCAATCCAATACATAGAGGAAGGGGAAATATCATGGGATCACCCTAGATTAACATAGCCTATGATCACAACGAAGATCACATCATGGGAGAGAGAATTGACCACATAGCTACTGGTAAGAACCTCAGCCCCGAGGAGGAACTACTCCCGCATCATGGAGGGAGGAAGCAACGTCGATGGAGATGAATCCGGGGGCACTTCCCCGTCCCGGCAGGGTGCCGGCGTAGGAATTCTGGTCCCCCGAAGCTTGATGGTGATGGCGGCGGAGATCGGAATCGCGTCTGGAAAAAAGGGGTCTGGAATCAGGGTTTCTGCGAGACGCTTCAAATATATGCCAAAGGGGGGCATCGGAGGAGCCTCGGGGGGCCCAGGCGCCCCCCCCCCCCCTGCGCGGCCCAGGGGGGGCGTGCCGCCAGGGCGCCTGGAGCCCTGGTGCCCCCCCTCCCGGTTGTCCTTCGGGCGCACGGTAGTTTCTGGAACGCTGATTTTTTATATAATTTTTCTGGATTTTTCCTGGCAGTTCTCGTAATGTGAAAACCTGAAATACAAAAACATCCGAAAACAGAAACTGGCACTAGGGTGCACTGAGTTAATAGGTGAGTCCAAATATGATCAAAAGTGTATGGAAGTGTATTAATATCATAGCAATATCACCCAAAAGAGGCATGGAGCAAGCAGAAATTATAGATACGTTTTGGACGTATCAACATCCCCAAGCTTAATTCCTGCTCGTCCTCGAGTAGGTAAATGATAACAAGAATAATTTCTGTGGTGACATGCTATTAACCATATAGGACTTTTTCATAGTCATATGACAAAAGCTTACTGAGATAATGAATCTGTAGTAATTAAGTTGCCTCATAAGAAAATCACAAAGAACTAAAAGTTTTACAATATGATACTGAAACATCAAATAGATTTGTAATGAGCATGGTGTGCAAATATGATAAAGTGATATCTCGCTTGCCCCCTTTAGTGAAGCAAAACATAAATGCAGGGGCACCTCCAAGGTTTAAGTGATGACTAGATACAATGATTCCAAAATAAACGATATCATAATCATGCAAAAGACAATGCTACTTTGGAACAATGCACATTACACTCAGAATGACAATCATGCTCTCAGTAGTTGGTGCTTTTTAAAAGAAGATGGAGACTCTCGAACCGTGGCTTTTGTTGGCAAGGTTGAAAACCCGTGGTCGGAAGCAAAGACAAAACATGTACCAGAGCTCTTGGTTTTAAAAACAGAGGTAATAATTATTTTTTTGGATATGCATGTTTCGTCAACGAATGCTAGCAGATAACTCAATTACTTTTTGAGATGGACAAGTTTCGAGGAACGGCTCCCGAATGAGGACGATCACATCCTCTTAATCTCCTTTGTTTATCACTGCCAAAGTTTTTTGATTTCTCATGAACAAAGCGTGAAGGAGGGTTTGTTTGTTATATTAATTTTGAGTCGGGCGCACTCATTGCTAGTTCCTTCTCGTATTATGGGTTTACACATTATACATGCAATCCCGGGGTGAAGCTTGTCCAACTTAAAAAGATCATGAATTAACTACTACTTCCTCATGAGCTAAAACAGAGGCACAAAATAGAAATGCATTTTTTGAATAATTTCGAGGTGGCACATGAAAGTCTTCGTTAGGAATGGCAGGTAAATACCATGTATAGGAAGGTATGGTGGACTCATATGGCATGACTGGTTTAAAAGATTTTGGATGCACAAGCAGTCAGTCCGCTTAGTACAGGCGAAGGTTAGCAAAAGACTGGGAGCGACCAACTAAGAGAGTAATGACGGTCATAATCATGCAGAGCGACAAAGCAACATTGAATCAGGCATGGAAGTTATATCGCTACTCAGAAATAAAAGATCATCAAGGCTTGACAGACTTTCTTTACAGTCTTAAATATGCGTGAGCATACGCCAAGTCAATCAAAATAAATTCTTGAAGGAAGATATTACTAAACCATACCACATCATAGGCAAACAAATCATGTTGGTACTCCAATAACACATTGGGAACCCCCCAGCTATTTGAGACTAACCATAAGAAAACATGAACTACTAAGCACCATTATGCACGTAGCATTTTTATCATAGACATATCAACCAATGCAACAGAAGCAAACTCTCTTAATAAGATAAGCATGATAACTAAAGAGAGTTCAAGCAACCAACTAAACAAAAGCTCTTTAAAAAGATAAGCATGAAAACTATGAGCTAAGCATGATAGTAGCTATTGAAAGACAAAGAACACACACAGCAAAGATAGACATGAAAATTCTATGTTATGTTCTAGGTAGAAGTGGAGCGTGTTCCTCTCCCACACAAAGAAATGCTGAGTTCCGACTCGTTATGAAAAGCTAAAGAAAACTAAAAAGGAAACTAGAAGCAAAACGCTCCAAGCATAGCACATAACACATGAAGTGATAAAAATATAGTGGAACGAAAGACGAACTGATAATGTTGATGGAGAAGGGGATGCGCGGGGGCATCCCCAAGCTTAGGCGCTTGAGTCTCCTTGAATATTTCTTGGGGGTGCATGGGGGCATCCCCAAGCTTGAGCGTTTGACAAACCTGAATCTTTTTATCATCTTCCCTCGCACACTTGAAAACTCCCTTCATACATAACTCATCATAATCTGATTAGCGAGGTTAGCACCCATAATAAAATAATTGTTCCTTGCTGGAAATAAAGATATTCTTGAAGTTCTACTGTTTCTCAAGATTGCCAAAAGGTTTTTGCAAAGAAAAAGCAAGCTCTAGGTTTGCAAAATGAAGGAAAGGCAAAACAGGACAGAATCTGTGAAAAACAGAACAGCAGGTAGTAAATGATTTGTTCGGGGCACTTCTACAACTCTAATAAACAAACTCAGAACAGATGCACGAAAGACAATTGTATAGAGCACGCTGTCGAAAAAATTCAGACCAAAAAGATGATCTGGTGATTTTATACGATTTTTCCTATCCAAGGACAGAATCTGTTTCCTGGACAGCACGTCACAACTTTTGAACTTTCTTGCAATCAGAGGCTACACTTGGCACAAAACCGAAAAGTAAAGATACAATGATGATGCTACTGTAGTAACAACATCAAGACACAACAAAAAGCAAAATTTTATTCATGTGGGCTGCCTCCCAAAAGCGCTTTCTTTTATGCCTTTAAGCTAGGCATAAGACTTTAATGATGCTCTCGTAGGAATAAGAGTTGAAGAACAAAAGAGAGCATCAAGAAGCAAATACCAAACACATTTAAGTCTAACATACTTCCTATGCATAGGAATATTGCAATAGAATAATTCATTGAAGCACAAAGCAATAAGCATAGGAAGACAAAACAAGTGCAACTTCAAAACTTTCAACATAAAGAGAGGGAACTTAATATTATTGAAATATCTATAAGCATATGTTCCCTTCTCATAATAATTTTCAGTGGGATCATGGATGAACTCAACAATATAAGCATCACGTAAAGCATTGTTACCATGATCCACATGCAAAAAGGTACTCTTACTCTCCACATAAGCATAATCTTTCTCATTGATAATAGTGGGAGTAGGACTGTCATAAACAACTTGAACACTATAGATTACTTGTGTATTAGGAGGGTGGTGTTCAACAAGGGAGTAATTCCCTCCATGATTATGACAAGTTTCATAAGGATAATTTCTCCTTATGTCATAGGTACCTTTATAATCACTATAGGTTGGAGTTATGACATCATCATAGTAGAGAAGAGCATTATCATTGCTAGCAACTATATTTGTAATCATGTTGTCTTTATTCTTACTAGCAAAAGAATTATAAATTATCACATCACTAGTGGGTAAAGGGTTTGCAATCCTATCATCCCCAAGCTTAGAGCTTCCCATATCATCACTTTTAGAGTTGGTACCAAAAAGATTTTCAAGATCATAAGTAGCATTATCATCATTTTCCCAATCACAATAAGTAACATGCATATCATAATCAAAATCATCTTCAATAGTACCTACGGACGTATCATCAAGATGATAATTAAGGCAATAAACTTCACCTTCTTCTTTAAACTTACAATCGTTAGGATAAAAGTTGATGGGAGGAATATGCTCAGGCCAGGTTGATACCCATTCTTCTTCTTTCTTGCTCCTCTTCCTCCTCCTCTTCTTTTTCTTCTTCTTAACCTTAGGAGGGAGTGGTTGGAGATGAAGCTTCTCCACATATCCTGGTTTATCATTAGAAACAATAGGGGAAACTTGGGAGAAACTCTCCTTTTTTATTAGCAGAAATATAAGAGACATTTTTATACTTTGGTAAAGTTCCCTCCTTTATAATCTTACCTATGTAATCATTTTCATGGCAATTAACAACACAATAGAGATGGCAATTTTGCAAAGTGTTTTTTATTCCTATGGCATTAACATCTAACCATGAAGTCTTTTCTGATAACTCTTCACACATCAAAAATAACATAAGCTCATCATAAAGATCAGAGGTGATCATGTTATCACACAACCGGTTAACAGTTATGTTTTGAAAGTTCATGCATTGAAAATTAAAGTGACCCTCTATATGGCAAAGTTCACAAGTAAAAGGATAAAGGTCACACAATTCTCTAGCAATTTCATTTAAATCTCTGACCCAAGTGATTGTTCTTTCATGCTTATGTTGCTTACAATACTTCTCTTCTTCAATCATAGGCCTTTCACAAGGTCTATCCACTCCACAAAAATTAACATGCTTATATAAAACTTCATTTTTAGGAATTGGATCATGCATGTTGCAATCATCATGAACAATTTCATTTTCTTTGCAAGTCTCTTTAAAAGGTTTATGATACTTGATCCAATCCTCCTTAGGCATATTAAGATGTGAAGCAAAAGATTTGAGGAAATCAACAAGGAGTTGAGAATCAAGCCCAAACTTAGCACTAAACTTATTAAAACTTGTAGTTTCAACAAAGGACTTAATGCAATCATACTCATAAATTATACTTGACTCTTTACCTTTGTCGATCTCCCAATCTTCAGTGTTGCGTTGAATTCTTTCAAGGAGTTCCCATTTAGCATCAATCTTTTTGTTTGTGAAAGAACCCATAGAGGAAGCGTCGAGCAAATCTTTATCCTGTCGAGAAAGCCTCGCATAGAAATTAGTAATAATCATATCTTTGGGGAGCCCATGGTTAGGACATTTTAGCATTAACGTTTTCAGTCTCCCCCAAGCTTGAGCTATGCTCTCTCCGTCATGAGGATAAAAATTATAAACATAATTCCTATTCTCATGGACTTCATGAAGAGGATAAAACTTGGAGTAAAAGAGAGACTGGATCTCTTCCCACTCCAGCAGGTGAGAGTCATTTAGTAGCCTATACCATTCCAATGCTTTTCCTTTCAGTGACAAGGCAAATAATTTCCTCATGACAAACTCCCTTGATAGACCTGCAAGCTTAAATAATGAACATAGTTGTGACAGATATAGCAAGTGTTCACCGGGATGTCTGTCTCCTGCATAACGATCAGCCAAAACATAATCGATAATACCAGCTGGTATTTTATAGGGCACAATTTCAGTAGGGGAGGAGCAACCACCACAGGTGTGGGGCGTCTTCCCGCAAGCAACGATCCAATAGCACGGTTTTCCATAAACATAACTAGTGAAAAAACAAGAAACAAAAAGATTTAATTGCAAGATCTAAAGATATACCTTCAAGCGCTCACCTCCCCGGCAACGGCGCCAGAAATAGCTTGATGTCTACTCACGCTTCTACTCTTGTAGACTATGTTAGGCCTCCAAGCGCAGAGGTTTGTAGGACAGCAGCAATTTCCCTCAAGTGGATGACCTAAGGTTTATCGAACTCAGGGAAGTAGAGGTTGAAGATGGTCTCTCTCAAGCAACCCTGCAACTAAAATACAAGAAGTCTCTTGTGTCCCCAACACACCTAATACACTTGTTAGATGTATAGGTGCACTAGTTCGGCGAAGAGATGTTAAATGGCAAGTGATATGGATGGCAAAACAAAGTAATATAAATCAGTAATAAAAGTGCAGCAAGCAAACAAGTGGTAAACGTGAGCACAAATGGTATTGCAATGGTGGAAACAAAGCCTAGGGATCATACTTTCACTAGTGGCAACTCCCAACAACATTAACATAATCGAATCACATGATATTTCCCATAAAACATGCAATGGAGACGCACCCGGAGGTCATTCCTTCGTGGTCAAGAGAGGACGAGAATTATGTAGGGCTACAAAAGCACACCTCAAAGTTCGTAGTTCTCAATCTAAGGATTTCCCAATGTCACCGCGGCCATCCAAAGAGAGTCCCACAATCACCACAACATATCTAAAGGATAGTCAAAGACAAGCACCAAGAGACTCTCAATCTTCAATCAACACACAAGAGAGGAAATCACTCATGAAAATATTGTTCTAATCCATGTCCAATAGACCGCTGTCACCTTGGTCTCGGGGATTATACTAGATAAAGACAAGTGAGTACATCAATCCAATACATAGAGGAAGGGGAAATATCATGGGATCACCCTAGATTAACATAGCCTATGATCACAACGAAGATCACATCATGGGAGAGAGAATTGACCACATAGCTACTGGTAAGAACCTCATCCCCGAGGAGGAACTACTCCCGGATCATGGAGGGAGGAAGCAACGTCGATGGAGATGAATCCGGGGGCACTTCCCCGTCCCGGCAGGGTGCCGGCGTAGGAATTCTGGTCCCCCGAAGCTTGATGGCGATGGCGGCGGAGATCGGAATCGCGTCTGGAAAAAAGGGGTCTGGAATCAGGGTTTCTGCGAGACGCTTTAAATATATGCCAAAGGGGGACATCGGAGGAGCCTCGGGTAGCCCAGGCGCCCCCCCGGCGCGGCCCAGGGCGCCTGGAGCCCTGGTGCCCCCCCCCCCCCGGCTGTCCTTCGGGCGCACGGTAGTTTCTGGAACGCTGATTTTTTATATAATTTTTCTGGATTTTTCCTGGCAGTTCTCGTAATGTGAAAACCTGAAATACAAAAACAGCCGAAAATAGAAACTGGCACTGGGGTGCACTGAGTTAATAGGTTAGTCCAAATATGATCAAAAGTGTATGGAAGTGTATAAATATCATAGCAATATCACCCAAAAGAGGCATGGAGCAAGCAGAAATTATACATACGTTTTGGACGTATCAAACGACCACCTGGGCAGCGGGGTTGCGCGACGGTGGTGCTCGAGGATCAGCGGCTCCGCCGAGCGCAGAGGCTCGTCCGGGAGGAGGCACATGCGTCGCGTTCGCTCCCATAGCGGGGACGGGCGGAGGAGGGTGGCTTGCCCCGGACCGAGTCATTGCCGTGGCTGTGTTCGTCGGTGGGAGGAGGGGTGTGGATGGAGTGACCCACTCGCCCACACCTTGTGGGACGTGGCCGTCGAGGCGTTGCAAATGTTGTTCTCAACCAACGTCTCCTGCCCTTGCGTCGGCTGCGGGGGATGTAGTGATGGGGCCGCCTGCTCCAGCCACATCCCCAGCAGCATTCACGTCTCAGCTCGCATCCGTGTCCCCCACGGCATTAGTGGCCGCAGGTAGTGGAGCTTTCGAGGTGGATGGATGGGCAGAAGCACCGGACTTCTTCTTGGGCGCCATGGTTGATGGCGCTGTCGAAGACAAAGATGGCGATGATGATGATGATGATGCGCTGCACACGCTTTCAGGTTCGCGCAAGCGAGCCCACTACCTGGCGCGCCAAATATGTTGTGGGATATCCGCGGCCACCTATGGGACCAGGAGGCCCCTTGCTAGTTTGGCAGGGGGACATCATGTTGCACAAAGAGCACACCAGCGCACGGCAGCATGGCGGGGAGCACACAAGCAATTTTACCCAGATTCGGGCCGCCGCGAGGCGTAAGACCCTACTCCTGCTTTTGTGGATTGATGATGGAATGTTGGTGGTGGAGCGTAGTACACTCGCCCGGCAAGGGTTGCCTTTGGGCAGTCATGACTACGCGCGTACGGTGGTGTGGGTTTCTCTATTTTCCAACCCTTTCTACGGTTGCCATGGGCCTCCTGTTATAGATCAAGGGGCGACCATAGTGGCAAAGTAGTCATTATGCACTAACATGATATCAAACAGTGCTATCATACCTAACTCTGCGGACTGACAGGGTGCATTAAATTCACCGCTTAGTGTCACATCAATAGCTGCCCGGCAAGGCTTACCGGGCTATCTCGCCAGCTCCGCGCGTGTCTTCTTTACACGTCGCAGGACGGGTGTCATCTGCGGGTTCTTCTTGTAGGAACTGGCTGCCATTTGGCTAATGGCTACCACTTAATCATCTTGCGGCTTGAAACCGCATTGATTAACGACGTGGGTCGTGCTTGAGTGCTTGGTGAAGCGGTTTGGCTTCCATGAGCCCTCGACAGGACCTGCCGGGACGTTTCTGCTATCTGCTCCTGGGGTGGCCTTGCCCTTTGCCGGGCTCGCCTGCCCGGCAAGGGAGGCCCTTCTCTTGGTGATGTCTTGCTCCTCTGGCTCTGCCTTGGTCTCTCTAGTCTGAGCTGGTACTCTGAATCTCTTGGTTTCTTATACTCTGACTTGGTGTCGCGGGATATCCACGACCACCTATGGGACCAGGAGGACCCTTGCTGGTTCGGCAGGGGGACATCGCGTTGCACAAAGAGCGGACTAGCGCACGGCAACACGGCTGGGAGCACACAAGCAATTTACCCAGATTCAGGCCGCCGCGAGGCGTAAGACCCTACTCCTGCTTTGGTGGATTGATGATGGAATGGTGGTGGTGGAGCGTAGTACACTGGCCCGGCAAGGGTTGCCCTTGGGCAGAGGTAACTACACGCGTACGGTGGTGTGGGTTTCTCTATTCTCCAACCCTTTCTATGGTTGCCACGGGCTTCCTTTTATAGATCAAGGGGCGACCACAGTGGCAAAGTAGTCATTATGCACTAATATGATAGCGAACAGTGCTATCATACCTAACTCTGCGGGCTGACAGGGTGCATTAAATGCACCGCTTAGTGTCACATCAATGGCTGCCCGGCAAGGCTTGTCAGGCTATCTCGCCAACTCCGCGCATGTCTTCTTTACACGTCGCAGGACGGGAGTCACTTGCGGGTTCTTCTTGTAGGAACTGGCTGCCATGTGGCTAATGGCTGCCACTTAATCATCTTGTGGCTTGACATCGCATTGATTGACGACGTGGGTCGTGCTTGAGTGCTTGGTGAGGCGGTTTGGCTTCCATGAGCCCTCGGTAGGCCCTGGCGCCCTGCCGAGGTATTTCTGCTATCTGCTATCGGGGGTGCCCTCGCCCCTTGCCGGGCTCGCCTGCCCGGCAAGGGAGGACCTTCTCTTGGTGATGTCTTGCTCCTCTGGCTTGGCCTTGGTCTCTCTGGTCTGAGCTGGTACTCTAAATCTCTTGGTTTCGTATACTTTGACTTGGTGTCGCGGGATATCCATGGCCACCTATGGGACAAGGAAGCCCCTTGCTGGTTCGGCAGGGGGACATCGTGTTGCACAAAGATCAGACTAGCGCACGGCAGCACGACTGGGAGCACGCAAGCAATTTACCCAGGTTTAGGCCGCCGCTAGGCCTAAGACCCTACTCCTGCTTTGGTGGATTGGTGATGGAATGGTGGTGGTGGAGCGTAGTACACTGGCCCGGCAAGGGTTGCCCTTGGGCAGAGGTGACTATGTGCGTACGGTGGTGTGGGTTTCTCTATTCTCCAATCCTTTGTACGGTTGCCATGGGCCTCCTTTTATAGATCAAGGGGTGACCATAGTGGCAAAGTAGTCATTATGCACTAACATAGTAGCAAATATTGCTATCATACCTAACTCTGCGGGCTGACAGGCTGCATTAAATGCATTGTTTAGTGTCACAACAATGGCTGCCCGGCAAGGCTTGCCGGGCTATCTCGCCAGCTCCGCGCCTGTCTTCTTTACACATCGCGGGACGGGTGTCATATGTGGGTTCTTCTTGTAGGAACTGGCTGCCATGTGGCTAATGGCTGCCACTTAATCATCTTGCGGCTTGACACCGCATTGATTGACGACGTGGGTCATGCTTGAGTGGTTGGTGAGGCGGTTTGGCTTTCGTGAGCCCCCGGCAGGCCCTGCCGGGGTGTTTCTGCTATCTGCTCCCGGGGGTGGCCTCGCCTGCCCAGCAAGGGAGGCCCTTCTCTTGGTGATTCCTTGCTCCTCTGGCTTGGCCTTGGTCTGTCTGGTCTGAGTTGGTACTCTGAATCTCTTGGTTTCTTATACTCTGACTTAGTGTCGCGCGATATCCACGACCACCTATGGGACCAGGAGGCCCCTTGCTGGTTCGGCAGGGGGACATCGCGTTGCACAAAGAGCAGACTAGCGCACGGCAGCACACTTGGGAGCACACAAGCAATTTACCCAGGTTCAGGCCGCCGCGAGGCGTAAGACCCTACTCCTGCTTTGGTGGATTGATGATGGACTGGTTGTGGTGGACCGTAGTACACTGGCCCGGCAAGGGTTTCCCTTGGGCAGAGGTGACTATGCGTGTACGGTGGTGTGGGTTTCTCTATTCTCCAATCCTTTTTACGGTTGCCATTAATAGGAAGTAATTAAGAAAGAGAGGCTTCACATATAAATACATCATCTTGGACATCTTTTATGATTGTGAGCACTCATTAAAATATTAATCCATCTGTCCCAAAATGAGTGACTCAACTTTGTACTAACTCTAGTTCAAAGTTAGTGTAAAGTTGAGTCACTTATTTTGGGACGGAGGGTGTATATGCTAACAAGTTGATGTTGGACAAGGAAGACAATATAATGTGTTATGTTCCCTTATATCCGAATAAAAGTTATATTGTCATGGATAACCCAAGTTGTTGGGCTTGCTTCTCATCCTATGCTAGCCAAAATCTTCTGCACCAAGTAGAGATACTACTTATGCATCCAAAAACCTTTAACCCAGTTTTGCCATGAGAGTCCACTATATCTATCTATGGATTGTGTAAGATTCTTCTAGTAAGTTGTCATCGGTCCAAGCAATAAAAATTGCTCTCTAAATATGTACTATCTTTTACTGTGAGGAAAATAAGCTTTATACGAACTTGTGATATGGAAGAAATAAAAGCGAAGGACTGCATAATAAAGTTTTTTATCACAAGCGGCAATATAAAGTGACGTTCTTTTGCATTCAGATTTCGTGCATCTAACCAAAAACGCATGACAACATGTGCTTCCCTCTACGAAGGGCCTATCTGTCGTGGAATTAGCACGGCAGATGTCCGGTTTAACGGACTTGATGATGGAACCATCGCACGGGTTAGCTTGAAAGGGTTCATGGCGCACAAGAGACACAAAGGGTTTTATACTAGTTCGGCCCCTTCGAGAAGGTAAAAGCCTACGTCTAGTTGGTTTGGGATTATTTGGGCGTCGGATTACAGGGAGCGGAATCGCTTGCCTGTGTCTCGACGGGTTGATTGTTGCTTGTCCTTGAACCGGTGCCGGGTCGTCCCTTTATATAGAGGTGACGCCTGGTCCGGTCTACAGAGTCCCGAGGCCGGCTCATAATCGTGTCCGCCTCGGTCTCTGCTCTTCCTTTCTTATTTCTCAAGTTACATCTCTCTGGCGGTTGATAAACCGTATTTCTATACATGGGCCCTGAACTCTTTATGGGCCATGATCTCTACTACTAATAAATTAAGTACGATACAGTTAAGCCGGTTTACAATATCCGGTTTATACCTATTAACCATATCCCTGACATTAGGCCCCAGAATGATTTGAACTTGTTCATATCAGTCTCCATTGTCTTCTGCAACTTCTCTTCTGTCTTCATTTTTTCCTGTAAACCGGCTCTGACGTCATCTTCCGAAATCATTAAAGTCTGACAATGACATCAGCTCCGCATTTATCGCCGCGAGCTGTACTGTAGCTTATTTTTAATGGTTATCCCGAGAATCGAGGCGTTCAACGGATCTTTATCCGATTTTCTCCCTTGATTACCGCACCTGTCGTTTCACATCCGCCTCTCCGTCTATAAATAGTGCCGCCCCTCCTCATTCTTCCTTCTCGCTTCTTCTTCCTCCTTCCGCTCTCTGACCCGCACATCTCCATTGCTGCTCGAGCTCAAGAACGCACCGACGACCGCAAGATCTTCAGCCTTTGACCGGCCGCTGCATCAACCTGAGCCTTGACCAGATTTTCTCCGCCGCCGATTCTCACCGTCCCTGGTATGTTCATTCCCCTCTCGGTAGATCTGTGTCCACCATTGTTTCGCCCGTGTTCTTCCGCCATTAGGGCTGTCGGTGAAGCTTTTGTCCCTTCATAAATCTTAGTACATAAAAAACCTTGTAATCTTTAGGCCCTGATCTGTAGGTTTCTCACACCGCACCAGATTAGATCTCACTACAACCGTGTAGTTTTATCCATCCTGCCATTAGAGCTTCTGCCTTTCCGCCATTAGAGCTTCATCGGTAGAACCTTCTGCACTAGTTTCGCTTATTTGGCTGTTACACTTTGCCCCTTAAATCTTGTTGTTTTTACTTCCGCCGTTTGCTTGCCTTGGATCTCCTTTTTATGCATCTCCTATGAACTCATCTGCCCTATATTGGACCTCTGTAGATTTTCCATGCGATTTTCGTTTCTTTATCTCCGCATGCTCAGATCTATTTTTCCTTAGTGATGCGTTGAAAACTTGTTTTTCTCTTCAATAGACCTACTAAGTATGCTCCGGTTTAGATCACCATGTCGTAAACCGGAAATGATGTAACCTGATATAATAACTTAAATGATTCCCCTTCAACTGCCATTTAAACCGGAAATGATAACACTCCGTTTCATAATTCCGGTTTAACCTTGCGAAATAATTTTTCTTCTTAACCATTGCATATCATGATCATATTCCGGATCATTACTCTTTCATAATCCGTCTTTGCACTTTTCTCTTCTTCAGTACTTTGCTCAAATGGCCAAGCAATATGTTTCGTGCGACTGGGTCCGTTCTGTTATAACTGAAGAGGATTTAGTCAAACTATCAAGCATTGGTACATTAGGCCCTCAGGCTGAACTGAAATGGCGCGCTCCGGGTAATGAATGTCCTCCCGCTCCTAGGTCCGGGGAAGTGATTGTATTTCTGGATCACATCTCCAGGGGTTTCTCTCCCCCCGGTTCAAATTTTTTTCGGGATGTCCTTGCCACCTTCCAGCTGCATCCACAGGATATTGGACCGAACTCCGTCTCCAATATCTGTGATTTCCAAGTTTTCTCTGAAGCTTACTTGCAAGAAGAGCCTTCGGTTGATCTTTTTCGGGATTTCTTCCACTTGAACCGGCGTACTGAGTTCACCAGCGGGCCTCACCAAGAGCTTGGTGGTATCAGTATTCAGAAGAGGAGGGATGTAGTTTTCCCTCATGCTTCCTTGCACACTCATCCAAAGGACTGGAACAACTCCTGGTTTTACTGCATAGACACGTCTCCTGAAGGTGAAAACCCTTTGCCGGGTTATCGTGAGACTCGTATCCCGGCAAATCACCCCTTGCCGCAACGATTAAGCGCTGCTGAACGGATCCCATTTTCTCCTCAACTCTCTAAGCTGAGGGCCTTCATAGCGAACGGCCTGATTGGCACAGATTTTCTTCGCTGCTGGTTATCATGGAGTATTCTTCCCTTAAGCCGGCGCCCTGATTTGATGTGCAATTACTCCGGTAAATCGGATGACCCTCAGAGATTTTCTAAGGATAAGTTGTCTGAATCGGAAGTAATTGAATCGGCAAAAAAGATTGTCAATCCTGCTCTAACAGACTGCACCAAAGTTGGCTTGGCCCCATACTTCAAGAAAAACAAGCAGCCTGAGGTAAATGTCTTTAACTTGTATTTTATAAACCGTCGTCTTTGAACCGTCTTTTACTTGCCTTCCCTTTTTTCATTTAGGCTGATGATCCTTTCTGGAGGAGGAAACCTCAAGAAAAACCTGCAAAGCAAACTCGCCGAAAGACTCCTGCAAATAAGAAAAGGAAGGCTGCCGTTGATACCGGTTCTCCTTCTGAAGATGATGATCCGGACTCCGAGGTACGCTTTATTCCGGTTTACATTTGCTTTTATATACTTGTTCATATCTTTAATGATGCCCTTTTCACAGGATCCACTCGAAGTTGATAACCCGGCGGAGATTGAGGTAACCCTTATTTCTTCCGATTCAGAACCCCCTCCTCAAAAGATCCGTCGGACTGTTAGAAAGTATCAATTTTCTCATCCTTATGCTAAGTTGGATCCCAATTTTGATTTGAAGAAACAACAGCATGAAGCCTTGCGCCGGACCACGCGCCATAGCGGTTTGGCAGTGGAATCCTCTGGGATTTCGCTAACTCCGGCTCGAAAGCGCCGCGCTGAGGTGATGCTCTCTCCAACTCTTCTTCACCCCAAGGCCGGTCTTATCAGAAAACCACTTAAACCGACTGATCCTGATTATCAGGAAACTCCGCTGTCTTCATCTGGCGAATCAACTGCGACACAGCTTCCACCCTTGAAGACTGCCCCAGGGTAATTCCCTTTACTTTTTCCGGTTTATAACCTTCCTTTTCTTTATAATGCTGACTTATCTTCGCTTGTTTGCCAGCAAACCGAAACCCAGCAAAAGAGCTAAGGGTAAGAAGCCTGTCGCTGACCCTTCAACTGATGAACCAGTGATTGAACCGTCAGCAACTGTCCCTCCTGAAAATACTCCTGTCACTCCGGTTCAAGAACCTGTCCTTGATATTCCTGCCACCGATGCTGCCCAAGATCCACCAAGTCCGGCCCGGGTTAGCTCTCCTCAAGCTAATCCGGGATCTCCTGATCCGGCCCAAGCTGAAGTCACACCTCCTAATGCACCTACTTCCCCTGACGTTGTGGTTACTGGTGCTGCTTATGTTGCACCAGCCAAACCCACCGTTTTAGCAAAGCATACTGCTAAATCGGAGAAAGTAACTCAGGAAAAGGGGAAATGGAGCACAGACTTATCCAATCTTTCAAGCATGAGTGCTCAAGACCTTTATTCCGGATATTTGAGCCGGCTCCACAGTAGTCGGGATTTTGAAGCCAGCCTAGTAAATATGATGAGAGAAAAATACGAAGTAAGTGCTCCTGTTCTGACTTTGTTTTATTTTGACGCATCTTTATCTTCTAACAGCCCCCAAGTTCCGGTTTATCTTCTTCATTGAAGGTAATCCGGAACTTTATAGTTTTTAACTGCTGATCCGTACATTAGCCCCCAAGTATCAAGTAGATAACTTGGTTATATAGTTGATACTTGTAGAAATTGTCTCTGATGTTTAGCTTCAACTGCCATTAGCCCCCAAGTGTCAAGTGTACAACTTTGTTGTGTGCTTGAGACTTGCATTTTCAATTTGTATTTGCCGGATTACTTCAACTGCCATTAGCCCCCAAGTGTCAAGTAGACAACTTTGTTGTGTGCTTGAGACTTTGTAATTCTAATCCTCACTTGTGAACTTTGTCTGTAGGCTGAGCTGAACCGGAATGCTGTAGAAAACAGTGAACTTCGAAGCCGGCTTATAGATACGGAGGCAGCCGCTTCAAAGGCGAAAAAAGATCTTCAAGTGAGTTTGAAAACTGCTGAAGACTTGAAAAAATTCTTTGATGAAGAACGGACCGCTTTTGAAGTCCAGCGGAAGGATCTTGAAAAACGTGTTCAAGATGCCGAAGGAGCTCTTAACCCGGTTACCGAAGAATTGGCCGGGTTGAAGCGCCAAGTTGATTTGATGATTTCTGCTATTTTTGGTAAGCCGAACCTGAATTCTTGTCTGTTATCTGTGCCAACTGTGCTTTGTACCGGTTTAACCTTTCTTGTTGTATGCAGGACGCCGTGTCTCCCATCTTGGGGATGATGTTCGGAAGAAACTGAAGGCCTGCTACACCTTAGTGGAGCAACTATACTCCGGGGCGCAAAGGATTATCAGCGCTACCTCCTTCGGTAAACCGGCTCCTTCAACCATCAAAGCTACTTTGAACAGCTTGTCGATTCTACCAACTCGTCTTGAAGAGGTGAAGAAATCAGCTGCTCGAGGAGGTGCTCTTCTGGCCTTGACAAGAGCTAAGGCTTGGGTTCCAGACATTGATCCGGCAGAAGTGCTAACCGGGTTTCCTGACACAAAGGAAGACGGTTCAGCCTTTGGTGAGAAAGATCTGTATGTTCTGACGAAGGAAATGCGTCCACTCTCCAGCAAGATTGCGGTGGAAGCTGATTTATCCCGATACCACCCTGCGTACAACCTTCAAAACGAGCGTGTGGAACGTCCGGTCTATGATGTTGCAAACTTAACTCCGCCGGTTCGTCCTCACACTTATGCTCCTGATATTGAACCTGCTGAGTTGATCAACGATGAAGTGTATTTCCGTGCCTTGGCCAAGATTGATTGGCGTGCACCAGATTTCCCGCCGCTTCATGAGGAAGAAGACGTTCCGGAACCAGATGGTGGCCAGTCATCCCGGCAAGGAGGAACGGAATCTTGAATATTTATTGCTGTAATCACACTTGTTATTTCATAAACAATGCTTCCGGCTATTTGGCTTTCATGCCTTGTAATAGGCTTAAGCTGAAATTGTAATGCACTGTGATCCGGCTTTTGGCCGTTTTATAAAGTATTCTTTTGTTGATTGATGCGGACCTCTTGCCCTGTTCATGAAAAAGATGAAAAAATATGTCCTAGTGGTGTGACCACTGGACGGATTAGCTTGCTCTCTTGATATAATAAACAAGCATACCTTTGATAAACAACCTTAATACCTTAATTGTATATAACCGAAATACCTTAAACCGGAAAGATGTTTAAAACTACCTTAACAAGCTCATGGAACTCTTCAATCGTAACTTGGTCATGAATTTTCCTTTTCTTGGTTCAGCAATTTGTAACTTGTATCTTACCTCGTTCTTCCAATTGTCAGCTCATCATGAAGCCGAACCGGGTTACGATGAACACCGGTTTAACTTCTTCTGGTGCTCATGGTTCGGACTTATAACAATAGATATTCAGGCAGCTTCTAGAGCTGTTCCCCTTGGTTAGAAAGGTTATGAAACACAGAAATCATCAAAAAACACATACTCATTGTTACTCAAACTATGCAACCAAGGCTTTTTCAAAGAGCTGCCAGGCTCAAAAATTGTTCAGAGAGCCGGGCCATCATTTGAACGCGGATTGATACCGACTATTGTTCAGGGAACCCAAAAATTCATAACATAGCCATTCAAGAGGTGTGTGGACGATACCACTGTCCTCAGGGGCCGGGCCATCATTTGAACGCGGATTGATACCGACTATTGTTCAGGGAACCCAAAAATTCATAACATAGCCATTCAAGAGGTGTGTGGACGATACCACTGTCCTCAGGGGCCGGGCCATCATTTGAACGCGGATTGATACCGACTATTGTTCAGGGAACCCAAAAATTCATAACATAGCCATTCAAGAGGTGTGTGGGCGATACCACTGTCCTCAGGGGCCTCTGACATTCCTCCTAACCCGGCCGGGGTTTTTCCTTTTTATGAGATTTTTCTCTTCTTGAACCGGATACGATCTCATGCTTCGGTGAGTTTCACCGCTTCTTCACATACCCTGCAAAGATTAGTTTCTAAACCCAGCAAATACTGAAATATGTTCCTTTGATAACAACCTGATATGGACTTTTGTCGCAAATTTTGATATGTATGGAAAAAGAGCTGAGCCCCCGGTTTACCGGGGGTGCCGGTTTATTCATTATTCATAATATATACATAGGATACATGGGAGCCTATGGCTCAAGTGTAATACGGCCGTAGATGAGCAATGTTCCATGGCCTCTTTGTCTCCTCTTCGGATGTCCGTGAATCTTTATGCTCTCGAATATCCACCAAATAGTATGACCCGTTGTGTAAATTTTTGCTGATCACAAAAGGTCCTTCCCATGGCGGAGATAACTTGTGCATGTCTGTTTGATCTTGGATGAGCCGAAGTACCAAGTCACCTTCCTGGAACGTCCTGGTTCTGATCCGGCGGCTGTGATATCTGCGCAGGTCTTGCTGATAAATTGCTGACCGTGCTGCAGCTATGTCACGCTCTTCATCCAAACGATCCAAACTATCCTGTCTTGATTCTTCGTTGACGGCTTCTACATAAGCCGCCACCCTTGGGGAATCATGGCGTATGTCACTTGGAAGAACTGCTTCTGCACCGTAAACCATGAAGAAAGGTGTATACCCTGTAGACCGGTTTGGTGTAGTGTTAATACTCCAAAGGACAGACGGTAACTCTTCAACCCAACACCCTGGGGTTCTCTGCAAAGGTGTCATAAGCCGGGGTTTGATTCCTCGCAAAATCTCTTGATTTGCCCTTTCCGCCTGCCCATTGGATTGGGGGTGAGCTACAGAAGATACGTCCAAACGAATATGCTCTCGTTGACAGAACTCTTCCATCTCACCCTGAGATAGGTTGGTGCCATTATCTGTGATGATACTGTGCGGAAAACCAAACCGGAATATTACCTTTTTGATAAACTTAACCGCTGTGGCCGCATCACACTTGCTTATAGGCTCTGCTTCAACCCATTTTGTAAACTTGTCCACTGCCACTAGTAGATGAGTTTTCTGATCTTGGGATCTCTTGAAAGGACCAACCATATCAAGCCCCCAAGTTGCAAAAGGCCAAGTTATGGGTATCATCCGGAGTTCTTGTGCCGGAACAAGGGCACGTCTTGAGAATTTCTGACAAGCATCACACTTACGGACCAGGTCTGCCGCATCTGCATGTGCGGTTAACCAATAAAAACCATGTCGGAAAGCCTTAGCCACTAACGATTTTGATCCGGCATGATGACCGCAATCTCCTTCATGAATCTCCCTTAGGATCCCACAACCTTCCTCAGCTGAAACACACCGTTGAAATACTCCAGATGTGCTGCGATGATGCAGCTCCCCATTGGCAATTGTCATAGACTTGGAACGCCGCATTATCTGTCGTGCTTCCCCTTCGTCCTCTGGTAATTCTCCCCGGCCTAAATATACCAAATAAGGTACCGTCCAATCCGGGATGACATGGGTTGCCGCAACCAACTGTGCCTCTGGGTCCGGAACAGCCAGATCGTCCTCTGATGGTACTTGAACCGAAGGTTTATGCAATTCATCCAAAAAGGTGTTCGGTGGTACCGGTTTACGTTGCGACCCTAGCTGGCTTAAAGCGTCAGCTGCTTCGTTCTTCCGCCGGTCTATATGTTCCACCTGATACCCTTTGAAGTAACCTGCCACCATTTCAACCTCTCGCCGATAAGCCGCCATGAGGGGATCCCTTGAATCCCACTTGCCCGAAACTTGTTGTGCCACTAGGTCTGAATCGCCCAAGCACTTAACCCGGCTTAAATTCATCTCCTTTGCCAATCGCAAACCATGAAGTAGCGCTTCATATTCCGCTGCATTATTAGTACAAGGAAATAACAACCGAAGGACATAACAAAATTTATCACCTCTGGGGGAAGTTAAAACCACTCCGGCCCCTGAGCCCTCCAACTGTTTTGAACCGTCGAAGTAAATCGTCCAATAAGTGAGATCCGGCTTTTCTTCTGGGGTCTGCAACTCTGTCCAGTCGTTGATGAAATCCACCAGTGCCTGAGATTTGATAGCAGTACGTGGTACGTATTTTAACTCATGTGGACTGAGCTCAATGGCCCACTTGGCTATCCTGCCTGTCGCTTCTCTATTCTGGATTATATCTCCCAACGGAGCCGAGCTGACCACAGTTATCGGATGCCCTTGGAAATAATGCTTCAGCTTCCGGTTTGCCATGAACACCCCATATACCAATTTCTGCCAGTGAGGGTATCTTTGTTTAGACTCAATGAGTACCTCACTCACGTAGTAGACCGGACGCTGAACCGGATGTTCTTTCCCTGCTTCCTTGCGCTCAACCACAATTGCAACGCTAACTGCCCGTGTGTTTGCAGCAACGTATAGTAGCAAAGGCTCCTTGTCAATAGGGGCGGCCAAAACCGGCGGCTTCGCTAATTGCTGTTTCAGACTTTCAAACGCTGTATTCGCTTCATCACTCCAGATGAACCGGTCCGTTTTCCTCAACATTTGATACAGCGGGATCGCCTTTTCTCCTAAACGACTGATGAACCGGCTTAGAGCCGTGATCCGTCCAGCTATGCGCTGAACGTCGTTAATGCAAGCCGGTTTTGTCAAAGATGTGATGGCCCTGATTTTCTCCGGATTGGCTTCTATTCCCCGGTTTGAGACCAGGAATCCCAAAAGCTTACCAGCCGGGACACCAAAGGCGCACTTCTCCGGATTGAGCATCATCTTGTAAGCCCGAAGATTGTCAAAGGTTTCTCTGAGATCTTCTATCATTGTCCTCTCCTCCTTTGACTTAACCACAATGTCATCCACATAAGCGTGTACGTTCCTTCCTATCTGTCCTTTCAAGCAGTTCTGAACACAACGTTGATACGTCGCCTGCGCACACTTGAGCCCAAAAGGCATAGACACATAGCAAAAAGCACCAAAAGGGGTTATGAATGCCGTCTTCTCTTGGTCTTCAACTGCCATTTTGATCTGGTGATAGCCTGAGTACGCATCCAAAAAACTCAGCCGCTCACACCCTGCTGTAGCATCAATAATCTGATCAATGCGAGGTAGAGCAAAAGGATCAGTTGGGCAAGCTTTATTGAGGTCTGTGTAATCCACGCACATCCTCCACTTCCCATTCTTCTTTAAAACTAGCACCGGGTTGGCCAACCACTCCGGATGAAACACTTCCACTATGAACCCTGCTGCCAAGAGCTTAGCTACTTCTTCACCTATAGCCTTGCGCCTCTCTTCATTGAAGCGGCGCAGATACTGCTTTACCGGTTTAAACTTCGGATCAATATTTAACTTGTGCTCAGCGAGTTCCCTCGGTATACCAGGCATGTCAGAGGGCTTCCATGCGAAGATATCCCGGTTCTCACGGATGAACTCGATGAGCGCGCTTTCCTATTTAGGATCCAAGTTAGCACTGATGGTGAACTGCTTGGATGAATCTCCGGGCACAAAATCAACCTGTTTAGTCTCTTCCGCTGATTTGAACTTCAAAGCCGGATCATGCTCAGTGGTTGGCTTCTTCAGTGGAGTCATGTCCGCCGGATCAACATTATCCTTATAGAACTTTAACTCTTCCGCCGAACACACTGCTTCTGCATATGCTGCATCACCCTCTTCACATTCTACTGCTATCTTACGACTGCCGTGCACCGTAATCGTGCCTTTATGACCCGGCATCTTGAGCTGCAGATAAACATAACATGGCCTTGCCATAAATTTAGCATAAACCGTCCTCCCAAACAAAGCATGATATGGACTTTTGATTTTGACAACTTCAAAGGTGATCATCTCCGACCTAGAGTCCCGCTCGTCTCCAAAGGTGACTTCTAAATCAATCTTACCAACCGGATAAGCTGACTTACCTGGAACCACCCCGTGAAACACCGTGTTTGACGTTCTTAACTGTTTATCTGTCAGACCCATACGACGAAAAGTCTCGTAATATAATATATTGATGCTGCTACCTCCGTCCATGAGAACTTTAGTGAACCGGTATCCTCCCACCTGTGGTGCCACTACCAAGGCTAGATGTCCCGGGTTATCTACCCGTAACGGGTGATCTTCCCTGCTCCAAACAATGGGCTGCTCTGACCACCGTAGAAACTGCGGTGTCGCCGGTTCTACCGCATTAACAGTCCGCTTTAAGACCTTCTGGTCTCTTTTGCATAGACTTGTGGTGAAAACGTGGTATTGGCCACTGCTCAACTCCTTTGGATTGCTCTGGTACCCGGACTGCTGTTGTTGCTGCGGACGCTGCTGTTGCTGATTTCCTTGGTTATTATGATTCCCTTGGCTCTGTTGCTGATTGTTCTGATTATTATAACCACCTTGATGATACGGCTGATTTCCCTGATTCTGATAACCGCCTTGATAATGTGATTGGCTTCCTTGACCATTATAGTTTCCTTGACCGCCCGGGCCACCTGGCCGGGATTGATAACCGCCGTTGCCTCTATATCCTGAACCGAAATTGTTCCCTTGATAACCTGGGCCATAAAACCCGGGCCCTAAACCGGCATTCGGGGGCCGGCTATGAGGATTAAAACGGCTGTTCCCTGTGGGGCTCAAACATTCTCTCGCAGTATGCTTTGCAGGCCCCCTAGCTCCGCTATGCTTTGCGCAGGGTTGATCCAAATCCTGTTCCCAGCTCGGATTTCCTCCACCGGCTTGACGAGCGGGACCCCGCTGATTTCCCTGAAAACCGCCTTGAACCTGTGTATTGGCTACAAAATCAGAGCTGCCTTCCGGTTTCCGTTTGCCCAACACACCTGACGTGATCGGATTGGCTGAAGCCGATTTACCAGCCTTGCTGGCTTTTCCCGCTTTATCTCCTTCTGGCTCCGGATATTTGGTATTATCCGAGTCTCCATACTTCACCAAGGCACTCATTAAAGTCCCCATGTCATTGCACTCTCGTTTGAGCCGTCCGAGTTTCAATTTCAGAGATTCAAACCGGCAATTGTTCTCCAAAGTTACAATCGCAGTGCTCGGATTAATACCGTTTGAAGAGTGCAAGATCTCTGCCACTCTGCGCACCCAAGCTGCTGTAGACTCCTGCTCCCCCTGTACACATGCTGCTAAATCTATCACTGACATAGGTTGCTTGCATGTATCTTTGAAATTCTTGATGAACTGACTACGCAGCTCCCCCCATGACCCGATGGAATTCGGAGGAAGTCCCTTCAGCCAAGTCCGGGCTGTTCCTTCGAGCATCATAGTGAAATATTTGGCACAAGCTGATTCATCCACGTCCAGCATCTCCATAGCCATCTCGTAGCTCTCCACCCAAGCCTCGGGTGGTAAATCGGCTGTGTAATTGGGCACCTTACGAGGTCCTTTGAAATCCTTGGGTAATTTGACACTCCGCAGGGCCGGGACAAGACACTGTATTCCAAAACCGCTTGCTGTCGCTCCTGCCCCCGTAGCGCCGGTGTAAACCGGCGTCGACTGGCGGATCTCCTCCCTGGCCTCCGATCTAGGCCTGTTTTGATCCGGGGCTGGTATTTCTGCCCCTGCCGGATTATTCTGCCTACGCTGATGCCTCCTCCGCTCACTGCTAGATACTTCGGGCTCCTCCCAATGTCTAGAGTAACTCCGATTGGGACGTGGTGTTGAATGCAACCTTTCCCTACTGTGAGAGTACGCTTGATGCTGTACTAAGGCCGTGTTGAGTAATCTCTGGGCCCTGCGCGCCTCTATCGCTACAGGGGATGCTTCTTCCACAGGTAAAGCGGCCAATCGTGCTGCCGCTGCAGCGATATTATCCACAGGGTTTGAATAGTGCCCCGGGGGGACCGGAACATAAGGTGCCGATATAATCCGTCGCTCCCGCTCCGCGGCGGGTTGCTGAACCGGTTCTTCTCGAGCCGGTGAGCTTCTCCGGTTTAAGATCGGATTGTTACTGGCCCCAACCCCCGGTGTTCTGAACAAATCCGTAGGTTCATAACCCGGCGGCAGGCGGGATCGATATTTTCGTCCTCTTACCCCTTCCATGGAAGCCTGCTCCATCCTTAAGTGAAAAGCTTGTTCATCCAACTCCGCTTGCCTTGCCGCTAGCATCTCTCCCTCTGCCTTTAGATCTTCCTTTAACTGATCAATCCGGGCCTTCAACTGGAGCAGCTCTGTATCATGTTGCGCCTTGTCTGCTGGAGCTACGGCCTCTATTGCCTTAGCCGCGAACTCCTCCATCAAGGTGGATAGAACCGCAGTAACGGAGGGATTTGAGCCGCTTCCTCCTGCGCCAGCCTCTGCTGTTGTTCCGTTCGTCGGGGGTTGTGAACCGGCCATAAAAACCGCCACCCGGTTTGGCGGGTCGGAGGGGCCCGGAATACTGTTTCCGTCGGACCCGCCCTCAGACCGGCCGTCCCGCAACTGATACAGAGACTCAGTTTCCCCGGACGAAGATTCGTCATCTGAATAGACGACGGTTGCACCATCAGATTCCAAACCGTCCTCCGCTTGTTCTTCGTGAATTGCTCCAACGAACACACGCTTCACAGCAGGTAGAATCCGGGCCGATCTCGCACGCTGAGCCGGCTCGATGATGTTGGGGAAGGTGTCCGGCTCAGGTCCCGGTTCACCGATTTTGCCGATGAAGACTTGGATGCTGCCGAAGGGAACCCGGTACCCGTATTCGATCGAATCGGCCTCCGGTCCCCATCCTGCGTCGTCGATGTAGATCCGGCCCCGACGACTCTTGGTCATCCGGCCGACCGCGTAGCCCTTCAACCCCTTGAGGCCGCCTTCCAAGAACTCGAAACCGTCGTGCTTGGGCCCCAAGGTGGGCGCCAACTGTCGTGGAATTAGCACGGCAGATGTCCGGTTTAACGGACTTGATGATGGAACCATCGCACGGGTTAGCTTGAAAGGGTTCATGGCGCACAAGAGACACAAAGGGTTTTATACTAGTTCGGCCCCTTCGAGAAGGTAAAAGCCTACGTCTAGTTGGTTTGGGATTATTTGGGCGTCGGATTACAGGGAGCGGAATCGCTTGCCTGTGTCTCGACGGGTTGATTGTTGCTTGTCCTTGAACCGGTGCCGGGTCGTCCCTTTATATAGAGGTGACGCCTGGTCCGGTCTACAGAGTCCCGAGGCCGGCTCATAATCGTGTCCGCCTCGGTCTCTGCTCTTCCTTTCTTATTTCTCAAGTTACATCTCTCTGGCGGTTGATAAACCGTATTTCTATACATGGGCCCTGAACTCTTTATGGGCCATGATCTCTACTACTAATAAATTAAGTACGATACAGTTAAGCCGGTTTACAATATCCGGTTTATACCTATTAACCATATCCCTGACACTATCTTTTATTTTAAATGTCTGCCTTAATACTAGAGTCATGGTGATCTTCACATTTCCTTTTACTTTTCTATTTTGGCAAGCACTATATATTGGAGAAAGATCTAGATATATATACCCATACGGATGTAGGTGATCATAAACTATTATTGTTGACATTACCCTTGAGAATGGCCTTGCAAAGATCGAGCTGCATGGAGCTTGTTTTTCCATAAATAAAATGAAAATATATTTAGAAGTGTAAAAAATATCAATTTTTTTGTAAAAATAAATAGGCATATTCTTCAAGTGTGTGTCAAGTTTCATTAATTTGATTATTTGAATGTACAAAAAAAGATAAATATCTAGCCCAAATACAACAAAGAAAAAGCTTGTTTTAACATTTGTATTTGTCTTTTTTGTGTACATCACATATGAATAGGTATATTTTTATGAAATTATATATATGTATACTACTGATATACGTAAATGCATATTTTTTCAGATTTTTTTTGGAGGTGAAAAAAAAAATATTTCCGTGAAGAATAAAGAAAGAGCTCTATGGAGCTCGGCCTCTGCTGGCAATATTCGACCTGTTTGCCTCTTCTTGGTAGAAGAACACTGAAGGTGATGGATGATGTGAAAAGAATCAAAGGAAAAAAACAAGCAATATGTGTCATGCTTGTGAATCAATTTACTGCATCCATCACTCGACATGATGAGATGGCCGGACCGGTGGTGCTTGTACTAACAATAATTTCACACACAAGAAATGGGCCACTTCGCGAGTGAGATGGGACGGCCCAATAACCCAAGGGACAAAGGAAAACAACACGATCGAAGTGTAAAACGGGGCCATTTGATTCTGGCACCAAAAGCAGCCTCAAGACATCCTCCATTAGCGAGAGACCGAACTGACAGCGGCTGTTAAACGTCAAGTTCTTGGCTGCTGTCAAACAAAATCCAAGTCCCAAAGCCCCGATCATCCACATGCACACCGGGCTCCAGGAACTGTCACTTTGTTAGAGACTTAGAGCCATTAGCTCTTGCTTCCTGGGGGTTGGTTTCCATGGTAGGACTTCACATCCCGTCAATCAAATCCTGTTGCTGCTTGTGCAATTGCGGTGGCACGCGTAGGCATAGCCCTTTCCCACGTACCGCGTCCACGGAAATGACGATGCAAGTCCGGTTCATCTGCACTACACGCGCGCTTTCCTGCTTCAGTGGGCATAAATGTTTTCACCATCGCCCGCAGGGATCAGATACCTTGGGCTTGGAGGATGTTTATGGCTGTCTGGTTTCAAGGAAAGAGGGCGTGGCAATACGCCGGGAAACACAACACCAGCGCGCCTTTCCACATTCTCTCGTGCAGAAATAGTAGAGCTTTTTACGCGGATGGTGAACTTCCACATCAAAAGCGGGGTTATCTTCCGTCGGATTTGCGTCGGAATATTTGGAGTTCCTCTCAAGGATGGCAGTACATATTCGGCAGGCATTTCCTCTCATTTTCCTTGTCCTTTTCCGCAAATATATTCCTCAGGAAAACAAATGCCTTTTCGCGTTGCCATGGGCCAGCTGAGGTGCGTACTCAAGAACTAGTGATGAGTGCATGCAATGCACGTGTGCCAATCTCGGCCGTCTACTAGATCGGCCCTGCGCGAGGTTAACGAAGGAAAGATGGATGAGCCGGCACGCACCACACACCCGCACTATGACGCCGGCATGACGGCCACCACCACCACCACCACCGTATACATCCTCGATCGCCGGCGCGGCGAGCGAGCAGCACGGGGTCGTGGACCGGCCCATCGCCTCCCGTTTCCGTGCGCCGGTGCGCCCTAAAACACGTACATCCACCGGGCTAACGCAGCCTGATTGGCCGTTTATCCACCCAGCCCCCGATCGAGCCTGTGGAGCCACCGGGTAGGCCGGTGTGTTCGTGAGCTGCGCACGTATCGATCCGTCTCACCGCGCGCTTTGCTGGACTACTTTGGTGTAGCGTTGCCCTACCGGGCACTACGGACCAACCAAAGACGATCCCAGATGGATACTAGACTCCGCTGGATGTAGGTAGAGTGCGGCAGTGGCCAGCCAGGCCAGTGGAGGTGACATGTTCTTGTCCAGTGAGTGCAAGCAATGATGGTCCGTCGTCCAAACCATGGCGGCATCGGGATCCCCCAGGGGCAGACAGGAGGGAGACAGGCTATGGTAGTGGAGCTGGAGCGGATGGTGTGCTCTGCTGTTCGTGTAGTAGTATTTGTTTTGTTTGGATTGCCGTCGGCATTGGCACTGCCGCCGCTGCATGCAGGGTGCAACTTGCATGCTGCAAGCGTGTGGTGTAGACGTGTAGTCTGTAGTGTAGTGTAGATAGGTAGCTTCACGCATGGCCATCGTTTGCGGTCAATCTGGTGGTGTCTTCTCACCTCACCTCACCTCACCTCCCCACCCACACCCACACTATCTCGCCGCTAGTGCGTGTGGTAGTACCGGCAGGCAGCGGCGATGTGCACCGGCGACGGCGAGCTAGCTTTTGGCCAGGTGGGGAGGGAGGAAAATCTAGGCAGCAGCTTGAGAAGCCTTTTGGAGAGTGCGTGGCCGTGGTGGAACTGGGAGGAGAATCATGCGAATCTTCTCTCAAGGAAATAAACTGCACTGTGTCCCCGGGGAGCAAAGCGATCTTTGGATGGTTGCGGGCGCTGGTCCATGTAGAATGGTTGCCTCTCTGGACTACACAGAATCATTGCGGGCTTCAACTCGCCATGATTTCCTTTTGTTGCATGTTCACAAGTCGCCGTTGGCCTGTAATATCATGCCTCCGCGTATGTGCCGGCCGGAGCCATGGCTTCTGAGAGCGAGAGGCACCTGGAAATATTTGATCTGACGTAGTGGTAGGAACGTGAAGTTCAGTCGATGGATCTCCAAATTAAGGTTGGTGGACGGTCGTCCCGTAGAAAAGGCACGAGAGGGAGGGTGCTCCTTTCATTTTTTGCTTTTCTTCAGGCAAGGTCATGTCCTGAAAACCTCTCTGGAAAAGTCAGGTCCTGAAAACACACTCTCTTCTGATTCGTTGGAGAGAGTACGGTTGGAGCATGGTCACTCTGACTGCTTCGTGAGCTACTGGTATAGGAGTAGCTCCTGTGGTACTACTACTAGTACCATCCTACGGAGCCGTGGGCTTTTGTGTAGCTACAGCCTAGAGAGAAAAACAAGGGCAACTGGCCAGCTGCATCCAGGCATGCACAGTGAGCATGCTAGCTCGAAAGTCATTCCACGTACTACGTAGCCCGGCCGTGCAACAGAGTCTAGATAATTTAGACTCTTGACTTTTGGCCCTGTAATTTTTCTTTCGATATATCAGACCTGACCTAGGCAGAGTAGGGTATATGCTTCGGTAGAAGTCCCAGCCCCTACAAGGTCCCGCAGCAGACTGCACACACATGAAATGATGCGCGGCTCCCTCAAAAATAAAAGAAGAAGAAGAAGAAGTACGTATGTTCCAAAAGTCCACCGATGCGCGGCCCGTTCGATTCGATACGCAACAAAACAAGAAAAAACACCGAGATAGCGTCCACTGTGCGCGGGCCATGCATGCATGCACGGCGCGCTCTGTCCGCACCGCGCAGCGCGGCGTGCGCGCGGGGCGTGCTTGTTCGGCCGGGTGCCGGATGCATGCACCAGCGCATGCATGCATGCATGCCAAGGCGAAGAGGCCTGGTCCAATGGCCCATGCCATGTCGCCCGCCCATATGGATGCGCGGGCCGCGGCCATGCCGACGGATCGAGCGGCGACGACTTGAACGCGCGCGCGGCGCCGGCGGCGCGCTGTTCACGAGAAGGGCCATGGAGCGAGGTCGCCGCCTCCCCTCCGGGCGCACGTGCCGTGGCTTCGGGAGCGCGCGCGCTCGCCGCCCGGCTATCTCCGAGAAGATTGCGCGGCTCGCAAACGCACGCACGTATGGCGAGAGGCCCGGTCGGTTGCGGGGCGGCGTACCAGATCGAAGCTTCATTTTACAGTTTACCACGGCGAACCGCAGCCGGCCGGCTGGCTTGTACCATGGGCGCCCCCTCGGTGCCCAGCCTGGACCTGCTTGGCCTTCCTTGGCACGCCCGTCAGTCCGTCACACCCACACCCACACCCACCCAGTCGTAGCTCATGGCGTCGGCACAAGCCATGTTTAAACAAGGTTGTAAACAAAAGCAAAGTGCCGATTCCTTCCCCTGGGAGGAAAAAACACGAGGTTACGGGCAGATCGAATCCATCATCCATGCATTCCATGGGCGCAGCATGTGCGACACGCAGTCTGCTACATGCCGCGCTTTCTAGAAAATCAAGAAGAAAAAAACGAGGCCGGCCAATTAAAATGCATGTTCAGGGAAAAAAGAAGAAGAAGAAGGTTTCAAAGTACCAGTATTCCACAAAGCATCTGATTTCCCTGAGACATCTTGGTCGCCAAATTTTCTATGAGCTATCATAGGGAAAGTAGACAAGTTAGTCAACTTCTGCTACACAACGGCTAGATGCTCGCGCGAGGTCAACTCCAGCTCAAACTCCCCCGGGAAAAAGAAAAATAATAGTAACTCCAGCACAAACTCATCTACATTCCGATTACAAGTTTACAACGGGCTACTAATCTGGTCAAGATGTAGAGTACTACGTACGAGTACGACGGATGAATCAGGCCTAGCATAGCTTTCTTTAGTCGTGACCTACTAGCTATCAAGCTATGGATCGCATATTGGTCTACCAACTTTAATTCCCATACGAAAAATGTCAGTGCTGATCTGGTCATTAATGCACTGGCGGGTTTTGTTGGTTATTTCTAAACCGGATGGCCCAAATGAATATATTCCGCGGATTCATCAGACACCAGTTGACTCCCGATTAAGATTAGATCCCAGTTGCTTACACTTCGTCCATTCCAACGTTCAAAACAATCAACGGAAAGTGACCCATCCCACGTGCAACTTGGCAAGCAAGCAAATTCAAACAAGTTGTACAAAGAAAAGGAAGAAAAGGAATCTCGATCATTTGCTGTGGTGGTATTTTATCACCTGGCTTGGTCGTTCATTACTTCGAATCCACTACAGAGCGGAGCCAATATGGTCCAAACTCAAATATGATCAAATTATTTGTTGCTTCACTTTGTTGTGCATGGAGTGCTACGCTACACACTGCAAGTAGCCAAAACAAGTCCCCTAAGCTGATTGGTGGGACGGCTCTGACCCAAATACAACGTACACGTATTTTCTTCTTGCGGTCCTACGTATGTACGCAGATCCACCAAAACTGCGAAGCAACCGCACGTGTATCCTAGTATATCTGAACATTTGGATAAGATATGATATACCACGGTGATCTCCCGCCACCTACTGCCGTGCAATTCCCTGAAACTAAGGAAGCTGGCCGCCACAAATGATTCAACCAAGTATGATAATCTCATTTAAAACTTCCCCTTTTGCATTGCTTGCATCCGCAAATTCTCCGGCTAACATGTACTTCAGATATTTTCAAATTGGAGACGGGTCGCTCTTTGAGTCTTTGCTTGCACAAGATAGCCGTAGGCAAGTGGCAATTTAAATGCCAAGTGGCCTCCGTTTATTCACCAGACATGTTCCTAACCCTCAGTTTTGGCCGTTTTCCACTAAAAATATATAGGTCTTCGGTGGGTTTAAAAAATCGTAATACGCCTACGGGAATATTATGAATGCCCATGTGTTGATGATAAGATGGCTGTCAGCCCATGGTGAGCTGCCAACTACTACCTCCACTTATTATTGTGCGGTGTACGTTTAGCTTGAGCTGCCCACTCTGTATTAGCGGCGAACATTTGAAAATCTCAGGTGGACAAATTTGGGGGGCTAGGTCTATTTGCCAGGTATGACTCCACAAAAATGAACTGGAGACCAAAAATCATAATCACACACAAAAAAAACTAATTATAAAACCAAGTGATACATACATACATAT